>JAWWES010000001.1:82797319-82852610 GCA_035583135.1 Lophotriccus pileatus | reverse complement strand
TCCCTGACCAGGAATCGAACCTGGGTCTCAGCGGTAACAGCGCTGCGTCTTAACCACTAGACCACCGGGGGCTCCCTCCTTCCCATGTAAGATGGCAGTATTTTACCTCTCCTTGCAAATGGGGTTCTGAAACTCACAGCAAGAGTAGTTTTTAATCCCTCATTGCTGATTGTGACAGCTGCGTTATCATGTGAAATGCAGCTTGTCTTCCAGAAGTAAATGGTCTGCTTTCATTACTTGGGTATGTGAAACTCTTTTTAGTGGCATTTAACTACCACAGAAATCATAGGTCTTGATTCTGAGGAGTACCCTGGAAGACTAGACTCTTGGCAGAAAATGGATTCTTTCTGCAGTTTGAAAGTGGTGAATGAATGGGTGACATGTTTAAATCATATTGCTTTGCATGTACCATGCAGAATAAGAGACTGTTACTTTTTTTGTGTATGCTTACCTTAGAAAATTCTGAATTAACTTGTGTACAGTCTTCTGGCAAACGTGCTTTATCCATGAGCTGCTTTTTAGCCTGCTTGGATTAGGTGATTTTAAAAAAATACATTGCAATACTTTTATCTAAGTGAGAGGTTCAAACTCATTGGTTATTTTGAGATACTGTCTCAGGTTATTTGACCTCTTTAGGAAGAGGTGACCCAAATGCAGAAGGGTGTGGAAGAGCTTGTTTGTGAAAGGGTGAGCTATTTTACCTTTGAAGTGAATGAGGAGGCATAACTGTGAAGTATGAATGGTCTGGAAACAGCAGAGCTACAGAGCTTCAGTCCTGCCTGTCCTTGTGATGGAAGAACTTGGGAGGAAAAGGGTGGGGGGTGGGGCAGGATTTGATAAATGAGGCCAAAAGTTAGAAAATCTGTAGCAATTAAAAGGATATCCGTTCCATGCATCGTGTTATTAGACTGTGAAGCTCGTCTGCTACAGGAGGTTGTAGAGACTATGAATTAAACAAGATTAAAAAAGGAATTGGACAGATGATAGCAAGTACAGATTTTTCTAAATATCTGTATAAATTAATACCCACTTTAAAAATTGATTGTTAGGATTAATCCCAAAATCCAAAGCTTATGTCTGATTAGCAAGCAGAAGGAAACTTGACATGTTCTTGCACATTCTTCTGGCTCATGAGATACTGTCAGAGACATGATGTTAGGTAGGGTTGATTTAGTATCCAATTTCCTGGCTTTTCCTCTACATGCTTGTAAAAGGAGGCTAGGGAGATTCATGGCTACTTAAAAGAAAAGTACAATATTTCATTTGCTTGAGTCCTGGATAATCCATACAAGTAGTTTTAGGGGGTAGGGCTTTTAACATTAGGATTTACGGCATTGGTTTTCCATATTGTTTGAATGTTTGAATTGTTTGAATGACATTGAATGTTTGAGAACTACAAATTTAATGCTACACTTATTCCTGTCTATCACAGCTTTTTTTTAAGGTTTTCAGTCCAGGTGGTATATGTGCCTGGAACTGTAGTTTCATTTCTATTTTAAAATTCTGTTGCTCTTTATTTACTTTGTTGCCAAAACCCTCGCAACCGACCTAAAACCTAAGCAAACCTGTCTTAAGTTTCCACGCTTCACTATAATAAGCTGCCTTATTTCTGAAACTTCGTGTCCAGATTTTAATGTATTAACAAGAAAAAACTTTACCCTTCCGGGGTGACCCCACCAAATTCAGCTTTTGGAGCTTCAGCTCATGTAAATGGACAGTCTTTTGCACAAAGTGTAACACATCTGTACAAAGATTAAACTGGGCTCAGATATAATGTTGCTATATTACACTTGTAATAGTCGTATTAGAATTTAACTTTTTTTCGTTATTTACAAGGTGATCTTAGGTGTAAGCCTGCTGCTCTGTAAGTGTTACAATTTTGCTGAGGACCTGTGCTTCAGAGTTACAATAGTAGACTAAGCTTTAATGCTTGCAAGTGCTTAGGGGAATAAAAAACTTAATAGATCCTTTTGAAGGAGAATAAAAAAGATGATTTGACCCTCAACATGATAAAAAATTCTTGTGTAATTCACACTTCACTGTTTCTGGAGCAGTCGGCCTTCTTACTCCCTGAGCAGTTGGCATGAGGAACTCAAACACCTGTTGCTGACTCGCGGGGGGTTCTGCTGGGTGCGGGGAAAGCCTCAGGACTGAAGCAATTAGAGGCAACCCAGCAGTCGAGCTTTGATTGTAACAACAGAGCAATTAACCCATCATTTACTGAAGCCTTTGAGGTGTGGTTCCTAGTCAAGGCCTACATCTCTGTGGCAAGTGACTTATCCTTGCTGGGAGTTTGTAAGCAGTTGGTCAAAGGACTGAAAGCTCAGTGTCACAAGAAGAAATACAAGTTTTCTTTTCATTTTTAAAGGGTGGCACAATCCATTTATTTTTCCTTACATATGCATATGGGCAAGACAAGGTGAATGAGCAGTGGCATCAGTCAGCCGCAGTAATAGCTTGCAGAGGGGGATTGGAAAAGGTATTTGACTCATATTTTTAGTTCTCTTAATTTGGTTTCAATTTTGCAGTAGTCATGAACAAAAGGTGCCTGACAGTGTGTGCAGATCTGATGTTTGAATTGTTCAAGGTAGGAGGCTGTTGTACCATCAAGACCCATTCTCTTTTTTCAATGCTAGTATTTTACTGTAATTCCCTGCAGTTTTACTTGTATTCTCCCTGAGATCTTTAGTGGATAAGGATACTTCACTCTATAAATAGTGTTCTTTGTTTCATAGGCTTGATTTATTCACAGAGTAAGCACAGCAGGGTCCTGTGAGGAAGATTATATGTTGGATTTTCATAGAGTGCTTCCAGAAGGAGTTTGAGTTCAAGACAAACTGCTTTTGGTGAAGCATTTATAAATGGATTCTAAGAAGTTAATTTTCCTTGCACATACTCTTTTAACATAATTTCCAAATAGGACTCAGAAGTCTGAAAAACAAATAAAACATATGGACCGTATCTTCATTGCACAGCTCCATGATATCGTTGTTGCTTGGTGTGTTAGTGCTGGGTGGGGGGGGAGCATATTTCTGGAAAATTTTTGTAGAATTTAGCTTTCAGAGGCTTTAGAGACAGCAGTGTGTCTCTGCAGAGGTGACTAGGAAGTTCTCATTTCCTCAGCAAATTCAGGCAGACTTACTGCTTAGCAAAAAGCTAATCTTGACTAAATGGCAAGGTCTTCTCTTCTAGATTTAAGCCCCAGTTCTAAAGCATGAAATAAGTCATAGAAGTTCTCATTGAAATGGTTAAGATTAGATGATGATGACTTAAGCAAACAGATTTCTGATTGATGTCATTCACTGAGTGCTACACTGTTGTCAGCTGAAACTGAAAGTTCCTGGCAAAATGAAATGGCAAGTTCAGATCAAGCAGTCTTGTGTGGTAGGCAAGGCTAAAACTCTGACTTTTCATGCTTTCAATTGCTAAAAGTATTTTTAAAAAATCCCACTGTCACAACAGTAACTACTGTGGAATGCTCACAGAGGGGGGGTGTTTCCCACTTCTGTGTGTATGCAGCTGGCTCTGCTAGCTGTGGTTTGTTGTAGCTCAGCTCAGCTCTGCAAGGCCCTTCTCTGTCCGGGTAAAGACACTCAGCAACAGCCAAGTCTGCTCTTGAGGGGTGATGTGTCTGAATGGGAATACCTTATTAGCCTAGACTTGGCATGCCCATTTTTCAGGTATTTTCAGTATGTATGATATTACAGGTATTAAAGTTGAAGGTTTGTGCTTTGCTTATGGTAAGAAGTAGAACTGCTTTTGGGTGACTGAAAGACGACCACTGTATTTCATGGCCTCATTGGAAGCGAAGGTGGTCCTTGCCAAGAGGAGAGTATGTGCTGTGGAGTGGACTAGCTGTTGTTCTGTGCACACAGGAAAGGAGATGCATTGTTTTTCAAAGAAGTGTCCAAAAAAAACCAGCCACGAGGAAAAGCTGGCTATTTAAATCCTAAAGTGTGTGTCTGCTTTTTGTGTAGATGGCTTAGTTCATAGCCTTGAGGCTGACTGCTGAAGTATAATTTACTTGATTTGTCAGACAGCTCTTTGGGGTCCCCTGGGTGTTTCAGTTTACTTCCACAACAAATGAAATACAGAGTGAGTGTTCTCATACATTGTCCTCTGAGAATATTTTACTGTTGGAAGACCCTGCTTGGCCGCACGTGAAGAAATGATGAATGGTGAGAGCTAGAGATTGTAATGATTGCAAGTGTCTGCAAGAAATCTTCAGTTGGACTTATCACAGGTATGAACAGGCAATTCTTAGGATGCCTAAGTTGAGTTTTGGGGTCCCTTAAGATTTCAGCAGTTATGTTAAATTTTTGACCCTAAGTGGTGCCTGTATTGTAAATTTTATGAATCTGAAGCAGAGAACTTAATATTGCAGAGTAGTGATGGTGCGGCCAGTACTGTACAACAGTCAAAAAATCCCAAAAGAAGTCCATGTTGCAGAGGGTTTGTGCTCTAAAAATGGAGATGATACAGTTCACATACATAATGGATGATCAGAAGGTTTTCTGCTAAGCAGTGTAGTTAGAATACTGATGCCTGTAATAGCACTTTTCATGTAGTGTTTAAAAAATAGTGGATTTGATATGAAGTACTCCACTTCTATATTCTGTCAGTGGCTTAAAAGGTAGTTTGTAAAGCACTTAGCTCAGATAAGTTCTGAGGAATATGTCTTCTGATAATTAAACCAGTCATTGCACTTCTCATTTATCAGACTTTTTTTTCCCTTCTGGTGTTCTTTGGAATTGAGCCATGTTAGTTTTTCTCATAATCATGGCTCTATACCTGTAACATAGAAAACTAAGATGCCTTTTAAGTGGCATAAATAATTTTATATTTTATTTTTGATGTGTAGACATACTGCTTGGGAAAAAAAAAAAAGGATTCTTGTAGTCTGAATGCTTTTGCTCTTGTTATTCAGATTTTAATACAGGTCTCCTAGGTACCTGAGGAGTTTTACACAGAAGGCAGCAGTGAACAGTCTGTTATGAACCAAGGCAGATAACACATTAGTAGCAAATATGAGAGCCTTGAGTCTGTGATTTTTGAGTTCTCTTGGTCAGCTTGCTCTCCTGGCAGCCTATGTGAGATGCAGTTATAGGACATAATGAAGTAACACTGAGTTCCAGGTCACCAGCAGCCTATTTCAATACCTGTTTTTAGTACAGAGCCTTTTAAAATAATATTTACTTGATGATTTCAAAGAACAGCTGAGAATTTTTGCAGTAGGCATAACCGGTCTGGTGCTGTCAAATTGAAAAGGGTACACGAAGATATTTGGCTCTGAGATTATTTTATTACTCTTCTGGCTATAAAACTGAATTAGTAAGAAGAGAGTTCAACCTGTCACAGCTTATTGCAGGGATATTTTCCATTGCATTTTATTGCCCTTGGAGGATATGATTTCTCATTACGATAATTCAGTTAATTAGTTGTGATGTCTCCCTAACACCAAGCCACAGTCACTCTTTTGCTTTTATCAACATTAAGCTGGTGCAGGGTAGCAGTGGAGGAAAAAAATCAAAAACCCACAAAGGATGCATATGCCCTCTAGTTAAATTGTATGTACCTGTAATAGGCAGATATTGACATTAAGTAAGTCTTGAGGTGACTGATAATCATGTTTGTGTGCTTGTAAAAACTTAAACCTCGTGAGCCAAGAGTCAAATGTTGTGGCTGGAGATTTGTCACTGGTGGGTTTGCTTTGTTTGAGGGTGACGTCTCATTGCACAGGTTTGCTAAAGGATGCCGGGGCTGGATTGTGTCGCTCTGCCTGCACTGGGACTGCTTAGGCACAGAGCAACACAGGTCTCATGTTTCAGCAAAGAGAGCTGTTTATCTTCGATGTTGGAGATCCCAACCACTAAAACTTCAAGTGGTTTTAATAAATGAGCAAGTGTCTATGCATCAATTTTGCCATGGCAACTGCTCGTAGCCCGTGATGAATATGACAGTTTAAAGGAGCTAAACTGAATGAAAGAAAAGGATATGCTACCTTGTAACTAAGTTGGGCTGAAGCCTACAGTCCGGCAAGTAGGATAAGTTGATGGAAAGTGATAGGGTGAAGAGTCTTGAATCAGATGTAGGCATCCTTTTCCCTCTTCCTGGTCACCTGTAACAGCCTTCTTCCTTCTGATTAGCTGTCGGGCAGGACCATGGTTTTGAATCAGTATAAACTTCTTGTCATACTGCACCTAATATGCTAAGACTTAATAACATAGATAGTTTCAAATTGACCTGTTTGTACTGGTACTCTCTAAAAAAATTATCAGGTATGTGCATTGTTTCAGTGTAGATTAAAAAAAATACATACTGCTTTCTTTAGCACAATGCTCTTTCTCAAATCACTCTTTTCCCTCTTGTGTTTCCTGCAGGTGTTCCGCAAGGATCTCATTAGTGCCATGAAACTACCAGATTCTCACCATGTCAACCCTGATGAATACTATGTCTTTGCGGACACGTGGAAACAAGAATGGGAGAAAGGGGTTCAAGTTCCAGCCAGTCCCGAAACTATTCCACAGCCTTCTCTCAGGTAATGGTGATCAGACACAGATCATGTGCACAAAATGTCAACTCAGAGGAGATGGTCCCTCAAAAACAGATTGTCCAAATGCAGTCAGCTTTTCTCTGTTGTTGTATTTAAATCTTCAATGCAGCAGCCTTCAGGCATGTTCTTAAACCACACAAGTGCCAGTTTGGAAAACGTATCTGTGGCACTTCAGCCACAGATCTTGTTCCGTCTGTGCACTGTTATAGTATCTACACTGTGAATTTAAAAAGATCTTTTTTTCCAGATTAAAAGCTGTTTTTTCATTTGAGTCTGGGGAGTTGAATAAATTACAAATAAACCCATATCTTGTACATGTTACTTAAAAGGTTTCCCTGTAAAGCTTGATAATATAGAGCACTAGGCATGCAATAGTTACTGATACCTGCTAAAGTTAGTAATTTGTTCATATAATTTAATTTTGGCTATTGTTGCCAAAGCTTTAACCCATTCTGCCTTCTCTCACCACAAATGGCTGCTTAACATTGTAGAAGTTCAGTGATCTCAGTTTCAGGAGATAGATAAATGGGGTTTTTTTTTCTCACACTGTACCTAGACTAGGAAAACATAGCAATGTAATCCTGCAACCCTTTTGTGCGTGTTTCAACATAGAAATGTTATTGCCAGCATGGTCTTCAAGACAAAGATGAATGAACTGTCCAGTGAAAGCGCTGATGCCAGCATAATTTAATTTCCACTGAGGCCATTGTCAGTACCAAGTTATTAAAAATAAATATATTGCATCTCATACTAGCAGTATTACATTAGAGATAAAAATTGCTATAGATTTGGCTGGACTAGAGAAAAGAAAAGCTCACAAGGGAATGAGAGGAAAAAATGAGCAGGGTGAAGGGGGAGGAAGAATGGCAGAAGAACATTGTTTGTGTTAACATTGACAGCCCACATTGTCCAGTAAGAATTATGCGAGATACAGCTTGACTGCTGCCTCCTCCTCTTTCCTGCCTTGTTTTCCACAGTTTTTCTTTTTCCTTGTCCTGTGGAGGGTTAGCTCGAGATAGCATGCAGAGCTGCTCTTGCATGGCACCACTTTATTCTGTATCTCTCTGGATTCCTTTCATTATATAGGGCCTTTTGCTTTGAATTCAGAGAAAGACTGACCTTATCTAGTTTATTTTTTCCATGACAAAGTCGAACTAGTCAAACACTGAGTTTTATCTCTGAAAATAGTTGAGAGACTGAGAATACAAATACTTTTCTACCTTGTTTCTTGGATGATTTGTCTTTCCCCTTTACATTTTTGCTTGGCATCATAATGTTTCTTGCATAACAAAAGTAATGGATTGTAATGTGGATAAAGCGTCATTTACAAAATAAATGTAGACTGTGTATCCCAAATGGAGAGCAAGGATTTTTCCTGCACATACAGACACTACAGTAGAATAAATTAGCTTGCATGAAAAAGCTGGTATTTTCAAGAAATCGGTTGGCGAGATTTCCTTCTATCATTTAGGAGGAATATAGAACAAAGGTTTTAGTGGGTTTGTGATAATACTTTTTGTGGGTTTCAGAAACACTCGCTTCATTGCAATAGTAGCATTTGTTAAATTGAAAATCATAAGCACAGGCTTACATTTTAAAAAGAATTCTGTGTATGTAGCAAACCTTAGAACATTTTGTGGGGGAAAAAAATGACATTTACAAAATCTCGTCTCCCTAGCCTGGCTACACTTACTGGATAGTTTAAAATCTGTGAAACACCAGGTTTCTTTGCACTTATAGCAAATATCTCATGTCTTTCGAGAGTGGGTCTTAAAAAGCTGTAACTATTTCTTGTTTTATTTTCACTCTAGGGTTGTAGCAGAAAAAGTGAAAGAAGTACTGTATACACGACCGAGGAAATACATCCACTGTTCCAGCCAAGAGCCCACAGAACCAGGTTACATCAACATTTTGGAACTAGCAGAATCTGTGTGCCGCTATGACTTGGATGACATGGACATCTTTTGGCTTCAGGAGCTAAATGAAGAGCTTACAGAAATGGGTAATTTCACAACACGTTCTAATTTTAAAAGCAGCAGTTAATTTCTGCTGTTTGAGTTGTAGTCTGCTTCTGAGGTCTTTTAACCATTGCTGAATGAGAATTGAATGCAAATGCTAAGAAAAACAGGAGGTAAAAATGCTTAAAGTAATTACTTGCTTGATCTGTTAATGTTTTATATTTTACCTGTTGGGCCTAAAAACTTCTTTGCATCCAAAATTATGTGCAACTTCTGCAGACTGAAGCAGGAGGGAAAAAGCCCACACCAGGTGAAATTAAGACTTCAAAAGTTAAAGGGGTTTTTTTAAGGAAAGCAGATGTTTTCATTTCTTAAATTTGAACGTATTATTGCTACAAACTCAGAGTTCTGAGGAGCTTGCATGCTGGGTTCTCAATAGAGTAATTGAGTTTCACACTTGTTAGCCCATTTAGAATCAGCTAATAAACATTCTTTTTCCATGCAAGTTGTTGGTATAGAGGGCTATGAGCAGGAGTGAGCTATGTAAAAAATAACCTTGGAATTATCACTAGAATAACTAAACTATGGTGGAATAAGCTGTATGTCTAGTATTCTTCCATGGGTGATTGCAGATCCTTTAGCAAGGACAGGTGGACAAAAGAGGTAAATATTTTGCGTCTCCTGGATTTGCTGTTACCTAAAAAAGGAAGAACCTGTAAGGATGTGATAATCAATGGCAGCATTATCTGTAATAGCTGTAAAATAGTGGTGACTGAGATCCTGAGGGGAGTGAGGAGAGGAAGTAGTTTTTCTGGTCCTGGACTTCAGGAGAGCAGGTTTCTACTTATTCAGGTAACTGATAGGTGGATCCGGGAGGCAGCTCTGAAGTGCCAAAGGATGTGGATCTAAGAGGTAGAAGCCAGGACAAACTTCCCAGGCGTACAGGAATGCTGTTAGCAAAAGCCATTAGCTTTTTGGAGGGCCAAATCTCCATTCATGGAGATTTTTCAAGATCTGACTAGACATATCTCTTGAGCAACAACCTTTGCTGGATTTACTGTTGACTCTGCTTGGAGCCAGGGGCCGGGCTGAAGCCCTCTAAAGAACTCTTCCCACCTGAACGATTCCGTAATTCTTTTAAATCTGGAAGTGAGAAAATACTGGGGCGTGAGAGAGAACAGTTTAAGAGCACAAGGCACTTTTTAGCAGCAGTCATTTATCTTTTCCATCTCCATGTTTATCGTTTGTAACAGGGATTCAAAATTCATAGCCTTAGTTAAAATATTATCCTCTGCTATCAATGGTTCATGAATATCCCAGAATTCAAAAGTCTGAGTAAATAGTGAGCTGTGAGCATCATCATTATTTTTGACAAATATTTTCAAAAGGTGCAGTTGGGAGATTTCTTACAGCTATGAGCATTGTAGGGTTTCTTACTTAGCGTATGTCCTGAAGCTGCAAACTGAGGACCAGTTTCACAGCAAATTCTTTTTAAGTGGTCCTGCTTATGCTAAGTTTCATTAGTGGTGAGTGTATATAGCATGTCTAGTGTTCAAGTGAACAGATAGTATGGATTGCAACAGTATATTTATCTGCTATTCTATTTTTAAAAACCCAACAAAAAAAAAAATAGATGCACTTTTCATAACTGTCATGCTTTGATCACTCAAGTAGTGTACTAGATAGCACTGGGTGGTGCAACTTCTGTATTGTTATAAGATATGAAGTATTCTTGGTAAGTTTTATTTCTTAGGGAGTTAGCCTTCAGAAGAACATAGTATGTGTTTTTTTGAATGTCATTAGTGTTTCTTAAAGGGATGGACGTGCAGGAAGGGTTGTCTGGGAGCCTCTAGCAGTTACAGCAACTGCTGTCTGTCGTTTATGCTGTTGTGTTTTCTTCAGGGTTTGATTCTTATGGTTTATGTACAATTTAAACTTTTACTCCAGTAGTAGTTCTACTTATATTTATAAAACAATGCTACAATTAGTCTGTGAGTGAAAAAGCTTTTCTGTTTTTCTTTTTAGATGCTGTGTCTACTGCAGTAGTTGTAGAAGTTGTCTTTTTCTCTTCCTGTTTCTCTTACTCAATCAGAAGCACCTGACTGTTCTCTAATTCCTTTTCGGTGTTGTAGGATGCGGGCCCCTGGATGAAAACACAATGGAAAAGACAATTGAAGTGCTGGAACGGCACTGTCATGAGAATATGAATCATGCCATTGAGACTGAAGAGGGGTTGGGTATCGAATATGATGAAGACGTCATCTGTGATGTGTGCCGGTCCCCCGATAGTGAAGATGGGAATGACATGGTGTTTTGTGACAAGTGTAATATTTGTGTCCATCAGGTTAGTGCCTGCAAGAAATGTTGACACCATCCCATAGTCTAAGTACCTAGGCAAGTGTGGAATTTGAACTGGTATTAAATTGGAGGACTTTGTAGTTTTCTACGTATGAAGGATCGTGCAATACTAAGATGAATTTTTGGACCTAACAGTTACAGTAGATTAAGTGGCCTAGCATAGTTAATAGGTGGACAACTGCAGTCTAACAGGAATGCAAAATGTGTTTTTGGGACTTGCAAGTACTTCCTCTGTGACCATAAGCAATTTTTCCCATTATGACTAAACCTGCTTGTGAAGATAAACAGGGCAGGAAATACTGGCTTGCCTATTTATGAGAAATCTAAAGACCACTTGTTTCAGGACTGTTCAAATTTAGCCATCTTAAACCACATGTGGCACTTTACAGAGTGATCCTTTTTAGAAGGCATCAGCACCTGCAATAACCATGCTCTTGGTCTGAATGTTGCTCACATTTATAGTGTTTCAGAAGTAGCCAAAACTTTACACTGACTGAGTTCAGTGTAGTCAGACAGAGGTATCAGAAAAGGGATATGAATCCTGTGGTTTCTGTGCATCCTGTTCTGGAAGGGGGTTTTGCTATAAATTGAAAAGAGACCAAGAAGGGTTTTTTTTTTTAAATGTATTTTTCTACTGACTGCAAGCACTACTGGGAAAACATATCTGGCTGAAAAAGGACCTGTGATCTCCTTACTCTCAGTGGGCTGGCTGCCAGCCCAGCTGCTTTCCTGATCTGATTCACAGTGTGAAGCAGCCACGTGAGGATGAGTTGCCAGTAAGGTGGCTAGTGACAGGAGTACGACTGGCAGCTGGGCTGCCTGCTTCAGTCCTTGCTTGTGCCTGTGTAGAAGTAATGATGGATTTGCAGTCAAAGGCTCATGGTTACCTGCTGACAGCTGAGCTTGAGCTGATGGTCTGCTGCCTCCTTGCCCACACTGAATCTGCCTGAAACCAACTGGGGAACGTGTCTGGGCTAGAGCTAATCCTAACAATAACAACAACTTGTTTGATTTTTAATCTGGATCAGCTTTGGTTGAACAAGCAGCCTCAGGTCTGTTTGTCATCACACAGTTAGGAGGTGGAGGGCAGGAGGAGTGTGAGAAAATTCCTCCTTTGTGGTACCCTCTTGTGCTGGCTCAAACACATTATGAAATTACTGGTTTGGTAGTCTGGGCATTCTGCACTTATTAGTTGGTTAGAAAATAGCTTCAGTCCATTTCCAACCCTCTAAATGTGATCTTAGGTGTAATGCCACTTCTGCTGTAGTAACAGAATTCTGGTGGGAATGTGCCACAGAAGAGGAAAAAAACACTTTTAAAATTTAGATTACAGCTCCCCCTGTTGGGCTTTTACAACAGTTGTCACATAAAAAAAGCATTTAGATTAGTCAGTCTTGCCAAATTTAATTCAGGAAAGTCCCCCTTTCCACAAGCCTAACATAAATGTGCAGTGTTTTATGATATTGCTTCATATTAAATACTTAAATACTGAGATCTTAGAAGGCTGAGAAGGCAAGTTTGGGAATTTTATGCTATATTTAATCTGAAAAAATTGTTACAACTAATGATCCTTTTCTGTTGAGTCTTTCAGTGTTACTATTCCCAGAGATGGTGAGGTTTCCTCTGAAATCCACCGTTTTGATAAAGGTTTTATTTAGAGCACTTGAGTGGAATTAGGCCTTAGTGGCAGCCAGTTGTTTCAGATACACTCAGCTTAATGGGGGGGTGTGTGTATGTACGGTATTATCCATCATGATTCCATTAAGAACCATGAGGAATTTGAATTGGGAAGAATTTTTTAAATTCTCAAACCTAGCAAACTTTAAGAAATTTCTCATTTTCCACATGGTTAAGAGCAATATTTGGGAAGTAGGCATAAAACTGGGCACCTCATAGTTTCAGTGCATGCTGTAATTTTTTTGCAATATTATGTAAATATTTGAAGTAACAAACAATGCACAGAACTGTAACCACAAAAGTAATTCAATGTTGCAGGAAAGTTCCTTCAGTCCAACAGCTTATATGCCTTCACATCTAAATAGAATTATGTTAGAGTGTAAAGTTCTTAGCAGTAGGAAATTGTGATTTTAAAAAGTACTAGATGCAGAAGCTAACTTAAAGGAACGCCAGCGTTCTTTGCTTTGGAAATTTAAAAATTGCTAAAAGAAAAAGCTAAGGTTCTTAACACCAGGGCTGTTGTGCAGTCGCAATGGTTATGCTTTACACTGTAAACAAGTAATACCAGCACACATTCTAAAAAGAAACCAGAGTAAAAAGATTGCTTTTGAGGCTGTTTATCTCTTTGATCACTTGACTCATTTTAAGGTGAAGAAATCACAGAAGGATTAAGTGAAGGCCAAATCATGCCTTTACTTTTTGAAAGCTTTGCTCTGTATGAATATTAATGCTTGTGTGTGAAATAATTTCAGCATAATGATTTCAATATCTGTTCTCCAAGGCGTGCTATGGAATCTTAAAAGTACCCGAAGGGAGCTGGCTGTGTCGCACCTGTGTCCTGGGAATACATCCTCAGTGCCTCCTGTGTCCCAAAAGAGGAGGTGCCATGAAAGCTACGAGGACAGGGACCAAGTGGGCACACGTGAGCTGTGCTCTTTGGATTCCAGAGGTAAAAACCTAATTTCTGTCTCTGTCCTCCTCCTTCTTGTTCCCTCCTCTGCCTTTTTGTGTTCTCGTGATTTAAGGTATCTGTCTGGCATAATACTGGGCTTTACTCTGATGGGTCTCCACAGTCTGTGAAGACCACAAGAGAGTCCAGCTTATGTTCCATTAATGAGTCACTTTGTCACCTCCATTTACTCAGCAATCACTTCTTTGTGTCATTATGGTACCTTACTGACCTGTGAGAAAGGGTTACTGATGTAAGCTACATCTTACAAATGCAGCTTTATTCTCTCTTATTTTTGATAAATTTGTGTGCTCAGATACATCTATAATTTGCACAAATGCTTCCACTTTTTTCTTTGTGTTTTTTTTTTTTAATTTATTTTTTATTATTTATTTAAAGAACCCCCTTTTGTATTATCTGTATAGGATGTATGCTAAGATTTGTAGTTAAGGTTTCTTTGAACTGAAATTTTTCTGAACAGTGGGGAGATCTGACTTTTTATCTCTCTTATATTTTATACGTAAAGTCTTTTTTGATATATCTGTGTATACATATATGGAGAGTTCCATTATGAAGTGTAAAACTTTCCATTATGAAGTGTAAAACTTTCCATTATGAAGTGTAAAATTTTGAATCAAGTTTAGCATCACAGTATAATTCTGTAAAATGGAATGTTCACTTGGGTATATGGAGTTTGTGCTTAATTTTGCACTTGGAATATTTATGCTTGCTTTCTGGTAAGATTCACAAATCCATTTTGGTGTGAGGCAGTAGCCAGATACATCAGCACCGTGACATCAAGGATGCCGTATTTTCTGAACCCTCTGTTCGTAGGTGCAGCCACGGCTTATGCATGCAAAACTTTTGAGGAAGATGTTGGGATTCTGAGTATTTTTTTTAACTTAGCAACTAGATGCAATCTGTAATTCCCAGCTGTCTTGGGTATATATCTCCTTTTTAAGGAGGTTGTCTTTGAAGTTGCACTCTTCCTTTCAGGCTTGCTTGTAGTTCCTGGCATCTCTTCCACCTTCAAGGAGAAAGAAGTTGAAAAAGAAAACCTATTTTCAAATTAAAAAAAAAAAATCACAGCTTCTCCTGCACTTAGGACATGACTTGGCTGGAAGCTTTCCTGTCTCTGAGCAGATTGGTTTTCCTAAAAGGTCCTTTCTGCATGTGAACAGCCTTGCTGTTCTCGCTAGCAGAAGAGGAACAGTGAGGTTTGGGAAGCAGGTGACAGCAGGGTAGGAAGCACACACTAGCTTCGTGCCTGCCCACCTCCCTCTGATGAGGGAGAGGAGCCACTGGGAGAGCATCCATGTGGAAGAACTTGAATCCAGCTGCTTCCATAGTCCATTCAGTGACTTCCAAGCCTTTGGCACCTCCTTCCCTTCACACCAATGCCAAGTGTGTTGGGTGTAGTGAGGAGGTGGTACCTGCCAGTAGGGATGGGAAATGCCTCTTGGATTCATTGTATCTTTCAGGCTTGTGCATTGTCACTTGTAAAATAATTCAGTCACGAGAGAAACCTTTGTGAATCTCTGCTAAAATGGCATGCCAGTGCCTGTCTGGAGAGTCAGTGTGCCTTTACTTGCTGCAGGGGGGAAGAAAGACCTAGAGATTAAAGACCTGTGTATGGATGCTTTAGGGGAGAATGTGTATTCTCATATTTTTCCTCTCCCCAAGATAGTAGCATGCTGGAACTCCCCAAAAAGAAACAGATGAATTGTAAAGTCACTGTCATTTCCTCTTGTGGCCCTAACAAAGTGGAACAGGCAGAATGCAGAAAGGAAGGGGCTGTAAACATGTCTGTGTTGTAGCAGAAGGTTCAAAGAGACTTTGTGAGTCACCAAGTGTAGTCTAGCATTGTTGCAGTCAATTGCAGCAGGTATTTTCCTTCATTAATTTATGTAGCACTGTCTTAAAATGTTGGTTTTTTTTTTTTTCCTTCCTGCCTTCCTTGTGATTTAATGGTGTTTAAAGGCTTTCTTGACCCCTCTTTACTGATTGGTATGTTTGAAGGTTTTTACTTTCCAAAGTGTACTCACTGTTGGTTTAAAGCCATTTATTCTTCTGCCTTTACTGTCCTTTAGTGTAGATGTGTGGTCTATTTCATGTTTTCTTAAAAGGCATTATTCTAATTAAAAAAAGGAAACACTGATACCAGAAAGCCTATACTGAGTGTTTTGAAAGTCCTTCTCTGCCTTAGATAACCCATTGCAGTTACATCCTCTGTCAGTCAGTGTGGTGTTAGCTGAAGCAGAATGTGATAGCCCTCCCAGTTGTAGAGGGAAGATAAAATTGACTATCCTGTTGTGAGTGGCCGTACTCAAGGCCCTGGGCTGCCCTTCCCAGCCACTGATGCAGATCTTTGTGCACTGGTCAGCTGTTGGGGCAGGTTAGCAAGGAAGCAAAGGACAGCAGGGGAACGATTGTGTTCATGACAGTTGCAGACAGTAGACTTCACAACCCATTGTTTTCACTTTCCCACACTCTTAAAACTTCTTCAGAGTACAGCAGTCAAGATGTAACCTGATGCAAGGTAAAGAAATAGAGAAAATGGTTACACCTTACGGCAGCTGGATTGTTTCTGCCTTGGGGTGGGAGTTTTTGGGGAATGAAGAAGTTGGCCTGTTTGCTCTCTGGGTCCCTTGTGAGTAGCAAAGTTCAAAGAGACTTTGCCTTGGCTTTTCTCTTTGAATATCAGAAACATGCAGATGGCACGAAGCCAGTATAAATAAATTGCACCTGACTCTGTAAGTGCCTCTTTGTGCTTTTACAAAGTAGGGTAATATAAAAAGCCAGCATTACAAGCTGAATGGGCAGTATTGCCAGTATAACTGTTTCTTGACCTCATGAGTCTCCTCTGGGGCAGGAGCAGGGAGAGCATTAAAGGGGGCAGAGAGGGACAGGGAAGAGGTCTGTGTCAATTTCCAGCTCCTGCTGGGAAGCACAGCGGAAAGCTGGTATTACTTAGTCTCCAGAAGATTCTGGTTTCTTTTTGAAAAGAGTGTAGACAACCTGCCAAATTGATAAAATCCCTTGATTCCCAAAGGAAGTCTTGCCTCTTAGCGTAGTGGTAACAGTCAATCTTTGTACAATATTGTTTCAGAAACACCTGTGTGACTTGTAACCAGCTCTGTTTTGAGCCAGGTGAAGTTAGGTTCATGAAAGGCTCTTTCCTTTGGGAAGAAAAAAAGCTACATTTGATGATGTTTAAAAGTGCTGGACATGATTTGTTGAACTATAGGCATTTCAGGGATAGCCTTGTCACTTTTCCACCAATTTACAGGAAGGCCACCATACTTTCAATTGCTTCTCATCTCTACCTGATGAGGGCATCACATATTGCCTAGTGTTCTCCTTCTTGTCTGGTAACACCTGAACCCTCTCTAAAGCATCTCACTGTCTTCCTAATGAGGACTTTCAGAAGTGCCATGCAGCAGATTGACTGTATTCCGGAAGATGTGGGCTTGCAGTTGGCAGATGACAGGGTGAAGTACTGTAACAAACAAATCTTATTTGAGTCAATTTATTCATTAATTCATGAACTGCTGGTCAACTGTTTTTTTAAATGTGGAAATGATGAACCAAGTAATCTCTTGAAAAGCTGTTTTCCCAGCTACTTAAATGATCTTTAAAGCAGTTCGTGATAAGGAGAGAGTAGCAAAAATACTTTGAGCATAGCAACTATCATTTAGCACTGCTATCTTTGGGTAAGTCTGCCTCACTGAGGAGGTCTGCTGAAGCAGAGCCTTTCCTCCTCAGGGATTAAGCAGGTTTTAAAATGAATATGTGCATCAAGTCATTCCCAAAGGGAAGCTGGGAAGTTCCACTTTGTCTACTAGCTCTTGTAAAGTCACCAGTTTAATTATCACATGTTAAATTAATTCATATAACCTGGATGTCCCTGTGTGACTCTTACTGTGGAGATAATCTGTGAAAATTACTGTAGCATAATGCTCTTAAAGTTTTCTAAAAAAACCAAAATAATTGTTCAGATCTCAGCCTTAACTGTTTTTCTTAAATAATCAGCTTTATTCTGTCTCACAGTGCCACAGAACATGACCTAGGAACCTCCTTTCTATGAATTCTTAGGTCTGACCCCTTTGATAAGAAGCCCCTGTCCCACCACAGGTCTGCCCTGTTCAGGTGAATTGTTTCTAGAAAGTGTGGAGAGCTTCCTAGCTAGTATCAGCATTGTTGTTGGGCTTCAGACAGGTAGCATTCCAAAGCACACAACTGCTTCCAAAAGTGCTGTGTACCTGTCAAAATGCAAGCTTTTGGAGACTGGTGTTCTTGGTACACAGTTATCCCACTTAAATCTTCTGCTATGTGCCATTGTCATACTGACTCAGTTCTGCATGTTGGTCATTCAGAGCTTGCCAAGTTTGTTTCTTTGCCTTGGATAAATCCTGTTTGTCAGGAGTGGGTCAGGGATATCTAGAGATATAATTTATGTCTGTTTTGATGTCCTAAACATGGAGGACAGTCCTTGCTTCCCTGTACAGACAACAGGCAGTTGAGAAACTTCCATCACAATGGATATATGGAAGTTAGTATAACAAAGAATATGAAAAGGTATTCTCTGCACATCTAAATTTTTTTCTTTCTTTTAGTAATAACATCCATTATCTGGTCTACCAAGGACAAACAGATCACCCAGACTAAGTATGTGAAAACTAGCACAAGAGAATGTACTGTGCTTTGCAGTAAGAGAAGTTTCTTGTATTCTTTCTCAAATTATACTTGATAACGGTCTGTAGTTAGGAGAGTGTATTAGAATGTCTTGCAGTGGGAGTGCTTGGTGGAGAGGCAGAGGTGGAAAACAAGGCTTTCCCTGACTGCTGACTGATAGATCCATTCTGCCTTGAATCGTGAGCTGGCAGAAGTAGACACTGTAGCAGATCTGTGGATCTTTATAGAGGGAACTTTTCAGGAAAGTGTTCCTATGTTGTTCTGAGTAGCTTGTATTTTAGTACTTTTCAACTTAGATCTGTGAAAGTGGCACAGGAAACAAACAAACAAACCAACCCCAAAACCCCACAAGGGGATGGAAATAAACTTAAGTATTTACCACTTACTGCAGTGTTTCAGCTGCTTGTTGTGGTTTAGGAATGGTATTCCCCAGTTTAGTGTTCCCACTGAAGCACTCCAAATCATGTGCTGCTTGCTCACTCCCCCTTCCCCCTGCTGTGGGCTGGAGACGAAAACTGGAGGCACAAAGGTAAAGATCACTGGTTGAGTTGAGAGCAGTGGAAATATCAATGAAATATGAAGAAGAAACAGTGATAACTCTCAGTGACAGAAGGAACTGACAGTACACAACTGCCATGCTTACCCTAACCGAAAGAGAGCCCTTCCCCCTATCCCCAGAAAATGATGTGAGGTGGTTAGAAACGGGACATCATCCAGCCCTTATTCTGTACAATATATGTCATGCCTAAATCCTACATCTTCCAACTATATACTATATATATACATACACATGTATATATATTCCAGCATGTCTGGCACAGCAGCACTCAGTGGTGGTGCGACTTCATTCAGGCCATGATAGAGCACTGTCAGTCTCCACTCTCCAGTGGACTTACACTGGCTATATAGGACTATTAAAGGGTGAGTGAGTCTTGCTGACCACTCTCTGACTCTCCAGTTCATGAATCGTCTCATGGATGGGAGTCAGGGAGCCCCAGTTAGTGCCATATTGCCAATGGTGCACTGTTGTGGTAGCGCTTGTTGCTTTGTTCTTCAACCCTCAGCCGTCCTACAGTGGAAGGGTCATCTGAGAGACCAGGTAAGGCATTCAGCTGTCTAATTTCTTCTGTCTCCAGAGCAGCTATCCCAGGCAATGATGCCCTTAGATTCCCGTAGAGGTAATCTATACCAAAGATGCACGGGGCCTCTGGGCCAGTCACAATGGGGTCTTTTTGCTAATCATTCCCAGTCAAGCTCACTTCAGCTTACAGTACAGTCAACTGCTGTGATCTCCCATCACCCCAGAAATAGAGATGGATTCTGCCCCTACATATCTTGATTGCATCTGGGTGCATTGTTTGTCTGTGTCAACTAAAGCCTTACACTCTTGTGGGTATGCCATACCAGGCCATCAAATCCACACAGTCCAATAGATCTGATTGTCCTTTTACCCCACCTGGCTGGAGGCAGAGCCCCTCTAGTTCTGGTCGTAGTACTCATTGCTCACTTCTTATGAATATGATCTGGAGGTCCCTTCAAGAGCATCAGAAGTAGCATCTGGCCTTCTGTTCTGTCTGAGGACTTGCCCACTGGAAACTGGAGCAGCATTTATCCTTGAAGAATTTACTGCAGTGGTTGTCCTTCCTTTCAACTCACATGCTAGTGCTGCTAGGGCACGGGTAGGTTTTCCATGCAACTTCCTCATGCCTTCTCCATGGTTGTGCAGGTGAACTGTGCACATGGATTGTGTACACTGGATGTCATCTGGATCTACTGATCCAGATTATTGGAATCCCTAAAGATTACTTCCAGTACAGCTAATTCTCTCAGGTACTGGATACCTTTCTCCATGGTGTTCCACCTGCCCAGGCACACTATTAGGTCATCTGCTAACGCTTGACAGGAGTTGCCTCCAGAGTGTGAGAGTTTCTGTCCTCTTCCCAATCCCCTTGTCAATGCCCACATTCTGGGACAGTGATCCCAGTTGTTTGGCTTCACTACCATCTAGTTTTGTATTGTGGGGCATGATATCCCAGCATGGGAGCAGCTAGATCACCAAGGGCTCACTCCACTGGCAGCTGAAATCTTTTTGCATATCTTGCCCCTCACTCAGGGATAGAGATCCGGGAGATTATCTTTGGCCCTTCCTCTTCTTCCTGTTCTGAGGGCCCTGATTCTTCTTCATCCCTCACTCAGAAAACTGATTTGGTCTTGGATTTCTTCTTCTGTATAGGAGTGACTGCTGCCGGCTTGGGTTGTTTCTCTGGTTCAGCTGCAGTTTGAGTGGCTTTGGTGGCTGTTGGTCTGCTTTCGTCCTCCCCCCCCACTGCGGGTACTGTCTAGTAACAAGCAGTGTCCAATAAATAGTAACCAGGGCCCAGCACATTGCATAACTTTGCGCCTTTCTGGAACTGCCATGGCATTTTTCTTTCACATGTTTTATCACTTTAACAGGGTCCTGTAGTTGGTCAAGCATGAACTTCTAACCATTGGAGGAGAGAAGTCCTCCAAATACTAGCCCATGCCCTCCCACATTCCATGCCACTTATGACTATCCACCCTCTGGGCAGATCTCTAAAAGACCTTCCTAAACTTTTGTAACTGTAAACATGGTATGGACCGTGCTGAGGAGACCTGGCAGACTTAGAAACAAGATAATGCTTTCCTTAACGTCCAAAGGAAATTAAAAGTTCTCAAAAGCTGTTTTAACAGGTCTGAAGGAGGTAAAAAGGGAGTGAAAAGCTGGGAAAAATCATCCTCCTCTGTTCTCCCCACAGACTGTTATTAGTTCAGTTATTAATGGACTCCAAGAGGTAGCGCCCAAGGTATGGGCAGGAGATCAACACTGAAGACACATCCCAGATGATTTTCTTTGTCCTTTATGTTATCATGACATAAGCTAATATCACACAGTACAGCAACAAAGCAATCCTGATCCTTCTCCCTGCTCTGAAAAAGAGCACCTTGATGGGCTTATAGTGCATATACGGAAACATATACAGGGTTAGGTACCACACCCACATGAACAGAGTGTGCAACATTGTGGCCAGTGGTTCTGTACCTAATACAGCAAATGCTTAGATAAAATTTGTTTCCAACCACTCTGCACAGATCTGTTGTTATCCCAACCTTTTGTGTCCCAGATTGGGTGCTAAATAAAGACTGTCACAGTTTAGGAATGGTATTCCCCAATTTAGTGTTCACACTGAAGCACTCCAAACCATGTGCCGCTTGCTCACTCCCCCTTCCTCCTCCCCTTCCCCTGCAGCAGGCTGGAGAGGAGAATTGAAGGTACAAAAGGTAAAGATCACAGGGTGAGATAAGAACAATTTACTGGAAACAGCAATGGAATAAGAAAAACAAACAAATGGCTATACTATCATTAACAGAAGGGGCCAGCGCTATCTGACTACCACGTTTACCCTGAGTAGAAGAGGGCCCTTCCCCCTATCCCCAGAAAATGATGTGAGGTGGTATAGAATAACCTCTGGATCCTAGCCATGCCCCCTTCTAGCTACTGCAAAAATTAACCCTGTCCTAGCCAGAACCAGGACACTGGTTCATAACAAAGAATGATGTAGATGACTCAAGTGTTTTGAAGAATTGCAACTTTGAGCCACCAGGTTAAATCAGTATAATCCGCACTACTGTTTGCACGTGAGATCTTTTGAGGTTCCTTGCTGACAAGTGTGTGAGCACATGGAGAGCTCACAGCAAGAGAAATGTGTGGATGTTTTGCCTCTTCTGGTATTAATGGAGAGCTTGTTTTTATTGCCTTGGTAACTGTTTTCCATGCTGATTTTTTTTTTTTGTTTACAGGTTAGTATTGCTTGCCCAGAAAGGATGGAGCCAATCACAAAGGTGTCTCACATTCCACCAAGTCGATGGGCTCTAGTGTGTAGTTTATGCAAACTGAAAACTGGTGCTTGCATTCAGGTATGTACTTGTCCTGTAGTGACTGCAGGGTACGGCTATGTCAGAAGGGCAATTCTGGTATTGCATTTTGTTCTTCCAGTGTTCAGAGGTGCTTTACAATGCAGATGACCATTGAGTAGATATCTACTTCTTCATAGCTCTTTTCTATCAAATTAGTTGACTAGCACAGAGATTTAGGAATTAGCCTGGATTACCTTCTTTTGAATAAGGCTGAGATGTCTAAGAGCCACTACTATATGCATCAGAGATGGACAGGAAACTCCTTCTGTTGAACACTTTGCAAACAAGAAAATACTAAATTGGGTGAAACCAACTTCAAAGGCATCAACAGATATTTTAAGACTGTGTAGAAAATAGGGTTTTATAGGGATGGACTTTCATGTAGTTGAGATAATTATGTCCTTCTTTTCTGGTTTGTTGTTTTATTGTTAGTAATTGAGGTTTTTTGTTTTATTTTGTCTGCAGTGTTCCGTGAAAAGTTGCATCACTGCCTTTCATGTCACCTGTGCCTTTGAGCATAGCTTAGAAATGAAGACTATCCTGGATGATGGGGATGAGGTCAAGTTCAAGTCGTATTGTCTAAAGCACAGCAAGAACAAACAGAATTCGTTGCCTGATGTTGAGGAGCACCCCAAGACCTTGTCAGAGCAGAAGCAAACGGAGAGTGAGAAAACGAGTTTACGAGCCCAAAAACTCAGAGAGCTGGAAGAAGAGTTTTATTCACTAGTTAAAGTGGAGGATGTTGCAGCAGAGCTGGGCCTTCCTAAACTTGCTGTAGACTTCATCTACAATTACTGGAAATTAAAGCGAAAAAGTAACTTTAACAAACCATTGTTTCCTCCCAAGGAGGATGAAGAAAATGGCTTGGTGCAGCCAAAAGAAGATAGCATTCATACCCGCATGAGGATGTTCATGCATTTGAGGCAGGACCTAGAGAGGGTAAGAATTTAACTGGTAAAGTATTGAAAAACTGTTTGCAGGTGGGCAAGGTCTTTG
The DNA here is from genome assembly GCA_035583135.1 of Lophotriccus pileatus. Taxonomy (NCBI): domain Eukaryota; kingdom Metazoa; phylum Chordata; class Aves; order Passeriformes; family Tyrannidae; genus Lophotriccus; species Lophotriccus pileatus. The sequence goes on along the minus strand of JAWWES010000001.1, from coordinate 82,829,488 downwards.
TTTGTGGATGAAAGTGGGAGTGGGGAAAGCGAAGGGAGATGATTTTAAAAATAACTATTTAAAAGATTTTAAAAAAAATAAGACCTTCAACTTCAGTCTTTTGATATGCTGCACTGCCTGCTGCAGACTTTCGGAAGTTGTCCCCTCTCAGTCCAGTGAGAGATTCAGTGCTTCTTGACTTGCTTAGAGGTTATTCCTTTAAATATTTAAAGATGCATGTTTCTGCGCACAATGTGCATATTTGGTAATTGACTCTCTGATTTCAACTTCAATTGAGTAAATGTTTAAAAAAAATTAGGTCTTTTAGCACTCACCTGCATGGTTTGGAATCAAGTAGGTGATATCTTAGGTGATTAAATTCCGTGGTGACTTTTTGTCTCCACACATGCAGAAGCAGAATGCTGGGCCTGTACCCGTACCACTTCCCCTGACATCTGATTGAGGAGTCTTAGTCACATCTCTTCCTCTGGTGTCAGGTTGTCCCAGGTAGCTGGCAGACAGAGTAACTCTTCACTCTCTAGACCTAGATGTTTTCACTGCTTGTAACTGCCTTAGGCCCTACAGCTAATTAGCGGTCTGAACATAACCCACTGTGTCTGCCACTGCTCGTGGCTTTACTGGGAAAAAGGTAAAGGAAATTATTTTACATCAGTAGCTATCTGGGCTCTTACCAGATTGCCAGCTAGATGGTAGTTCGGGAAAAAGGAATCCATCAGCAAAAATCAGAGCAGGATTATTAGGAATGTGTACAGAGTACATTTTTCTGGCACCTGGTGGAGGAGGAAGCAAGACTTGTTACCACTTAGAGGCTGCCAATTAGGTTGGCCTGTTGGGTAGTGGTCAGCTGCAGTTTTCAAGTGCTTAGAGATAGATAGCAAATGTAAAAATAAAATGGATGTGCGAAATGCAATTAGGAAAGGGGTAGCAAAAGCAGGAGAGAGGTGATAGTATTGTAAGAAAAAGGGGAAACAGTACTGGGGAGAGAAGAAAATGAAAATACAGGGAGATGAGTGTTGGAGACAAGATTTGTACTTGTCAGTGTAACTGTTGTCTTGAATCTAGTCATAATCAATCTCAGATCTTTTCCAGGACTACTTTGGATATGGAACCTTATTTTAAAAAAATAATTAAATTCCCATACCGTGCTTCAGATGGAGGGTTGGTATTTTGGGGTGGGTTGTTTTTTATTTTTCAAGAGACCATTTCAAGGTTTTGTTTGATAAATGTTTGCTTTGCGTCAAATTTTGTTGAAACTGATGTACTTATGGAGGTGATTTACAGTTTGCAATGCCCATCTCAAAGTTTTTGAACTTCCTGTGCTACAAGATTTTCTAGTCTGTTTTATTTTGGGAATCTTGGAATTTTGTTTTAGGGTAGAGGTACCAGTTCTAAACAGGTGGAACTGAATACTGGGGAAAGTATGTTTGACAGATACCTTTCAACCAACCCCTACACCGTTTCTCTGTTTTGAAAGCACTTTTAGGTGTTTATCAAGAATTTTCAATGTCTCTTCCTATTCTGCTTACATTAGGAGAAAATGTTACTATTAACTCAAATAAATAGTAAAAGTAGAATTACATGGAATTGAATCACAGAATGGTTTGGGTTGGAAGGGACCTTAAAGACCATCTAGTCCAACCTTCTGCCTTGGGCAGAGATACCTTCTACTAGACCAGCTTGCTCAAAGCCACATCCAGTCTTGACCACTTCCAGGGATGGGGCTCTCACAGCTTCTCTGGGCAAGCTGTTCCAGTGCCTCACCATGTTCACTGTAAAAAATGTCTTCCTTTTGCCCAATCTAAACCTACCTTCCTTCAGTTTAAAAGCATTACCCCTTTCTTTGTCGCGACAGGCTCTGGTTTCTCTTTCTTATAGTCCCTTTTCGTATATTGAAAAGCTTCAGTGAGGTCTCCCCAGAACCTTCTCCTCTCCAGGCTTAACAGCCCCGACTCTCTCTGTCTTCAGAAGAGAGAAGTTCCAGTCCTCTAACCATTTTTGTGGCCCTTCTCTGGACCTGCTGCAACAGGTCTATGTCTGTCTTGTGCTGTTAAAGGCCAGAGCTGGATGCAGTGCTGTGGATGGAGTCTTACCAGAGCAGAGCAGAGGGGCAGAATCACCTCTCTTGACCTTCTCCCATGCTGCTTTTGCTGTAGTCCAGGATAGGCTTGGTTTTCTGAGCTGCGAGTGCACATTGACGGATCCTGTCCAGTTTTTTACTGACTATTATCCCCAGGTCTTTCTTTGCAGAGCTGCTCCCTATCCATTCAGCCCCCAGCCCACATTGATCCTGGGTATTGCCCTGAGCCAGGAACAGGACCTTGCATTTGGCCTTGTTGAACCTTATGAGTCAATGCAATGGAGTCAAAAAAGAAACTTCTAAATGGGTCAGCCAAAATGATAATATATTCTGTTGTCTTGTGAAATGTATTCAAGGTGTTCACTGAATTGACAATTTATTAAAAAAAAAATATTTTAAAAAACTGAGAGTTATGTATGTTCCGTAATATCCACAAGAACTTTGCCAAGGGATTTTACACATACTGTTGTTTTGATTTTGTTTATGATACACTTTTTAAATTATGTCAGGATTTATTTTCTTATTGCCTATTAAGTTTCCTGTTATTCCTCCGTAGGTAAGAAACCTCTGCTACATGGTAAGCAGGAGAGAGAAACTGAAGTTGTCCCACAGTAAAGTACATGAACAGGTCTTCAATTTGCAAGTCCAACTCATTAATCAGGAAATCGCTGCAGGTAATCATATAAATGTAAAATATTTACAAATTCTGCCTGTATTTAAACTAAAACAGTGTGTTCTCTGTATGTTCCTGCTTAGTGTTTTTAACACATAAAACTGCCTTGAAAAACTTTCCTCAGGTACTCAATCAGTGAAAGTAATAACACACAGAGCACTCTTTATTCTCTTAAAATATTTACTTGGATATTTCTTTATTTTGTGGCTGTTTCTGGTATATGCCTATTGCTTATTAATCACTGTGGTATCCAGGTAGCAGAAAGGAGCTGGTGGCGATCTCTTATGTTTTTTCTTCCTTGGGCTGCTGGTCTACGGCACTGGTTCCCCACAGCAAGCTCTGCACTGGTACTTGGTTCTCCAGCTGAGAAAGCTTTTTTTCTTGCTGTCAGAAGTTGTTTCCTTCAGGCAAGAGAGAAGAGTGACTGATAGGAATCACTGCTGTTCTCGTGGTGCCTCACGAACAGCGCAAAGAGGCATTTCTTAGCATACCATCTACAGTTGCTCTCCTTTCTTCAAAAAGAGTTTAAGTACTCCTGTTATTAATAGTGAATAGTAACTGTTCAGGAATGATGGGGTGCCAAACCCCACTCTGCCCTTCACTTTTGTAGCAACTTTTTGAAATAAGGAGCACAACATTTCGCAAGAGAAGAGTATGCATTACAGTGTAATTACTGTGGGGTTTTTAATAGGGAGGGCAGCTGTTTTTCTATGCCAAGTTAAGATCTCTCTGATCTGTCAAAAAACATACTGTATTTTTAATGACCAGTTTAGGGTGAAGTCTTTGTGCTTTTTTTCTCTACCCCTGAAACATGGATAGGTTTCATTGGTACTGATAAGGTAGGTTTTTTGACCAATTTTAAATCAGACTAGTACGCTGTGGAAGCAGCAGTACTCTGAAGCACTTTGGTTTTGTGTTAGTGTATTTTAGTAGAAATGTCTACTGAATTTATTTTATGTCTTTATAAACACAAGTGATTTTTTTAATCGTTATTAGAAAAGCTTGATAACTACTTTGCAATGGGTGCCATATGTGTATAATATCATGACGACTAATATATTGGGATGAAAAGACTTTTCAAGTGTAGAGAATTTTATAATACAAAGCAGAGACTTGAACTAAATCCAAATTGAAACTCAGTTTGAAGCATTGTTTTTTCTTCATCCAAAAATGAATATGAACCTTTTTTACAGCTTTGTTGGAACTACTTCAGTCATTATCTCAAAACTAGTTCAATTCACTGGCTGAAAGCCCTGTAAAAAGGGCACATTGTTGTTTTTAATGGAAATGCTTAAATGCTTACCTAAATTCCGAAGTGGTGGTTAATTTGGTACAGTTTTCGTTATCCCAGCTTCTCTTTAATGTCCTAAAATAATTTCACACTAATTGTTTGCAAATGCTTCTTATTGTCGCATGACCTTATAATGGACTATAAAACTTGTTATGGATAAAAACCCAAATTACCCATTTTAAAAATGCCTTTTTTTTTCCTGCTCTCATTCTACTGTAGGTCATACCCTGACAAGTGCACTAGAGAACACACTGTTCTATCCACCTCCCAGGATCACCCTAAAGTTAAAAATGCCCAAATCAGCACTAGGAGACTGCAAAAATAACTCGCTGAAGCCTGGCAACAGACCGCTTTCTCCTGACAACAACAGCACTGTTTACAGCAAACGGAGCGTGCCGATGTCAAAGGAATCATTTGAAATCAAAGCAAAATCTTACACCAGGTATCAGCACGACAGCAGAAGTAATGGGTTGCTGGCAGGGATTGGCAAGCCTCGGAACGAGACAAAGGATTGTGGCCCCACACAGATGATGGAGTTTCACCGGGGTCATCCGTCCGGGAAGCCTTTAGCACTCCAGGCTGCCTTGCATGGACAGTCTTCCATTGGGAATGGGCGGCTGCAGCAGGAGAACTCAAGGCTGATGGCCAAGTCCAATGGTCTAATGGGCAGGGCTGGAGACGTGAGCCAGAGAGACAGCTCCAGCCAGACACCCTACGAACAAGAGTCCATGCTCACAGCTCACTTGGCCAGCCAGAGCAGTTTCAGAAAATCCACCATAGAACATTTTAGCCGGTCCTTTAAAGAGGCTACCAATAGTCTTGTGAGGACCACAGAAGATCTCCGGTGCTGTGAAAAGCCAACAAGAAGACTTGCAACAAAAGATCGCTTGTGGAGCAAGCAGACACTTGAAGGTGCTCCATACCAGGACAATGATGGGTACTGTCCTGACTTAGAGCTGAGTGACTCTGAAGCAGAAAGTGATGAAAACAAAGAGCAAGTGAGGTTAAGACGAAGTAGCTCAGAGAGAGAAAGCCCAAGTAAGGACTTTGGAAGAGATTGTCACAATAGAAACAAAAAGAATATGATTTCTCACAGTTCGGTACAAAGGTGATTAGAAGCCCCCACGGGGTAATTCAGCCTTTATGTAGTCCAATGTACCAGTGCAAAGCTCGTTATCAAAAGGTTCCAGAAAATATTCTAGGACCTATGTTAGGAAGAGCTGCAGTAGGGAATGGGGGGAGGGGAGAGAAATCAGAGTAGTTTTGTTCAACTGTGAATTGGTTTGCAGTCTTTGCAAGGTTAGCTCAGTTATCCATGAAGTCACGTGGAAATCACGTGTTTTACTAGAGGGTAACATCTGGGAGAACACGAAGCGGTTAATCTTTGCATAAATTCAGGAAACCGCTTCCCCCTTGCCAGCTTATGTGTGAGGCAACGTGTTCATGTGAAGTCAGTCTTGTGATGGTGGACAGATTTTAAGGAAGTCCTTGCATTGCTCTTAATTTGTTGCAAGAGACTGCAAACTGGACACACTGAAACAGCATCCTTACAGCACCTGCAGCATGGCTTTGATCCAGCAATGCACTTGCGGATGTGTTAGGAAGTTAAGCATGTGAAAAGTCCTGCTGGTTTCCCCGGGAACGACTGTGCTCAGATCTCCGAGCACATGCCGGTGTGCTCTGCTGGATCAGGCCCTAAGTGACTACTAAGTGACGATCCCCTTCTGCAGGAGGCTTTGAACTGCAGTGGCGTTTGCAGGCTCCTTGCGGAGGGTGGAAGCAGGCGTCGCTGGCGCTGCCAAACTTGCTGACCTCTAGACATGCCCCCGTTCCCTGCTTTTGCTGAAGGTTTTGTTTCTCTTCACAATAACTCGCTTATTTTGTAAATATAAAACTTCTAGTACTTCAGTTTTTTTTAATCTCTGTACATAGTTGCTTGTTGTGGGATGCACTTGTAAATATTTTACCCAGCTAACAAGTACAGATGGCTAATTTTGTGGATAGTGTTTACAAAAGTAGATGTACTACTTCAAAGAAAAATGCTATTTGACACTTACATTTAGGCAATCACCGGTGATGCCAGGTTCCTCTTGAAACTGAGATTTCATATCCAGAGGTGTTTTTACCTGGTATTTTTAAAGTCGGCTGATTTTGAAATAATTTTGGCTGAATTTTTTTTTGCAGGTGCAAATTTTCAACCCTAGTTGCCGGAACACAGGCATAGGAGCCTTCTGGCATCTAGGACTGTAAAATTTTAGCCATTCATCATTTGGAGTATGGGTTTTTTAATTGCTGAAAATCTACTATTTTGTTAAGCTGCTTTTCAACCTCTGGATCAGTTGCTGTTTCCCAGTCTAACACATTTTTGGTGTGTCCTTTAAAGTCAACAATTGTTTAATAGTGACTAAATTTCAGCCAGTATTGAGGAAGTGAGAAGGGAAGGGAATCCCTTTCTGTTTGTTTCAATGACAGGAGATTTTTGTTTAAATGCAAACTAACGTCTTGTTTTTCAGATGATGTTGTGTTGATCAACAAAGTAACTGCACTGTTTTTCTCTGAAATGCTGTACATTTCATAAATACACAACATCCTCTGTTCCCACATCACTGGCTGAAATGGCCCATAGGTTGTATAGGGCATGTCACACAGCTCCTTTCTGTTGAGGGTTCAATTTTGTCTGGAAACAAAAGGTGTTCCCTACCTAGTATGAAGATGACTATGCAGAATCCAAACAGCAACTTGTTTTTCTTCATGGTTTTAATTTATTGCTTTTAGCTTGGGAAATGGCAACAACATTTTCAGATTTGTTTTAAACTTTGAAATCTCCCTAGTTGCAATGGGACTAGCAGGTCAGGGGCTGGAGGACTCTTCAGTAGTGAAATGAAAAAAAAAGGTATACTTGGCAAACCTGCTCTGTTTGCTTCATGCATCTTATTTTTTTTTTTTTACTTTTTGATTTTATGTATATTTGTGTAATTGATCTTTCTAGAGCTGTATCTTCAAAATTATTTCTTTTGGTGTAAATATGCGGTAGCATTTTAGGTTTCCACATATTTTATTTTAATGGGAAATGCTTTGTGTTCTAAGCCATGGGTCATTCAGAAAAAGTAAACAAATATCTATTCATTTGTATTCTGGTTCTGATTCTCTTAGTTCTCCTTCAATATTTATTAGTAATCCTCTCTCACTTGTCTTGAAATTTTACAAAGCTTTTATTGGGAACACTTATCTGGGTGGTCAGCAAAGTGTTCATATTATTTCGTGGCTGGAAGCATATGACAGAAGAGAGGGAAAATGGTGCTTTAGCAAAACTCAGTGTTTCTGCTCTTCTGGGGTTATCAATTCAGTTGTTTCCAGTCTGGGCAATGGTTTTGCTAATTTTTATATGATCTTAATAGACATATGAAGGAGCCCTTGGTTATGTAGTTCTCAAGTATTGTCCCCAAAGTGCATTTGCTAGTTTTTATTGTGCGTTCGGTGGCTAACTGTTTGAAGTATTACCTCTTAACCTTATTTGTCAATTTTTTTTGTGTTTTTGCATTTTGTTTTATATATATAAATATATATATATATTCAATTTTCCAAGATGGACTCGGTCTTTTTCAGATGTCCCCTTTTTACAAGTACTTTTTCATTAAATTATGAAACTGCTAACAATATTTTCATTTGTTGTGATTTATTCAGGGCTTTTCCCTCTATGTCTGGCAGGTTGTGAAACTCATCAGTACTGTGTCCATCAGGAGTAAATTATTTCTGCAGATCTGGCAATGCTTTAACAAGTTAAGTATCCAGGAAAACGTTTCCCCTTCCCAAAAAAGAGTCGCTGAGCACTAATTTGCTGTGTATAGCAAATAGTGCAAGCCTGGCTTTTGTTTCTGCCTAGCTGAGCAAATGTAGCAGACTATTTGCTGCCCTGGCCTTACTTTTCAATGTATTTGCTTATGCTGTAGTATGGCTGGTTTTCCCTGGTTGGACAAAGTGAGTTATAGAGGAAGAGCCATAGCCAGGCCTTCTGTCTGATCCCTCTTCTTATACACCCACAGACATGCATAGCTAAACACAGCCCGCTATTGCCCTGTGTGTGCAGAGGACAAATCAGTGCCAACAAGTTCCCAAGTTGATGTTTCATGTCAGTTTTACACGGACTTTTGCTGTAGTTCCCCCTGCTCCCACAGGCCGGTGCTGTGACGTACCTTGCTGGCAGAGAGGAGCTGCTCCTTGTGCTAGAGCAGGGAGGAAGGCAAGAGGAAAAGGAAGGTGGAGAGAAAGGAGTGGGTGTAGCTGCACAACTGACCCGATAGCATCCCTCGTGCTCTGACCAGCTCTGCAACTGGCAGCATCCGAAAGAGAGATGGGGAATTGGCAATCGGGGTGTTGCAGGCAGCAGTGACCCTCCCTGCCAGCAGTGGGTCTGGCAGCGGCAGAGCGAGTGGAAAGCTGAGCAGCCAACGTGCTCGTGGCCTGGTGTACGGGCAGGAGTGACTGAGCAGGTGGCCCCAGGCAGGCTGGGACTGGAGCTGCAGATAGGCTGGGTGAAATGGAGCTCAAGTCCCTCAGCTGAAAAGCAAACAGGAGGTAAAAAAAGGGGGGAAAGGCGGGAAAGGTTCAGACAGAAGAGAAGAAAAATCAGCAGTAGGAAGAAGCAGTAAGTGTCGGACTGTCAGCTGTTTTCCCGGACCAGGATGTCTTCTTCCTTGAAGGCAATCTTGCAACAGATTCCAGCAACAGGCTTCCTTTTTTGACTTTCTGATTGGCAGCTTCTAATTTCCTGTGCAAATAAAGTGTGCTTGTGATTGGGAAGTGGGAAAGACAGAGCCAAGGAAGGAAATTGGTATACCCATTATTTTGGAAACAGTTGTTGTTGGTTTGTAGAGTCTTTTCAAATAAGTGTGGTTACTGGGTGATGGAAACTTGGGCCAAGCACTAACAGGGGCAGTGTGGTGATTCCCAGCACAGTCATTTCTGCATTTGTGTTTCTGTCCTAAGAGAAATGTTTCTCAGAATTTGAATATGTCATTTGTAGAAGGTTTTCTTTGCACCGTGAATTCCAAACCACAGAAGGAGAAATTACAAATGTTTGGATATGAAATGTAAGCCTGAAACATTCACTTGGTTTTGATGTGGCACTGCTGACGACTAGGCCTGGATGTACAGGCTGTACTGCAGACGCATGATGTGTGTCTGATACTGGGAGGGACCGAGCGTTACCAAGTGTTCAAAGCCTGCCTCTGTGAGCTGCGAAGATAATCCAGTGAAACCACTCATTTTGATCGTTGGGAATTTTGATGATCCCAGTGCTTGTAAAGGTTTAGCACTGCAGGGAATTGACACATCTAGTAGGAAAACATGCTTTTGATGCGAATTAAGGAACAAAAGGAAGCTGCTTGCACAACCTGGGAGCTTGGCATGTGTGTGAGGGAAAAACACCGGGGAAGGGCAGAGGTGGAAAACAATGGAGTGCTTCAGTGCGGCTTCTTTAGGAAGAAGTGAAGACTCGCGGAATTCTGGGTTCTGGTTTCATGAGAGATGCCGTGCTACTGCTGCTTCTGAACCTTGTGCCTGCTTCAGAGCTCAACAGGCTATTGCCCCTCCTGGGGTGCAATTCTGCAACATATCCCTCTTGCAGAGTTGATCCTGGGATAACTGCTGCCAGGCTCTGCTCCTAACCAAGTCAGCACATCTGTAGGGATGTGATAGAAGTGGATTAAAGTGACTGCAAGCACAGCTTTCTGAAAGAAAATGTTACATAGCAGTGGGGGTAAGTTGTTTGAAAATAGCAGATGTGCATGCCTATTTCTGTTCCTCAGTTTAACCCCTCTGCAGATGGCTTGGATAGGTTTGTGACTGCGTTTTTAAGGAGAAACAGCCTCAGATATTTGCTCATTAGTTTTCCTGCCTCTGCGCATACAGCTTCCACATAATCTTTCTTCTTTTGTGTGGGACAACCTCCTGGAATCACCTTGCCCTGCCCTTTCTCTGGGACTCTTCTTTTGTTCCAGGCTGGGCAGACCCTCCCTGCCTTCCCATTGCTTTCTCAGCAGCCCTGAAGCCGGGTACCTGCCTCGCCTAGGCTGCCTTATCTGATACATTGTTTTAAATCTCTGGGTAGGCTCCATAATGACACCTTTATGGTTTCTTTTGGCTTAACCGTCCTGAAGACATTTTTTCCAGTTTCTGTTGTTTTTCCTCAGGTGCTGCCCCACCCGCCCTCACCCTAGCCAGGGAAAAGCACTGGGCAAGGCAGGACACATTAGTGTGGACAAATTAGTGTGCTGAGGAAAGATTTAAAACCTAGCACAGCAACAACATTAAAGGAAGATGCTGTCAGGAAATCTCCTGGTCATCTTAAAGGTCTTGAGCCTGTGACACAGACATCAAGGTATCACGGAATGGTTTGAATTGGAAGAGACCTTAAGGCTCATCCTGTTTCAATCCCCTACCATGGACAGGGACACGTTCCACTAGACCAGGTTGCTCAAAGCCGCATCCAAGTTGACCATGAACACTTTGGGGATGGGGCAGCCGCGACTTCTTTGGGCAACCCGTTCCAGTGTCTCGCCATCCTCAAGATATGCCACTCTTTTTATTTTCTGTGGTCTCAGCAACTGCAGGAGTCCACTGGAGTAGTACCTATAAAAAGAAAAGGTGTTATATGCCATTTGGGAAAATGGCTCTGGTTATATCTTAGGAAGTGCAGGCTGTAGTGAGGGATTGAGTCATCGAGGGGGAAAAACATCCCTAAACTAGCCCACCCACTTCATCTGAAGCCACGGTGTCTGGTTGCATTCCTTTGTAGTTCCATCTCCCTTATCTCAGAAGGGTGGTGCTGACTAGTTTGGGAACCCCTGTCACTGGCATTTTAGGCTTCATTTGCATCTGGTTGAATGAAGCCTGGCCAAAGTACTTTCCTTCCTTAGAACTGATGGCTCAGCTATTGTTCTGTTGTCTCCTCTAAAATGGATTAGGGACACGGTCTTATTCTTTTCTTGATTATTCCTTCTAGAACAAGCCAGACATCTCTCCTGGTTTAAGGAAGGACAGAGGCCTAAAAGCTGGATAAGCCAGATGATTTAAGATACTAATAAGCAAGTTGCAGTTTACACGCGTTACAAACGGCTAACACATAAACCAGACTTTCCTCAAATTGTCTGGTTGAACATGCTAGATTAAGCTCTGAGCAGTCGCCCTAAACCTGCAGTTAATTTGATTATTTCTGATTTGGAGTAGGACAACTTGCATGCCTGTAAGCCACAAACACTGAAAGCACTGTTGCTAAATCAGCTACTTGAATGAAAGATGCTGCCTTCCCTGAAGTCCTGGCTCCCTTGCATGGCCTCTGTTGTGACTGTAATTTTGCAGCTGCTGTAGCACAAATCAATGCTCCTTTTTTTTTTTTTTTTTTTAACCTGAGGCAAGCAAAATGCAAATCCAAGTCACGTGGGGTACAGAGTGCAGAAAAGTAAGGCATTAATGAAAAAATATCTTGGCTGTGTTCCACTGAAGAATAGCTTTCTGAAGCACCCTGTTGCCCGACTGCTCCTGGTGCAGAGCAAAGGCCTGCACAGGCACCAACAGGGAACTCTGAGCTTTGTGAGGCAGCTTCAGGTGGCAGGACCTGGCACTTGTGGGTGCTTCTGTGACAAAGAAGTTGGAGGTGCATGTGTGACAGTGTGAGGGTGTTCATGAGAGACTTGAGAGACTGGCTGTGTTGGAAAGGATTATGATGTTTGCTCATAACAGTATATTCTCAAGTAAGAGATGGTTTTTCATGAGCTTCTAGCCAGTACATAAGTTATGCTGAAAGAATTCTGCATAATAAACTGTGATAAGTAGAGGGTACTGTTGCTGGTTCTGTGAGAGAAACTGGACTTTAAAGGCTAAATACTTCCATATGACTTCATGGTAATTTGGTGCAATCTTTCTTAGGATTCCGTTTGAGATTCTGAATCCATTCTATATTAACTTGTGTGACAGCCGTGCTAAACACATCAAATTTGTCAATGGGTAAAAGTTTGCTGCTGCTGCCACCTTCTCCCAAGGAGACATTTGCAAAAGAAAAGGGAGTACTTTGGCAAATGTTTGGACTGTTATGAGTGTTTACACAATTGTGATCATCCAGACTAGTAAACAGCTGAGAATTCTCAGCAGTTTGATTTCTCCTGGACCTACTTATTGCTTAATAACAAATAGAAACTTGATCTGGACATGCAAGTCAATTCCAAGAACTATAGTTAGCTGCAAACAAGTGCATGGCAGTGCTAACTCTTGCTTTCCAGCCAACTGATTGCAGTGACTGATTTTGTATTTCTACCTCTGCTCTTGCTTGGTGTTTTTTGGTTTGGTTGGTCCGTCCATCTGTTCCCCCCCTTCCTCCCTCACAAATGTAGTATCATCTGCTAGTGGTGAATTCTCACATGCCCAGATGGATTTAACAGGCTTGCACTGAGGTAGTGGCTCTTTGGGCTCCACTGGCCTTGGCTGCACAGTCCCTGCTCTCGGCTGCACCTTGTCCATCTGAAGAGAAGGCCTGACAGACTCCCTGTTCAGAGGCAGCTGTTAAGATACAGACATCTGATATGTGACATTTGCACTTCATACTAGGCATGGATAAGGCCTAAACCCTCTCACCTTCTAGCAAGGAGGAGAGGACTAACAGTAGTAAAACAAAAAGTCTAAAGGTGACAGAATAAAGAATACTCTAAAGATGAAGAAACAGCAGGATGAAGCTCATAAAAGGAGATAAGAACAACTATGACTTTTCAGGAATAAGCATAAGCAAAAAATAGTCAATAGCCCCTGAAATAATCCACCACCTCTCTTTGCTTACAGTCCTTTAGGGTGGGGGGATTTTTCCAGCTCTGTGGCACACTGGGCTGTTCTCCAGAACTGCTGAGCATTTCCTGACTGGCAAGAAGGGTAATGGCTTCTGGCAGGCTGGGGGAACCTGTAGGCTGGGGGAGGGTTGTGACTTCACTTTACAGGGCCTCCTGCATCACAGATCTACTCTTTCTGTTCTTCACGGTTGTGAATGTTAAGATTCCACTTCCCAGCTCCCTGCAAAGCAGGAGAAGCAAGCATATGATGTGCCCTACCATGTGGGATAAATGCTGACCTACCAGCCACTTCCCTTGGAAGCCACGGAGGTACTGTGTGTGCTCCCTATCTGTCAGATTTGGAAGCCACAAAGGAGGCATTGTAACTGCAATGCGACAGTGGGAAGTTCCCAGTGGGGTAGGCTCAAGGAAGCACGACCTTTGGCACCATCTCTTCTGTGCTCTTCTTTCCCATAGTGAACTTGTACTGGCAGAAAACCTCAGCTGTTGCTCTCTGTGAAGGCACCCCCCTCCATGGATTTCTCCCTGCTCGTACCTTTCAGCAAGCCTGGATTAGCCATTACAGAGAAGACAAAGCAGGAGTACTGTCCTGTGTAACTAGAGATCCAAGCTCAAAATATATGGCACAGAGTTTGTGTTGTAACCTGGTGCTCGCAGAAGCTGTTAATTTTCTCCCCAGGTGTGTGCCAACACACAGCTTGTTTTGATGCCTCCAAACCATGCTGGCAAATGCCTAAGTCAGCAAGGAACAGGGACACTGGTGAGGTGGGTTGAGGGTGTGAGTATCTCCTGCTGCTACTAGATTCAGTAAGCTGCTGTATTGGCTGAGTATCCCAAACGGCCTCATAGGGTGCAAGGACAATGGGAGAGCAGCAAACATGGCTAAGCTTTGTAAGAATCGATAATTGTGCTTCATTGTACTTAGTGAATTCTTTGCATACCTTTTTTTGAACCTCTAGATCTTCTTTCCTAGTTGTAAAATGTATGAAAGAAGGACAGATGTAGCTTTTTCTTTTTTTTTTTTCTGTGTTGGCAGTTGCTGATAATTTGCTTGCTTCAGATTTGAGATGAAATCCTTCTGTCAGTAGTGACAGAGAAAATTCAATGCTAAGCACTGAAGTAATGCACCCTTTGCTTTATGATTTGAGGGCTGGGAGGTGGAGTGGTCATAGCAGAGAGATAAGCAGGTGCAACAGAGAACTGCATCTGGAAATTTTGATTCCAGCTGTTTGCCTTGTGCTCTTGGAAGTCGTTGGGGCTTTACAACACAGGGAGTAAAAGAGGGCATGGCACAAAGAAGGCCCAGGATTTCTGGGTAACCAGGGTAATGCTGCAAGAGCTGTGGAGAAGGATCCCTGGTGCTGGAATTTGGGACCAAGGCCAAAGCACAGCAAGAAGGTAGACAGAAACCAGGCCTTTTGGGAATCAGCCTTTCAGGGAGCCGAGAAACTTTCCTGCCGAGATGGGAAACGTCTCTCCCTATTTTTCCACCCTGTAGTTCTTGGAGAGGGCGAGCCGAGCCGCTGCTGCTCGGGCAGGCGCCACTCCCGGCTCCCCGCGCTGGCCTTACAGCACCGCGTGGAGACGAGCTTCCCGAACGGCCCGGCCTTCGCCCTCCCCGCCGGGCAGGACAGCCCGGCCCGGGCCGGGGGCCCGCCCTGACGAGGGTACCCAAGGCGCGGCCGCCGCCCTTCTGCCCTCCCCGCTATAAGAGCGGCGGCGGCGGGACCTCTCCTGCGCGGCTGGAGGCAGGTAGGGCCGGCGGCGCGCGTCTGGCTGCGCGTTTTATGATTATTTATTGTTGTTATTAATTATCGTTAATTATGATTGTTACGCTTCTCTCCCGTATCCATAGGCAGACGTGTAGGTAAATGCACACGCGTGTGTTTACGCTGCACGGCGGTACCCTCGGCGGCGATGCCGCCGCGCCTGGCGCTGTGCCCGCGCAGCCGGGCGTGCGGGAGCGGGCCCGCCGGCGGAGCGGCCTTGGCCTTTCCCTGCTGCACCCCCGATCTAATTTGTGCCTCCCCTTTATTACTCCCTCCTTCTTTTTTTTTCGTTCCTTTTTTTTTTTTTTTTTTTTTTCCTTCTTGCCTCCCAGCAGGCCGGTGCGGGGGAGGGGGTGTGGAACTCGCGTTGAGGGTCCGTGACCTTCCCTCCGCAGGCATGTCGTCCGTCAGGATCGAGTGCGTTGCCAACGAGGGCTACAGGATCGGGGAGTCGCCCGTGTGGGACGAGAAGGAAGGCACGCTCCTGTACGTGGACATCTCGGGTAGGAAGGTGTGCCGCTGGAGCCCGGTCACCAGGCAAGCTCAGGCCATCCCCGTGGGTAAGGAGCCAATGGAAAACCCTCTGCTGCGTCCGCGAGTTGTGTGTTCCGACTTGGCGCTGTGCCTCTCGGCAGCTGCATGGTGCTCATCTTCTGGAGACCTTTCCCTACAACCTCACTTTCCTAGGCCAAGAGGACGCTGGGCCTTTGCACAGACACTAGATAAAGGCCAGACTTAGTCCTGGGGACTTTCTTTATGGTTTTGTGCTACTGGATTATGTTTGACTACATCTTTTTCCTGTAAGTTGTCCACAGCTAGCAAGCTGGACAAAAGTCCTCTTTTGTTCCTCTTTGTCCCGGAGGTAAAGTTCCACTGTTGTTTTCTGTGGTAGTTTTGTTCTGATTTGAATGAGCAATGCTCATAACACTTTCTGTATTGTAAAAAATTTCCAATAGTGAATTAAGAAGTTGATATTTTTTAAGGTAACGTTATCACCAGCCAGAGTCTCAGTAGTTTAAGTATTTATTCCAGAAAGGAAGAGAGATGCTAACTCTCATAAAGAAAGAAGTGCAGATCTACTGCTGGATGTGGTAATGTAAATATTTGTCTGGCCGAGGACAGCTCCTTAAGTGGTTTCAGTACAATTTTTTTCTCATGTTCAGTAACACTTGGTGAAAATCAATTTTGCCTACCCATAAGCTGCTCACATTGTTCACAAGAAATTGATCTGGGCTTATCTGCCTTTCAAATTACTGCAGTTAGCACTTTTAAGGTGAGAGAAGGCCTGATATTAATTTGGGAAATGTTGCTTCCCAAACTTATTTCCTCTTAGCTTAGCTGAGGGAGTGTGCTTCTCTCTGCCTTTCCCCCCAGCTTGACCTCCTCTCAAAGGTGTAGTCTTACATGTGGCCTCTCTGGAGATGTGGAAGTGATAAGAGGCTGAAGTAGCTCCTTTTTAAAAAATTGTTTCCTCTCTTTAGTAGCAAAATAGTTATCATTAATAGCTGTGCCTTTGGGAATACCATGGCTAAAAGAGACCCCCCTCCAGACAGCCAAAGAATGTCATACTCAAGGAGCGGATTTCCGAAGTGGAAACTAAGAGAGAAATTACTCATTACTAAAGTGTACAGAGAATTACAACAACCACATACTCAGCAACAACGCCAAATGCTCTTTTTAACTCCACAGGGAAAACACTGCTACACACATAACTGTGCCTGGAGGGGACACCCTACGGTCAGTTTTCTTTTTTGCATAAAATGGTGCTACAAATAAATCAGTTCCTGTGGATGCTGCTTTAGCAAAGCCCTGCAGTGTCACAGCGGACTGAGCTGGCTGCAAGGGTCGAGATGCTCGCTTGCCCTGTATTTGTGCAGTGAACAGTATCTGTCTGTGTCCTGATACACCCCTTTCCTCTGGGGTGCTTTGTCGGGAAGATCTGGGACTGTTCTTGTGTGGGGGCATCTGGGGAGCCGACACCTCCAGGAACAGCCGGTCACGGGTGCATGGACTGCTGTGCTTGGGGGCTGCTACACCCTGGGTAGGAGGAAGGCTGCCCAGGTGAAAGGGCTTATGTGAGCCATGGCCCCAGGTATTTTCCTGAGAAAGCAAGTGGAGAGTTGTGTTCCCATGTTCTGCTAGCAAAGGCCCTGCTGCTGGTACAGGCAGAAAAGCACTATTATTGGTGTGGTTACTGGCAATCCAAAGAGCAGCAAAATTACTGTGTGTGGCAGGTGCCACACACGGCTGAGGGCACTCCGCTGATTTCTGTGCTGGCACGGGAAGAAGTGGCACCCACTCACCCAGTGTAAATGAGCCCAGACCACCAGTAGCCTCAGCAGTGGGGTCACACACCTCTAGGAGATAGAGCTGCTGGAGTTGAGCTTGCCATCGGGTGGGCATCTCAAGTGTTGGCAGCAAATAGCATTCAGATTTCTGGCACAGTGGTACCACTGCCAGGGCTCCAAAGGGAAGGGGCATCCTGAGCCATGAGCAAACAGCCAGAAAGGACCAGCTCCTCTTGGCAATGGTGGCGACCGGTTGTAGTTATAAGTAAGCATTTGTGAAACTGTTACCTAATTATACCCCTGCAAAGCTATAAATACAAGAAATGTTTTATTTTTTAGATTAGTAAGTGGGTGATTAGTCCCATGTATATAAAATATTGTGCCAGAGTTTATTGCCCTGCCTAAAGTTATTATTCCTTATATTGCATCTGATCGTAGGCTTTTACAGAAATGTTATCTTCACGCTTGCTGGGGTTTTTTACTAACTCCTTTATAATAACCTGCAATTGAGGTTTTATGCATAATAGCTCAAGTCAGTGTAAATTAACCATGGAGTACATGTGAGTTTTCTGTTTCCCTTTAACTCTTGGGAAGCTCTGCCACTCCTTGGTGTGTTTTTGGTGCTGCTGGAGGCATGTTTGAACTGCACAGCAGAGTGTGGTGCTAGGGGGTGACTTTCCTGCCCAGTGTGGCCTGTCTGGTGCAGAGATACTCTGGCCTCTATCACTGTAGGGCTGATTTATGCAGGAGCTGTGCTAAACAAACACAGTTGCTCCAGAGCTCTGCTGGCAATTGATTTTTCCTTTGTATGTGTGGGGAACCTACCTGTTGTAAAAAGCCCTGTTCCCCTTTTAATGCCTGGGTTGTTTTGTTTGTTTGTTTGTTTGTTTTTAAGCACCTACCCTAACCAGGTGCTGGTAATGATTATAGCTCCTGGGAACAGTGGTGATACTTAAGTTTCTTGAGTTTATGTGTCTGGATAAATTGTGATTCCCTTCATAGAAACTTGCTGTATGCGTTAAGTATGCCCTCTTCACATGACCTGATTTGTTTCTATGTATTTGGACTTCCGTTTGTTTGGTAGAAAAGTAGGTTGTTTCTCTTGCCTGTGGTTTCACTGAGTTCAGTTTGCATGTCTAAAGTGGGCAGAAATGTCTCCCCCATAGGACATTCCTCTTTTCCATTTCACCCTGTTTCTAGATGCTCCTGTGAGCTCTGTGGCTCTTCGGAAATCTGGAGATTATGTCATCACTCTGGGAACCAAGTTTGCTGCTTTGAAGTGGAAAGAGGAGCAGGTAACCACCCTTACTCAAGTGGACAAGGATAAACCGAATAACCGATTCAATGATGGGAAGGTGGATCCTGCAGGGAGGTATTTCGCAGGTATGCTGCAAGCGGTTCCTTCCCTCTGGTGCTTGTTAGATTTTGGTGATAAGGTGCAGTGGTCAGTTGTATATGCAGCAAGTTTTCTTTCATACTTAAATAGTGGGGATTTTTTTTTTTGTCTTCAGAGTTTAATCCCATTTAAAAATCTATTTGTATCACCTGGGCACCCTCTAATCAGGACTGTTTTTTCAAAAAGAGACACGCTATTCGGAATCTGCCTGGTTTAAGACACTAGCTTTGCCTTCTCCCTGTTGGCTGCTTGTTTTGTGTAGTGTCAGTAGAAAATACTTTTCCAGTGAGCAAATTGTTATACTGTGTGTTTTGTTCTTCATAAATCAGAATTTATAGATTGTATTTCTAAAAACTGTGTGACTGTTTATCCTGGAGAAGAGAAGTCTCAGAGGGATCTTACCTGTGTGTAAGTACCTGATTTGGGGGGGTGGCAAGGGAGTAAAAAAGATGGAGCCAGGCTCTGCTCGGTGGTGCCACTGATGAGCCCAAACTGAAATTCAGCAAATTCTGTATGAATGTAAGAAAACTCTTTTACTGAGGATGATCAAAGGGTGGAACAGGTTGTCCAGCGGGGTTGTGAGGTTGTCATCCATGGCGATCTTCAAGACCCAACACTGGCATGAGGAACCTGTGGTGTCTGACCCTACACTGAGCAGGGGGTGATCCTGGATGATCTCCAGAGGTGCCCTTCTGCCTCAGCTGTCTGTGACCCTGTCCTGTTTTTTAAAACACCGTTCTGTGCATCTGCTGTATAGTTGAATCTCCAAGCTTACCTTAGTTTGCATTAACCCAGCCTCTCAAGAGCCAGTCTCAGCTGCCAACTTCAAGTTGCAAAGGTGAGATTTGCTTTTGAAGAGGCTTTAATGTAAGACTCATTGAGGGAGGAGGTAATTTTTTTCCAATTTCTTAGCTCTACAAGACATTAAGATTTGTGGGAAGTTAAATGCTGGCCACATCTTTCTCAGTATATGAATGACTGAACAAAACATTTTGCAGGAATCACGCTGCCCACTATTTCTGCCACAGTTCAACAAGAACCCAAAGGCTATGTTCTGTCATCTTTTGCTGAAAGCAAGCACTTTGGAAATCAACCTTTCTTTTGCTTTTAACTCAGTTTCTTCCTCAAATTTCAGAAGCCCCCTGCACTGCTCCCTTCTACGTTGTGATTATCATCACTGAGAGGGGCTGCCACCAAACCCGGAGGAGAGTCCATTCACTCTGAACCTGCTTTCTCCCCTTTGGCTCTGCACAGGTACAATGGCTGAGGAGACTCGGCCTGCCGTGCTGGAAAGACACCAGGGCTCTCTGTATACACTTTTCTCTGACCTCTCAGTGGTGAAGCATTTCGATCAGGTGGACATTTCCAATGGGCTGGACTGGTCGCTAGATCACAAAACCTTCTTTTACATCGACAGCTTGTCCTATTCGGTGGATGCCTTTGATTATGACCTGCAAACTGGAAGAATTGGTATGAATGGCTGTATTCTAAAATAATTGGTTGTGCCTAGAGATTGTGATGTTTGTTCCTCTTCTGGTTATTATACAGAGATGATCAGAGCTTTGGGAGTGCTTCTTCAGTAACCTCTTGAGAGCAAAACAACAGAAGCCATATTAACACCCATCTGTGCCTGAGTAGGCTCCTGGCTCAAACCAGTCAGGATCTGTTGGTAACACTATAAAGTATTTAAATTGCATGGCAGTTTGAGTAGTGATCTCTCCTACTGTTACTAAACACAAGGCATATCTGATCTTCCAGTGTAAAAAGGGCAAAGTGTTTCTCATTTGTCTAGGTTTCTGTTGGCCGTGTGCTTCTTGCTACTGAGAGCATCTTGTAGTCTTGTACAAAACCTCTGCCAGCTTCTCTAGATATTTTTTCACTTTTCACTGTCTTGTTTATTTTAAAATATAAGCTTTTAAATGAAGATTCTGCAGAAAGAACTAGGCAACAATGGGAAAGCAGTAACTCAAAACTTCCTCCATTTATTTAAAACAAAACAATGCCTTAAGGGCTTCTGCAAGCTTGGGCAAAAGAAAAATTCCAGTGACTTGGACTAATAATTTGCTTCTGAGTACATGTACTGCAGTATTTTACTTTAAAAGAATTTGGCCAATTTGATGTTGAATTTTAAAACTGAATTTAAAGTCATTTTGGGCATAGCTTCTTGTCCCAGTGTCTCTCTGCTATGGCTTACGACTGATTTTTTTTTTTAGGAAGTAGGGTGCTTCTCCTCTTTCTCTCTTTCATTCTCTCTCTTTCTGTGGCAATCTGACAATCCCCAGGAGCAAAAAGGAAATTCATTAAAAATATTGCTGCATATGAGAAACATTGAAGTTGTCAGAGCATAAAATAAACAATGTTGGAAACTTGTGTTTAATTTTCTTTAATAACAGTCGATAAAATTTCAGATAGATTTGTTTGGTTTTAGGTTGATAATATTCTTTTGAAATTAATGCATTTCCTAACTCTGTGTTTATATAAACTCTTGAGTTTATAGTTCTGAAGGTCAGTTTTGTGTTGGAATAGTGATTATTGGCACATTGCAGTGATCTGTTTGAAAAGGCTCCAGATGGAGTGATTCATATGTGAAGTGATCCAAACTGCTTTTAGAACAAGTAGTTAATTTTATTAATATATGTAACGTTAATTTATTCAGTTATTCATTTGATATTGTAAGTAGGAAACATGAGTGGTGCACTAGAAAATAATGCCAGAAAAAAGGATTATACTTTCAGTGGATAGAAACTGATCCACAGGCTTTTGTGCTGAGAAACAACTATCTCAAGAAACAAACAGAGCAGCAGACACAATCTATTTCTTTCATGTGAAAAAACTCAGGGCTTCAGCACAGCTTTTGAAAATAGTAGCACAAATAACTCACTGGGCTGTAACTGATAAAAATTTTAACAACTCTCTCGCTCAGTTGAGTGGGTTTTTTCTACCCTGCAGGCAACCGTAGGAGTATATACAAACTGGAAAAAGAGGAGAGCATTCCTGATGGGATGTGCATTGATATAGAAGGCAAACTCTGGGTAGCTTGTTATGATGGAGGGAGAGTGATTCGTCTTGACCCTGAGACAGGTAAGCCCTTACAAAGGGTGGACTGGGATTTTGTGTTTAAATGAAAAAAAAAAAAATGAAGAAGAAATAAAAGCAAAGAATGAAAGGGTGGCCCCCTTCCCCTGGAATGATATATCTGTTCTTTTTAAAAACACTAATTTTTTTTTTGTTATTATTTTAAACAATTTCATACCCCTGCTCTCAAAAATTACCTTTGTAAACAAGTCTCCTTTGTTCCCAGCATCTGCTGTGCTGGAAAAGGTAAAGTTGCTAAGGAGATCATCATTATACTTGTGAATTGTTTGAGTTAGCATTCTCTTACATCCTCCAAACTTAACACCAGTGTTTACCTCACTGATAAATGATGTGAGTAAGCCATGAAATATCAAAGATGACTAAAGCCACTTTTTAGCCTTGTTTCTTCATCATATCGTATTATTTTGGACAGCCTACTGAGTTTAATACAATTCCCACATGACACTGATGCCAACAATATCTTTTTTTATTGTTGAAAATTATTTACATGATCGATTTTTTCAATTGAAATAATTAAAAATATTTCATTAATTCCACAGCATTTTGTCATTCACACAGTAACGTCTTGAGTGTGCCCGTTGTCTGAGCCTGTTGTTCATTCCTACTCTTGTTTGGACTTTAGTGGTGTGCCAGGGATGATTTAGTATGGGTAAAAAACACATCAGGCACTTAAGGGAAAGTGAGCCCCATTGCCTGCAAGGTGCCAATGGATGAGAATTGGATTGTGATTTTGACAGATCCCAGAAAACACAAGTTTGCATAATGCAGCAGAGGAGCAACTGCACTGGGCTGCATCTGGAGTCTAGTAGAAGGCTTGGGGTTTTGTGGGGCTGCAGATTCAGGGATGCCAATGTGCCTTGATCATTCTGCCTCTGCAGTGCACAGAGGCACTGGCACATGTGCACCAGGCAGGTCAGGCTGCAGCCTCACTTCTGACTCTACTGGAAGCTCTTACTTGAGTCTCAGGCTGTTCTTTCCCGCTCACTTTTCATCTCTACCCCTCCAAGGTCCTGCCAACCTGCTTGACTGCTGTTCTGCAGAGTCTGCACCCCAGCTCTAGGAAAAGGAAGCTCCAGCTGGGAGTTATCAGCAGCTCTGGTCCCACATCCTTCCCCTTTGGTGGGCAGAGCAATCCTTGGTGACATCCACCAGCCCTCTGAATACCCCCCTGAAGCAGTGGACTCTATTATTTTTCCACTCTGGTTCACTGTTTCTATCTTCTTCCTCTCTGGCCTTCACCTCCTTCCTTTTTTTACTTGTTTTTCTTCTCCCTTTTGGAGGTGTTTTCTTATGGGAAAGCTAGAGGGAATAGTGGCCATAAGCAAATGTATAGGGATACTAAGAATATTGACAGCAGAGTACATACCCCTAGTGCACTCCCAGTCCCTAACCATGCTCACAGCTGGATGAGATACTGACTTGTTGATAGGTACCAGTGGATTTGTCTTCTGTAAACCTGTCAGTCTCCCCTCACCCATGTAAAACTCATAGCATCTGCAGGAAATAGTAGTACAAAGTTTCACAGGTTCAGTGTCAATGCCAAAAAGAGCCACCTTCTCTGTGGGTACTACAAAGTTTCACAGGTTCAGTGTCCATGCCAAAAAGAGCCACCTTCTTAGTGGGTATCTCATGCTTACCTGCCCTCTTATGCTATCATTTTTAAAGTGATGTCTAAAAATCTGCAATTTGCTGAATTCTGAATGAATTGTAATTATTTAGGGAGATGCCCCAGACAGATATGAAGAGGTTTCCATGAAAGCCGCTCTTTGAATGCAACAGAGCTATTAAGTGTGGCTTGAATGCCTGACAGCCAGTTGCAGATATATCCAGTGATGAAGAGCTCATCTAAAACACATGAGGGATTTTCAATTTTTAGCGATGAAAACGCCTTGGGGTATTTTTTGGGGGATGGGGTGAGTAAACTTGTTTGTTTGGCATCTTCACCTAAGTGAAGGTATTGAGGTTCAGGGTGAAGCAGCTTTTCAGGTCTAGGCTTCTTTAGCAAAGTGGCTGCTGCCTTTAGATTCAGGGTATGCTACAGGGAAAGACTGGTGGCTGATCCCACTAAGTTTGCAAAGGGCTCAAAAGGAATGTCTAACTTGTTTGTGGCAAGCCTCCTCATACTTTCTGATGGCCTGTTATTCTTACGCAATCGTGTCTTTTAAGTAGAATCATAGAATCATTACAGTTGGAAAAGACCTCTAAGATCCCTTGAGCTCAACTCAGCACTGCCAGGTCCACCACTAAACCATGTCTCTGAGCACCACATCTACTTTTTTGAACATTTCAGGGAACATGAAATTAGCTCAGTTGGTTAGAGTATGCTGCTAAATAATGCCAAGGTGACAGGTTTGATCCCCAACAGAGGCCATTCACTTGAGTTGGACTTGATGATTCTTGTGGGTTCCTTCCAATTCAGAATACTCTTGTGACTCTGTGATGATTCTACCACTTTCCTGGGCAGCCTGTTCCAATGCTTGGCAACCCTTTCAGTGAAGAAATTTTTCCTAATATCCAATTTAAACCAAATATTTTATAGCTCTTTCTAGTGAATGTTTTTAATATCCTTTGAATTTTAGTGTCTAAAAGATTTGCTGAGTTTCTCTCTTCCACAGATACCAAGCACAGAGGAATACTTCAGGTAGATTGTAGAGCATCCAGGTGCAGATTTTCTTGAATCTCCAGGGAGACATTGCTCATCTCAGAGCTTTGTAAATTATATCTTCCAGGCTGTTATCTGTTGAGACACATCAGGGTCTCTCCCCTTGTCTTTGGGTCTCACTTCTCCTACAGTCCATGTTTTTTTTCCCTTTGAATGTGCTTCCCACCCATTTTCTCCCAGATCTGGGGTCAGCCAATTTCTAGGGTTCCCAAGATCGAAGTTACTATTTCAACACATCATTAAAGTTAGTTACTGTAAGGGGAGTGAGCCCTTTATATATGCAGTTGGGGGAGTAGAGAAATTACACGTTTTGTAAGGAGATTCATGTGGTCTGGCGTATTTCTAGAAAGAAAAATTCAATGGTAGGTACATAAATTAAACTTGATGGGAATAAGCACTGCAGTATTAGCAGGAATTTTAGAAAAATCTGCTGTTGACAGCCTTCTGGTTAGAGCTGGAGACAATCTGTTCACTACTACTGTAATTAAGACAGTAGCTATTTGTTGGTGTAATAAATGAATAATATTCATTATGGTAGGACTAGTTTCTTGTAAACTTCAGACATGTCCCATGATCCCTATTTTATGCAAGCTTGATTTGAAAGGCTACTGAAATTTCAGGAAAAACTTCTAGGAATTAATCTTCCTTAACTGCAGGCACTAGAGGTGTAGCAGGAGGTACGCCTCCGCAATGCTGCACGAGGTCTGCTCCCTCCAGGCTGCCTTGTAGTTAAAAGTAGAAAAGTCAGCAGGTCTAGGGTGTGATTCATGTGACCTGTTTTAGAAAGGAATTTTATCGCATTTCCATTGACTCTATGGGCAGTCTAGGTGACGAGCTCAGATACGCGTCTCTGCTGTGGATGTTTACGCTTAGCTAGAGGACAAGCTGGGATTGGGGTGGGATTTGTTTGTGATTACTGAAACTGAAACTTGTCAAATGATATATCATAACAACTTTGTCACAGAAATCTGGTTTCTCCCTGTCCTGGTGCTCCATCACTATGCTGACAGTCAGCACGGGACCTCCCCCTGCCCTGGTTCCCCCTTCTGTGGAACACTTGGTTCCGCAATGGTTATTCGCAATAATTTGTTTAAATTTCTTGTTGTAAGTAGACAAACAGGAAACATCACACATGTTTTGCTCCAGGGAAAAGACTCCAGACTGTGAAACTTCCAGTTGACAAAACAACTTCCTGCTGTTTTGGAGGAAGGGATTATTCAGAAATGTATGTGACTTCTGCCAGTGATGGGATGGATAAAGAGTGGCTTTCACGGCAACCACAGGCTGGCGGGATTTTCAAGGTGAATTATGCCTTTTTTGTGTAATTTTAGAATGTAATTTTTTTGCTCCTGTGTTTTTCAGGCGGCAAACCACTTGGAGTGGTAGGAAGAAGGTAGAGAGGGTGGTTGTTAGATCATCGGTCATATACGTTAAGCTATTGTTTGTATTTTTAGTTCCTGTTGCAGTATGAGGAAGTTAAATGCATTTAGAGATTTGAAAATACTTTCAGGTTTAAACTTTGTAACAATGCTGATAGTGTAAATTTTCTGTGCCATCACCTCCTTATCACTCTCCTAACACTGTTTGCGTTCTCTATTTGTTGTGGAAAGAATGGGTAAATACTCATGTGTCTTAATCAGTGACAGATGTTCTTTTATTTACATTCTAGTTAGTTATAACTAAATTGCCTCTTTAAAAATTTGTTACCTTGGGATTTGTTTTAAAGCCCTGCTCTTCTCTGTGTGTGCATGCTGAAGGTTACACTGTGAACTGCAGAATTAAAGCTTAGTAATATCTAAGAGAAGTGGCCTTTGGGGGGTGGACTCTGGCCTGAGATTACTGAGCTTTAGAGAAAGAGCATGTGTTGAAATTCCTGGCTGTGATGAGCTGATGTGTGCAAAATAAAGTAGGAGGGCAAATAGGAGTACACAGCTCTGTTCAAATCAAAGCATGTCCAGTTGTGCAAGGAAAGCAAGTGTCTGATAATGGTGGATTACTGCTCTAATATTTTTTTTCTCTCTGTTTTACTAGATAACTGGACTGGGGGTGAAAGGAGTCCCGCCATATCCATTTGCAGGTTAAATACACACTCTTCAGAATGTATTGGAGAAGACTGATGTAAGCAGGATAAGTCTGAAGGTCTTATTCTGGTGTTCAGCATCTTTTGCTTTGAAACCATAACACCATTATAATATTTCATCAAGAAAGCATGAAAAACTACTGAAACACATGAAATATTTTAAAACGGATCTTTTTTCTCCTTTTAAATTTACTTTAAGTACTTTAAGTGATGGTACTTTTTCCTGTTGTACTAAAAAGATTCTCATCCTAATAGGCTACTGTTGTAATTCTATTTTATGATTAAAAATATTTTAATATCTTTTAATTGTTTATTCTTCCATCTCATTTGCAACTTACACTATATTGATTTCTTGATCAAACTACCTGTACTGTCTCTTTTACATATTTTTAAAGTTGCTTATAGAATACCCTTTGGTGGTTTTAGCACTGCTTTAAATGTAATTTCATTTGTCCCATGATATTCTCAAGAACTGAAACATTAATACCTATCACTGCTCATCTGCAGCTTTCTTCTTAGAGCCCTCAGCTGTGGCTGTGCTTAAATTAACTCTGTCTGGAACTGATCACCATCTCTTCCCAGCGCGTGTCACTGTGTTGCTCATTTTGTTAAATATAAACCCAGGCTTGGGGTCAGGAACCATATCTTTGTCCATCCTTTGAAGATCTCACCCTATTCTGGCAAGATCCATGATGACAGAAAAACATTAAGCATTCTTGACCATTTGTGCATAAATCTGCATATATTTCATCCCGAACCGACCTGCCCCAGAGCACACAGAGAAGCAAGGTGTGCCCGTATGCCCAAATGGCCACTGTTTATACAAATGGAGGAAAAGGAAGTTTTATTACAAATTATTCACACCACGTGTTGTAAATGAAAAACTTGTTTACTGGATTGCTTTTTTGCTGGTAACTTCAGTCCTATGTGTGCTGTAACAACTGTGATGTATCTCAGAAATTAAACTGTAGTTTTGCTTTGTGCCCATCCTGCTGTGAGAGGGTAACCCAGCAACTGACTGCCAAGAGGGCCAGTGGCTGTGTGTTCTCTCTCCAGGCAGCTCCAAGAATCAGCACACCATGGTTTGCCAGTGCATCTCTGCAGGCCTCGGAGTTGGAGTTAGCTTCTGATGGATGGGCTTGCCTGCTGTGCCCTCCAGTGTGCAGTGTGTGACTCAACTTCTTGGCCCTTGGATCGCACTGAGGCCACTTTGAACCGAAGGTGATTGTGCACATCACCTTTTCCCCTCTTGAAACTATGCAGGAGTATGTCTCAGCAGCTGGGAAAAAAGGAGATTTAAGCAGCCCCACTTCAGGGCAGGTGAGTGTGAGACAGTGCAGGAAGCTGGGGCTTGTTCTTTTGAGTGTCCACCATTCTTCATTTACTTTGCACTACAAAGCAATCTCAAAGCATGTTATTGAGAAAGTTTGAGTTGAGGGTAGTTATGAATGTGGCAATTTTAGGGCTCTGATCTCACTGAAGTACTGAGATAACTGCAGCTCAGGAACCGTGCTGAAGGGCTGCTGTGGTTGATGGCTAATGGAGATCCAAAGATGCAGCAGAAAATAAGTGGGCATAAACACAGATAAGCTCCCTCTGCCGTCGCTTCTGAGGTTTTGTACCTGTGCTCACCCTCACACCATCGCAGAAGCAGTAGGGTGATTGCCAACACAACACAAAAAAAAAAAAGCCAATCTTTTTTTTGTTGCTGTTGCTGCACTAGAAAAGTAAGAGCAATAACTTGTACAGGCATGAAAGATTTGGTCAA
Organism: Lophotriccus pileatus; assembly: GCA_035583135.1. Lineage (NCBI taxonomy): Eukaryota > Metazoa > Chordata > Aves > Passeriformes > Tyrannidae > Lophotriccus > Lophotriccus pileatus. Next base: position 82,801,554 of record JAWWES010000001.1, on the reverse strand, counting down.
AGATTAGTTTATCACAGCTGGCCAAAGACACCCATGAGACACAGGGAGGATGTGGCCCTTGGAGCCCCTCATCCTTCATGCCGTGTGTGAGTGGGTGGTACTGGACAAACATCTGAGTAACACGTCTCTCGTGTGTGGGAGCAGAGGCAGGTAAAATAAGCTGCTGCAGACACTTTACAAATGAATGCCACCTTTCCCTTCTTTAAAATCACCTGCTGGGCTTTGCTATGCTGGTTTCCTATGCTTCACATGAGCAGGAAGAGCCAACTCTGCCAGGAGAGTTGTATTTTTAATGTTGCCGAAATGCCCTGGGAGCGCGTCTCAACACAGCCTCCAGTGCAGAGGCTGTAGCTGCTTTCCGCGCCCCAGCCCCAAGGAGCCCAAACTGGTGCTGCTGGCATATTTTGACTTGAGTCCCATGACAGAGCACTGGATCTGGCAAACTGAGCGGTTGCTGGTTCCCTCAATTAGGAAGGCTTCCTCACTTTTGTTTAATCCCTTGCTTATTAATGGCGCTCACCTCTTTGATCAAAGACCAGCACTGATTTCAATTAGGGTTGAGCAAGAACCCAGTGACAGGAAAGGCTGTATCAGGAGGAGCAGCTGCTGTGCCCTGAAGGATTTCTTCACCCTCATGACCAAAATCTATAGTCATAGGTGAAGCGTAGTTATTCCCAACCAAGCTGGGGAAAGCTCATGTAATCCTTTGCTGGCAAAATAGCTCTGCTGAAATAAAAGCAGGCGGCACTGACTGCCTGGGGAGCTCCTGTTCTTCCCATCTCAAGCACAGGGGAGGGACCAGGCCCTTCCTACAAAAGGGTGAAGCCACGAAAAGATAAGCCTTGGCTTCACTTTTGAACAACACTGTCGAGTGGGGTATCGCTGGGGTGAGTAGCTATACCTGTGTCTACCTGGGGTTTTTAATACCTGTGTCTTCATTAACTCTAACCATGCCCGTTGTCTTCTCCAAGAGGGAGGATGACTGTCTAGGTGCGTAAAAACTGTAAGAGATTGGGACAATAGAATAACAGGCAAAGTCATGTTTCTAAACTACTGAAAGATGGGGTGGACCCTCAAGGGGAATAAGTAACACAAGTATATTCTGGGGAGCTGTGGGGGAAAAAAAGGGGAGCAATGGATTGACTAAATATTTGCAAAGCCACAGGAACAAATTCTAAGCTATTATCCGAGCACATGCCTTTGGGTAACAGAAGACAAATACAATTACTTAAATACCATATTATGTGTTGTGCTAATGCCCTGATGTGCTCTCCCAATTACTCTGTGTTGATAAAAATTAGTGACTATGAAAAGAAGCCATAAGAGCTGCATCAGAGGAGACCAGAGCAGTGGGAAAGAGGAAGCCACCCCAGAAGGAGACAATGCAGTGGGGTTGTCAGCCAGTGGTACAGGGATGCGTGGCTGCCTTTGGCCAACTTCACTAGAAACTTCTGCTTTGCAAACCAGCAACATTAGAAACAAACAAAGTGCATGGCAGGACCAGGCTCTTTATGTTGTGGAAACAATTAATAGAATAGTTGGCTGCCTAGCAAATACATGCACCTGCTACTGCAGGGTTGCACCACCCATCAACAACATCCACAAAGCCTTTGAGATATGTCTCCTCCTAAAGTGACCAACTTCTGGAAAGACAAGCGAGACACTGCCATTCTGCAGCATCCATGGCCATTGCTGAGGCTCCCTGGTCCTTACCCATGTGTGCTACAAGCAGCACTTTGGAGCTCTGCTGTTGTGGGATCAGGCTCTGCATGTTTGAGGTGAGGAGCCCTGTGAGGAGAGCAGGTGACTTCACACACAAGAAGGTTGTGGCACAGATGGGAGTAGGAGTCAAGTCTTAATGATGCTAATAAGCCCTAATCACAAGAATATTTTTTTCTTTATCACTCAGAGTACTACAAAACCCTCCCCTGCATCTTTCATTAACCTTCCCTTTTATCACACTAAATTTGGGAAGACTGGGCTAGCCCTCGGGGCAACTAATGGTGCAATGCCTCAGTTTTCCTCTCCTGTTCTTCTGAAATGAGAAAAATACTGAGCAAGGATTTTTCTCTATCACATGTCCTGCTGCTGGCACTGCAAACCAGTCCATTCAGAAGGGCTTTGGTCCCTGCCTCATCATTCATGTGACTGCTGACTGAATACAAAATGTAAAAGGTTACCTTCTCCGTGCAGATAACATCAACTGTTGCACATTTTTAACCGTCGCTGAAAACAGCAGCCAGTTTCATTGGACCAGTGCTGGAAAAGAGACACCAACTCAGGTCTTGCAATATTGTCCTCAGCAGGTGCGTTGATATGATGAACCGCAGAGTTTCGCATAGGTGTCCTCCAGCTTGGTAAAAATATTCAGCTGTTTGACTGAGGGGAAAAGGGTTCTTAAAATTCTTTGGTTTATGCAGATAATTGTTTGTATATTAAAGTTTTAGCTGTCTGCCTGCTTATTCAAACTTCAGCTTGGCATGAAAAATGAAATGTGTGTTTGCGTGGGGGGAGAGCGTGAGGGAAACAGCAAAGAAATGTTTTAAGGGCAGTCATTCATTTGTACTTCATGCATATATTTTTGGGGGTACTGAAATGACCAATTTTTGTCCAGATCTTTTGAAAAGGGATGTGGAATGAGGTTAGAAAGGCTATTTTCAAATAGTTACCAGAGAGAGGATTTAGTTGGTAGAGCAGACAGGATGTTTTTACATTTTTACATTTTTCATTTCTAACAGGAAATTTTTCTTATGGTCTCCAAATTCTGGTAACTTTAAACAGTTTAACTTGGAAAATGTTTCAGTGACGCCCGTCAGCCCCTTAGTCTCCGTAAGGGGTTTAGGCATGAGTCCAGGAGGCTGGAAAGCCAACAAAATATTGGACAGAGGATATAGGCAGGGTGAATGTGATGTGTTTTTCTACAGGGATTTTGTTTCTTGAGAATACCGTGGGATTTGATGCTTTTTGATTGGAATTTCTCTCGTCTTTCCTTGCATGCTCCTCTCTGATGGGTTAGTGTTGTGCCAAGCAGGGTGTGAGGTGCCACAGAAAAGGGTGCCAGGTGGCAGGATGCCTGGGAAGTGATTACACTGGGATGTTTTGAACCGGGGTTTTTGGGGTCATTACCTCATTTTTCCCTCTGAGTTAATCTATTTGGTGAAATGCTGCTGCAGCTGCTGCAAAGTTCCATAGGATGCTGGCAGGGAGGCTGTGACAGGAGGTGAACCACTGGGTGGAGTGGGGACACAGATAGGATGAAACCAGGGCTGCATCCCCAGTTTGTGGGGACTCCTTTGGAGGGCAGTGCTGCCTCTTAGGGTATGATGACCCTTCCTCTTAAAAACCTCCATTTTCATCTGCTTGTAAAAACTAGTGAAACCTCAGCCAGCAAAGCACAAATCTTCCCTTCCAATTGCCCTCTTCTTAAAAAAGGGGAGGGCTGATGAAGATTTGAACCAAAATATTCAGCAGTATGAAAAAACTCCACAGCTGGAGTGACACACAGGAGCTACTTCTTTGGTGAAGGGGATAGATGCTGAGGCTGGATGTGCAGCTGGGGAAGGAGGCCACACACTGAGGCTCCATAGGACAGGGCAGGTCTCCACAGCATTGCTGTGGGGGCATGAGAGGTGAGCAGGCAGCTGGTGCAGGCAGGTTGGTTTCTCCCCTGCCTGTGCCTTGTGAAACAGTTGGCAATAGTGTGATTGTGTACTCCTCATGTGACATGTGGGACGGGCTGTGAATCAGTATTTCACCACAGCTTATGTGCCAGGCCCCTATTTTGGTATTACAGAAGTTGGAGAAGGAGGATGTAAATGAAACAGAAGCTGGTGGGAAAAGAAAGCTTTAATAAGGCTTGGTTGGGTCAATGAAATGATGGCCAAGACAAATACACACTGGCTGCTGCAGATCTGGAGGCTTTCTGCCTCTGCGGGAACTGCAGTGCTGCGGGGCTGCTGCTCGACGCTATTTTCCCACAGGGGTGAGAGCGACTCTCTGTTTTCCAGACCATGATACCATAAAGTCAGCATTGTGTCTCCAAGCCTCAGGTCCCACATATGGCAGCCACATGACACAAAGCTTTAACCCAAGACAAACTCACTCCGCCAGCTCAACCATGGTTTAATAGGTTTAAGGAGGTTAAAACCTGGCATCTTATTATTGTCCTAGTTAGAACAGCTGGGACCAATTCATCACTGGATGGGTGTAACCCAAACCTGTGTATTCTATAGCCT
>JAWWES010000001.1:82779722-82797219 GCA_035583135.1 Lophotriccus pileatus | reverse complement strand
GTTATTCTGACTTATAATCTCTCTTTTGAGTTGAGCTCATTTCCCCTGCTGGGTAACTTTTAAACCAGCACAATTATGTATCCTCATTTACACTTTAGACTGATGCTGTCTGCCTGTGTGAAGCAGCTTGCTGCCCAGACTCCTGTGGACATTTCTTTTGGAAGGGAGAGGGATATATTTGATAGATGGGTTGTTTGAACCTTACCTTGGTGGTGTGACTGATTGCAGGAAAGATTCTGTGTCCCCAGCCCTGGCATTTCCACTCACAGTGATTGACTGGCTCTTCCCACGTATTTTAAGTGCATTAGTGCTAATTAATTATCTGTAAACCTTATCACCAGCTCACCTACTAGGAAACAATGCCTGCTTGAAGACAGTAATCCCTAGGACTAGTGTTATGTCAGGAATTGGCTGCCTCCCAAAAAATATCTCCCCAGTCTGTGGAAAAAATGTGCTGAGGCTGGTGGGTGCAGTAGTGGCTGCAGCTCCATTAGCTGTGACTGAGGCAGCGAGTGGGCCTCTTTCTTTTGTAAGAGCTGAATGGTGGAGGATATTGCTCACATCCCATTCCACATCAAGGGCTGGGCAAACCCAAGATCCCTATTTTGGAGGGCATCAGTGGGCTCTGGACACAAACCTGATGGATTGTATACCCCATGCCAGGGCTGTGGCAGATTGACTGGTGTCCCTGTGGGCACCCTGCTGCAATGGGGACAGGGGGATGGAGTAGTCAGGAAACAAACAACTCTTGGCACAAGTAGGTGCATGGAACGGGAGCTTCACTGGAGGCTTTGCCACCAAAGCAGCAACTGGGGTAATTACACCCCGCAGGCTGGCATGGGGCAAAATTCAGAGTCTGTGGCAGGGGTTGGAGATGAAGTAGGGGTTGGTGAGGGGGCTGATGAAGATGAAATGCTTGGAGGGAAAGCAAAGCAGTAGGACTTCAAAGGCAGGAGCCTTCCTCCCCGTTTGCATATTCACACTGACTTGGTGTGGGAACAGGCGCCTGGTCTGGCCTTGGTGGCAAACAGCAGTTGGTATTACGGGTGCTTATATGTCTTCCTGTGGAGAAAGCCAGTGCTTCTGCATTGGTAGGGCAGAGCCTTGTTTTTCCACAGAGAGACCTCTGACTCATTGGTGCTGCTTCCCATGGTCTCAGGGACCCTTGGGATCACTGATCCCCGGACAACAGCTTGATCCCAGCTTAGGGCCATGGCCCGGCACTCCCTTGCCTGGAGGCAGGTGCCTCATCAGCAGCTGTGGTTTAGGAAAGTTTTGCTAAGGAGAAGCTTTGGTGCCTTGAGCTCAGTTCCAGCCATGAGGCCATGGAAATGCCATAGGAACCTCCTAAATTACTCTGTCATGTGGGATTTGGAGTGCTTTGTTGTTTACAAACTCTGCTTTTAAGCATTACAGGCATAAGCATGACAGCTTTTCATTAATCTATTATTAACTCTTTTCCCCTCAGACCATGTCCTCCTCCATCAAAATCGAATCTGTTGTGAAGGAGAAGAACCGGATGGGAGAGTGCCCCGTCTGGGAAGAAAGGGAGAACGCACTTGTCTACGTAGACATTAACTCACAGAAAGTTTGCCGCTGGAGCCCAATCACCAATGAGGTGCAGAGTGTGTCTGTGGGTAAGAATCTCTACTCATTCCATCCTGAGAATCTACTCTGTCTGCCCCATCCATCCCTCCTGGTAGGAGTCCTGCAGTGTGGTGGCCTCCCTTACTTTCCATGGGGCTACACGCCCTGTCCTCCTAAAGCATGTTGCTGAGCACAGTGTGGCCCAAGCCAGCTGAGCAGAGGGGACTGTGCTCAGGTGTGGAGGACCATGTGCATGCTGCCCTTGATAAGCCTACATGGTAGTGCATGTTTCATTTGGGACCTGCAGAGGAAGACTACAGTTCTAATCACTGTGTCTGCCCAGAAGGTGGGAAAATTTTTGGAACACAGGGCCAGTGAGATGTGCTAATGATCCCAGGGGAGAAGGATCTTAGCATCAGGTCAGCCTTTTCCGGGGTCAGGGATGTTCCACTGAAGCCCAGATGCCCTCGGTGAGTGCTGACTGATGGCCTCAGTGTTACCTGTCACCTGCTCCCTCTCACCCACAGATGCCCGTGTCGGCTCGGTGGCACTGCGGCAGTGTGGCGGCTACGTCATTGCCCTGGGAACCAGGTTTGCCTTTCTGGACTGGGACACTCAGGCAGTCACCACCATCCTTGAGCTGGAGCAGGACAAACCCAACAACAGGTTCAATGATGGGAAAGTGGATCCAAAGGGGAGGTTTTTTGCTGGTAAGTTCCTGGCAGAAATTTCCCCCAGAGCAAAGGGAAACTCACTGCAGTGTATTTTATATAATGCATTTTATTCCCTGTTGTTGAGTTCCCTACAAAACCCACTCTCACAAGCATGAGCCATCTTATCAATGTTCAGCTCAGTTACTGCCTGATGAAGGAGGACAAGGGACCCAACATTCTCTGACCTAAATGAAGAGAGAGGCTGTTGGCAAGAGCCATCTGACAGGAAGGCTCTGCTGCTTGGTGGATGGTGTTTGTCAAACACCTGTCTCCATGGAAGCTGAAAAGCCAGTGAAAGCCTCATGTAGGTGTGAAGTTTTCTGGTGGTATAGAGAGGGATGCAGCTTCAGCTTGGAGAAGAGGAGACTGAGGGAAGACCTCATTGCAGTCTACAACTTCCTCTTGAAGAGAAGAGGAGGGGCAGTCACTGATCTCTTCTCTGTGGTGATCAGTGACAGAACCGGGGGGAATGGCCTGAGGTTGTGTCAGGGGAGGTTTAGGTTGGATATTAGAATAAGGTTCTTCACCCAGATGGTGGTTGGGCACTGGAACAGGCTCCCCAGAGAAGAGGTCACAGCACCAAGCCTGCCAGAGTTCAAGAAGCATTTGGATGATACTCTCAGGCACATGGTGTGACTCTTGGGGATGGTCCTGTGCAGGGCCAGGAGTTGGACTCAATGATCCTTGTGGGTCCCTTCCAACTCAGCATATTCTCTGATTCTAGAACAGAACATGAGCTGCGGTTTGCATCCTTCACATGCAGCCTCTCCTGGTTAGCCTGTGCGAAACAGGGATGTGGGGAGAGATCCTCAGCCTCCTGAAGGCAAGAGAGAGGTTTAGGCTGGATATTACGAAAAGCATCTTCACCCAGAGGATGGTCAGGCACTGGAACAGGCTTCGCAGTCATCATGGTCCCAAGCCTGCCAGAGTTCAAGAAGTGCTTGGATAGTGCTTTCAGGCACGTGGTGGGCACCTGTATTTTATGGTCATAGCCCATTTAAATGATGAAGGTGGCCTACCAAGTGCAACAACAAAAAGCGCACATGATGCTTGCCTGCATCTTGGCTTTTGCTGTGAGCAGAACTTGAACCCCTGGTATGTCATGATGCTCCTTTGGGTCTTTGGTGTCTGTGACTTAAACCTCATGGCAATGCAGAAACTCATCCTTTCATTGGCCAGGATCAGCTCTGTGGGAGGCAGCTGCTTCTGATGTGCTCCTTTTCCTCCTTCTCATCAGTCCCTCAGGGCCTGATGAGACCCTTCATCATAGAACTGTAAAATTGTAGAATCATATAATGGTTTGGGTTGAATGGGATCTTAAAAAGCATTTAGGATAAAGACCACCTACTTCCAACCTCCCTGCCATGGGCAGGGACACCTTCCACTAGACTAGGCTCCTCAAAGCCCTGTCCAACCTAACCTTGAACACTGCTAGGCATGGGGAATCCACAGCTTCTCTGGTCAACCTCTTCCAGTGTGTCAACACCCTCACAGCAAAGAATTTCTTCCTAAAAGTATTTTCTTTTTAAGAAGGGAAAAAAAAAAAAATCACAATGCTATGATTCTCCCTAGGACTTCTTGATAAGGCTCAGAGGAGGGTTTTGATCAAACATGACGAACAAGCGTCTACTTTCTTCTAACTGTGCTCCCATTTCTGTTTCAGGTACGATGGCTGAAGAGACAGCACCAGGGGTCCGAGCAAGGCGGCAGGGGGCCCTCTATACCCTTTTCCCTGACCACTCAGTAATAAAACAGTTAGACCAGGTGGACATCTCCAATGGTCTGGATTGGTCCCTGGACCACAGGACCTTCTTTCACATTGACAGCCTGACATACGCTGTCCATGCCTTCAGCTACGATGTGCACACTGGAAAGATTGGTACACGTGCTTTTTAAATTTGGTGACAAGTAGCGCTATTGCTCTTTCTGCAGCAAGACCTGGGCCTGTGAGATGTGATTATTTATTTGACAGATCTCATATCTTCTGGTTACAACTTGGCAGCAGGCTGTCTGTGATATTTCTCAAATTTAGTTACTTATTAGGTGTATTTGGTGAGAAAAATTTTGACAGTCCTTCAGCTTACTTTCATCTGGAGAGATGGCTTGTATTTAGACCCGGTCAAGGAATTGTAGGGAACAAGCCATTTATACTGTATAATGAGAGAGTTTGCAGGATGCTTTTTACTCTTGAGTGCCATCTACTGGAATATTTTGGTTGTACCAGCTCCATAAACACAGAGAATGTGTGTGGACGTGTATCACAGAAACGTATTTGGAGTATCAAGTTAGCATTGTGACTCAGGTTTCCCAATTCTGAAACTAAAATTGCCTTCAGATGTTGGCAAATTTCACTTAAATTCACTTTCTGGATAAACATTTTTTATTATATCGGCAAAAAGGAAAACTTAGGTGCAAGAATAATGGATATAATTTCATTTCAAAACTCTGTGAAATATTTTTGTGCAGTATCAGCCTGATACACTGCATGGGAATTTAAAAGGCTGAACTGCCTTTGTACTCTAATGAGTGTGAACTTTGTGTAATTACAGCTGAAGATTACACAAAATAACTACATTCACTCAGATTTCACTTTCCTGAGAACATCTATTTCTACAGATTTTAGGATACAAGATTTCTAAAGAAGATTTAATGCAACTTTCCCAGATGCAAATACAAAAATGTAATGTATTTGAGCTTCCTAGCCTTAGCTAGGCTTGTGACTTCTATTTTTGGGTGGTCATGGCCAGACAGTGCTGGGTCAGTGCAGGTTGGTCCACTGTCCACGGGCCCTGCTCCATGGACCATGCACATGCCCTCTAACCCATCTGCACTGCATCCTAGACCACTATCAGTTGGTGTCCAGGCTTAATCAAAACTGATTGCTAGGCTGGCCATTAAAAAGTGAAGTTCTTGATCTTTAGCTGGGACCAATGGCTTATCACTGATGTTTAAATGCAGGTCATTATTTATGTGACATATCCAGGCTGCCATGACCAGTGAAAGTCCAGGAAAAGTTATTGCACTGGCAGCACTCGCGTTATGGCAGGCAGCAAGGGGGTTAACAAGGGAGATGCTGGCATTTTGTTCTCTTCTCTTCTCTAGGTAAAATAATAGGAGCACTAATTCAGTACAATCCCAAACTGCAATGGCTTTGCTGGGGGCTTGTTTCTGCCTAAGAAAGTCAGGCTTTTAACCTGACTGTGACATACATTTTGCAGCATGTTTTTCTCACAGAAAACAAACTTAGCTGTTTGCAAGAGCATGGAAGATGTTAGACTGGAATCTGATACAGAATCAGCAGCAGCCCACATAACACCAGCTTTGTAACTCTTCCTGCAGCCTGCCCCAAACTTCTGTACCATCTAGAAAAGGAGGAGCAAATGCCCGACGGGATGTGCATAGATGCGGAGGGGAAGCTCTGGGTGGCCTGTATTGATGGCGGCAGAGTCATTCGTATAGACCCAGAGACCGGTAAGACTTCCACCAGCTTGTGCATGTGAACATGAGAGGAATGGCAGCCAGGAAGAATGGTTTGGAGGCGAGATAAGAAGGTGTCATTTATTGCCCATTTCTGCCCCATGGGTTGCCAAGAACATCACTGGTTCAGGCCCCGATCATGTAAAGAATGCAGCTCCCTGTGCTGCCTCCCAGTGCCAGGTACCCCTGCTCCCATGGTTTGCTGATGCAGCACACACTGTTCTTAATAATATCACTAAAAAAAAGAAAAAAAAAAGTGTACAGCATACCTACTGCAATTAAAAAAAAGTATCTTAGTGTTGAAATGTTTAACTGGAAAATGCTATTAAGGAATGATGGCCATCCCAGACCACATATACCTGCCCTTCCTGGACTCACATACTGTACTGCTGCATTTTGAGAAATGGAAGTGAAACCTCACAGATATGGGGGGGAGCCTGAAAAATAGTTAGAAATGAGGCAGATGAAAGAATTTGATTTCCCCACAAACTGTCCTTTAGAATATGGCTCTGTCTGAAGGGGAGATGCCTTGTGACTAAGTACCACATCTGTGCCACGTACAGTACATTCATAATTACACGCTTCCTAGAAAATGGACATTAGAAAACGATTGCACATTTTTCCCAGGAAAAAGAATCCAAACAGTGAGGCTGCCTACTCCGAGGATCACCTCTTGCTGCTTCGGTGGAAAAGACTACTCAGAAATGTACGTGACTTCTGCATACGATGGACTGGACGAGGCCACCTTAGCTAAGGAGCCTCATGCAGGGGAGATTTTCAAGGTAAGCAGATTTTATTTCTTCCTTTCTATACATCAGACCTGCCAAGCCTCATATTCTGAGAGTGTGTTGGTGATCACCAGACTCACATTTGTCTTGAATGGGCAAAGCATGTTAAAAATTACTCTGACTTGTTTTGGAAATAAGGGCCATATGTAAGGGCCGCAGATAACATTTAAATTAGCAAACTTATTGAGTGGTGCTTGATAATCTTAATGATCTTAAGGTTAGGAAGTTTGAAAAAACTCCATGTAATGATTCTTTTTGGGTTCCTCTTGAAGCAGGGAACCCTACACATAGGAGTTGGTTGCTATAATATTTGTTCTACAACATTTGAATGCTTTCATTATGCTCAGTTGGAGATTTATCTGTTTAATTTCTTTTATTATTTATTTATTTGTTTTTTTATTTATTTATTAACAGATAACAGGTCTGGGTGTGAAAGGGATCCCACAGAATTTCTATGCTGCTTGACCACTGACATTAAATAGCAAAGACGAAATGCTTGCATCTTGTAGTAACTCTGACCAGGAGAAGTCAAATGAACTACAGAATTTTTCTGTGTGAGGATTTCTAAGCCCACATTTGGGAGTGTGCTTGTTTGGAATTGAAGATCTCTCTTCTTCTGTGGGCCCATGGCTTGAAGCAATAGATTAGAGAGGTAAAGTTAATCTGTGTTACAGCTTGATAGCTTTTGTGACTTACCATAAACCTCTTAATGCAGAAGCATAGTTTTGTTGAACTTTTTGACGACTATCTCTGGATTTTCAAGTCTGTGCAGTTCTGAAGCAGAATCTGACTCCTCATGTTACAGTGATGTACCCCCAAAGATACAGCAGATTTTAATAAACATTTTAAGAGTGGTGACTTGAACTGGACTGTTCTTTTTCTGTGGGACTCCCCCTGAAGTGTTTTGTGTTTTTTTTTTTTTTATAATCAGACCTATCTGAAGTATCTAGGTTCCATTTTTAGATTCTTGTTAGCCTTTTTGCAGGCTGTCCTGTCTTTAGGACACCATTTAGGCTGCTGAAAATAAATTACGCAACTATATTTAAAACAATGCTTACAGATGCTTTTTCTCTGCATTCAGATATTACCATGAAAACACTGGCTGACCACACACAGTCAGTGCACAAACAGGCTGTGAGCTACCAGGATAACAAAAAAGGATGCTCAGTAGAGTCGCCTTGTCAGGGGTCATATTTACACCCATACACATGGACTTTGCTTTATGTGTCTTCTTACTGCATGCATGGCTTCTCCTTCCTGTTCACCTTTCTTCTTGTGCTCTTCCTCTCCTCTTTCAAGTATCTTCCTCCTTTTTCCCTTTAGGTCCTCCCCTCCTCTCTCCTCCAGAAAGCACAACATCAAGGTGTATTTTCAGAGGCTGTTCAAATAATGACCCAACCCTATCCTGGATTCACTGAACCACTGCAATCCTTTCAGTGTTTGAGAATGCTTGAGACCTGTAGATATGCAGTGAAATCTAGACTTTGCATTGGATTTGCTGTCTTCTTACTGCCTGGAAAAATACACAGCACGTAATACATTTTCAGATCCTTAATGCTGACACATGTTACAAAGAAGTCAATAACATGCATCATCTACCAGACTAGAGGTTTCAGTGTCTTCCTCTGAGGTATTTGACCTTTTCAACCCTGTTATTCAAAGCCTTGAGTTAGCCCTCAGACTCTTTGAGCAGGGAGAAAATACTCACTGCCTCACAAAGATGATCTCCCCCAATATCACGTAAGTGGAGGAGCAGAGGAATTGTGGTTAGCTGTGCAGAAATGTTAAACACAGTTTACATGGGGCTGTATGCTTGGCCATTTCCAAAATGCATTATTTCAAAGCAGTTACCTGAAGTCTACTGTAAATCCCACATTAGGTGCTTTTCAGACACTTACTCTAGATGATTACTTTAGGCCATTAGCAAGCACTTTTATTCTGTGCTACTTGACTAGATAATTGGTATAACAGGATAAAGGGCCTTGGCCCATTGCTCTGCCTCACTCCTACCTTGCCTTGGAAGAGAGGTGAGTCTGAAGAGCTGCACAAAGACAACTTGACTGAGAAATAAAATGTTCAACTCGTTATATTTGCTCAGCATCTGGGCTGTTGTTTTTTTTCCTGGTCATAATTCCAATAGTAATTAATCTGCTGAGGGTTCATAAGATCAAACATGCTAAATGCCTTTTGGCACCATGTCAATGCCAAACTGGAATAAGGAACCTTGACAATTATGCAAGATTTCCTGTTTACCCCATCTGGACAGGAATGCGAAGGCAGGATGTTTGGAGTCAAGTCAAGTGTCCTAACCTTTAATTAAAAAAAAAAAAAAAGTAGGAAGTGAGTGCAGATACCTTGATTAATAAAAATTACCCAATTATTTGCAAAATTGCCTATCTGCTAGGTTTTTTGCTCTTTCAAAAAAGAAAAGTAGATAATTTTGAAACAATTTGCACTTGAGAGATCCTTAATACCCTCATAATTTTTTTCTAGAGCTTCCCCAGGCATGCAAGCCAGGGTTGCTGGTTTGCGATTTTCCAGCCACTCCTTCCCCCATCTCTAAAGGGAGACACGGTGTGTGCTGCTCTCAGGCTACAAGGTCTGAGTGCTTTGGGAACTCTTTCTTTGTAGCACAGCTTCTCGAGCTACAGATGGTTTGAAGATGAATTTCTTTCTGATACCCAAAGGCCCACTACTTTTCTTCTCTTCAGTTTTCAGAAGTCCCTGTTTTGTGATTTCACTTTCTAACAAAAAAAAAAGTGGTGATGAAAACCATGTTGGGGCTACTCTGCAGCCTGTTAACCAAAGTGAAGTAAAGGCCCTTTGCCTTGAGGCAAAGAGCAAAAGCATGAAGGAAGGGGACACAGGACTGGGTTCATTCCTTTTGTGCATGTAGGGAACAATATGGTATCTATAGTCCTTGCTGAGGATAGAGTCTGAGGTGGTTACTGGGTCGCTGAGTACTCGGTTGGTGTGGGTCAGCCCTACATGGTGAGAAGCATGACAGGGAGGATGCCTGCTGGTGGATCACAGTCAGAACACAAACCAGCTAGTCAGCATGATAACAGAGACTGATGGGAGCTGGCTTCCCTTTTAAGGGAGTGGTCTGAACATCCTGCCTTTACAAGCTTTTCTAAGTATTTACTATGTTTTATGTATATTTAACCTATACCATGCTGGATAAATCTTACTTCTCTTGCATGCTTTTGTGTGTGTTTGGAATAGGTTTTCAACTGGGAAGAACCTGACTGCCTTTTCTTGCCTTTCTGAAAAGACATGTCTTTGAGAAAATCTATTCAGTCTAAACCAAGGGTCTCCAAATATTCGTAAGTGCAGCCTGGATGTTAATGAAGCTGGTTAAACATTACAGCTTTGCTAACATTCCTGCTGCATCCCATGTGCTCTCACAGGTGTGGAATTGGTAAATACAGGGATGTAAAGTTTGATTCACTGGTTTGTACTGTTGTACCTAGGACTCTGGGTAGCAAAGATGTAAAAATACTTCTTAATTATGGATAAGAAGATATAATAATTTCTCTATAATAATGTTTATCTATTTCTTGTTGTGATTATCTACTTCGTTATAGAAAGTGTAAAGACGACCTCTTTACTAGTGAGAGAGGGGGCAGAGACAAAGTAGTTGACTTTAGATGCTCAAGTTCATCTGCTGACAGAAATCACCCCACAAGTCATCCAGTGGTCCTGTTAATTGTTCATAGCCCAACTGGCTTTTCATTTTCCAAGATTATTTTTGTATGAATAGAGGTTCAAAGTTCAATGTCTATGCTCTTATAGGCTGGCCTGTTTATGTAGAAAATGTTGCTACCACGACAGGGAGAATAAGATGATGTTAAACTAATAGTCTTCTCAGTTAGCCATTTCATGATTAAGCGCTCACTCTGTGAAGCAATATCAAAAATGTGCTGGTGATGACTGACTGGTGTTATGAAATTTTCTTCCTGAGTGCAGCAAAAGTTGGTCCAAGCCCCCAGTTAGAAACAGCAATTGGTTAACTTCATTCTTGGAATACAGCAAACTGTGGTGGAATAGAAATTAGCACAGCATTTGGAATTTAAAATTTTTGATTTATACAAGTTGTGATAGCCTTCTCTTACCCTATTAGACTTTATGTCTATGACCTTTTAATAGCAGCTAGCTGGACTTTGTCCTATTACGTACTAGATAGTTGTAACTCCTGTTGATCTCCATAAGAGGTGCTGTCACTACAGGATGCCTGTGACAATTTAGGAAAAACAATGTCCTCTCTTGTACATTCGGTACTTTACATTTATTCTGGACAACCTGTTCCAGTGCTTCACTACCCTCACAGCCAAGATTCTTTTCCTAATATCTAATCTAAACCTACTCTATTTCAGTTCAAAGCCATTCCCCTTGTCCTATCACTACATGCCCTTGTAAAAGTTCCTCCCCAACTCTCTTTTAGGCTCCCTTCAAGTACTAAAAGGCTGCAACAGGGTCACCCCAAAGCCATCTCTTCTCAAGGCTGAACAATCCTAATTCTCTCACCTTTTCCTCATAGAAGAAGTGCTCCATCCCTCTAATCATCTTCATGGCCCTCTTTTGGACTCACTCTAACAGGTCTGTGCCCTTTCTGTACTGGGACCCCCAGAGCTGGATACAGTACACCAGGTGGGGTCTCGTGAGTGTGGAGTAGAGGGGCAGAATCCCCTTCCTTGACCCGCTGGCCATGCTGCTTTTAGGGCAGCCCAGGACATGATTGGCTTTCTGGGCTGGGAGAAACATGGCCAGGTCATGTCCAGCCTCTCATCCACCAGCACTCCCAAGTCTTTCTTGGCAGGGCTGCTCCTGGTTACTGCATTATGACTGATTCAGGGTCTTGCAGGTAATCTGTGTCAGGAATAGGAAACCAACTCCATTTCCTTAATGTCAGTTCAGTGATTTACTCACTACAGAATCACTGACAAATAAATTGCAGTGTAAACTGAAGTCTGGGGAAGCTTTCCAGTGACTCTCAGGGGCTTTAAAGACATGAGTTACTCCATTTTTGACATTATGTCTGTATAGCTGAGTTCAGGCCAAGCATTTATTTTCTGCTATAGAAACTGCCTCAAGGCACTGTGGTTTTTTGTCAGCCCTTTCTTTGCTCATGTACACTAGCCAGACTAACATGTTAGTTGTCTTTCTTGTTTGTATTGTAACATTAACACGAAAAATTTAGGGTGCTCTCTTACGTGGAGATGAGATTAGAAATGAGAAGTTCTGCAAACCCTCAGATAAAGAATATGTAAATACCATTGTCTTTAATAGGGACTTTCTTTATCCCTCTTTAACATTGGAAATATATTAATTTTACCTTCATTTTTTCCTTTCCTACTTATATCTCTAAGGACAGGAATGTTTAGAAATAAAGCAGTGGAAGATTATTTTGTTCCACAATGCTGCTAGCTTGTTGTTTTCCTTTTCTCTTAAAAACTTCTCACTAATTCTGCTTTCCCAAAGCAAGGATAGTGTATGGAGACCCATTTATATAGCTCCAGCATTTGTATATTCATCCTAGGTGCCTGGTGATTCCCCCAATCTCTCTCTCTCTCTCGCTGCAAATAAATAAACAAACAAACAAATTTTTATAATAAATAAATTCCATTTCTAGACGTAGGAGAAAGGTTAGGCACTTTTGAAGGCCTCCAGAGGGAGATCCACTCTAACTAAAATGAATTTTTAAATTTCATAATGTCAATAACTAAGTGCTTACTTTTGGTAAATTGGAAATCTTTTTGGACATCTTCAAACCACGTTCTTCCTCCTACTGTTGACTCATTTGCGTGAGGAAGTTTGGTCCAACAGGTAGATGCTTAGCCATTAGACACAACCAAATCCCCAAATCTCAAATAAAACAAAGGCAGAATTCTTTGCATGTGGGACAGCTCCTTTATTTTTATATCTCTGTGTGGTATGACAAACCATATTTCCCACATACTTTTGACCACCTCTACTAAAATCTCCTTGGAATGTCAAAGACCTCTTATAATTGTTTCCATTCGTGCAAAATTTCATTTCTCTCAGGCTATAAGACCAGATCAGGTACCAAAGAGTCAAGTAATGTTGGAGGGTATAACATCAAAACTTTCTCATGTGCCTCAGAGATAAACCTCTGAGAATAGCATAGAATAGTCAGAAAGAATGGAAGGAAATATTTAATGGTATAATTTTTAATACTAGCCAGACAACAAGATTTTCTAGTGATACATTACCTGAGAGTAACCGTCTCTGGACAGTGCTAAAATACTCCTTCCTTAGTTTTAGTGAACACTTTATGCCTTTCTTAAAAGAAAAAAGTACTAACTGTTGCCCCTGGTAAGTTTTGTGTCTGTTGACCCACCTCAGTCCCAACTGGAAGACAAGCAGAAGTTTCAAAGACAGTTAAGTTACCATCCTTGTAATGAATGCTGATGCCTGGGTAGAAAGGAGGTCCAGGCAAAGGCCCAGCTAAGAGAAAGTGAAGGATCTGGCTGTTGCCTTAGCAGATGTTTGTTTAGGACAGCAATGGCAGTGCTGTCTCGTGTTTCACTGGGATGCACTAGGGATGTTGAGAAGTGTTTGGGCTGTTGGGACAGAGTAGAAGCTGGGGGCAAGATTGTCCACTTCTAATAGACCTGTGCTTCATTTGATTTCCTGCGTATAGAACAACTATGCTGCTTAAGCTCTTTACTTGTAAAATACATGTGGTCCTGAGTATAGGAAAGAAGGATCAATTTGCTCCTTATTACATAGGGACATATTTTGTTGTCGTAGCTATCCAAGAGACAAGCTACTACAAGCTACAATACTCTGCCTATTCACTCCTATGCTTCCTTTCCTGTGTTTAACTGTTTTATCCATCAGCATGGCTTTGTTGGGCAATTCTGCTTGCTGGTTCTCTGGGTAGATAGTCACACATTGAATCATAGGTTCACAAAATGGTTAGGATTGAAAAGGACTGTAAAGACCATCTAGTTTCAAACCTCCTGCCATAAGCAGAGACACCTTCCACTAGACCTGGTTGCTCAGAAGCTCATCGAATCTAGCCTGAATATTTTCAGGGATAGGGCATCCACAGCTTCTCCGGGCAACCTGTTCCAGTGCCTCACCAGCCTCACTGTGAACAATTTCCTCTTAATATCTAATCCAAACCCACAGTTTAAAGGCATTTTAAAGCCATATTGCTCTTCTGCTTTTTGTTCTTGGCACTAAAAGACTTTATTTTATTGTGTTTAAGCCATAAATAAAAAAGTAATAAAAAAGGAAAGGTTACTGAGGTGTTTGGTAGCGGCAATGGGGATGGGCACTTTACTTAGTGCAGAGGGAGTACAGCAGCTGATGGAACACAGTCTCAGGAAGTAGGTGGATTCTGGAAGCTTTACAAAAAAAGAAGGAGCTGGATATGCTACAGGTGTTTGAGTTTTTCAAATCTATTCCTTAAAGATCTTTAAAGATGAACAGAGAAATCAAGATACCGATTACATCCAGGTACTTTTTTTTTTAATACTCAACATGCCTTTGTGGAATGAAAGCTGAAATGCTAATATATGATCCAAAGCCCTATGTGTGATCTGATGGAGAATAAGGCTTCTTCTGGGCTCTGCTATAAAACCCATTTGTGCTACATAAGGAAAGGAAGACTCTTCATCATTGCTGCCTTCTTGAGAGGTGTTATTGCCTTCCCCTGAAATACCTTTTCCATTGGCACTTTACAGGTGGATCCCTGGTAAACCTGCAATGGGATAATTTTAAATTCATGCTATTAAAATCCTTATGCCTCATGGAAACCCATTTTTACATCATATATCTTGTTCATATTATTGCATACAAGAAATCTGCTTAGGATCTAACTTCAGCTTGAAAGCTTTACATTTTATCATTTGCATTATGTTTGACAAGTAATTATTTAACTGAAATGACAGCTTCCACACCTACCTCTGCTATGGACATTTGGCCTGTGCGCTGGTATGTGGCAAATATAATATTATTAGATTACTATTTTATTCTTATGTTGTATTTTCAATGAACTGAAAAATCCTTCATACTTGTTTAAATAAAGTGGAATTAACATTTAGTGTTATAGAATTACCTTATTTTTACATTGTTATATATATATGTATATATATATACATATATAAAATGTTCTTTGTGCTCATAACACTCAACACAATTATCTAGACTTGGTACATTTTGGGATTTTGATATTAAGAACTGTCATGTTTCCAGGGAAATGTCCAGCCATATTCAAAAAGGCTTTCTTTTACTGTAGCAGATCTCCTTAGATTCTCCCTTTCATGTGCTTCATTGATGTTATCATGAGTTTAAAAAGGACATACGTGAGCAGCCAGCAGCCTCACAATACTCCTAAATCCACTGATTTCCAGTGTTCAGACCCTGTAGGCAAACCTCAGATGGATTGTGGGCAAACACATGGACTATCTAGACTTACTTGCTGTCATAGTCACTCTCTGATGCCACATCAGTAGCACATGAAATGACCTCACTTGCAAAATCTCATGTGTTCTGTGTTGTGCTATCAATGACTGAAGCTGTCCTGGAGCTGACCTTTGTGTTTCCGTCACACAAAACATGTACTAGACATAAATGTCCCAAAACACAGTCTCTGAATGCAAGTTATAGCTTTAAATTAAATCTTATTCAGAAGGTTTGCAGCATAAACAGAAAAGAACTGTGGGGTAAAAAAGATGGCAAGAACCCTTATATTTGGTACAATGTTACTGGGGATAATGAAGAATATCTGCTGGGAAAGAAATATAGCAGATTGCTTGGAAAATTTGGTTTGCATCAGAAAAAATATTTCTGACTCGAGAAGTAAATTAAGCAAACAAAATAGAGATACTTTCATATTCATTGACAATTGTCAGGAATGGCTGAGAATATGAGGTTAGAAGGTCCACTGCAGAGTGGCCATAAGAAAAAAGATCCATGAGCGTGCAGGAGAAGAAGGAGGAATCGCAGCTGAGCATAGGAGGTAGATTTCAATAAATTCACAGAATGGGTAAGCAAGATCTCACGTGAAGGAAAATGTTGTTAAAGGGTTAGTGCCTTACAAAAAATACACACAGTAACATAATATCCATCCACAGGTGTATACTACCCCACTGTGAAGAAAAGAGAGAAAATGCAGTAAGGGATCAGCTTGATTAAAGCACGAACTGTGCATGAACCTTAAACACAAAAAATAATCAAGCTGGAAGCAGAAACTAGGTCATTCTACTGAGGACAAGTGATAAATATAACATGAAGATATAGGAACAAAATCTTAAAAAGTCAAAGCTCAAAACAAGGTACATCTACCAAGAGGTATAAATCATTTCAAATCATTTTAGAAGTGCCGCTGTAGCAGAGGGAAGGTGAAAGAAAGGGTGAATCAGTCAGCTGTTCATCAGAGAGGAAAAGATATTGCTAGCTGATACTCAGACAGTAAAACTGCATAACAACTTTTTTTTTGCCTCAGTCTTTACAAGAACAATCATTTTCAACTGATAAGTATTATAGTTCATACCAGTGATATCAGTAAAGATACTAACTTTGAATGGGAAAGGAAAAATTTAGAGATCAGAGTTTTTCAAATCAGCAAAGGATTATGTGTTTTCTTATGAAGAAATTAAAGACTTTCATAATGAAAAATTGAATACAAATGTTTTACTTGAAGTGTGTGATGGGCAGGTAAGTGTCTTGAAAGGTTCATGAAGAAAAAAACATTGCTTGTCTTTAAATAAGGAGAAAGGAAGATTGAGGTATGATTCAGCCACTAGCTTAATTTCTGCTTTCAGAAAAGGTTTGAGTAAATGATGAAACAAACTATTTTTTAGTTAGTACTGGAAGACAGTGAGGATGTGAGCAACAGCCAATACAAAATTATCAAATCCATGCAATTTCTCCCTACTTCAGGACAATTGGATTTGAGAACTATGCAAAGCCATGTCACATCAAAAGAGCTCTTTGTTCTGCCACTGTAGGTACCACTTGTGAAGGGCAGAAATAGCTGTAGATTAAATTTGCCTAAAATTGTAGACTGTTTGGGCTGCCTAAAGTACTGGATTATTGAGTTTGTTTATGCTGTGTGTTGCAGTATTGACAAACTGAAAGTCAAAGAAACAGATGGTGTTGATGTCAGGTTCTACTCCTGCATCAAAATAAGACTCATGCGAGCTGTAAATGCAAGCAGTGGGTGGGTTTTGAGCTGCCTCCTGAATGCCTTGCCAGATTCTGCGTGACAGGGAAAAGGCAGACAAACTTTGGCCAGTCCTGACTTCTGCTGTGCTTTGTGCCTGTACCTGCATCCCCCTTCAGTCTTCTTTCTACCCTGTCATGCTCCAGCACTTGCACAAGCTTCTTTAGAGAGGCTTGGACTTGCTCATGTGATGGAAATCCAGTAAAGCCAGTACAGCCACAATCACTGGAAGCAATTCAAAATTATCTGTTTGATGCATATACAGGAAGGTACAGGAAGGTACAGAAAGGTTCAGGTAGGTGCTTTATTTCTCTTAGGAGCTGCAAACCAAGGACAGAAGCTCCAGATGATCCGGAATATTGCTGTGGAGAAAAGGAGTGAAAAACATAAAGATTAGCTTGAGATGATACTGCAGTATGAAAGTTTTCAGGGACTGTGGTGGTTTTTTGAGTTGTTTCAGCATCAATTACTCCTTCTGTAAAAAAAAAAAAAAAAAAAAAAAAAGTACTATAGACACACTTTACTGTGCTATTTTGTACTTTTGCTGGCCTGGAATAGCTGTCTTCCAGTCTGGGATCTCCTAATACTCTGCGAGCACTGCTTCTGGGATGACTGCTCACAGTAGTGTGCTCTTGTTCGCTCTACCAGTCTTCTGCCTGGCTGTCCTAGTTAGAACAGCTGGGACCAATTCATCACTGGATGGGTGTAACCCAAACCTGTGTATTCTATAGCCT
>JAWWES010000001.1:82735999-82779622 GCA_035583135.1 Lophotriccus pileatus | reverse complement strand
ATTGTTATTCTGACTTATAATCTCTCTTTTGAGTTGAGCTCATTTCCCCTGCTGGGTAACTTTTAAACCAGCACACTGGCCCAGGGTTCTTTTCACTGGAAGATACAATTCCAGATCCCAGTAACCTTTGATGAAAGGTTATTGCTCTGAAATCAACAAAATCTTCGTTGTATGAAGAAGAGAAACAGGCAGCTCTAGGGTGTAACTCAGCAGATTTATTTTAGATGTCTACTTGAGGCTGGTGAATTGCACCTTTTAATTAATTACTCGTTTTCATTATAAAAGGAGTCAGCTGTGTAGTGCTTAGCTGGGTTGTGCATCAGTAGACATCTACACTGCAAGTATCTGTGGAGCTGATTGAGCTGAATCCCACTTCAGTGTTCTGGTGACCTGAACTTGTTTCTCAAATGTAGATGGCATTGCCCAAAAGGTTAAAACATTACCTGTGAGATCACTGAGTGATGGTGTAGGCTTGTGCCTTGGGGCAGTGAGGCTGGGTAGTGACAGCGGTCACTTCTTCCTTCCCAGTGCTTGGAGGCCTTTCTAAACTCTGTTCTTAAGAGGAGATTTATATAGGTTGGCACAGGAGTCGTCCCAGCTAAGGGATGCTGGAGCTTGATATTGCTCTGTTTGTTTCCCCTCATTTGATAAGATCTTCCTTTTTCATGATGAATAACCCTCTCTGTATCTCATGATGTTCATTACACTGCTGGTATAAGAGCGGGGTGTAAAGGACACCAAGGACAGTTGATCATAGAATCATAGAAAAATTTGGATTGGAAAGGACCTTAAATGTCATCTAGTTCCAATCCCCCTGCCATGGGCAGGGATACTTCCCTCTAGATGAGGTTGCTCAAAGCTCCATCCAACCTGGTGTTGAACAGTGCGAGTGTGAATGGGGCACCCACAATTTATCACAGAATCATAGAATGTTAAGGGTTAAGGTTGGAAAGGACCTTAAAAATCACCCAGTCCACCCTGCCCCTGCCATGGGCAGGGACAGTTTCCACTAGACCAGGTTGCCCAAGGCTTTATTTATCCAGCCTGAACTTGAGCTCTGCAGGATTGGGAAATCCATATCCTCCCTGGAAAACCTGTTCCAGAATCTCAGCATCCTCACAGTAAAGAATTTCTTCCTAATATCTAAACTAAATTTCCCCTCTTTCAGCTTGTACCTACTACTCCTTATTCTATCACTACAACTTCTCTGAGCATATCCTTTGAAAGAAAGCTTAGTACAGATACACAAGGATCGTCTTCCTGGAAGATCCAGAGATAGATCAGCGCTGTCATCTCCACTCTTGGGTAACTGAGGCACAAACAGGATTGTTTAAGAACTCCAGCAGATTTGGAGGGCCCCAGCAGAACCCCATCTGCTACCTCCTGCTCTGCTAACACCTAGCGGGTTTTGGTGACGTGGGGACTGCAGTGGGGGTTGGTAATTGGAATTAGTGGGAGTAACTGCTGAAAGAAGGGCGGGTAAAAATTAGTGCCCAGGAAAGCTGATAGCAAGCCTTTTAGACACTATGTTTCCTCCTCTGGCTGCTGCTGCTATTGCTCCATCCTGCTCCCACTCAATGCCAATGCCAATGATGTCTGTTTGCACCCACTTTCACAAGTGTGAGTGGGAGTAACTTGAGTCAGCTCCTCGCCACTTCTTCAGTGTAGGTGATCTCTGCTCAGCATGCAGCCACCAAAGCTGCCAGGGCGGTTTTGGGGTGGCCATCCTAGGAATTTGCTCTTGATTTTCCATAAGAAGTAGGTCACTGAGAAAGAGTTGCTGTTTTCTGCAGTCTGTCACTAGGGACTTCTCAGTAGGGCAGAAAGCAAACTTCTTGCGTATTCTAACAAATGCCTTTATTCATTCCAACTGCACATTTCCACGCACAGTTGCTTGCTGGTGCGAAGACAATGTCTTAAGGTGAACTGCCATTCATAAGGAACATCTCCCACTGTGTTAGTGACGTTTCTTAACATTTAAACCACATAGGGTAACTTTATAAACTTCCAGTTTATTTTCAGCATCTGCTTTAAACGTTTGTGTGGTTGAGGAGTGAGGGAGGAATCAATGTCAAAAAGTGCTAGGTTCACTAAAGTTCTTTCTTTTCCTTTAAAAATAGGGAGTTTCCTTGTTCATTCTTCTGTTATTATTCTCAGGATGATCTATTGACTAGGCTGATTCCTCTTAAAATATGTTATTTAAAATATCTTTTAAATCACTTCCCCCATTGAAAAAAACCTCCACGATCTGCAAGTTGACCTTTTTTTACCAGATAAGATTAGGGCAGATTGAGTGTGGTGACGTGCTGACCTCTGCTGGTGTCATCTTTTTTTACTGAAACTCCTTTTAAATGCTGAATCTAAAACTCCAGAAAATAGATGATACAAGACCTGAGGCAGAATCAGTAGCCATGTTCCAAAGCTACAGTAAATCTAACGTTGTGACTCTTCAACCCATTCAAGTTCTTGGACATAATGACACGTGGTGTTGATTTCCTAAAAACCTCTCAATCAGATGTTTTAAATATGCCAAAAGATCTGGGTGATTTCTTTTGAACCAGCAGATGCTGAGATGGACCAGGTATAGGCTGTCTGTCCTTCTGTGGCTGACATAAGGCCAGGCTGTAAAGAAAAGAGTGCACATCATCTCTGTCAGATGCTCTGGCTAAAGGTGAATGGTGTGCCCATGCCTGACTCCAGCCTGTTTTGTATTGCCACATCATCCTGTAGTATGTTGATCCAATATGAACCAGCAGACATACCTGTTCATACAGTGTTGGCTTGTGTCAACAAACTTCTTCTCTGCAACACCCCGAAGCAACTGTGACCAATTAGGTCCAATTAGAGCTGCTTCTCTCCTGGAGATGGTTTGTCAGGGAAGCTGGTTGCCAGAAGCGTTAAAGGAACCTGGTGGATAGAAATGAACACTCCTAGGCTGTAATCTGATTTTAGTTTGGGATGGGATGACTTATTCTCTAGAGATTGCTCTCTACCACAGCCTCTGCCATATGGCTCCAAACCTCCTCTGGTGGGAATGATTTCCAGGTGCAAACCAGGTTTGGTTTAGCTGAAACTCTAGGTGAGGCCAGTATCTGATGGGTAAAGCAATCAAAATGCTGCTAAAGAGCATGATACCCTCAGGAAAATGAAGACTGTGAGTAGGGAGGGAAGACAGTGCAAGGTGGCTATGTGATTTATGGCTGTCCCAGTATCAGGAGCTTTCCTTTGCTGTCTGCCCATACAAGGACTGAGTACTTGAGAATTTTCTGTCTAGGAGATACCTGTGTTCCTCTCCATTCCTCTGGGGGCACCTGCACACACAGCTTGTGTGTATTTAAGAAACTCCCTAGAGACTTCTAGACTGAGTAACTGTGGGAAAATACAGGAATCCATGTTTTGTTTGTACTCCTATCAGTCTGCACGTTTCAAAGTGAAGCTGTGCCCACGGGCTAGCCTTTGGAGGTAAGTTTTAAAGGAGAAAGAAAAAGGCTCTCAGGCCCTGGTTGCTTATGTAGCCAGCAAAAGTGTTGACTTTTGTTTTGGACAAGACCTGAGTAGTCAAGATGAGAGAGACAGGAATATGTAGGGACATGTCTATTCATGAGCTGCTCAAGTCGTGGCTGAGCCTCAGCTGCTCTGTCAGAGTATGACTCATGTTTTTATTTGTGTTTTTCTGAGCCTGAATTGAGAAAGCTTGTATAAGAAATTTTATGGCCCTTGACATCACTCTGCACTTTTGCAAGACAATAGCCTGACATTTTGCCCTAGGTGTTGGATTAAATAGTGACTGGAGACCATGCAAATATTTCTGCTTAGCCATTATCATGCCAAGGCCTTACGCAAGCTGGGGACTTCTGTTGTTAGGCTGGTTCTACTGAAGTGTGGCATTAAGACAGCAGCTCTGTTTATCTGTCTCTCTGCATCACTGTTGGTTGGCTCTTCTTTGAAAACACTGGTAGAAAGCCCACACAGGAGGAACTGAGGGAAGAACCACATCCTGACCACCAGTGCTTGCTATCAGGGTTAATCCGGGTGGTATACAGAGCCCATAAGTAACACCTGAGCAAAGGTAAGCTGCAGGTAGCCATTCTCCTGCTGTACACAAACATTTTGACACAAGCATATCATTGGTCTTAGTTGTCTAGGTAGTCACACTCTGATAAGCAAGGCAAAGAAAGGGAACACAGACCTCTGTATAAATGTGCTTGCTCAGCTGTATCCTACATTTCCTCTAAAATTACCCTCTCCTAAACTCTGTCTGTGAGAGCAAAGGGAGTTGACACTGTAAGAGCAAAGGAACTTGCATTTCTCAACCTCATGCTAACAGCTGCCAGCCTGAAATCATCTGGGGATTTTTTGCTTACACTGATTTTAAAAATGAGGATAGGGCTGTTGGGTGAAGAGTGAATGAGTTTCACATATTTTGATGCCTTATGGATATGTTCTCAGAAAAATTTTTATCCTTTTAGGGCCATTGTTTTCCCCTTCACCCAGCCTGGCAGTGATTTCATAGCTTTAACTAATGGTCTCACAATCTGCTTTCAAGCTGAAATAGTAGGAATGTGGCTCCAGCACTTTCCTTTCTCAGTAGTCCACTTGGTGGGTAAAATGTGAATGCGGAGTCAGCAGAACTGTGTTTCATTTTTAGCTGTTTTCTTGCTCTCCAGCCGCTAGCTTTTTTCTCTAGCGTGGTGGAATCTTGCTGTCTCACTTCCCTACAGTTGCCTTACTGTAGTGTCACTTTGGGCCATCACACGTGATTGTTTTAAATTTATCACATTTCCTGTCATGGGCAAAAAAATTTTAGTGCCTTTGGATGCCTCTGTCCTGAGGTTGTTCTTTCCCAGTTGTCCAAATTAGGGGACTTGCTCAAACTCCTTGTGCAGAAATGAGAAGCACAGAGATTTGTGTGCATGGTTGGATCTTACCCTGACACAGGTCCTATTGTGCTCCTCAGCACCAGAGCTAAGAAAAGCTTTGTGTCCCAAGCTGTAGGCATAGTCCTGGCAGATCACAGGTTCCAATGGGAGAAAGCAGGTTTGGAAAAGAACATGTATAAGGCAGAGCTTTTTGCATCCCTTGGTTGACTGTACTAAGGAAAGCAGATATTTTCAAAGATGACTGAGTTTCCTTGCCGAGATGATCATCAATAAAAAGGAAAGAGACAAGCAGCAGGAAGAAAGTGGGGTTGAAGACCATGATCATTCCACTGAAAAAGTAAGGGAATCTGTAATGTGAGTCTTTAGTAATGTGGTGTCCTTCGGAAGGGCTTCCAGGAGTTGGAAACCCATTGGAAAACTTTGGTAGCAGTTATGTCTCTGAGCCAATCTGAAATAGGTTAAACGATCAGCATGCTAGATGTGCTCCTTTCTTCCTGTTGACTTTAGAGAGAAGTTAGCTTGTATTCAGAAACTGCTAGGAAAAAAGAGAAGATATGATGGGAGGAGAGGCAAGCGTATGACAATGTGTCTGCATACAACCTACCTGCCAAAAGAAACCCAATTTAAATATCAAGTTAGTCTGGTAAGTTGTATGTCCCATGAGGCTAGGACTGCTTGACTCCGTGTTAGCCTCCTTCTAATTCTGTTTTTCTGATCCCATCTCTTGTTGTTCAGGCTGTTTAGGGCTTGGTTCATGTGGTGCTGCAGCACAACTACATAAGGAGGTGCTGCAGGGTTTTAGATGTAAAGGCCTATAGATGTTTAAAGCTGAATCACCAGGACCCTCTTAGACAGGGTACCAACAGCAAATACACCCTATAGGGTGCAGCTGTCTGCAGGGCGATCAGTCCCCTCTGTAGCAAGAAAGCAAAAAAATCCCAAAGTTGTCTTGAACTTTCTGCCCTCTTGGTCTGTAGATATAGCACTTGGAGACATGGTTTAGTCATGAACAGGACAGTGCTGGGTTAGTGGTTGGACTCAATGATCTCAGAGGTCACTTCCAACCTTAATGATTCTAGGATTCCACATGACCTCCACAGGAGACAAGCAATGTCACAGAATCACAAAATATTCTGAGTTGGAAGAGTCCCACAAGGATTATCGAGTCCAACTCTTAAGTGAATGGCCCATATGAGGATCAAACCCACGACACTGGCTTTATTAGTACTGTGCTCTGTTTCCCTTCAGAGAGCAGAAATATCCACCTAACTGCAGTCAGGCCCCCTCCTTTGCATTTGGCCCAGAACTCAGGGGGCTGTTAATCAGGTTGTCAAAACACTGAAGAAAAGCTGTTTTCAAGAATCTCATGATACAGCTGAAAAAATTTTGGTTGAACTCAGCTTGTGGTTTAAAAAGTCCTGGGGGGTAACAAAATAGGAAGAAAGACTGTACCAGATTAGTCAACTGCATAAACATAATTTATCTAAAAAAACCCTCCTCAGAAAAAACCCCCAAACCTAAACAAAACCCCCAACCCCAAAAAGGAACAAACCCCCTAGTTGCCAAGCTCTATTTCCTATAAATCATCAATTGTTTGAAATTATGTTAACCTGCTTTTCCTGTTAGTTGAGCCCTGACTTTCCTTTCAATATGGTGCAAAGACTGAAAATTAGAGTCAAACCCTGTAGCCTGATACAAAGTTTTGTCTGCATCAGAAGACCTGAGGACTGTTTCAGATCGGAAATATTTCAAGCATATTTATAGCAATGTCTGAAGCTGTAGCTTATGGTTCCCATCATGCCCATGAACTGAATGAAATTCTCTCATCTTTCTAGCACAGCTGATCATATAAAAAAGGTTAATAAGTGCAACAGGGAACAGTGGGCGCGCCATCATGTTCTTCACTTGTAATCAGGGAACAGGAAAAACTTGCATTTCAACTTGCCACAAATATCCTTGCTTCCTGTAGCTTCTAATGTGTGCTGTAAAAAATGTGCTTTATTACTATGAATTGATTAGTTGCCCTGCCATGATCATTGAAGATAAAATAGATATGGAGATATATAATTGTACGGAAAAAAAAACCAGCTTTGTTTTTACGGCAAAACCTGTCAGTCAGGAACACTCTAATCCATGGAAAAGCCAATTTTCAAGCCACATAGTCTTCCGACTTAAGTCTCGTGTAGGATTTGATTTGTTTACAAGAGGCAGTGGATTTTTTTTCCTGGTAAGGCAGTTAGAAAAGTCTTACTGCATCTGGAGTCCACGTGAAAGAAAATTGCTGTGGAAAATTAAATGTGAAAACAACTGCCAGTCAGGTGGGGTTTGGTCACTGCTAGAGCAGCTCCTCTATCTTAATTGTGACATTCATGCAGAGAGCTGCTGAGCTTTCAGTGCACTGGAGTGGCTTCTTACCACTGCTTTTAGCAGAAGGTGGTTTGTTAACGTTGTATTTTGGGGCTTGGCAAATCTGCTTTTGTGGCCAGACAGCACTGCATTCTGTATGTCATGCAGAACAGTGCTAGCAACCTCTCCAGACTAAAAAGGCCATATAACAATTTGGAGGGTACTTACCATACTATTATAAAGTTTGGTTAAGATGGGCCTTATTGAGTGTATTATATTGAATATTGATGAATTAGCTCAGACAAAATAAAACATGGTCTGTTGGTGGGAAATGTTAACTGGAATGTTTGTACATACACTTCGAGCAGAGCTGCTATCCTGGGCGTGCAAGGGTGGGACTGCCCCCGTAGCTACAGTCCTTGTGTCTCCTGTACAACTTTTCAGCTCCACATTCCTAACACCAGTACCAGTGGAAAACAAGCTACCAGTGGACAGTGGCGTTTAGGCCATGTGGATAGAGAAAAGGCCCAGTAATATATATCAAGTAGTTTATAAATGACTATGCTATAAACTACTGCCCTGTGGTCATGTGCGAGGTCAATATGGTGCCTTGTTACTCTGTAGTAAAATAAATAAATGTAATAAGAGATGAAGTACTTTCTTAGGTTAGTTGGCCCCTTTGGAACCTTATGTCATATTTCTATTGTAGATCTTAGCCTTTAATATTAGTAATTTTGACCCAGGTTGACATCAAGAGCTCAGCTGCTACCAGCCCTAAATTCTCTGCCATGAATGACTTGCACTGTTTGTAGTGTGAAGGTCTGTTGGAAGATGAATCTTTTCTGCAGATCACCACAGATTATGCCTGCACTGCCCAAGGTATCCTTCTTTGCATGCTTTCGCTATTGGGCCCCAATAGATATGAAACGCACACAAAGACCAAAGAAAAGCACCAAGTCTATGAAACTACAATATATACAGTTTTGCAGGGCACGGAATAGAACTGGTTCTGCACCAAGGAACCAGTTTATCTGACCCGTATCAACTTGTGAGTCATCTTTGTGCTGAAGTGTGACCTTTAAAAGATCTTGCTCCATGGCAGGTTATGGTTATGGTTGACAGTACAAATCAGTAATGCATGGGGGAAAAATAACTCATCAGCTTGAGAAGAATATTCAGTTATTCCTCAATGATTGATTATGAGCCTAAAGTCATCAAGACTTAACTGACATAAGAACAACAGAAGTTAAGGTCTGGATGGCCTAAAGACTATTAGCTCCAAACTTTGCCTGGTGTCAAAGGTACCGGAAATTTGTCCCTGAGAACACAGATGCCTAATTTTCACAACAGACTATGGGAAGAAGGTGGGATGCTGTTCATGGCTGCTGAAGGACACAAGACTCACTTCCTCACCTTCACCATAGTGATGATTTTAAGCATAAAAGATCCTTCTTCCTCCTCCCCATGGTCTGCTACCAAATTAGAAGCCACACACAGCAAAGACATGGACAGGGCATGGTTTCTTGATAGTCCTGCCTTTTCCAGGGTAATGCTTCAGTCTTGTCCTGCCCAGGCTGCTGCCTCTCAATCTAATCTGAGAGCTGCCTTTGTGGATGAAAGATGTTGGTCTAGGGTCACTTATGCTTCTGTGGGGACCTGTACATCAAAGTAGAGGACTTTGCTTCTGACCTGTTCCAGTTAGGAAAAAAGGACAGAGATTCATGCAGAATGGGGAGTGCTGTGAGAAACAGCTCAGGAATTTACCTTGTTTGCACAATTTTGAAGGGCCAGATAACAAATTAACAGGGCAAAGGGAGGAATGAGAGGAGGAGGAGGAGGTTTCCTTTCTCCCTATAACTTGAAATCCTTTCTAGAGGATGGGAATGCATATATTTTTTGTTTCCCCAGCTTATCTCTCTCTGTTGGGTTCTAGCAACAAAGCCGAGTTCTCTTCTTCTGCTCATGTCTTCTCAGATGCTGAGTCTGAGGAGAGAGTTTTATCTCCCCCTTAAGTTCCAAGTAGGACATTTTTTGCAGCTCTCCTGTGTCTCTTGGAAGGGCTTTTCACGTCTTGTTTCAAACACTGCTGGTACTAGACAAGAAGTAAGTTGGCTTTACCAAATGTTTTTAGGGCATTTTAAGCCTTCTTGTCAATACTGGCGTAGTTAAGTTGAAATTAAAATCTGATTTGCTTCTGTTTGAGAGGGAAATTGTTTTGCCTGCACCTTGATCTATTTTCACTGAGGTACACTGGTGGGTTTGGATCAAACAGAAGAAATTTGAGGGCTTTTTTCCCCCCACGTTTTTATTTTTTAAAAAATTAAATTAAAATTTTTGCTAATAAAACTAATTTTTTCTTCTCAGCATCACTGTATCCCATGTCTAACCATCACAGTAGCAATTTTACTTGCTCCTGAATTTGATCACTGAACTTGCTTGTTGCAAATAAAGCCAGGGCTGTTTCTTCGTGATGGCACTGACACACTGCAATGTGTTTGGGCAACCTAAATCCCACCTAAATCCTTCTCCCTCAGGTTTCCTGCCGGCAGGTGCCAGGTTGCCAGAGGCACCTTGCTGACAGGCAGCCCCAAGCACAAGGGCTGGGAGGGTTTGTGAGTGTGACTCCCCACCCTCATTGCATCCTGCTCACAGCATCATAAGCTTGGAGTTGCCATCGTGGTCTCGTAACTCTAGAAGCAAATACAGGCAATCAAGTTTCAAGCTACCAGCAGGTCTAGGCTGCGTTTTTCTTCCCGGGTCTTTTTATTGCCCAGAGCGACCTCGTGGTGCTGCAGGCTGCCTCCTTGATGATTCCCCCACTCTTCGGAGCCATTGTGGCTGCTGCCACCAGATATACAACCTCCTCTCAGAGACTGAGCTGCCTGCTTTTTCCCAAAGACAGAAACTAGGTGAAGGTTGAGAGGACTTATCAGTAAGTCAGGGCAGGAGCGAACAGACATATTGCCAGAGTGTTGCAAACATCCTCAGAACAAACACCCGAAATCCAGGGAATTCAGTTAAGGTTGTTTAAATTCTTAGTGGTTTTTCTGTACATTATGGCATAGACTAAAGGTGCACCATACTCAAAAATAAAAAACTGGGACAGAACACAGAAGTCTCATGCAACATCCAAAATAATTGTAAATTTTCAAAAATTCTCATGAACCTCTGCGTCATCTGGAAAATAATTTCTTTCATACTAACAGCATAGTATTTTGGTATGCCAAAGTGTTTAAATATATAAAGTCCAGTTTAAGGCTCTATGACTGCTGTCACTATGACTAACAAACAAGAAATTTCACTCTGATCCATAGCTATAAATCCGACCTGCTTTTCCATCAATCCCCACACTGAGTCTTCTGTATCTGCCTATTTGGGCTCTCTCAGGTGCTACCAGCCTCAAACCTCTTCAGTACTGAATGCTTCAAAACCTGATAAGCTCCTTTTGGGTAAGCTCTTCCTTCTTTGTCTCTTGAACTCCACTCTGTCTTTTTAATGCAGACATATATTTTGTGAGGAGGGTAAATTTTGGTCTTTTTCATGTCCCTGCTTCCTCATCTTGGAATCTGTCTATTATTATTTCTGCAAATACTGCTAAAAGTTATCCTCGCCTTGACTGCTACTCAGGAGACATGCTTATTCAGGGCTTTAATCATTTATTTCTTTTAATCATTAATTTCCTGTAGTTCCTTGGTTTATGGGTTTCCTAAATCCCTCCTGAGAGACTGTGATCACAGAACTAAACTAAGAGCAACTCTCTTGGGATCTCTAGTAATTCCAGTGCAAACAAAGAAGAAATGAGACCCAAACTCAGACTTGAAAGGGTGGGTATTAGAAGGGTTTGGACAGGGCTTGAGATTTCCTGATAGGGCATTTCTGTTGAGGTGTGACCTGCAAGATCACATCATTCAGCAGACTCTTCACATTACTAGGGTGTAAAGAATAAAATATGGGATTTCAGTTTCATGGTTCCCTTTGAGTTCTCTGTTACTCATTTCAAATCCACACCGAAATAGATTTTAATTTTGTCTTTCCATGTTTTGCCCATTAGTCCCAACAACTTCACACAGGTTTGCTTCACAAGATCAGAACCACGTCTGACTGTACTGTATTCACCATGGCAGTACCCAGAGGCTGGCTGACTGCTTGTTGTCACACCTCCATAGTCTTAACTTCATAAGTAAATGAAAAATTAAAGTTGACTTTGTCTAATTTGTCCTCCTAGCTTTTTCTGTTTGAGAAACTTTCCAATTTCTTTAATTTCATGAAGAGCACAGTAATACTTCTCTGTAATTCTTCTCAGCTGCTTCCTATCATGGTGGTGCAAAACGACACAGCCATCAAATAGCATCTTTTTTTCTTATCTTCTCCTTTGCTCTCCTTCACCCTTTTTGGCATTTCGCCCTTTTTGTGCCTAGCTTTACAACCTCCTGCATATCTATTTTGCATCTAATCCATCTAGTCTTGTGATACTCTGTAAGAACTGATATATAAATATCAGCTTGCACTGTGGCATCACTGAAAACCAGGCAGCCCTGCCATCCTGGGACTCCCCAGTGGGAATCAGTCGGTTAGCTGAATGTTAACCTGATCTGGCTGCTATTGGTGACACAACAAGTTCTGCTCTGTACATACACGCTGCTCTGCCTCATGCAAAAATGAGATAGGGAAAAAGGCGTATCTGGAAAATACATCCTGGCATGAAGAAGCACAGCACTGCAACAGCCTGAAGTTTTGTTAGTCCTGACCACAGTATGATCCCCGAGCAGTCAGACCTCAGTTCCGTTGTAGGTGACCCTCTAGGAATGCTGCCCTGTGGAGAAAGGGGAATTGATCTTCTCTACCCATTCTTTCCATTGGAGTTTCATCTCGCCGTTCTTTAATCGGGGAACTGTGTGTTTTTGGAACAGGGAGATGTAGCAGGGGGGCTTTATCTCTTTGGGAAGGCGGAAAAGGCACCCTGCTTCCAAAATTGCACCGAGGATTTGCATGTTTGACTCTACATGCCATTCACTCACTTAATTACCTCCTTCCTCCTTACACAGAAAAGCTTTTTGAAGAGCTTGCCAAGGTTTCTGCGAGGTGCCCTCATGAGTGAATGTCACCACAGATGAGGGCCTGACAATCTTTGTTGGACAAAACAGGAAATTAAGGTACTTCTTATGTATGTATATGTTTATAAATATTTATTTTAAGCTTTCTTGCATTAATAGATTTCAAATGCAGCAGCAGCATGGCACGCAGTGTTACTTGGCGCTTCCTCCGCCTGTCCCTGCCCGCAGGCTCCTCCCGGAACAATGTCCCTTCAATCCACCGAGGGGCTCACCTCCGCTCTTCGGGCAGCGCCACTTCACCAGAACCACCTCCCCTCCTCTTCCTCACCCCTCCCGCCCCTCCTTCACCTTCCTCAAACCTGCGGTCACTTGACCCGGGCGGGGCAGCCCCGTCCCGCCCCGGAGCGGGCAGCGCGGGGCCCCGGGCGAGCTGGGGAGCGCACGTCTTCCCGGAGAGCCGGGATGGAAACGGAATCGCCCCTCGGAGTGAGTAAAACAAGTGCGAAGCAGAGGGGAGGGTGGCATCCGTCTCCTGGGAGGGTGCGGGAGGCGAGGGCGGCGCGGGGCGGGGGTGGCGGTGCCCCGGTGCCCGTGGTACCCCTGTGCCCGGCGGGGCCGGCGGCGCCCTCCTCGCCGTGGCTGTTCGGATAGCTCTCGTCACAACGTCTGCTGTGATCCCCGTGAGGTTTTTCTAGCTTCTGGATCGGCTGCAGCAAATGTTTTATTGATGCCATGGTCAATTGTTCATTAATTACATGTCCCCCCCGGAAACGCGTGGGGTTTGGCCGTGGCCCAAGGCTCCGGGCCGGCGGGGCTGTGCGCGCAAGGCACGCTCCGGCGGGGCCAGCCCGGGGCAGAGGGAATCAGCCCGATGGTCTCGGTACCCCGAGACTGAAGGATGGTGTAGCGGCTGTGCACGTTTGAATGTTTTATTGCTTGTTTATTGCATGCGTCCCGGTACAGTCCTCAGAATGTAATTGCTGCCTGCATGTAGAGCACCCAGGAGGTCACAAACCTGGCCTAAACAGGGGGAGCGAGGGTAGTTAGAGTGGGTGGATCCTGGCTGGAAGCCAGGTGCCCACCACAGTTTCTCTATCACTCTCCTCCTTAGCAAGATAGGGGAGAAATATAAGGAAAGGTTCATGGATTGAGATAAGGACAGGGAGAAATCACTTCCCAGTTATCATAACAGACAGAAGAGACTCGACTTGGGGAAGTTATTGAATTTAGTACCAATCAAATTAGAGTAGGGTAATGAGAAATAAAAAGCAAATCTTAGAACACCTTCCCCACACCCCTTCACTCTTCCTGGGCTCAACTTCACTCCTGGTTTTCTCTATCTCTGCCCCCTGCAGTGGCGCAGGGGGACGGGGAATGGGGGCTGGGGACAGTTCACATGTTGTCTCTACCACTCCTTCCTTGTCCGGGGAGAGGACTCCTCACACTCTTCCCTGCAAACTTCAATATTAGTCCTTCCCATGAGCTGCAGTTCTTCATGGTCTGCTCCAGTGTGGGTCCCTTCCACAGAGTCACAAGTCCTGCCAGCAAACCTGCTGCGATGTGGGCTCCTCTCTCCACTGGACCACGGTTCCTGCCAGGAGCCTGCCCCAGCATGGTCTTCCCATGGGGTCACAGCCTCCTTTGGGCGTTTACCGGCTCCAGTGTGGGGCCTTACACAGGCTGCAGATGGATCTCTGCTCCAGGGCCTGGAGTACCTCATATGCCCTTCCTTCTTCACTGACCTTGGTGTCCGCAGACTTGCCTTTCTCATATGTTCTCACTCCTCTCTTCCTGGCTGCACAGCAACTTTTTTCCCTTCTTAAATCTGTTATCCTAGAGACTCTACCACCATTGTTGATGGGCTTACCCTTGGTCAGCAGTGGGTCCACCTTGGAGCCATCTGGCATTGGCTCTGCTGGATGTGGGGAAAGTTTCTGTCAGCTTCTCCCAGAAACTACTTTTGTAGTCCCCCCCATTGCCAAAACCTTTCCATGCAAACCCAACACAGTAGTTAATCACAGGGTAGTAGGTGACTTGCCTATCTAGAAGAGGGAGTAAAGACACAGTTCTCCTTTGTGAAGTTTAGGATTTAGTCATGAGAGGCAGTAGCTAATGGTTGCAATTTCATTCCTCCAGGAAGGCCTTGGCTGTGTCCTTAAAGGTTATATCACATCCCAAGCACAAGTCAGCAACTGAGTTTAAAGGTGACAGTGTGAACAGCTAGAGCTTTGCACTGTGCAGGGGATCAAATAAAAATCTAGTCCAGTCACTTTTGGACAAGGCTTGATTAGCAGATGGCCAAGGTGCAGTTCCTGCACTGCCGGTGGCTGCCATCCCCAGCCTCAGGGTGTTGTGGAAGGAGGTCGAAGGAAGAGGAGGATGAGATGTTGATCTCTCACATGTCTGTGTTTGCAGGACTACAGCATGTCTTGATGTTTCTGCTCTCTGCTGGCTTTTTCCAGGCCCAGCAGTACACTCCTTGTGAAGTGTCCTAGTCCCGCTGAGGCTGGGGCATTGATGGCAGCTTGTGTCAGGCTGAGAACCTGCTGCCTGTGGGTTTTGGCTGGGCAATGCCAACAGACCTGTTGTGCAGTCTGGCAAAGCCGATTGCAAGGCTCAGTGCCTCCGCAGGGACTTCTTCAGCATGGGCCAGTGCTGGGCTGTCCTGAGTTGGTGGTAAACTGGTGAAAGGGACCAATGTGGCAGAAAACCACCTTTTTCTGTTAGCTATGGGACCGTGCCTGCATTAGCCCAAGCAAGGCATTGAGAGCACACTATGGGAGGAGAGGATAGCAGCAACTAAAACTGCACCCTTGGTTGCATCCTGGGAGTGCTGTCACTGCAAAAGAGCTTGTGCTGGAAGAAGATACGATGGCCAAATGGGGCTTATGGTCCTTGCTGCTCCCTGGGGGGCTGTGTGCCTGCTCTGGAGAGGTGTGGATGGCCTTGGGGAACCTTAGAGAATTGGACAGTCCCAAAGACTCTGGAAAGGGGGCTGCGGATCACAAGCAAGAGAGGAAAACCAGTGCTTACAGTTAAGTTTCTAGCTGGCATACAGAACTTGCAGAAGTGTTGCCATATGTTGGAGTGTTGCAGCCTCACAGCTCCTGTCAGCTTCAGACCTGGAGAAGGACAGACACCATCCAGTCATTTGCAACTACTGAACAGCAATGCTGTTTTAAGCCCCTGCAGCCCCTGTCCACACCGATGCTGTGTGGTACAGAGACTAGAGCAGAGCAGCCATGGGCGAGCAGTGGTGTGCAGTCTGAGAAAGCATGAAACGCAGCAAAAGGCAACAAAATTAGCTGCAGACGTATGTTGTCTGAACAAGGGATCTGCTGGAGGCAGTTCATCATGTTAAATCACAGAGCCATGGATGAGTTGACCTGACTGAGATCTGAATGTCTTTCCAAGAGTGAGACTAGCAGATGTGGCATAGAGAGACCATTTGCTTATGTAGGACAAAAAGGATCTGTATTTTTTTTTATTCCAAAATGAGTCTATGGGCATTTTTCCACTTGACTTTGCACTAGACCCATCAAATACCTGTTTTTTAAAGTAAGGAGACAAAGGGAGCAAGAGAGGGTTTAAACCACTTTTGTTCCTGCTTATGCAAAGTCCTTGTGTGTATGGATAACTTCAGAGGCAGCTGCTCTTCACCAGGAGGAAAATCCCAGATTACACACTGGACACGTGCAGCCTGTGTCACTGTCCCAGGGGTGCCAGGTATTTCCTTCATCCCACGTAGCCCCATTCTAATCTAAACTGGGGTGACTGTACTCAAAGAGACCCATTCAAAGGCACACCAAAGTCACAGCAAGACAGGCTAGGCAGGTGAATCACTGGCAGATCTAAAAGCAGATTTTATCTGTTACATGTGGTGTGGACACAAAACTTAGGAATGTAATTCCTAAAGTTGCTTTTCAGATGACCCTATGTAACTGCCAAAAAAAATATCATTTATTGCACTATGTTTAAGGAAACACTTTTCACATCAGCAGTATGGCTTACCTCTATATTCAGAAAAGCCAATCACCTCCTCAAAGCAACCTGAAGAACACTTTGGGGAGAAGCAATCTTGAATGAATGTGCTAAGATGCAGCAAAAAGGATCAGGGACTAGTGAAGATGTTTGCAGAGTACAAAAGCTGCACAATTACATAGCTGACTGCCTTTACTGTAGAAGACAAGAAAGAATCATTCACAGTCATAGCTTTTTTAAAAAGGATTAAAAAGAAAGGTGTGACATTAATGATACTCACTATGCCATGATCTAAAAGAAACCATCACACTAGCTGCAGAAAAATAGTTAAAGCCTTGAAAGCAGTGAGAAGAAGGAGGGCTCTGATCCCCAAACCACTTCTTAAACTTCAGGAACATCCTAGAAAAAAAGGCATGGAGAGGTTATCTTCGCATTCTGCATCATCCAGGAGATCATAAATTGAAAAATGAACAGAATAACTCTAGTAGGCACTGGTGATGCCATGATTTCTCATCTGGGTTTCATCCACTGGACTCCTGCATGACCATTGCAAATTTTGCCAAGATCCCGGAGAGGCTTATATCCAAGAAGAACAGTTCCAGAGTAATTTTCAGGAAGATATGAGCAAACTGAAGTACTTAAGATCATGGACTCCTAGGGGTGATAAGAACAGATCAAGAGACAAGGAGATGAAGGTTTTCCTCTTTGACCCCAGAAGCCAGCATGACCTGCAAACACAGTGTCCTGACATCTTTGTAGAGGCTTTTCATAGAGGCACTGTTGTGACACAAGATTTGATCCTTTAATGTAAGTATTCTCCAGGGACCTGAGGGTAGCAGACCCAGCCCCTATCCCAGCCCTGCCATCAGTCCCCTTGCCATGCACCTGGGACTGCAAAGGGTAAAGGAATGGACATGGTTTCACTCTGGAGGTGGGTTACTCCTTGTGATTTCACAATAGTCAGTGTAGACAGTAATTTCTTCATACCAATGAAACTGCATATATTTGTCTTGGCTCTGCTTTTTCTTTCACTTGGTCAGTTTACAAACCTGAAGCTGGAGCCCTCCCTTGGCACTGTGCTGAGAGACAATGTCATCAAAAGAAGCCTATGTTGTAGCTGAGAAACTCTTGATGTTTTGCTGCAAGTACTTGAGAGAAGGGTTGGCATTTTATCTCATCTATAAATCCATTCTGCACAGGTGAAATGTCTGTTATTCAACCACAGTATGTGGAGTGGTTTATGGTCTTTTCTTTTCCCAGAACACCCTATGAAGTCCCAGAGCAGGCACTAGAGCAAAATGCCTTTGCAGACCTTCATTCACACCTGCCGTGAAAATGGCCAATGGATGTCGCGATTACCAGAGGAGCTCTGGGATGTTCCCCTCTATAACTTAGCTCTTCCAGGTAAAGATTAACTTTTGCTCTCCGCTGTTTTGTTAGCTTGTCATTTAAGCATTGGAACATCCTGTTTGTCCCATTTTATGATGGCTATGTTTATAATTTGGGTCAAGGTGTGGGAGAAGCACTTGGGGGAGGGCCTGTGTTATGTTATGTGTGTGTGAATAATTTTGGTCTGTAATGTTTGGCATTTTTCAGAGAGGAGACAGCAAAAAGGAAAGAAAGAGGCTCTTTTTTTTTTCAATTCCTCTGCATCATCCTGCCAGATCAGTATTAATAATCTAAACATTTGCTTATCTGGGCAATCATGAAATTTTCCTAATTAATTCTTGCCACTTCCTGCATAATGAACTGGTTCCAAAAGGAGAGAAATAACATTTTACCTTATTATTTGTTTCTTTGTACTGTTTAAAAGAGGTTATGGAGGCATGGAAAAAGGAGAACTGAGACTTTTAATTAATATGTTTTCATTTATGTAGACTGTGCTACATGATCCTGCTTACAAAAATTGGATTTATCCCGTCATGTGTAGGTGCAGCTGAATGACACTTGTGTATCATTAGCCTTTCTTTGGTCATAATGTTGCTTCTTTCTGCTACCTTGATATTTTTCCCCCTCATTCCGTCCAAAGAAGTTACGGTATAACCACAACTTGGGAACATGGGGAGGCACTGGAGGGTTGTGAGCTCTCCCTGTGTCTCCACATCAAAAATGCTACAAAAGAAATGTCTAGCCAACTTTTTCTCTCAGGTCTGTAGATGTGACAGGTAGTTTGGGTGGAGAGCAGCACAGCATGTAGATTAATGTTTTGTGTAGGCTGCAGGATCACAGGTTAATTTTAGGGAAGACATATATTTATTAACAGTGTGAATTGAAGTCTTGTCTTCAGTGAGTGGAGCCCTGGGAGGACCCAAGAATCGTAGTGTTTTGAGTTTGTTTTTATTAAAATTTAAAGCCAGAAACTTATCTCAAGGTGACTTTTTAGATAAGTAATTTGAGTTAATGTTAGCTACAGAACAAGCACACCTCTGTTTAGGATAAAGCCTATGTAGGAGGACCCAGGATAGATGTTATAAAAAAAAAAAAAAAAATCTAGAATTTCTTATTTAACCATCAAGAGAAGAAAATATGTATCTGTCTTTGGAAAGAAGAAAGAAAGTATTAACCTCCTACTTTTTATTTTTCTTTTTGTTCATCTTGCAAAAATCCTTCAAATAGTCAGTACCATACTTGGTGGGGTTTTGTTTTTGGGGAGAAGGGGTCATGTTTCTAAAAGGCTTTCACGGTGGTGTTCCTTGGACACTGTAGAAAGTGGAGAACCTGCTGATGTGTGCCTTTGACTTCCTGGCTCTCCTCCTAACGGTGACCTTGTTATTCTTGCAAATGTTTGTTGTTCTTGTGAATATGCCTGCAGGGAGAACAGGCATGAAGAATAGTTGAAGGCAAGCCCATTTCAGTAAACATTGGAGGACTTTTACAGAGCATTGCAGGCTATTAAGCTTGGAATATTTTGGTGGCTGTCCAGCTGACCTACAAAACTGTGCTAGCCCAAGTCAGAACAAAAACAGATCAAGACCAACCAGGTCAAGACAGCTCTGGCAGGTTTTTGAAGGAAGCAATAACTGGAGGAAATGCACTTTGGAAATGGAAGTTTATGTCATAGAAGTCATGCAAGTAACATGAACATGACAGAGTGCATTCTGAAAGCATGATGAGGAGGCAAAGGCAAATCTCAGTAATTACTGTTGTGCTTGCACCAGATCCAGTGCAGTTCCTCTGGGGAGGTGTTGATCCAAGCTCTGAAGCTACCTCGCTTGATGCTAGCTCACTATCTTTGCATCATATTTGTTGTGTCATGGATATACCCATCTTCCTTTCATTACTGTAACTCACTGACATCACGAGAAGAATCCTAAGTAAAAGATTACTATCCTTTTGCTGGTTGGCATCAGTGGATGCAACACCCATCGATGGAATCCTGCTCACCTCTCTCAGACTTGGATTTGGTCCATGGGTGTTTAATGACTCTTACATCTTCTAAGACATACTTCTTTGATTACATGCCCACAATATCAATCTTCCATCTGCAGTGAGCTTGGTTTGGATGCCTCAAGCAGGAAAATAGATGGAAAATGGATTTTAAAAGGAAAATGGATTTTAATAACTATTATTATTATAATAGTTATTATAATAATTAATTCTTATTATATAAGAATTCAAAACCAATCTTGTCCTTTTTTCTTTGGCTACTAGAAATACTGCCACTGGCACCAGTAAGACTGACCATTCAAAAAGGCAGTTTCTAGCAACAGTAAACAATTTATTTGAGGCCAGACTTAAAAACCCAAATAATATGCATTTGCAGACACTCTGTAAAGATCCAAGCAAGTCACTTGACTGAATTGTTAGCTTTTCTTATTGATTCTTTTTAAAAGGGGAAAAAATAATGGAACAGAAAAAGCTATCAAAACCACTGGTTACTGTCCTGAAGAAATTGTGAATTGCAATAGTTTCATCTAAACATGATGCAAGAGATGTGTCAGATTTATTAAGACTTCAAAGAAATAAAATATTTGGGTAGGCTGTACTTGGCTCTGTTGCTTAGAATGCCCCTATGTAATTCCCTGTGCTGGAAAGAGTCAGGTAATTTTTGAAGTGCATAGAAGATGGATCTTTTTCATCTATCACACATAAACTTACATTTGGATTTGCCTCTGAAACCTTCAAGAACCCACCTCTTATGTTGGTTTTTTAGGGTATTGAGGGTTTAGATCAGGAAAGCTTGTTTACCAGATATTTAAGATATAAGTGTTTAAAGTACCAAGTTAGGAGTTAGTCCACTCAAAAGTGTAAGGAGATGAATTTCTGCTTTCAGTCATATTTCCCTGTGCAGATATGATGGGATTGGAGAATGAAATCCTGCATTTGGACAGCTCTGAAAACGGGACAAATTCTAGATAAATTCAACCTTCAACTATTCCCAGAAAAAAAAAAAAAAAAAGGATTTTCACATCATCGTTATATTTCAGTGGAAAATGCTATTTGAAACAGGCCATTTTATTGTGGTTTTGGGCAAACAATGATGTATAGTTTAGATGGGGACTACTTGATTGAAAAGTCTTGATGCCCTCACGAGGATTTCACACTAAGCTTGTTAATGCCAGGTGAGCAACCTCTGTAAAAGAGCCCACCTTTTTGCCATGACTACATAGGCTGTCAGACAGTACAGGTGTATGCTTTACAAATGGAGTGGCATATCAGGTGTGCACACAATGTAACCGTGGAATGTGGTCTTGAGTAGTTAAGAAATGAGATTTTCTGTCCATCTGTTTTTGTATTCTACAGGGAGTCATGACACTATGACCTACTGTTTGGATAAAAGATCTGCTGTTAGTGGCAATGAATCCAAGGTGGTGAAGTTTTTAAACAAATGCATGCCCTGCATTGTGCGCCCCATTATCATGAAGTGGTCTATCACACAGGTAATTGTCATCTAGCATTCTCTTCATGCATCAGCAAAGCTGAAGCTTGTGCTGCAGGGCTGAGAGTGCACAATGTGCCATGCACAATGACAGAATAGCCTGCTGTCCAGAAATCTGTGCTCTCCTCAGATGCTGTGCTTGGGTGTTGTGGTTTAACCCCAGCCAGCAACTCAGCCCCACACATCTGCTTCTCACTGCCCCTGGGTGGGATAGGGGAGGGAATTGGAAGGGTAAAAGTGAGAAAACTCCTGGGTTGAGATAAAAATGATTTAGCAGGTAAAGCAAAAGTCATACATGCAAGCAAAGCGAAACAAAGAATTAATTCGCCACTTCCCATGGGCAGGCAGGTGTTCAGACATCTCCAAGAAAGCTGGGCTCCATCACATGTGATGGTGACTTGGGATGACAAATGCCACCACTTTGAATGTTCTCCCTCTTCTTCCCCCAGCTTTATATGCTGAGCATGACTCCATATGTCTGGGATATCCCTCTGGTCAGTTGAGGTCAGCTGCCCTTGGCTGTGCCCCCTTCCAACTCCTTGCCACCCCCAGCCTGCTTGCTGGCAGAGTGAGAGGCAGAAAAAGTCTTGGCTCTGTGTAAGCACTGCTCAGCAATAAGGAAAATATCTCTGTTTAATCAACACTGATTTCAACACAAATCCAAAAAACAGTCCCATACCAGCCACTGTGAAGAAAATTAACTCTTCCTATCTAAATCCAGCACACTGGGGTATGAGATAGGTGGCATATATACCTGGTCATCTTTTGTGGGGAAAAAAACATGTAGGTGAGGCAGGGATGATACTTAAACAAAGATGTTGCTTAAAGCTGACCACTTGGTACTAGAAACTCATCTTCTTTTTCAAATGTTTATTGTTGTTATAAATAACATATAATATTACTGTAATCAACAGAGGTTTTTCTGTTGTACTTTGTTCAAAAAGTAATACTTGTAGTTTTTGCTATCACTGTTGTGTGAGATGTCAGTTGTTTTCCCTCTCCATATTGTGTATTTCACCCAGCAGCAAAGACAGAAGAGTCCCTCATTGAAGGAATTTTTTTCCCATAAAGATTAAGAGGATGAAGGTGTGTTTCCTCATGTAAGGTTTAGTTAATTTTTTAAATGTCCAAGTATCAAGCTAGTAGTTATCTCTTTGTTCCTTACAAATGTATGTTAAAGACAAAATTGGGGATCGTGATTTAAGCTAGAGCTTTTGAAGATTCTTCCAAAGAGACTTTCCTGACATCAAAGAGGTGCCAAAAATCTTTTTGCTTTTGTTCTTATTGAGGGAGTAGTTCATTATTATGGA
Organism: Lophotriccus pileatus; assembly: GCA_035583135.1. NCBI lineage: Eukaryota > Metazoa > Chordata > Aves > Passeriformes > Tyrannidae > Lophotriccus > Lophotriccus pileatus. The sequence goes on along the minus strand of JAWWES010000001.1, from coordinate 82,757,172 downwards.
ATTAAAACTGAAAAATTGATAAATGGTAATAAGTATGCCTAAGTTTTTATTCCATTTGTGCAGCTCTGGTAAACTGGAATCTTAGACACTACCAGGGTAAATGTAATGGCAATGATGAGCTGATGTGGAAAAGCACTCACTTAGCACAGAGTCTTATTTACCTTGAGCTGTTTTTTGCTTTGGGACTCAAACCAATGAAAGATTGAGATAATTCCTGACTTGTGGGTTTCTGTCTGGTGAAGTGATGCTGTTGGTGACAATCTCCTAATATCACTGTAGTAATTTCTGGTCCAAACTCAGTGTGCCAAGTGGGAAGTGGCCCACTGTTAATAGGAAAGAGGCACAGCTGCAGTCCTGCTCTCCTTACCTCTGTGGTGCTCCAGTTATCTTTGTGAGGAGATGACTCCACCGCCTGGTAGCCAGAACTGACGTGAAGGAGCTCTACTGATGGTAGGACCCATGGATTCTTGGATTGCCCAGTGCCTAGGAGGAGGTGCCTGCTTGAGCCCTGACTGTTATGGGTGTAGTCTAGAGGCCCAAATCTTTCCTGTGCAGTGGCTGTGTAACTTCCACTCATGCCCTGAATGCTGCAGCACTGAGCAGCATTGCTCCCCAGGGCTTCCTTTTAAATTTTGCCCTTTAGGGGTCAATGTTCACACTGGCTAATTCAGCATCCAAACCCTGGTGACTCATTAGAGATTCTAGTTTGTCTAGTTTTCCCATGCTGTCAACTGAAAGAAACTGACTCATCTAAAGGGCAATTTAGAGCAGCTATTTCACCTGGTGCTCTTTCTGGCCACAAAGGTTATATATGACCTACAGCCATATACGTTCCCATCTCCAACATGCTCCAAGCAAAGGGACATAGATCACCCCTTCAACTGTACCAGCCTGGTGTAGACCAAGCATGCACAGAGGGAGCTGTTGGCTGGACCAGCTGCACCATCTGAGCCCTGGGGCACGTGGGGTTTGGCTGTCCCAGCCCAGAACTGCAGGCACAGCCTGGGGAGATAAAATTCCTGTCCAAAGAACAGGAAGTTAGGTGGCTGAGGTAGGGTGAGCATTCCGCCATGTGTCATAAGCCCTGTTTCAGCCCTAAAGCTGTGATTGTGGTTATTCAGGACAATGCCTTGTGTTGAATCCTTTCTGGCTTATATCAGTCCCGTGTATGCTTTTTGAAACCTGAAAGTGTTGTACATAGCAGGTTGAACTGAGACAAATTAGTGTTTAAATGTATTTAATTAAATTGATTCCATTTTCTTACTCAAAGAGAACCTTGATAGATGTAAAACACATACCATTTGGGACTTTTTGCCCCAGAAACAGCTTTCTCACCTGTTCTATTCAGCCCTTAAATCCAGAGGAAGAGGTTTAAGGCATGTGGAAATAGAGGACTACCTCTGTTTTGTACGAGTTCTACAGGTTAATTCAAACTTTATAAGAAACTTTATCTTGAAAAGAGCGATAGCCACTAGTTTTTTCTATTTTTGTTTTTCCTTCTTTTGAGGATGAGTGAGCTCTGCAGAGACAACCATGGTAAAGTCTTTGATCTAATAAAATAAATGCAGCATTTCTAAGGTGCTGATCCTGCAGTTGTTGTTCATACGAATAATTGTGTGAAGAGTGATCATATATTTATGCACAGGTTAATGGATCTTTAGCTTTCAGAACACAACAAGGGCAGTGCTCTGAAATTAATCTAACCTGTACCTGCAGTATACTCTGCAGGGAAATTTTAATTCCTCCTGTTCAGAGAGTGAAATACTTCAAAGCTGCAACTTGGTGCCATAGAGCGACATTTTAAAGACAAAAGACCTGAAAAAAAAATATCATAGGGCTGACTTTGTACACCTTTTTCAGCTTTCTAAAGAAACAAATCCCTTCCAAGCTCTCAGGACCTTTGTTTTCTGTTTTGCCTTTCAGGTCCTGACTGTGACAGAGCAACTTGAGGCTGGAGTTAGATACCTGGATTTCAGGATTGCCCACAAGGCTAATGATCCATCTATGAATTTGTATTTTGTGCATATGGTTTACACAACTGTTACTGTACAGGTATTTTTCTTACCTTTGTGATGCCTATAAAACTGGTGCTCTTTCTTTTATTTAAAATCCATCATAATCTGAAAATGCTGGTCCAAGGTCTTCTGTTATTTGTTTTCCTTGTGTGAGGACTTCAAACTAGAGAAAATTAGCAGGGCTGGAAATTAGTTCCAGCAGCTGCACGTGATACTGGAACATCAATCAGCTCTTCATCCTCAAACCAGAGTTTGCCTGCTCTCCACTGCCTATCCCCTACCAAGTGCATGATGTTCAGGGATTTATCTTGTGTTGTCCCAGGTTGATACCCAGAGCAATCCTGTATTCCTAGTAGGGGAAAAAGTTATTAAAGAGGGCATTAAAAGCCTAAAAAAGTCACAGAAATACTTTTTTTTTTTTTTTTTTAAGAAGTATTTCACTGAAAGACTGAGAAAATCAGTCTGGATCCCATGATCAAATTACTGTCAGCTGCCGTGAAGCAACTGCTGTGAGTTGCTCTTTGCATGTGCCCTGTCATCTTGCAATACTTTACATCTTGTTTCCATTTGTTGGGACCTGTACAGCCAGGCACAGCCAACTAATGCAGCTTTTAATTTGTAGGGTAACTGGCTAAACTTCAGTTTCATACTCAGGAGTCCGAACCCTTCAGATGTTGAGACTTCATGGTGCCTGGCACACTCCTGTAAACAGATGTAATGCCTGACTACCTTGCTAGTTATGTGTGGTCTTCATGTAGTTGCCATTGCCCATACCAAGGGGGAAAAGAGTCCTGTTATGTTCAAGCACAGAACTTTTCCCTGGTTTTGAGTTTGCCACCAACACGTTGGTTGTCCCTGAAGAAGCTTAGGGAGTTAGTTTTACTTCTGGCCTGCCTGTAGGCAGTAGGATATTCATGGATATTATCAAAATACAGAGCTTTTAAATCTAGTGTGCTAGCTAGAACCACATCCAGAGCAAATTGGCACAGATCTGTAAAAGTAGGTTTTCCTGGGACACATGTCTCTGGAACCCCTTTTGGGCAGTCTGATGGCCACTCTCCAGAAACCTACACTGATTTTCATGATTGTGATTGTGAATCTGCTTCACCATCAGTGCTCTGTTGATTTTATGCCCTTTCCCCTGCATAGCAGAGATAACTTTCGAAGTTGCCATAATTCTCTCCTGCAGGATACTCTGTGGAAAGTATTAAGGTGGTTGGAAGCTCATCCTCAGGAAGTTGTTATCTTAGCCTGCAGGAATTTTGATGGATTAACCAGGAGACTTCACAATCATCTTGTTGCCTGTATAAAAGAGATTTTCCAGTGTAAACTGTGTCCCAGAAATGTAAGTATGAGATCCTTTTTTTTCTCCTTTTTTTAAAGAATGATATATTACAGTGAGATCTGTGATTGCAAATTTTTAGATATATTTTACTTTCACTGTGTTTTTAACCTAGAAAAGGTAACATTTGCTGCATCAGAGATAGGTGTTTACCTAATAATATTGAGGAAGTGAAGAAAACCTACATACTACTGTGAGAAGGTGTGCTGCTTTAAAAGTAAACCAGCAAGAGAAATGAACCCAACTCTAGAGAGATTATAAGTCAGAGTTACAATTTACTAAAAATAAATTACAGTAGATGCAATGATACAGAGAAAAACTGGTTTTAACCCACAAAACCAGATGTATAACCCCACATGCTGGGACAAGAACAGAACCGTGTTTGTTGGTCCCTGTGCTGAGTACCACATGGCCACCCTCTTTGCAAAGTAAAAGGAAAGGAAACCTGTTGTTCCAGGTGATGATGGCAGTTCTGCTGATGTAACAATTGCAGCAGTCTTGTCGAGAGTGGTAGTCACAGTCCTGTTGGAGTTCTGGTCCTCCTCTGGATCTGACAAAGTGGTACCAGAAGTCCCAAACCCCAAAGATTATATATGCTCAGGTTCAGGTGGGAATGCCCAGTACCTCCCCTAGGGCAGGGAGTTTCACAGTGGATGATTAAATCTGTGAGTCATGGGATATTTTTTGAGTCTTTGATGGTCTAGGTGTTGCAGCTGCCTGTTATGCCAGTCCAGTGTGGCCCATTGGCAGAGATGACCCCTCAGGCTGGGTCTCCCCAGAGGGGAGTTATCACAATTGAGTCATTAGGTGTGCCCTGGGCAGCTACTGCAAATGACCCATTATGAACAGCCCACCAGAAATAACATAGAGAGTGTAGAATACACAGTTTTGATTATAACCCCACAGTAATAAACTGGTCCTGGCCCCTGGAACTAGGACAGGACAGAATTAAATTTGACTGTCATATATTTTGATGAACAGTTTTGGGACAATAGTAGAGACACAACTGTCATCCACTGTCCTGTGTGAGAGGAAAGGAAAAGGAAAAGTGTGTGTGTTATAAATATAGTACATGCTATATTTATAGAATTTAAAGAATCATTTTCTGCCTTTTCACAGCAATAATTATAAATGAATTTTTATGCTATTTATAGCAGTTTAGGTTGGAAGTGACCTCTAGAGGTCATCTGGTCCAACACCACCAAGTTATGTTGGGCTGTGTCCTGACCATTCTTGAATATCTCCAAACACGGAGATTCCACAATATTTCTATGCAACATTTATTCCAACATTTGGCCACTCTCACAGTAACAGTGTTTTTCTTCTCTATCTGATCAGAATCTCTTTTGCTGTAATTTGTGTCTGCCAACTTCCATCCTTTGCTATGCATATCTGAGGAATCTTCTCTACATCTCCCTGTTGAGTATTTGCAGACAGCAGTAAGACCTGTCCAGTCTTCTCTTTTTCATGCTGAACAGACTCAGCTCCTTCAGCCTGTCCTTGTGTGCCGTGCTCTAGCCTCTGCTCGCTCTGGTTGCATGCTGCTGGACTCACCCAGCATATCAATGAGTTTTTTGTACTGGGGAAGCTCCAGCTGGAAACAGTATGTGAGATGCAGTTCCATAACTGCTGAATAGAAGGGAAGAACTCCTTTTCCTGCAACAGAATCTAATAATATGGCAATTAAGGGTGTTGCAAGGTTCTATAAATCCAAGAAGAAGCATGCTTGTTGTCTGTGCCTCTGCTAATATGGCCTAGTTTACAGTTGACCTTTGCCACATGGGCACACAGCTGGCTCATGTTCAGCTTGATGTCTACAAGAACTTTCATGTCCTTTTCTGCAAAGCAGATTTCTAGCCAGCTGTCCCCAGTGTATGCTGATGTGTGGAGTTAGTCCATTCAGGTGCAGGACTTTGCATTTGCTGAGCTTCATGAGGTTTCTGTCAGCCTCTTGAGGTCCCTCTTAATGGCATCTCTGCCCTCGGTTAATTTCTGGTGGCATTGAGTTTTTTTTTCTTGGAGCTGACCTTCCAACCAGCTTTTCAGTCATCCAAACTTGCAGAAAAGCCTTAATTTAATTAATCAGAAGTGTTTGATTGATAGATTTTAGAAGTTGAGATTTTTAGCTTGCCTTTTTTTTTTTTTTTTTTTTTTTGTGAGGTGTGGGAGCTTTTAGTAGTTAAACAATTAACATTTCAAAGATGCACAGGAACAGAGGGTTTTCTCTGGAGATGTAAGTGGTATAGGAGAATGATGACCCTGTTTGTGATTCAAATCCAGCCTTTGAAGCTGGTGTATAAGTAACGGTGAATATTACCATTTCAAAGCATTTTGTACAGCAGAGTTAAAATAGAACAATTCTCAGCAAAACTAGGGGATTCTGAATATTCAGACCTCAGCTGAATAACTGAAAACCTGAGTGACACTGTTCCATTGTTTCCTCAAATAATTTGAGTGTGTAAGTTGTGGATGAGCAGAATGATACTGGAGATGGTCAAATTTGCTTTCAGATACATGCCAGAAGAGTTATTAACTGCAAAAGGGGCGAGTTGCTGCTGATAGTTTGTTGAATGAAGGTGTTGAAAGAATGGTTTGAGATCACTGAGGAAAGAACATTTCTGAATTGTGTCCAGGGGAAGGGAGGAGTGGCACTGGAGAAAAGACAAGCCAAGTACTTCCTTTGAACAGGAAGACTTTATCTGTATGAGATCTGTGACCAGCACAATGGATCTCACCATTTTTTCTGGTGGTACCATTGTAGGTTTGGCAACCGTGGGGTTTCTCAGGATCACAGATTTAACATCAAATATTGAAGTGTTTCCTCACTTATTTTAAAATAAACTGCTATTTATTGTCTTTTAATACTGCATCTTTGTCATAGTAAAAGAGTAAGTGTAAACTGTTTATGAAGCAGCTGCTAAGTTGAGGTCTGTATGTAGTACTGGCACAGGCCACAGCGTGACAATATTACATTGTGTTTAAAATTTTAATTGCCTTAACCATTCAAGGTGTCTTCCTTTGATCTGGATTACTAGGGTTTAAAAATCCCTTGTCAGACACCTACAGTTTCATTTCTGCTTTGTTTGCAAAATAAGCACCTGTGCTCATGTATGCACTTCTAGTAGCTTTTTTTTTTTGCTTTTATTCCACAACTTTTTGTTTGTTTGTTTGCTTAAGAGGTTCCAGCTAGAAAGGCAGCTGGAGTAATGCAAAGGCTTCAGTCAGCCACAGTTTTGTAGTTTGCATAGCTTGTGCCTTAATTTTGCAGTATTTTCTGACCTAACTGGGTCTTGCATTCTGTTTTTCTTGGATGAAGTAAGAGGGATTCCCACGTTCATTCAACCCTTGGCTTTCTTCAAATATTTAATAAATAATTCAATAAACAATTTTCAACTGCCTTTGGCTTTTATTTTCATTAATAAGTTAATTGGAACATCAAAAAGCCGCCATTTCCTTTTCATAAGCAGCAGACATAGCTTTTAACCACAATATTCTTAGAAAAAACAATGTCTGTTAAATATGTTGGTTTTGCAAATTAAACTAGTCAGAGGGCCTCAGTTCTTTCTAATGGTAACTTTTGAAGGTTGGAAAATGTAATTTCACATTGAAATACTTTAATTTAACAGACCTGTTTCAGCCCATCTGTCTGTCAGAGAAGGTTTCTGACTCAAGTTTTCCTCTCTCTCAATTCAAAATGTCTGGAGCATCCCAATTTCAGAAACCTTCCACTCAAAGAAATCAGAATTAATGTAGATCTTGGAGACAGACATTTAGTCTTACCAAGTTTTAAGCAGTTCCGTTTTCTTTGATGGCTACAGCGCCAAATATGCGTCAATGTGGAGCATTTGCCAAAATGATTGCTGCTTTTCTGTGTCTGTATTCCTATGGTTGCATGTAGGGCTTTGCCTCCTTGTCCCTGGATAGTCTGTGTCTTCCTCTCTCAACCAATTTTCAGCAGCGGCTTGTGCGCAAGGGCTGACACAGGGATGGTTATGCAGGTGTAAGACCATAAGTTATGTACATTATCATAGTTGAACTGAGGAAAGGAGGAATTCGCTGAAGTAACGAGGCTCCTATCGGCCCTGCAGCTAGTAACCCAGCCTGTGACCTACCGGGCTGCTTGTTCAAAAGCTTTATCTGAACTGAATCTGTGCCAAGGTAATGTCACACAACAGTATTCAAACTTTGGGAACACGGGTTGTGTTGCTCACTTCAACCTGGGCATGCTTCATTTTAGGTGACACCAACACTGAGGACCTTGTGGCAGCTTGGCCATCAGGTCATAGTCTCGTACGAAGAGGACATGGAACTGAAGGAGCACTGTGAGCTGTGGCCCACGATCCCATACTGGTGGGGAAACAAAACATCCACGCGTGCTCTCATCCGGTATTTAGAACGCATGAAGCGGAGGGGCCGTCCAGGTAGGCACAGGGAGTTGCTTGGAAGAAAGGAGGGGCACTTACAGCAGTGCAAAACAAATAGGAAGTTGGGTGATGTAACCTTCTGAGGTATAACCCGTTTGTGCATGCTGTGTGCCCGTGGTTGCTCAGTGCTCTGCCCACTCGTGGGCGAGTGCAGTGTTCATCTGTGGTGGTAAGTCAGTATAGACTATATAAACTCTGGCAGCCACATCGCTTGTGTGATCCCACGGAAAGGAGGCCCTCAGCACAGACCAGCTCACTGGCCTGTTACACCCATCTCATGAGTAGGATGCAGCTTCCTCAGTTCAGTGTTTGCTGCTTTAGGCAGCACAGATGATGAGAGAAATGCATTCCTCTAGCCTTGTGAAAAGAAATCCCTATGATATTTCTCTGAGGGGAGACCTTATCTCTCCCTATGACTACCTGAAAGGAGGTTGTAGCAAGGCAGGGTTCAGCCTCTTCTCCCAAGCAACAAGCAACAGGACAAAAGGAAATAGCCTCAGGCCTGTGCCAGGGCAAGTTCAGGTTGAACATTGGGAAGAATTTCTTCACTGAAAGGGTGGTTAAGCATTGGAATGGGCTGCCCACGGTGGTAGTGGAGTCACCATCCCTGTGAAAGTTCAAGAAACAACTGGATGTGCCACTTAGTGCTGTGGTTTAGTTGTCATGGTTTGATGTTTGGTCAAAGGTTGGACTCAATCTTGGAGGTCTTTTCCAACCTTATGATTCTGATTCTGATATAAGTATGATTATGATATAAGTACAGTACGTGGAGGGGGTAGTTGCACCACTAAATAGCAGCATTTAAGCATGCTCTTATAGTGTAATCTGAGAGAAATTCAGCTTGTAACATCTGATGTAGCTTTTGACGGGAATGCACAGGGTGATGAAGGGGAGAGCTGCTTCAAAAGTGAGCTCCCCAGCCAAAGGAAAATGCTCATGCGGTGCGCCTTTTGTTTCCATCCATCATGGGGGAAGGCTAAGCATTTGGAAGCAACCCTCACAGAAACAAACACAATTTACAAAGGAGAAGTAGTTAGACAGATTTAGCTAAACTGGAATGGTTAGATAACCAAGTGTGGCTCAGGAACTGTTTACTGTAGCATGAAGTTACAACAAGGGGAGACAGGCTACTGAATCGGTTGTGGGAATATGAAACAATACAGAAAGAGTGTGAAGTTAAGTATTTTAATGATTCCCACTGGAGCAAGATCCAAAGCTAATGCAATACTGAGCAGTTTCCGTCTTCCTTAGAAGAATATTTAAAGTGTCACTTTCTGATTTTTGTTTCAGGAAAATTCTTTGTGGCAGGGATTAACCTTACTGAAAATTTAGGGTATATTCTTCTACACCCATTTGGATCACTGAAGAAAATGACACTCCGGAGTCTTCCATGCTTGAAAATCTGGATAAAGCAGCAGTATCCAGGACCAAAAAAAGAATGTATTAACATAATTGCTGGAGACTTTATAGGAAACAATGATTTTGTCAAAGATGTGATAGAACTTAACACAAAAATTAATCCTCCATTAGACTGTCAAAGTAAAGGAGCAGGAACAAATAGCATTTCATTCCCTGATTCTTAGTCTGTGAAAAGCTGAAAAGGCTTTGTCTACATTTAAAGTGCTCTTCTGTAAACATCCTGAATCGTATAAAGGTCTAGTTAACTTAAACCAGGGATGCTTGATTAGGAAAAGGTCTCTCAACATTATCAGAGTTTCAAGACCTTTGGACCTTGCTGCAGTCTCCAGAAAGTTATGGTATAGGTGTAATTTATTTGGAAGAGTTTTGATTCTGTAGCAGCAGGCAATATTGAAAGTTCCAATAATTTAATCTTATTTTACATAGGGCCGAGAAGGAGAAATATGTATCTGCATGAATTATTTAGTGATTTTATCTTTCTTATAACTGTAACGATATTCTGCATTACTTGTATCCCCAATTCTTACTCTTTTATATCAGTGTGAAACTGACTTGTCTGTTTTCATTGTTTAAAAGGGAGTTTAAAAATATTTTTTATATATCAAAGGTACTGTATTGACAATCCAATCTGACATTTTACGTATACACTAATGTGTTGAGTATCAGTGATGAACTGCCTTACTAACAGAGTAGTCAAAAAATTAGGTATGATGTGTACTTGCACACTTATTCATGCCAGTTCTGAAGTGATAGATACCAAAAGTAGGCCCCTAGACAGTTTTGTCTGTGGTAAATGTTTTATTAGGTGTTGCCAAAGTATGCCTTACACTGAAAATAAATAGAGGAAACAAATTCCTTATCTAAACTCAAACTGCTCTAGAAATACAGGTTCTTCACTTCTGTCATGCTCATTTGGGGTTTCACACCTGGTCTTTGATTTAGCTATTTTAGAAGCTCTATAATTATTTTTCCTCTCACTAAGTAAGTAATTTTTGCTTATGTGAAAACTAAGGGGTTTATGCTGTTTGCCACTGCATATTAATTCTATTTTTCTAAATGAACTGTGCAATAACAGATGATCATGAAGGTAAGAGAAATAGCAAGCGTTAGAACTAAAAACCAGTCATTCTGTAAAATTGACTATGCAGCTTCATCTATATACCTCACTTTTTAGATGCACTTTATATGCAAAAGCTAAGTTCAGGTGTCTGTCAAGATGCTAATGTTTGCAGAAGTCTTAAATCAATTGCTACTTACCACCGTATCAAACTCTCTCTAAACTGCTCAGCAGGAAAGGGTAAGATGCAACCTCTTCATGAAATCTCTTGCAATTGCAGAATACACAGCAGTAAAAATTAAACATTACATTTATGAGGAGGACTTTCTAGATGCTTTTTTTACAGTACTTTGCATCCTGTTCTTACTCTATGTACTTCATAATGAGTAGTCATTCAGTTTTTGTTACGTTACAGGTACTCAGAATGTTCTTCTGCCTATCTTTTGTACCCTTGTTACTCTAATAAAACTTGATCTCTCTGTGTAATATGGACTGACATAGTTTTGTTTCTCCTTTCTGTGATATTGACTGTTTTATTGGCTGCCAGTAGTAACTAATAACTGTAGTAATAGATCAGTTGTGATTGGTTTCTTTTTCTTTTGTTTTCATTTGTGGAAAGGTTTGCTGTACGTTAAATGTCTTCTCCAAGTGACACACTAATAAGTATTTTGGATAACTTACTGCAAACAAGAAAACTGCATGGGTAAAAGATGTTCATAGCTAACTTTATTCAATACTTTAATATACAAATCTATGGAGGTTTTGCTTCACTGCAATAAGATGTGGCAGTTATTTCATTAATTTTCATGCATCCTGCTTGAATGCATACTTATTTATATACAACAACATGACACCAGTTTCTCTTCCTAGAAAACGATGCAGTTTCATGACATGAAAATCTTACTGTTGGGAAAGAGGTTTTTGTATTTGCCAAAAGCAGAATTGCTGATTATCACTTTCACCCTGGCTGTGCCATCTTCAGGCATGACTTCTACTTCCTGGACTGTTGCTTCTTTATATAGCCAACTGTAAAAGTAAAAGCATATTAGCACCTTAAAGGTATGACACACTGCATAAAATCTGATCTGTGGTTCAGGTCAACATGTTCTATCTAGGTAATTTAACGCTTTAAAAGATGAAGTGCTTTGCTTCACTTCTCCAGGGTGTCTAATAGGGCTATTTTTTGTCAATAGGTCAGAAAATGTTGATAATTATATCTGTTATTCTTAAGCAGATTAAAATGAGTATGATATGATTTGTAAGGTTTAGGACATGCACAATTAAGTGTTTCATATTTCTCCAAATGCTTCATACAATTCAAAATTATTTACCTTAGCTGAGGTCCCTCTAAGTTGATGTTAATTGTCAGAATCTTCTTCCCTGTTGCTGTCAATATTTTCTTCTCTATTTCTTGTTTCAGTTCTTCTAAACCATGCCCATGTAGAGCAGAAATAGCTAAAGCATTTTCTTCAGTGGGTTTATATCTGAAAGAAAATAATTGCTAGCACAGTTGTTCATGAAGATTAGATTATGAAAATATTCCAAATTCAATTTTATCTGAGTTACTTTATACTGGCACCTTCTACAGAGGCCACTTCTTTTATGACTCTAGTGATTTCTTTGGTAATTAAAAAATAATGACTTCTTTTTAAGACCATAGTTACATATGTAAAAGAATGAGAAACACTATTGAATGTATTCTGAAGTGTGGGAGCTCTTCTAGACTAAGAATTAAAAAGCTTCCAGAACATAAGAGATGTTTAAGTACACTTAGCATCTCCTGCTTACCTTTCTATCAAGTCCACTTTGTTATGAACTTCTACTACTGAGTCCAATAAACGGCTGGGAAGATTGAGATTCTTCAGAACTGACAGAACAGTTGCTTTCTGGAGGATGGTTTCTGGATGAGTAATATCCCTCACATGAACTATCAGATCCTAGCAAGGATCAATGTACAACACCAATTACTAGGTTGTAGAGATTTTACACCATTTTTCTATTGCTTATTCATATAATATACTTCCCTGTCCATTAGATAATATACTGGTAGGTTAGCACTGTAAAATTAACTACGAAAACAGTATTAAACGAATTCTGTTTCTTAGACCATGAAGGAAGAAAATCTGTAGCAGCTTAGTATTTCACTTCACATTGAGTACAAATTGCCTCCAACAAACCTGAAACAAACCCTGTCAATCCAGCTAGTTACAGAATTCATATTTCAAGTAATAACTGATCCATTTTTTTCAAAGACAAGGCTGTGTAACAATAAGGCTTCACAAACACCAGAGGAAAAAAAGATTGAACTCTAAAAAGCACTTTTGGAAGAGTAATGGCTGAAATGTCTGATAAACTGTTTCAAAAATGGAGGGGAAAAACCCCACATAACTTGTAATTCTATTTTTACATTCAAAATATAGAATATTATCCTTATGCTTAGCTCTCAGAATACTATTACTGGTTCTTCAATTAAAAAGCTTTATACCAAAGTTATCAGATTCAAGTACGTACACAATCATGTTTGCCATGATAAAAACCAAGCAACCAAATTCAATATTTGCATTCAAAATGTTTCATCATCTTTGTTCAAGACACTGCTTTAAACTTCTGAAAATTAGTACGAAATAAATTTCTTGCCTTTCATTTAACACTTCAGAGAAAGACAAACAGGACAGTTTCAGCCAGGTTTTGAAAGCCCTGCTATTACATGGTGAAGTCTAATCCTCGGAAGCATTCTAGCATCTAATGACCACTGAATTTAATTACCTTTGATACAGGATTTTTGTTTCAATGTCTGTGTGTATGTATGCAGCTTTACACTTTGCTATATCACAGGAAAATAATGAGAAAATAGTTGGAAAAGTACATTTATGTTAATTACATGTTGCCTGTATCGCATCACAATCACCCACTTTTAGTGCTACTGGAAACCCTAAGTTAAAACCAGATCATTTCAACAGCTTTATTTAATTTTTAACTCCCAAGAAAGTTAGTCTCAACTCACTCAGGTGCACTGTTAAGATATTTAATGAACAAAATCTGATTTATCTGCTTTACATATCATGGAGAAGGACACATATATTCTAAATAAGCCCTTTCCAAAATCTCTTCTTATCCGTATTTTCTGCATAATTTCCAGTATCAGAAATTGGTTTACTGTAAAATATATACTTCATTATCTTAGGAAACTGTTATAGTCAGCCAGATGCTTCCCTAAGAATAGCATATCAGTTAACTTCCCCTTTTTTGAAGGGGTGAGGATTATCTAATAGGAAATTAATTTGATTTCTCAATTTTTACAATCAACTACTTACGGAGTAAGCCACTTCTTCTAATGTAGCTGAAAAGGACTCAACCAGACTATGTGGAAGATCAGTCAGAAACCCAATGGTGTCAACATAAATAACTGCCATATGTGAGGGCAGATAGCCAGCATGGGCTGTAATATCGAGAGTAGCAAACAGCTGATCCCTGGGTTGAAGTCCTGCTTCTCCAGTCAAGGCTTTGATCAAAGTAGTTTTTCCTGGTTAAATAAAAAAAGGACAAAATTTTGATGGCTTGTTTCAAGTAAAAATCTCATTTGCAAGGCTCAGGTGAACTGTATGATGTAACGTATTTTCATATCTACTTTAGTAATTTTAATGTAGCTTGTGATCAGTTATCTATATGATGTTAGGAAATCCAAAGACAGTCTTGTAACTCCGAGCTGGGTTTAAGGTGAACGTACGGGAGCTATGCTGTAAAACGACAAGATGATCAAAGATTGATTTGATCTGTAAAGTGACCTACCCACATCTTTGTGCAAGGTAAGTTTGTTTTTATAAAGTTGTTGAATAAGAGAATGAAATGGTCTTAAGACAATGTAATCTGAAGAAAAGTGTCTAGTCCAAAGTCTATTTATGCCTTGTGTAAGAATTCAAATTTTTTTTTCAAAAAGAAAAACAACCCAAAAACCACTTTAGCTTGCTTTATATTCTCTTAGGAACACAGAACACTACACATAATCCACGAAAAGCTACAGTGCTTCTTAAGCACATTTCTCAGATCAACTGCCAACTCTTCTCAATTTTCTTTCTATGCCTCAAGCCTTCACGGTGATTTAAAAGCCCATGTACTTTTCTCTACCCATTCTGATCAAGTAGTAGAGTCTCATATAAAGGGACACTAACACTACAGTCTTCAGCACTACATATAAAATCTTTTTGGCACAATAGGCGCTAGGCATTTCTCCGAAACGTGTCTCCAAGACTGAAAAAACCAAGCAGCTTAATTTGCTTTCCTAACTGTAACCTAACTGACATAAATGTATTACACAGTTTAAAAACTAATTAAAATATGAAGCCTATTCACACAGAAATGAGATTCTGGCTAGATCTGCTAATTAAAAATTAGACAATGTAAGCTCTTTCATGTTACAGTTTCAGGAGGTTTTGCTTACCACAGTTCGTATAGCCCATGACTGAGATCACCGGAAACTCGCATTTTCTGCGCTGAGTTCTAAGTAAAGACCTTTTTCTTCTTAGTTTCTCCAGGGCATTCCTAATTTTAAGTTCTCTTTCTTTCAAGATACGGTTCTGTGTCTCCAGAAATGTTTCGCCTGAAAAATATGGGTGAATAATTGGCCGGATAGCTTACAAGAGAAAAAGCAAACTAAGTGTTGTGCATTTGGAGAGCAAGGGAGTTAGCACTAGGGAGTATGAAGTTAGAAATAAGCAACTAAAGCTACGTATTCTTGCCTAAGAATCAGAGTAAGTAAATTAAAACATATGCTAAGTACTTCAGAATATCCATGCACACTTATGAGAAACCCCTGTGGCAGGAAATAGTCTGTCCTTGGCCACTTACTGAGAGAGTACAGACCAAAACTTTATTATTTAACTTACTTTGTACATTTGCCTAATTAGATGCAGCATATGCAGAACACAGTTTTTCCTCCTGACCTCCTCCAAAGAAAGTAAGATGCAACTAAATTTGTTTAAAGGATACAGAGGAAAAAAAATCCTCTAATCCATGACAATACTTAGACTTTACCTGAGCCCATGATATATCTTGATCCACCTCTCTGCTGATCTCGCTGGGACACCTCATTTTTCAGATTTGACCTGGCAGCGGAGTAACAATTAACTAGAATCAATTTTCTTTAATTGAGCTATCCTAACATGCCTAAAAAATGTGAAGCTGTAGTGATATTCTGATAGTATAAATAAAAACAGCAAATGATTGAGCTGTAAATAAAATCTCCTCATGACAAGAAGCCTGGCAAAAAGAAATTCCAGATTTTCCTGGCTCAACTGTGATTTCACGAAGCATGCAACTCTTTCAGCAAATTGTAATTGCTATTCTGAAATTTCAGAGAGTCAAAGATACCTCTGATGCATCCCCACAACTCTCACCAACTCCCATGTACACATTTCTATGCCACGTGATGCAGAGCTGTGGAAAATTCAGACACAAATGAATGCCTTCAATCTTCTTTGTTTATAGCTCTCCTTATTAAACCCATCAATATTATATATTGGAAACACAGATCCAATTCCTACATATTCTTGCAATCCATCTTCCATTTTAGAAAGAACTGGAACCTTTTCATGATAAATACATTTTTTAAGACTATCTATTGAACACTTTCTGGTTTTGCCTGTCAGCTTAAAACAGTGACATTATAGCAAACATTTCTATTTTCTAATCAATCTATGCAAGCATTGTAACAGTAATTTTTCTTTACACTACTGTAAAGAAAGTATTGCTATTTTTGTTACTGTAAAGAAATAGTCACTAAAATGTGTAAATATCAGTAATGTGATTTGCACAGGTTGAGGTACCTGAGAAGTGGAATTTCGGCCAAAGCTATCTGCAGTTTTGCTTCTTTAGTCCGGGCATTACAACGAAAAATGTGAAGTACAATGGTGTATCTGTCAAAGACTTTCACGCCCCAGGCACCTTCTAGTTCTTTCTTTAGCCATGTAAGACAAAATAACTGAGATGTCTTCTGTCCCTCGCAGTATCACTAGATCATTTCCTACACAGCGCTACACTTACAGTTAGCTGATGGACACTTGAACTCAGAGGATCTCAGGATTCCATTTCAATGGATGGGCAAGGATTATGAGCATACAAAAGCAAAATTTCGTTGACCACGAAGAAAGGAGTTAAGAAGAGAGTTTAGAAAATAGAACTTTATGTCTAGGCCCATCAAATTCAGCGAGAATCCTTCCATTGCCTTTAATGGATTCTGGCAACAACTCTTCCAGCATTATCTCAGAATCAAGAATCTCAGTGGTTAAGTCCTTGTTAAAATATAATTATGAAATGCTGGAATGGGAAAGGATAGGGATAACACAGGAAAATAATATGAAAAAGATTACTAAAACTTAAAAAAAAATAGAGAGGAAAAATATTTAATAATAAGATTTTCACAAAATACTTAAAACCCCCAACTAACCAAAATCCCTCACCCTTGATCTAAGTCAGCAAAAGACACTTAAAAGTATGCAGCAGTTCCCCTATGCCATCTCTAAAATTCAGAATGCTTGTATCCATGTATATATATACATATCCATATTTACATGTTGTATACATATTCTCAAACAATTTCTTGAATCAAGTCTGTTTAATTGCTCTAAAGATCTAGATTTGTGAAAAGGAAAAAAATAGCACATCCAGTACTAAAAGAACTCACACTCAGAGAATAAAACCTAGGAAATGGAAATGAAACTATTTCAACTTCCCTTTCATCAACAAATGGAAGTGCTTGAGATATCCATCTATTAGAGATATTTACCATCTCTTCATTTTATAATCAGGAAAAGCAATAAAAACTACCAGCAAAGCATTAATGTTTGCTTGCAGAGTTTGCATGCACTTTACACCCTGCATGATGCTATATATACAACCCCCCAAAAAAGTATTTATTTCAGCATTTCAAACAGTATCTACAGTTCATGCATCAATAGTTTTACGACCAGTGTTAAAAAAAAGAAGTATGCTCCACCCCTCAATATTTCTTTTTAAGGGTTAGGAATGAAAGTTTAAATATTTGAAACATTAAAATGTAATCTTGTTCTGAATTTATACCTCATATTCAAATTACAATTGAGCATCCCCTGAAGTAGAAGAAAATAAAGACATTATCCAGTACAGGTATAGACACTTGAGCATACAGCTATTCCAAAATATTGTTCTTCATAAAACCACCATGTTATGAACAAGACCTTGAGTAACTTTTCCAACATTTTAACTAGGGCAGTGGCAAATGTGGGAGCTGAGTCTGTAACAAATGATACTCGGCTGCTGGAAAATTCCATGCACAAGAGCTGGTAACAGATGTATCAACTGGACAAAAGCAATAGGCATTAAGTTTCCTTTCAACAACACTCAGTCCTGTGCCTTCATATACTACCACTTACAAATTCAGAGTCATAACTGACCGCTTCTCATAACATCAATAGCTTCCAAACAATATTTATGTAAAGAATATTACTTGATATTACATTCATTTACCTTTGTCAGTGAAGATACTCTTTCCACATTCAAGAAGACAGCTGTCAGGTGTGGCAATTTTTTAAGCTTTTCTGAAAGATAACCATTGCAAAATATAGTGTTAAATGTAAATTTCCTTTTTAAAATTCCCAGTCTATAAACCATTTTGCAGTGAGCAGAATGTTCATAAAACATCAAATGGCACCATATTCTTTGTTCCTGGAACAGTTGTAATTGCACTAACTTAGTACTGTGCAAATAACAGTTGCCAGTTTCACTTACGATCATCACATAAACTTACTAAGTTGCCTCGCACATTTTCTGTGAGCACGGGTTACACCTATTCTGTATTGCTTTTGTAACCTTAAAAATTATTTGAAGTTTGTCTGCAAACGCGCATGATGGATAAACACAATTCTCCCTCTGTTCAGCTTTCACACCTTTCCTTAAACAGTTCAGCTGCAAAAATCTTGCATTCAGAATGATTCAGCGCTGAATGATCTCAGTCCTTACCTGTCAAAACTTGAAAGTTCCCTTTGCCAAAAACAAACTTCTTGTCAGGATTTTTTGTAGGAATAATTATTTTATCTAAAACTGTCCAATTCGGAAGAGTATCTACAAGAGCGACGGCCTCAGCAATCTGTAATTCAGCTTCAGGAACATAACAATAATAAGAAGAAAAAATAAAGATTACAATGTACCATCATAACTCTGCTCAGATCTCTGATAACTACGGTATATGCATGAACGTGGAAAGACAACACTACACTGAAATCATACTTGGGTATTTATTTTATCCTCTAGCACAAGGAGCAAAATGTCTTACTTCTAATCAGAGTAATTAAACAGTTTGATGCAATTTTGTCATACAAAGCATCTTTTGGCCAATATAAATTATTTTTGCGGGTTTTGATTTAGAAGAATTTTTAATTGCATTGACAGAAATTATCAAGCTTTTTGGCTAAACAGGCTAGCTGGGAAATCTTTTTTTTTTTCAGACAAGCACCATATGATTAACACCTTCGTGTTTTGAGGCAAAATTTTTAAGAAATACTAATATCTTGCTGCTTACTTCACAGACACTTTTTCCTAGAGCACCTACACTCCTTTATGACTTGCTAAAACCAGCAAATTCTAACCCTGTATTCTGGTGCATCACTCATTTTTCTGGAAAACATTACACGGGCACACCAGATCAGTAGATCCAGTCTTGATTTGCCAAAATTTTCCTCTTCTCATAACAGATTTATCAAATCTCTCTAGACAGCAAAATGTAATCTATATACTAAATAGGTTACCTTGGTCCAAAAGGTAATACATATTTAAAGATAACCATGATCCGCTTTCTCCTCATACTGTTAGTATTTCTTGTAAAATGCAAGTGTTTCCTGTTCTATCTTTGGTGTTTCAACAATCATTCCAAAACATTTTTTCAGACGTCAGGCTCTTCATCTGGAGGGCCTCAATAAATGGAAAGGGATCATTGCTATTCTTCTGTATGTTCAGACAGAAAGGTGCCTTCATATTTTACTTATTTTTCAGTTGTAAAATAGGAGCGCTTCCGTAAATTCTGAAAAGGTTATAAACTTTATTTGCAATGTGACAATTTGTTATAATTAGTAGCATTAATAAAATTAAATTACAAATTCATCACATAATAAATTTGAATACAAGAATAGATATCATATATAAATTGTCTATTGCCATGCAGAGGGGCCTGGACAAGCTCTAGGAGCTGGTCCACGGGAATCTCATGAGGTTTAACAAGACCAAGTGCAAGGTGCTGCACCTGGGTCAGGACAACCTCTGGTATCAGTACAGGCTGGGGGGTGAACAGCTCAAGAGCAGCCCTGCTGAGAAGGACTTGGGGGTGTTGATAAATGAGAGGCTCCTCATGACCTGGCTATGTGTGCCTGCAGGCCAGAAAGCCAATTGTGTCCTGGGTTGCATCAAAAGCAGCGTGACCAGTAGGTAAAGGGAGGTGATTCTGCCCCTTTGCTTTGCTGAGACCCCACCTGGAGCACTGCATCCAGCTCTGGAGTTCCCCGCACAAGACAGACACGGACCTGTTAATGCAGGCTGAGGGGAGGGGAGGGCCACAAAGGTGATCAGACAGATGGAACCTCTCCTATGCTGCTGACAGGTGGTAGAGGGCCTATTCCTGAAAACGTTCAAGGCAAGGTTGGATGGGGCTCTGAGCAACCTGGTCTCGTGGCAGATGCCTCTGCTTATTGTAAGGGGGGTCAGACTAGATTAGACCTTTAAAGGTTCCTTCCAACCCAAACTATTCTATGATTCTGTACATAAAAAGCTAACTTACAAGATGCTTAATACTTTCTACTGCAACCTTATAATTAGAGAAGAGTTTGAAGAGCAGAATCAAATACATCACATATCTTAATTGTGCAAGATTAGAGCACATGTTTTAGCTAGCTACAAGGAAGTCTATTAGCATTCCTAAATAAGGTCCTTACAGAGAAATTATTGGTGACTGCATCACTACATAATTGCACTACATAAAAACCACTTAAGTCCCTGAGAGGACTTATACAAGACTTCACTGCACTCTATTCTCTGGACAGTAGAGCATTCCTGCTCTTCAGCCAACTGCTGGGCAAGCCTAAAGCCAAAGGTCTCCTGCCCAAATGGCCAGGCAGCACGGTTCAGTGCTGAAGGCTATCAACATTCTGCTAATAAGGGGGCCACCCAGCTGTTTCCCTAAGGAAACTGCGCACTCCTGAACTGAGGTGTTTTGCCGTCCAAAATGCAAAGTTAGTATGATTTACAAGTCAAATCACAGATGTGCCAATGCTCATTGACAGCTCCTTGTCTTTTAAAAAGTTGTCAAAGAAGGAAAGAATGACCTAGACCTTTTACCCGAGCTTGCATTTTGCAATTATGCTGCAATAACAGCGTGTCCACTTCACACTACCGGCACTAATCACGGAATCAATTAGGTTGGAAAAGATCTCTGAGAACATCAAGTCCAACCTGTGACCGAACACTTACCATGGCAACTACATCATGGCATTAAGTGCCGCATCCAGTCATTCCTTAAACACCTCCAGGGGCGGTGACTCCACCACCTCCCAGGGCAGTGCATTCCCAATCCCCCGGCTGCATTCCTGCGCACCGCAGCGCTCCGGGAGCCCGCCCGCCCCCCCTGCAGCCCCGCACCCGTGGTGAGCGGCGACTTCCTCGGGCCCCACTTGACCGCGGGGTGCACGATGGCGACGCGCTGCGCGCCAGGCTCCAGGGCCAGCGGAGAGGGGCCCAGCAGCTCCTCCAGCTCCGCCTCATCCTCCTCCTCCTCTTCTTCATCCTCCTCTTCTTCTTCTTCTTCTCCTCCATGCCCGCCGGCGCCCGCCACCCCCCTGCACCGCCCCCCGCCGCCCGTGCCCGGCGGGCGCGGAGCCCCGAGCCGAGCGGCGGCGCTG
>JAWWES010000001.1:82716674-82735899 GCA_035583135.1 Lophotriccus pileatus | reverse complement strand
AGCCGAGCGGCGGCGCTGAGCGGGCGGGCGGGCAGCGGGCGGCAGCGCCAGCGGGGCGCGCCCAGAGCCGCCGCCGCCGCCCGCCGGCAGCGCAGCAGCAGCAGCAGCGACCGCGACAGGCCGCCCGGCCCCATCGGCTCCTCCGGGCACGGCGGGGAGGGACCGTCCCCGGCGCGTCCTTCCGGCCGCCGCGGAAGCGCCGCCCGCCCGTGTGACGGCGCTGCCCGCCCCCACGGGCCCAGGCGCGGCCGTGATTGACGCCGGGACAGCGCGGGGCCCGGGCCCGCCGCGCCGGGGGAGCGCCCGGGAGGGACCGGGGCGGCGTCGGTGGGTTTAATTTCTTTCTCTCTTTCATACTCTCCTGCGGCGGGGGGGAGGGAGGGGCTTTCTGCCTCGGTTTGCCTGGAATTAAGTCCCTTTGTTTTCCTTTCTTGACAGTTCTCGGCCGCTGTTTCGCCCGCGAGAGCCGAAGGGATAAGTTTTTAACGCTCCCGATCTCGGTGAAGTTCCTTCAGAAGGTCGCGTCGACTTTGCTGTCTGTGCTGGTGGAAGAATGTAGCGAAAATGATTGCCGAGCCCAACGCAGCCAGCAGCCTTCCCAGCCAAAAGTAAGACCTGGCACAGGTTGCCTGTAAAATTTATTTGGTAAATTAGAGTGCTGTCCCATGGGTTTGTGCCTTGCAATCACAGTGTGTCATTTTGGGTGGGAGGGGGAAAAAAAGGGATTTGCTGTGCACTATGTCTTTTTTTCTAATATTTTCATTTTATTCCCTTTTATGTATTGTTTAGCATCCTCTTAGTGTAGTGTTTTATGCTGTTTGAAAGGGACCTGGACCTTACAAGCTTTTCTGTGCCCTATTCACTGTAGTGCAAATGAACCTACTTTGAAAAAAAGAAAAAGGCAGATTCATGGTCAGTGCATGTGTTTTCTTCAGTGGTGAATTTGGGGATGCTGAGGGGGAAGAGTACTAAGTAATCTGTAGGCTGCCTGTTGGGATTGACAGGGGCATAGCCATTTTTGTAGGGATGATTTTTCGATCATCAGTTGAGATGATCTAAAGTATTCATATTTACAGAATGATAATTAGAAGTATCTACTAGAGCAGATATAAATAAATAAATGGTAAAGTTCAAACATTTGGGCATATCTTGTTTGATATCAAAGAGTGAAGTTTCTTAGATGTCCAGTGTTGCGTGCTTTGAACTCACTGCAGCCCAGTCTCTTCTGATCCTGTCACCTGAGCCAGTTTGCTCCAGGTATTTTACTTTGTTGTGCTCTAATAAAAGCTGAGAGAGTTGTAGTCCATGGTGGCAGTTAATATAGCTTCCCATATGGCTTTTCAAGTATGTTTCATCTGAAACCAGCCTTTTAGCTTCAGAAGCGTCATGAAGGCACCTGGTAGTTGTTTAGTGGAGCTTCTTATGTTGCTTCTTGCTTAAAGTTGAAGCACTTGTGTTGAAATTTATAATTTAAAGAATCTACGTATAGGATTCTTGCAGTAATGTAGATTAATTGTTTCATTTAACACAGCTAAATGAATAATGTTATCTCTTAGGTAAAGAGGTGGCTTTCTTTTTAAGTGTTAGTGACCAAATGTTCCAAAACTGAACTCAGAAGTTATCACAGTAGCATTGGGTTTGAGGAATAGACGTAGGACTTGGCTTCCTTCCTACTGCAGGTGTTTTATCTCATCAGTAATACTTCAAGTGCTAGTGAAAGGACCATATTGTGGCAGCAATGCAAGGTAAAAATGAGTCTCTGAGCCTTATGTAACCAGGCATAAAGGTGAAAATTAGGATGAGATAGGAATGAAATTTTGCTTCCTTGCAGATTGCTGATGGAAGCAAACTAAGTGGCAAAGAGCTGTTTCTTCCAGTGCTTGAGGCAGTGAATTTATGTATGCAAAAATACTCATAAAGGTGTAGAATAACAGGGGGAGGAAATAAAAACTCAACTAGTTCAAAATTCGTTAAACCTACTGTTGCACTCCTGTAGTTCAAAAAATGTTAGATGGAGTTATGGATAGGGATTGCTGCAGATCCCCATGTGCTCCTCAATTAGGTACAGTAGCTCCTATTTTGCTCAAGAGAATAAGATGATGTCATAATTCTTTTAACAGTTTCTTCAAGAGAAATGTAGTTGTGCAAATAAAAACTCCATTTAAATATCTCATTTGATTGCTAAGTGCTTTTATGGGGTTCAGTTTATTGGTGCTGGTCTAATTCCTGCAAATATTTAAGTACCTGCCTTATGAATAGACTTACCGGAAACATCAATATTAAAAGGAAAAAAAAAAAAGAATAAAAAAAGAAGCAAGAGTATTAACAGTATTTCAATTTTAAAAAAACTCTAGTGTAGGTTGTCTGTTGTAGTTCTTCCTGGGGCATTGCTATGTTCTGTGGCATGCTGATAATCAAATTAGTTCAGAAACCAAATGGCTTTTTAGTTTTAGTGTTTAGTTACATTTGTTGAGTGTTTAAGACAGATGTTTAGTTGTATGTATGACAGTTACTCTAACTGGTTTAATCCCAGATACCTTATTTTATTTGGCATTGTGAGCCCAGCATGAGGAAGCTGTAGATCAGTGGTCTCCCTCTTGCAGATTTTGCTGAGCTTTGGTAACACGCTGTTCCCTGTGCCAGACATTCCCTTGCTTTGTTGAGCCCCTTTTGCTACAAGTACATTTTGTCTCTCATAAGGTACAAAGTAAGTAGTATAGGGCCACTGTCTGCAGTGCCATCCTTCAGGATGTTCTTGGGAAGGAGTTGAATGAATTAAAACTTCAAAGAAGTACGTTCTAGACAGAAGTATTAAAACCAGTACGTGATCAGACAAGTACTTGACAGAACTGGTCTGCAGCAGTTCTGATTTTTTAATTAGTTAAATGTTTTAAATCAACTTGAACTCAATCATAGTTGCTATAATCAAATGCATTGCATTTATTTTCATTATGGGATGGAGTAAGCTGCTAAAGAGTACTTGTAAACAATTCAGGAAAACTTTCCGAGAGTGTGTTAGGTGTTATGTTGAGTTGTAATGGAGAAACAGGTAACCCACGCTGGATTGCATCTGAGTTGTAGTTCGAGTGAAACAGTGCAAGTGAGAACTTGTTAGCCCAGCCCTGTAATGTTGCATTCTGCTTTGAAATCAAGAGTGAAGGGATTTAATCACAAAGGAGAACCATCTGCTTGACAAACACGTTTGGATTCTTTTTGGTTTTGTGATCCGTAGAAGAGCAAACTGGCATCAGAAAAGCAATACATATTACTATCTCTTGCTGCTTGTTCTTTTCAGGTAGGAAGTCTCTGGTGGTACTTCAGATACTTAATTTCTGTGGCTCACGATTATAAATCAAAGAAGACATTTGAACACTTTAAATGATTTCCTATAGCGCTCTGACTCAACTGTGAACTATAGTTCATTCTACTTTTTCACATGCAAAAGTCCAAACTGGAAGTCCTGATGTAAAGATTAGTTCATCCTTAATTATGTTCTTTGCTTCCATTTGTCAAACATTGTGGCCTGTTTTGAACTTTTTTATAAGAAGTAGTTAATTGAATTTAACTTTCATGGGACTTTTCTCTGTAGGGAAGGTAAGCATTTACATAACTGTATTTAGAAATTTTGCACATTTTTATGTAATTTTATATTTATATGCAGTTTTTATAGGAGCCTTTGGAAGCATAATTCTACATTGCTTCTTGGAGTGTCTCAATAGATTAAAAAAGTAAACAGAGGCATTTTTAAGTAAAAATTTCTGTCTGCTCTCATTGACAAAATAACATCAGGACCTTGGTCCTGCAGTTTATGCTATTCAGCCTCAGAATTTGCTTTGCAAAGCAGTCTTGGGAAGAAGAACAACAAGAATGCTTATCTGGCATTGATAAACCTTGCTGGAGTTGAGCTGGCTCAGCATCCATATCACAGTTAATTCTCCATTTGGGTTAGCCAACACTGGATACTGGAGGGCTGACTGTATTTGACAGTGTGATACACTGTTTTTTCCTTTGTAGAGTGGTCACTTGTGTTAGCACACTCTCTTGTTGCAGCAATATCATGAAAATACAAGTAATTGTACACTCTCATATTTACTTTCTTTTTGTGCCTTCTTATAGTACAAGTCAACTGGCTTCATGTCCTGGCCACTAGTTTAAAAGGAGGCCATAGCAGTCAGCTTCCAGCACTGGACCTGCTGCACAAGTGGGATCCAGCTCGTCTGCTCAAATGTGACCTTTGGCAAAACACATTGTTAGAATTGGGAATGATGAAAAGTGGCATGATTTCATTGCAGATAAATGTATGGCTTCAGATCTCCCAGAAGGTGCATCTTTCTTTATCAAATTATTCCTCCATCATATTAGCAATGACCTGCAAATGAAATTTCTTATGTGTCTTTTTTCTTCAGCATGTTTTATAGACAAACCAGATTCCTTCTCTCATTTTAAACTGTGCACCTGTCAAGTATGACTGCCTTGTTTTGTTTAGAGCACCTGCAGAATGAATGCATACTTGTGTTATTGGTTCATGGTGCAAAGCTCTTAAGTCAACAAAGGCTGCACTAAGTCAACATCAGCTTTCTGTTTCATTTACTTACTTTCTACTTCCTTGATATCTTTGACAGTTTTCCTAGTTTTCTAATTTTCTGTATATCTTACAGGAAAGCCAGTAGTCTGAAAAAGGCCCAAATTTCTGTTGTACTTTTAAAGTTTGCTGTTTTTTTTTTAGTTACAAAACGCCAAAACTTCCAAACAATTAATTAAATACATAAAATACATATGTAAGTGTATATATATATACATATATATGTATAAAATACATATATAAGCTCTTGTTTTCTTCTGTTGTTTGTGCTGAAGTGTTTAGTACTGTGTTCTCATTGCTAACCCTTTCAACGTCTTTGTTACACTTTAGAGTGAATGCTGTCCATGATGAGACTGTGCCTGAGTCTGCTGTGCAGAATGGCAACTGTGTGAGAAATGGCAACCTGAAAACACCAGTAAGTCGGTTTTAAAACTTAAAAAAAAAATTCGATTCTTTTAAATTGCAGAATTTATTTTCTGTCACATTCAATTGTTACAAAAATGAGTACTACATAAAGTGATCTCAGTGCATCTAAAATCTAGTTACTGGATATAGCTTGACCCTCAAATTCCATTGGCTGTCATCAAAGCCTCAGTGCTGGCTCTCAGTTCGTTTCAGGATGTGATTTTCCTTCCCTGGGCTTGGTGTGCAGCTGATGTTGATTTGCAGGTTGTGAGTTCAACCTGAGAATGAAAAGATGTAGAGGAGTTTCTGTGCTTGCTGTCTGTTCTTCAGAAATTACAGCTGACACTGAAAACTGCCTTCTGGGTAGTACACAACTGTACAGAAGCTTCTTTCCTGTTATACTTTCCTATGCTTATGACTCATTGTTGAGAAAAAATTCAAACAGATAAATCCTTTCTTTCATTCTCTTTTGGTACAGTTGTGTTTGAGAAATCTTTATGGGTGTCCTTGGGGGGGTAAAAGTTAGCAGCCTGGGGAAATGGTTACAGTAAGGGTGAAACAAACTCATTGTTAGGGAGTAATTAATGTATCTGTGAATGTCTGGTGTGCAGTGCGTTTTCTCACGTGCTTTCTTTGCTTGACTCATTTCAGAGAGAGAAACGGAAGGTCCGAGAACAGTGTGAAAACATAAGGAGGAATTCTACCAGTAGCAGGAGAGTGAGCCGTCTGCAGAATGGCGAAGTTGTCGAGGCAGTTACATTGTTTGAAGTGGTTAGCATGGGGAAGCAGGCCATGCAGGTATTTCTAGCACTGAATTCTGAAAGCACTTGGTAGAGGGAAGATGGATAAACAGTAATTCAGTCATTTATACTGTGGAGCATTTACGTTTTGGTGTAGGTGGGGAAGAAACATGTTTGAACAACTGTTAAGAGCATGGCTCTTAAAAAGAGCATCTTGCATCTTCAAGAAATTAGTCAAAAAGTAGCTGTCAGATATGTAAAAAGAGGAATGGAATTGTACCTAAACCAGTGTTCCTAGGGCAGTGCCTGAAGATAATGGAAGAGAATTATTTTGAAAAGTGTGGAAAAGTCTCATCAGTAGCAGATTTCAGTTGTCCAGGATGCTGAAAATCAGGCCTTCCTTTTTTTTTTTTTTTTTTTTTCCAGGTGCTTTCGTTTTGATATTTTTCTTTTACCTCTATTCCAATGTGGTTTGATAGTAGTTTGCATAATAATCAGGTTTCCTGTGCGTCTGTATAAACTTTCTTCAGTGTGAGGAAACCCACCTCCCCATACTCTGAGCACATATATACATTATGTTTGCATATTGCGTAGGAAAATCTGGAGCCCTGAATATTTTTATATGGAGTTATACCTATATCTCCAGTCTGGAGCGTCTGTAAGCAAAGTGTGTGTGCGTGTCTGTGCACGCATGCATGAAAAGTACATTTATATTTTGGATGCCAGACCTTAGTTTTTCCAAGAGGTTTGCGTGGATGGACTTTTGCCATGCTACAGCTGTGTTAACTTCAGTAGAGCTCCCTGAAGAGCTCGCCTTCCACTGTAAAAACCGTGATGGGAAGGTCCGGAAAGGCAATAGAACTTGAGCTCTGTTGCTGCTAGATTTAGTAGACCTGTGTGGCAACTACCAGTGGGTTGAAGCCTGAATGGCTTGTCCCAGGAGGCCTGTGTCACACACAGGCTGTAGGCTGTACTGCACTAGAGATGAAATCTGGAGTTGTTTTTTGGCTTATGTGTAGTGTGTGAACTGTTTCAATTTACTGCACAAACCAAGGGCTGGAGAAAAAGAGAAGTCCCAGGCAAAATTGCTAGTATAATTTAATACTAGTTATTAGATGGTGCAGCAGTTAAATATATGTGGTTTGGGGTTTTTTTTACTGCTTTTTTTGTTTTGTTTTGTTTTGTTTTTTAAATTAAACTGTTACTTTGATGCTAGCAAGAAGTCAGGAGGATGACTTTTTTTTTTATGTTAAGTTTATTAAAACTGTGGTTATGAGTAGTTTAAGGCTTCATTTTGCCCCAGAAGGAATCTTTTAGAACTGTTAGAAATGGAACAGAATTCTGTGGAGTTTATTCTTGGGTTTATAATTTAATGGAGATGGAACAGTGTTAGTGTGTGTCTTTATTATGGGTATTATCAGTGGAGTACAGCATACTGTGTTCAGCTCCTGACTAATGATTTTTTAAAATCTGTTCTAGTCTGTAGTAGATGACTGGGTTGAAGCTTATAAACAAGAC
The DNA here is from genome assembly GCA_035583135.1 of Lophotriccus pileatus. Lineage (NCBI taxonomy): Eukaryota > Metazoa > Chordata > Aves > Passeriformes > Tyrannidae > Lophotriccus > Lophotriccus pileatus. The sequence continues at coordinate 82,728,654 of JAWWES010000001.1, read as the reverse complement.
AGGAATGTGGCACTTCTAGATCTGATCAACTTCTTCATTCAGTGCTCAGGCTGTCAAGGTAATATACCCTCTTAGTAGTCCTTTCCATTGTCTGAGGATGAGAATAGTCTGAAGTGTGCTTTCTAAAATGGAATTTTTCTCTTCAGTAAATCATGTACTTAAAATCTGTACTGTTTGTTAAGACAAGCTCCAGATGGGCAGGACTAATAGTAAAGAATGCTGCTGGTTAAATCCTTTGACTCTGTGTTCACAGCATTCCAGCTCTGAGAGTTGTATTTGAACATGGTTTGTAAGGTCAGGTTTCTGAAGTGGCATGTCACATCACTTTGCAGAATCCCCACATAGGGAAGATGGTTTTGATGAGAGTTCTAATTAAAATCCAGTGTTTCAGTCGCCATTTGTTTTGTAATTTCTGAGTTTATTTTGTACTGCCGGTATCTTTGTTTGAAAATAAGCAGCTAACAAATTCAGCTCCCCGCTTTGGTGGCTAGAAAAGCAATCTGTTGCCTCATTGTGGCTGCTTTTACCAGAGGGTGGTGTAGCTGTCTGTTTGGTAACAAACATTGAGACACTGACTTGTGGGGACAATCTGCTAGTGAAATGCTTCAGGATGTCAAGTAAGAGTTTTAAGAAGACAGTTCTGTTAGTTTGAAACTTCTGAGTGTATCTAGGCAGCTAGAAATGTACCTTTTACATTTCTTTTTTTTTTTCCCCAGGTCTTTGGCTAAAATGCCTTCTCTCTAGTGTTTTGGGGTCTTTGAGTAGCAGTGGCCAACATTTTAGTAAATCTTTGAAGTAAATGAATGGACAGAGACAGGGCCAGACAGCACAGAGCAGACTTCTCTAAAGTAAATTTCAGTTTTGGTTCGTCAGTATTTTTTCTTATCAGTGAACTTATGTGTCTCTTTATATATCTGTTTCCCACAGCAGTGTAGCAGACAGATAAAAAAGAGTCCCTCTTTCTTGGTGTTTTTAAATTTAAAGTAAGGTCCTTACTGTGATTTGGACTTGATTATTGTTGTGTGGTTGTTGGTAATTCTTGTTTTTAAAACATTACTTTCCCAGGCATGGTAACAGCAGAGATGTTTCAAAGTTTGCACAAGAAGGATGTCATGCGAAAAATGACAGAGACCTTTGACAAGGTAGGCACAGCTTTGACTTTGCATGCCTTTTTTATATAAATAATAGGCTCTACCTTAGTAGCCAACCTGGACAGAGTTCCTGTTGCTTATCAGGAGCTGTGTCCCATTTCCTTAACTTAAAAAAATAATCCTGTTTTTCGGAAGAAAAATTTGGTGTTATAATGACCCATTTTAGCAGCAGCAGGATATGTTTTTTGTAAGTCACTTTTATTTTGAGAGTTTTATTAGGGCTGTCTAACTGCAGTTTTCCTGAATCTGGCTTTCTCTTAGGAGTTCTTTTGATAGTGACTTTATACAGGTAAATATAACTTGGTGTTGCAGCAGGTAAATGGTTCCTTTGGTTTTTAGATGATGGGTCCTTCAAAAAATACTAATATGGATTACTGCTGAGATATTTTTAACTGACATTTGAATCTGTTCCTTCTGCTTTATTGATACTATGATTTTTAATAATTGTATTGTCATATGAAAGAAGAAAAAGTTTTAGATAATTTTGAAAAAACATGAATATCTCATTTCTTGTGGATTGTTAAGAAAAACGTGCAGCTTTACAATGATGTTTCTCTGCTTGACTGCTCCTTGGCTAATTATGGCAACATTAAATTTTCTGCAGTGTTCTCACGGTTGCTTCTGTGCTGTTTTCCCCCTGTATTTGTCACCTCTGAATTGATTTGTCAAGCAGCAGCCATCAGCCTTGCTTTAATTGAGCATCTCTCAAAGACCAGCTGCTGTAGAAATTCCCACAGAGGATGAATTTGCCAATATGGTTTTCTTCATTTTAGAAGTGTAGTGGTACTTGGGCTAATTTTTGACAGAAATGATCCGTTATGTGTCTGGCCATATGAATTAGTAATCTGGCACTTCTTTGCCAACTAAATTAGCCCTGAATAACACTCACGGTAGTGTAGGCACTCTGACAGATACAAACATGTGATTATTGTTATCATCATCCTGGAAGTATTACAGCTCTGTAACCTTTTCGTCTGTCCTGGCGGGCAAAAAGGAAGGTTCTACAGTTACCTTAGAAACTGTATTCTGCATGCTATATAAAGAAAGTAAGTTCTCTCTTATCTTTTTCATAAATTAGATGGAAATGTCAGTTAGGGGTTAAGTTAGTTGAGAAATGGTGCCATAGAGGACCACTGTGATTTCAAAACCATTTTAAAAAATGACAGTAGTAGTGAAAGCAGTAATGAGAGTGAAGAATAATGATGTATATGTGCTTGAGTGCCTCATCTTGCCTTTTAATTTTTATTGTTTGTTTCTAGCATTCAGAGGATTGAAAAACTAAAGGTTTTTATGTAATTCTTCATTCCTGATGATTTCAGTGATTCAACCATGGCACTGCTGTTCAGTTAACTAATTGCAGCCTTGTACCAATGTATCCTCCTAAAATTCTCACTAGTGTTAGGGGGAAATGTTAGTGGAATTGAATTTTGCAAGCAGTGTGAAGGGCAACAAGAAAAGAATATATAAATACATCAGTAGCAAAAGGAAGCCCAAGGAAAACATGGGTCCACTGCTAAGTGTGGTAGGGGCCCTTGTGACAAAGGACATAGAAGAGCCCGAGGTACTCATTGACCTCTTTGCTTCTGTCCTTACTGGTAAGACTGGCTTTCAGAAATACCAGGTCTGTAAGACCATAGGGGAAGTCTGGAGCAAGGACTACTTACCGTCTTTGGAGGAGGGTCTATTTAGGGAACACTTAAATGGACTGAACATACATAAAACCATGTGGTCTGACAGAATGTACCCAGGAGTGATGAGGGAACTGTCCGATGTCACTGTGAGGCCCCTTTTGATGATCTTTGAAAGGTTGTAGCCATTGGGAGAGATTCCTGAAGTCTCAAAGAAAGCAAATGTCACTCCTGTTTTCAAAAAGGGCAAGAAGGCAGATCTGGCAAACTCCAACTGATTAGCCGCACCTTGATCCCTGGGAAGGTGAAGAAACAACTAATTTTGGAAGTAGTGTCCAAACACGTGGAGGTTCAGGAGGTGATCAGGAGTAGTCAGCATGGATTTACAAAGGGGAGATTGTACTTAGCCAACATGATAGCCAACTATAACGAAGTGAGTAGTTTGGTGGATGAGGAGGGATGAGCAGATGTTTTTTATCTTGACTTCAGTAAGACTTGAAACACTGTCCTCATGTACAAGCTGGTGATGTATCGAGTTAGTTTAGTGGACAGTTAGGTGGACTGAAAACTGGCTGAACAACCAGGCCTGTGAGGTTGGCACAAGGTCCAGTTGGAGGCTAGTCACTAGTGCTGTGCCCCAGGGTTTGATATTTGGGCCAATACTGTTAATCATGTTTAATAATGACCTGGACAGTGGGACAGAGTTTGCTCTCAGCAAGTTGTCAGGTCATGCAAAAACTGGGAGGATTAGCTGCTAGACCAGGTGGTTGTTCTGCTGTTCAGCAGGACCTCAACAGAGTGGAGAGTTGGGGGAAGCTCATGAAGTTTTACAGCAGGAAGCCCCATGAATCTGGGGATGAATAACCCCATGCACCACTACACACTGGGGACTGATTTACTGGAAAGCAGCTCTGCAGAGTAGGATCTCTCTGTGGATGACAAAATGAACATGAGTCAGCAATGCGCCCTCACAGCAAAGTTGACCAACAGCCTCCTGGGCTGCATTAGGCAGAGCATTGCCAGCAGGTCATGGCAGGTGATCCTTCCTCTCTGTTCATACTACTGAGACCACACCTGGAGTGCTGAGTTGAGTTCTGGGCCTCACAGTACAAGAGAGAGAGATGGGTGTACTGGAGTGAGTCCAGTGAAGAGTCACAAAGATGATTTATGAGCTTTCATATGAGGAGAGGCTGAGAGAGTTGAGCCTGCTCAGTCTGGAAAGAAGGTGGCTCAGAGGAATCTCATCCATGTGTAAAAATACCTGATGTGACAGAATGACAAGGAGGAAGCACAGCTCTGCTCAATGGTGCCCAATGAGACAGTGAGCACAAAGGCAAGCCAAGATAGGCAATGGGCACAATCAGAAATATATGACATTTCACCTGAACACAAGGAAAAATTTACTGGAAGGGTGTTTAAGAAGTGGAACAGGTTGTCCAGAATGGTTGTGGAGTGACTGTCTGTAAAAATATTAGTTTACTGCACAAGGCATCACCTGACACTGAGGGGACAGACACATACTTTCAGTGCATCCTTGGCAGAATGATGGTGGCACTAATTGTAGTTACAATTAGAGCTCTTTTTCTTAACAATATATTATGATTAGTCTAGCACAGAATGGCACAGGATTTCTACAAGCAGAATCAATATAATAGCATAATATAGAATACAGCTTATGTCTCACTGTCCAGCAGCAGCTCTGGTCAAAGTTCATAATTTAGGTCTTGCAGCCCCTTAATTCTGTAGAGTGCTCTGCTTGTTGCGATGCTTCCCTGTTCTGTGACTGGGTCATTGCCACCTCCTGTCTGTCTGGATGTGTGGGACCTTCAAGGCCAGTAAGGAAGGGAGTAATTGGCCTGGAGCTCGGGAACCATGAGACCACTAGGAAGGGGAAGAAGAAATCTGTTTAGTTTGTCTACTTGGTTCACAGGACCTTCTGGTCCTGAGAATGAGGGAAAGAGAATGAATATGTGACCTGCTTGATCACAGAGAAGCGATGCTTGCCTCATAAAATGGCATTAGTTATGCTAAACACATTAGCAGGGATCTGAGAGCAGGGATAGCAGTCACACACGGCCCTGGGCAGCCTCCTTTGGCTGACTGAGCAGGTGGGGTTGGTTTAGGTGATCTCTAAAGAGTCTTTCTCAATTTCAGTCTTTCTGTGATTCGTGAAAACTTTTACTGGTGTTGGTTGCAGAGAACGTGATCATTGAGGCATTCCCTCTTTGTGGTCTGTGGTATTCCTGAGTGGTGAGATCGACTTGTCTTTAGGACCACTGCTTTCTGTTTTCCTTCTTTCTTAAACTATTCTGTTTCTCTCTTCCTCTTTTCTTTCTGTATGTGACATTTTATTTTTTGCAGTTCTTTGTTCTTTTATAGGTTTCCTCCATTTTCCCATTTTGTTGCTGAAATGTTTAACAATGGAAGAGTTAAGTTTGATGTATAACTGTACATGGGGATAGAAGTACTTTTACTTCACTAAGCGTAATAAATAACTCTAGATTTCATGACTTTTGTCTTGGAATAATTGCAGAGTTGAGGAAACATCTCTGAATCAAGTTACATGTGTAATTTGAAAAGCTCAAAATGTTTTTTTCTTTTAGTTTGGATGTTTTACAGTATCTGGGTACTAAATGTTGAAAAGGGATATATACTTAGACTTGCTGAGGAGCCATATCTTAGAATTAATAATGAGAGTTATACCTTGTATATGTTTGCTTATAAATTTTGAAAACAAGTTGTGTCTTATTTGTAGCAAGAAAACTCAGGTTTTATTGTGTTTTTCTAAAATACCAAGATGAGAAGGATTTAGATTTTGTTTCATGTTTTAGATTTTCTGAACCACCTGTAATACACATCCTCTGAAGTTCTAATAGCCTTTTAAAGATGCTGCATGTTTTGTGATGCTTTTGTGTTTATGAATTAACTGTGCTGTTTCATTGTCAAGCTTTCAAAATTTTGTCTCCTGCATTACAGGAAACTGGGTTGCAGTACAAGAAATTCATGGCTTATCCTTGGATCCTGACAGTTACTTGGCCGGTGGACATGGTAGGACTGCTGTAGTTCTCTGCAACTGAAGTATAGCATTTTCTGTGGCTGTATATCCTGTTTCCAGTGTAGGCAGACACATCAGAAGTAGTCAAGCTGTGTGTTAGTGATAATCATGAACTTCTAGAGGTGGCTCATCAGGTCTGTTTTAAACCTCTGGTTTGGATGAACACACACTTCTAAAGTGTCTGTTTCTCACTACTGATGTCAAAGAGATAGGACATCAGCATTTTGAACAGACTGGTGTGTGTCAAGTTGCAGTGGTGTTCAAGAATGTTCCCCATCCCCTCCAGCAAGCTCTACACACGTTTGTGTATGCATGTGTGCTTATGCATGCATACGTGTGCTCATGTATATGCACACAGAGGATTTGGCAGACAAATTTGTTCAAATAAATGTTTAATTGGAAGAATATTTTGAGAGCAGAATCAACTTTTCTGCAGTGCCTCTTCCCATACAACAATTACAGCATTGTGGAGAATTCCTTGTTGGCCCTTCATTTTGATTTTCTTCTGTTTACATAGACTCTGTATGAAAGAAGGAAACATTTCCAGGTGGAGTTAGAGCAGGAGCTCACACCACTCAGTTGGGTGATTTCAATGGTTTCTAGAAGTGCCTGTGTTAAGTGCCTAATCGGACTTGATTTCTGGAAGCAGAGCTCCTTCTCTACTGCTTAGGGAAGGAATCTAACAGACCAAGGCACCAAGGGTTTAAGCACCAAGTTAGGTGCCTAAATGTAGGTGATGTGTCCATTGTGTTGTCTATATGTTTACAATATGCATGTTACCATTAAACAGTATCCCAATGCAATAAACAAGGATAGTAGAAATGCTCTTGAAAAGTGAGATTTTGTGTATTTGTGCTGTTTTTCAGATTGAGGAGTAAGCTGTGGTGGTGAAGTAGGTATTTCCTGAAGTTGCAGATTGTCTTTCTTCTGTCTGTGTCAGGATCAAGGAGCATTAAATGGGGCTTGATGAGAACTTCCCTTTCTGTCTTGACACTTACTGCTGCTGTTAGGCCCTGAACTGACTATTACAGCCTGACCAGGAACACACCCCAAATTCCAGATTTCCAGTGTATCTTGGGTTGTGGCCAACCCTGTAATCAGTCTGAGTTTGCCTTTATTTTTCAATAAAGCTGTGACCCCTGTGCTTTGGAAACAAAGTTACAAGAGAAGAGCATAAAGTGTACTTTTAAAGTACATAAAGTTATGCTGGATGTGATGCTGTATGTTAGAATATGTCTAAGAAGGTGTTTGACCACCTAGTGAAGGACCAGCTGAACAGCGGCCTGCCTTCAGGCTGAAGTTTTCGATAGTGAGTGAAGTTTTGGAGTTCCTTGGCTCCACTTACACCTGGAATCTGTCAGGATGCAAATTCATATTTTGAACCGTTCCTGGGACCTGTGACGTGTAAATGAAATAAAATGTTCACACTGTCTGTGGTTGCCTTTTGCAAAGTCTCCCTAGTGTGCCTTTCACATGAGGTGCACCAGTTTGTGTGAGGAGTCATTTGAACTTCCCTCTGTCTGCTTTCCTCTTGGCAGTATCAACTGTACTGTGAACACTTATGGTTTTATTGTAACTGGCTTTTTGTGTAATGTCAAAGGTATTGCGTGCTTACTGTTTTTGTGGAGGTTTTTGGAGACCCTGGTGTGGGCGGTATAGCTGAATGACTCCTATGTCATTAAGCTTTAGCCTGATAAACTCCTTAAGCTGCCAGTGCTGCTGAGGAAGACAATCTCATCCTGTTCAGACTACAGTTGTTTGTCTCCACTTACACTCCTTTAATTTTCTGCCTGGATTCTACCATGCTTTTGCAGGAAGAGGAAAGACACTGTTACCTTTGAGGAAGTAGAAGGGGCCGTGAGTGCTCGTGGTTTATGCCAGTGAAAGTTTTTTAGGATGCTCTGGCTTCACACGCCCTCTCCTCCTGTCTGTTCACAGCTACCTCATGTACATTGTTTTCAAATGTGAGCTGTCATGACAGTGTAGCTGTGATGAAGCTATTTTGTCTCTGTGCTTGCTTGTAGCCTAGTTGCTTGTCCCTGCTCTGGAGTAATAGCCATGAAAAAGGTTTGGGGGCAATGAAGTGAAACTCAGCAAAACTCTCTGATATTCAATGGGAGAGATATGAATGCACAAAGATAATTAGTGTGTTTTCTCTCGACTTTTCTTTCTTGTGCAGGACAATGAAGACTACCCACTGATCAGAACAGGACCCTATTGGAAGAAGTTCAAGGCCAATTTCTGTGAATTTATTGCAGTTCTTGTCCAGCAGTGCCAGTGCAGCATCCTGTATGATAGCTACCTGATGGACACTGTCATCTCTCTGCTTACAGGCTTAGCAGACTCCATGGTCAGAGCATTTAGACACACAAGCACTTTGGCAGGTAAAATAACTCGCAGGGTTGCTGGAGATAATCTTTAGAGTAGGTAGAGTTTTGTCGTCTAGTGTACAAACAAAACTGCTCAAAAGTGAAAAGCTCTGTTTACTGGAGCAATTGTTCTCATATGCATTGAGAGTGCCTTCCTCCTAATATATGTTATACAGTTGTCTGTAATATGAATTGTTTGTTCCCATGTGTATCTGAATGGAATTTGGATGCTTTAGATATGATAGATCTAGCCCAATTTTTTCTTTATAAAGAAATTTTCTGTAGTCCCTGACATGACTGACTTTAGAATTATGCTGTTCTGAGTCTTTTTTTTCTTCAGTAACTGTTTTTTCATAGTTTTCTGCTTTATTTTCCTCCCTCCACTACTTAATGTGATGAGGTTGCATTAAGTGCTTCACCTAAGAAAGATTCCTTTGGAGAGCTGCTATTTTTGTGGTCTCTGTGCTAAAAAGAACATTGCTAGTTACAAATTTTTGTTTCATGAAGCGTGATGATACTAAAGCAACTTTTTTCCCCCCTAAAGCTAGTAAATACCCTCTTTGCCATGCAAAGAACACTTAAAGTATAATTTATTCTATAGTTCGCTGTTTGCTTTGAAGGCTCAAAAAACCCACTTGAAATCTATACAAACTATCTAACTATCCTTAGGGGAGCATGAATTTTTGTCAATTCAATTAAAATTAAGATTCACAGGCTTTTCTGAGCCAGCTTCCCTGCTTTTTCTATTTTTTTTTTGTTTCTGAAAATCAGCTGTTCCACAAGTCTAGATTCTTTTGCAGAAAAGTCAGAATTACATAAACAGTAATTTACTGTTGCCCAGTAAATTACTTCTCTGACTAGAGCTCTGACCAAAAGTTGTAAATCACCAGAAATAGAACTTAGTTTTCCTTTTTTGAAAATTGTCTGCCTTTAAGATAAACACTGTATTTTAAAATAAATTACTATAATCTAGTAATATTCATATTTTGGATATAAAATGGATTTGGCTAACCATATCCTTTTTGTGGTAAAGTGGTGAATATATTTATGGTACATATCTCTGAGCTAAGCTAAATGTGTTGGGTTTGTTTCATTTTTAGCAATGAAACTTCTGACGGCAGTTGTAAGCGTCCATCTGAACCTTGATGTCAACAAGCACAATGCTCAGAGATTGTATGAGGTGGAGAAGCGGAGGATAAGTGGCAAGAGGACCAGTTACAGACTTGACCAGCTAGAGAGAAAAAGGAAAGAGGTTAGGGATGTGTCTTGTATGGGAGATGTGTGAAAATGTAAAAAGAAGGATTTCTGACTGCTTACTTTTGGGTCACTGCAGCTCGTTGAGGTTTATGTGTTTATCTAATGCTTTGTGCAGAGCAGGTGTGACTGGCTGGATTAAGTGGTACAAAATGACTAAGGTAAAAACTGCCTTATGTACTGTTAACTGCTTCTTTAAATTGGCATCATTAGCCCTTGATCTTTGCACAAATGTGGATTTACACACAGATTTAGCTGCCTCAGTAGCTCTGATATTGTGGGAGTGCAGTTTTGTATATGTTTGTACAGATTACAAGCCAAAATGTTAGCAAAGAATGAAAAAGGACGCAGGGTAACTGCCATCTCTGTGTAAGTAATGCATTATAAAAACTGTAGACTTAACTCAGGTATGTCCTGTATCACTTTTTGTTCAGTTTCCGTCATTTCTTCCCTACTCAAACAAACAGCTCCTGTTCAACTCCCAGTGGCAGAGCTATAAGTATAAAAAATAATTCTGACTTGAAGAAGGAGATGACTTGATGTATGAACGTCAAGCACAGTTCCTTGTCTCCTGACCTTAGAATCACTTATCTCTGTTTTGAGTTTTGGATGTCCGTGGATTCCTCTGTTGCAGAAACAACCCCTTTTTTTGTGGGAAGGAGTGTTTGGGTTAGACAGGGTGTTTTAGTATCATCATAAATCTGATCTTATGGGAAAGACAGAGGAAATGGGTATGTTGGGGGGAAACCCAAACGTGTCACCCTTCCTGATGCTGTTAATGAGAGAATGTTTTTATTAAGTGATTTGGTTTTTTAGAAGTTCATGTTTAGATTTTCAAGGCTCAGTTGAAATACATGCTCATTGTGCAATAGGTGTATTTTGAAAATTCCTTTGTGTGCCTTTCTTCCATCTCTGTTCAAGTACATAAAATGAGAATTTGGACCTATATATTAAGATCATTTGTGTATTGATAGATCAGGACTCACTGTATCAAACAAGTTCCTTGTTATCCAGGTTAGCAGTTGGTATCCAGTAAACCTTTCCTCAGGACATAGCTAACAAATAGGCTAATTGCTATAGATTAGATATAGGTGTAGATACAGACCACTCATTTTATGTTGGTACCGTGTGTAAACACCATCAGTTTGCACCACAGCAGTATTCCAAGTGCCCTGCTGCGAACTTTTCGTGTGTAGTGAATTGTGGGACCAGTATTAACATTCAGCTCTCTTTATATTTCAGTATGAGCACAAGCTTCTAGAGATACAGAACATGATGAATGCTATTTTCAAAGGGACGTTTCTAAACCGCTACCGGTAAGAGTAAAAGCAAAGCTGTGATGTGTATCTTCATTCCCAAGAAACTCTTGCTCAGATTATACAGACAGGAGAATCAAGTTAAACATCCTAGAGGCACTGATGGTGTCAAGGAAAGTGTAGCAGTTAAATTAATTTAAAGAATTTGGGCTTACGAAAGGACCTCTCGAGTATGCTTCTTCATTTCTTCCTGCTGGCTACAGAGCAATGCATTTGTGATTGAGAAGATATCAGGCATTGCAAATAATTATTGCATGAAATTTCGTGGGTAAAAGTGGTCTAAGTATGGATTGAAGACTAACTTATTAATATGAAAATACTTGTAATGTTTTGAATGATACATGCTTTTGCAATTCCAGAACATAAAAAATATTGCAAATAATAGAATTGATTTTTAAATTGTTTTTTAATGTATTAATATTATGGTTTTATAATTTCACAGTGATGTGATCCCTGAGATCAGAGCAACTTGCATTGAAGAAATTGGCAGCTGGATTAAAACATACCCAGATGCTTTTTTAAATGATAGCTATTTAAAATATGTTGGATGGATGCTGTATGATAAGGTACAGTTTCAAAGTTTTTCTTACTGGAGGTAGTACAGGGAATTTTTGAAAAATTTTTTAAAGAATCCTAACGTTTAAATTCTTGGGAGTAGGTATTTAAAATTGTGGTGGTATAAAAAATTGTGGTGGTACTTTTTCACCGTTTCAGGTTTTATTTTTAAAGCCATTGTAACAGTAAATAGCGGAGAGCATTTTTTCCAGTTCTGTGTGTATCCCTGTGTGTGCAATTATTTTTATATGTTACTGAATTGGGAATTATATCTGAATTGTAAAATGGCCTATATCCTTTGAGCACATGAAGGTGTTAAATGTTGATTGAAATTCTGCTTTTACGCTTGATGGACATTTAAAATCTTGTTTAAATTTATAAAAATGAACAAATAGATATTGCCTTTAGTAAAATAGTCTTCAATATTGCATTTCTCATTTGGAATTAGATGGATATAGAAAATATTTACAGAAAGTCCAGCCATTTCCCAAAGGGTTTTCTCCTTTTCCTTATAGTATATTTGTTTTTTCTTTTTGAATAGAGGCACATTTAACCCCCCCCCAAAACCCACCAAAACTGTCGTGGGTTTGTCCAGGATGACAATTTTTCCCACACCCCCCAACCAAATTGGTTCAAGCTGTGAGAGAAGGTT
>JAWWES010000001.1:82623474-82716574 GCA_035583135.1 Lophotriccus pileatus | reverse complement strand
AGACCTCATCACTCTCTACAACTACCTGAGAGGAGGTTGTAGCCAGGTGGGGGTCGGTCTCTTCTCCCAGGCAACCAACAGTAGAACAGGAGGGTCTTAAGTTCTGCCAGGGGAGGTTTAGGTTGGATTTTAGGAAGGAAGTTTTTACAGAGGGAGTAACCAGACACTGGAATGGGCTGCCCAGAGAGGTGGTAGATTCTCCGTCTCTGGAGGTTTTTAAGATGAGGCTGCATGTGGCACTTAGTGCCATGGTCTAGTAATCACAGCAGTGTTGGATCAAGGGTTGGACTTGATCTCGGAGGTCTTTTCCAACCCGATTGATTCTCTGATTGTGACGGGAACAGGTTGCCCAGAGAGGTTGTGGAGTCTCCCTCACTGGAGATATGTAAGAACCCTTTGGTTGCAATCCTGTGCAATGTGCTCCAGGATGACCCTGCGTGAGCAGGAGGTTGGACCAGATGAGATCCTTTCAACCTGACCCATTCTGTGATTCTGTTAAAATGTGCTTTTTCTCATGCTTCTAAAATGGTGAGAGATTTTAGGAGGATAGAAGTGTTTATCGAGGATGGCTAATTACAGAAACTGGCACACTGTACTTCTGCAGGCCACCTTTGAAGGTGTACATAGCTCCTGTGTACGTCCTGAAACATCCTGGGATTCGTGTCAGCTTTGGGCAATGTTTGTGTTCTGTGAGTGAAGTTGTAGTTTGCCGCCAAGGCCAGGAGGGGCCGCACGAGGCCTCTTGCTTCCCTGCATCCTGCCGTTCCGCTGAAAGCGGCATTTGGGTTTTTAGGACAACAAATCTGTCAAGGACTGGCGAGTTTTTCCTGCATGAATTTTTTCGGATAAGAATATCTTTTTAGTGTATGTTCAGTTTGGAGAATCCTCAAAATAAAGGCATTTTTGAAGATGACGTGTCTTCATTCGCAGTACTGTACAGTGAAAATTAACAGCTGTTGTCTCTGATTAATGCACATAGTGCCATTTACTGGGAAGGTTTTTTTTTTTCCTAGAGCTTTTTATCTGAAAGCACAGCAGATGCAAGAAGAGTGAGATAAAGTGGGGTGTCTTCCATATATTGCATTTTCCCAAGTCTTGGCAGTGTGCCACTACTGGTGGCTGCGGTCCTGGCGGTGCTTTGTGACTTGCAGCCACTGTCAAATTGCTGGATTTCAAAATGAGAGCAGGGCATTTTTGGCTTCAACAGGGGCTGCAGTGCTTTTATATACATATGAATGTAGTTTCCCACTACTCCTCCTTAATAAGCATTTCTATCCCATCTTGCTAGGGGTGGGCAGCAAGAAACTGCTAACTCCCGGAGCCAATTTTCTTTTAGTATGTATCACAGAGAAGTTTGCCAAATAATTTAGGCCCCAGAGTGGAACAACCACAGAAGTATTCTAAGGGGGGCGAAAACCTGGCCAGGATTGTCTACAGTGCTGTAAACAGAGATTAAGTTCAGTTATTTGTGAGGCTTTAAAGGCGAGAGAAGAGGGGGAAGTAAGTATAAAATTAACCTTTTTTCTCTCCAGAGTCTTTTATTTGAAGATGATCAATGTTTCTTCCCCATGAGATACCATTTTACCATTATAATTTGGTATTAAACATTATATTTTTACGTGAAAGGTTATTTCCTAGGTGCAAGAAGATTCTTCAAAATCAGGGATAAGATGCTCAAAATTGCATGTGAAGACCTCTCTTTGGCCCAGTAAGAGTTGTGGAACAGCACTATAAAGATACGCTTTCAAGTAGTTTATGTTCATCTGCCAGAAATAATTTAACTTTTTTCTTTTGAAGACCAAAGAACAGCTGATAATAAATCTGATAGTTGTTTGCAGTTGGATGTTTTATAAAAGCCTAGTCACCTGCATTTGTGAAACCCAGGCCCTCAACTTGTACTCAAAGGGTCTACTGTTCTTTCAAGGGAATATATGGTACCTAAATCAGCATCCAGATCCAATCAAACCAGTGCTGATCTGAGCAGCAGGTGTTGAAGGAAAGTGCTATGTAAAAAGTTTTGAGTTCAAGATAGAAAAATCAAGATAATGAAGAATAAGGAGGGGAAAAGTGGAAGCAATCAGGAAGGCAGAGAGGATGGAAATTGACACTGGGGATCTCCTACCGTGTTAGACTAGCTTTATTTGGAACTTCAGGGCAAGTCGTTGAGGTTTTCTCATTAGACTGTGAAAAACACTCAAAGAAATCCCATGGAAACAAGAACTTTCTGTTGAAATGAACTTCTGTATCTTGACTGTGGGATCCTCCTGGCAAATTTCAGGAAATGGAAAGCATTTTTAGTTTTGCCTTCTGTCCAACATGGCTGTAGAAACTGATCTCATGGTTGTGGCTACTTCTGAAATACTTATTTCTTCAAATGGTTTTCTGCTCATATCTTTGTGCATACATGTGGATTTTTTTTTTGTGGGGAAGGCAGTTTTTAAAATTGTTTTACTCAAAGGACAGTGTGTGAAGTAGTTAATTCAAAAGTAGTGAAATAGTTCATTCAAAACTGATCATTCAAAATTACTTCACATCCTTCTAAAACTATGAGGAATATTGAATCTGGAAAAGGGGAAGTGGTTGAGAAGGAGAAAATGTAAATGAAAAACACAGGAAAATAGCAGAGCCAGAGATAGTAGAAGTAGTTATGTGTTTCTAGTTACTAGAGTTGATTTTCTCAACATTTAAAAGAAACACACATAAAGAGTTATGACTAAGAGCTTTCAGGTGGTAACAGGATACCTTAGATGGGAGAAGGTATACTTTAATGTATTAAATTTTGTATCTGCAGACCTACACTTGAATGCCACCTAACTGACAAATGACACTACTAGCTGCATGCCAAGGGCTATATGACCATTCAGCAAACCATTGCAGACTTTTTTCTTTTTCTCCAAGCACAAATTCAGTCCCTATTCACAAGCAAAGCCTTGTGGAAAAGAACCGAGTGCAACTGAAGCCAAGATTGCTGTTCATTTGCTGAGCTGAGTTCGTGCCACTGGGCAGGGATGGGTACCAACTTGGGACCATCTGTGAGTGAATTCTGTGCTGTGCAGCCCCTGTGGCTGTAGGAAGCAGCAGGTGTGGGCAACGGTCTCTTCCTCAGAGACTTTAAAATTTCAGTAAAATTTAGAGTAAGTACTGCTGGTGTATTATGGGCAGATTAAAGAACAGTGTATGTTGTTATCTGTTGATCTTTCGGGTTATATTTCTAGCAAAAAGCAAAACCGTTAGTCAAAGCCTAACCAAAGTCAAACCAAAGGATATCATCCTTGGTTTTCCACCTAAGCAGGTGAACAGGAACTTGTAGCAATGGATAGCCTATGTGTAGGTGGTCGCCTTTCTTGGATTTCCTTGATTATTCTTACTGCTATTGTTAGCAAGAGGAATTAAGAAAGAGATATAAAGAGACTGATTCAAAGGCTGCAGCTCATTTAAGTGTCTCTGCTGATATCCATAGCATTATAATTTTACAGAACATGGTGATTTTTCTATGTTGGATCCTAAAAATGACTTTCCTAATACCATTTAAAACTTTGTCATTTGAAAGATGTAGTAATATACATGAGATAATTTAAAAGCTGGATAAGGAAAAGACTTCTTTTTGAGGTGTCCATGAAACAGCAGTACTAGTAATATGAAATAACACCTTGCATGGATAAATATGTTTTGCCTAAATTAACTAATTAGGCCAAATTTAAAGCAACCCTTTTCTTAGAATGCTTACAGTAGAGTGTTCTGATGTAAAACAGAAATAGGGAGAAGGCATAACACAACTCTGTAAGAACCCACAATAACAAACCAGTGCATTTCTAGAGTATGCCTCTTCCTCTGGGAATCCAGAGGAATCCAGAATTTCTTGGAGTCCTTGTCTGTGTCTAACAGTTGTCCAAGTCAATAGTTAAAAGAAAGCAAGCAAAGTCTGATGTATGGGAGAGTGCTGGTTGTATTAACTAGGTCATCCATACTCTTGTCTTTGTATCTTTAACAGATGAATAGCACAATCCCTGTATCTTTTGCATTCTGTTGCTTTTATTAACTGCAAAGTCTGTGAGAGTTTCTTTGACTCCTAGGGAGCCTAACACAAACTTTGATGTTACATTTAAGTTTGGCTCACTGCAGGGTTCCTCTATGACAAGTGTGTATATGCGCAAACAAAATGGTACTGATAACACTAATAAAGAAGATGAGGCAGCATTTGGATAGCCTGCTGTAGGCACCACAAAGAACTCTTATTTACATAATATAAATGCCAGTAGTGAATAACAGAGATACATGTTGTTTACTCTCAGCCTATTTGTCTTTGTCTTGTAGCAAGCTGAAGTGCGGTTGAAGTGTCTTCTGGGACTGCAGGGAATTTATAGCAGAAAAGAACTTGTTTCCAGGATGGATCTCTTTACTAGCAGATTCAAGGTAAATAAATTACTGTTTGGTGGTTTTTTTTAAGTCTAGGTCAGTTGTATACACAGGGTCAAATATTTTGATCAGGGCTGATCTCCCCACTGTCTTGACTGACAGGAACTGCAGAAACATCCTGTTTGACTGGGTGAATGAAGGAGATTTGCAGGGATGTTTCCCTCTGTTTCTATGGAGTATTCCTTTTCACTTTAGTTCATGCACAAAATGGTGTTAGCATGTACTCTGGTCAGTTACCTCCATCATTCATCCAGAATGGCCCAGATTTTTTTACAGGATCTTTGGCAGATGACAAAGAATTTCATATGCTAAAGGTCCCTTTTTTTGCTGCCCCAGATAATGGGTTAACGTTGTAGATACTGGACTGGCTGTCCATGTATCACACTGATGTGGGAATGGCTCTCTCTTGATCTACCATGTCAGTATGAATCTTGAAGAAGGATAACTTATCTCCTTTCTGATCAAGTCAGGTGATACACTGTAAGTTTGAGAGTTTGTTTTGTGGCTGCACTGACACTGTACACTGCCTTTGTCATATTTCAACATCCTGACTCATTTAAGAAGTAAGCCCTTTACTTTTTTGAATCCTGGCCTTGGTAATGGTTTTGTCAGCTACTCTTATCCCAGTGGGATTGCACCTTTTCAGTATTTGGATAAGAAAGCCTCAAGATGTGATTGATATTCTCAGTCCTTCTGAATCAGTACATCATCAATGCCTGCATGTGACGCAAATTTGTGTTCTTTTTGCAAAAGGTGCAGGGCTTATCTGTATATCAAAACAGTTGCTAATAGTGAAAAATACCTATAGCACATCCTCAAAGAACAAGAAATAGATTAATAGTGGTATCTTAAGAATAAATTATACAGACTGAAGCTTGTTTATCTGAGATTGACTCCTGATTTAAATGATGATGTGGTAGTCCCTTATCTTTCTGTCTGCTGTAAGCTGCGTAACCAAACACAGGATTGGTATTCAGTAAAGACAGACGAAATAGCTCCAGTCTGTCTGTGCCGTGATCTCCCTCTGTGTGGAGGGTGCAGTGTAAATGGATCATTGCAAACTCCATCCCCCAATCAAAAAACTCCACCCAAACACAACTCCTTTCCCTCTAAGTGAAAGAACCTCAAAGAGCTACAGGCAACATACAAGTTTCAAAGTTTAGATCATGCTTTCTGTCTGAGTGATGGGAAATGTAATCATATAACTGTCAATCCGTTTCCTGCAAGAGGGAGTTTGTCATGTTCTCTCTGTTACCCTTGAGTGTTCAAACTCAGGATTTGTGGACTTAACATACCTTGCAACTGGATTGTGAGAAAAAGGAAGGTGCAAAGTAAAACGAATCTAGAGATTTATGTTAAGTGAGAAAGCTGTTAGTCCCCAGTCAAGCAAGTCTAAAGATTTAATATATCTTAAAGATATAGGCCACACTAAGATGTGGAAGTTCTTGGTTACACAGGACAGGAAAATTTCCAGTTTTCTGAGATATTTGCATGTGTACCAAGTTACAATAGTGTGAATTCCGGAGGTCAAGAATATTGTTGCTATTCCAGGAGGTACTTTTAGGACTTAAGTCCTAATTGTCTTTCCAGTAAGGCACTGACTTCTGTAACATGTAGGTACAGGCACTTCACTGTTGATGGGAGAAACTGATTATATAATACTTGTAATTTGAAACTTACCTTCATTTAACATACTGAAGTGCCAATAATAACATCTTAGAAACAAGTTGTCAGTCACTTTTAATTTGTAGACTGTAGTTGATTTCTTGTGAATGCATACATTACATTTATAAAAAATATCATATTACTGCATGATTAATTCAGTTAAAAAATTAACATGCTGTTAGTTTTCAGGGGCTGGGGAACTACTTGGTAGTAATCAAGTTGCCTTATGTCTCTTAGGAAATAGCTGCTGAAATAAAAATAAATCTGCTGTACTAGCGTAGATGATCTAGCTGTAGCAAAAATACATGTTTATTGAGAACAAACCATGTTACATCTTTTTATTGTCATTTTACATCCATTAGGATCGAATTGTGTCCATGCCTCTGGACAAGGACCATGAAGTAGCAGTTCAAGCCATGAAACTCTTGATGCTTATGTCACAGTAAATAATTTCTTTTTTAATTTACTGTATTGTTTTAATGGCAACAAGATCTAGATAGAATCCTGTTGAGTCTTCCTGTAATCAGTTACCTGTTGGGAAACAGTTGCTCCTGGCAGGATATGAGTTACAGATAACGCTGCCCAAGTTGTGGCATTTTCTTTCTGTGGGAAATACCAATGTCAGGAAAACCCTTGTGCTGAGATTCGGTCTGAAAACTACGTTTTTATGTCTTTACACTTCCTATTGAAAGGAAATGCCACATTTTCATTTTGGCTTTTCTCAAATAGAGCATCTGCCTCCTTTGGAGGAAGTTCCCACTGAAGATGGGGTCCCCACCCCATTTTCTCTCCTAGGGTTGCCGGGCCTTGACCAGAAGCTCAGAGAACTCTGCCAGCTTCCCTGTCTCTGCACCTGATGCAGGAGGCCTTGAGCTTTGAGGCTGTTGCTAGGGTTTGGACTTTCAGATTCTTGACTCCATGGCAGAGAATCTGGGAGCCATTGAGCCCACAGCAGACTGACTGGTGAGAAATCAGCCAGTGTATGATATTTTGGTATTGCTGAAGTTAAGAACTAACAGAAAAGTTGTTTTCTTGGGAAATCTACCTGCCAGCCATAGGTTTGGTAGGATAATGGAAAGCTGGAAGTGTGGGGAAAAATTAGACTTACTCTTACAGAAGTATAAGAATCTTATTCTAGTATATCCTTGAGCAGAATGCTTATTTTAGAAATGGCTTTATTTGCAAAACATGTGGGAATAAATTCTCTGTTCCTCTTTTTCAAAGCAAAGTGTGAATAAAACCCTCACTCCCATTTCATTGGTAATACAGTTGAGATGTTGGAACTCAGTGTCTCTTCTGTCTCTGAGTGTAAGTTGAATTCTGCTGATGTAGATGCTTAACTTCCATGTACAGCATGACATATTGTCCATTAGCCTTGTGGGAATTGCTTCTCCATTTAAGACAGAAGTATTAGTCTTTGATAGCTCAGCATGTAAACCTTAATGGACCAATTAATATGGTGTTGTAGGTATTTACTTTAAACTTCAAGTACATTTGTATGTTGAAGTGCTGCTGTATAGTCTATCTCACTTCTCACTCAACTAGTTTGAGTGGCATTTCTCCAGTCCCCCTTCAACAGGCACATCAGAGCAGCATATGATGCTGTGAACACAATATACGTTTCTGAAGGTAGGACCATTGTTTGGGCCTCACTGCTAGTAGCTGTGGTTATATTGTTTCTGTGTTCACAATGTCCATTTTTACATTCCCTTGGTTCCCCGTGGTGTGTAGCTGTTGGAACAAAGCACAATGCTTTGTCCAAGTATAATGTGTCCCTGTGCTAGGAAGAGCAGCTCACCATTGTTGAAGTACAAAGATTCCAAACACCAGCTAGGGCTGCCCTTGTTTCGTATCTGAAATAACAAGAGCTATATTGGCACTGCAGCTGTTTATCATCTCTGGCTTTATTATAAGAGATCATATTCTCATTAATGCAAGCTGCAGTTATAAAAGTTTGATCAATGTTTCTTTTTCCCTGAAGCAATTTTTTCCTAATTTTGCTTAAGTATGATTTTCGGTGTGAATAAATGCCTTCTAAAGTTTTCTGAATGACGTTTTTCCATCATAAAATGTAGTTCTCATAAGTAAAATTAATACATTTTGAAATTGTTTTTAATTAGGCTGTATAGAGGCCTAGCAAATATGTTCTTTTCTTCCTTTTTGCTCATCTGTTGCATAGCCATCCTCCTGTCTTCCACTTCCACCCCCCAGTTACTCTGAGCCCTGCTGATTTGGCTTAATTATTGGACTGATGGAAGTGGGAACTGGGGACTCAGTAACCAAATTCAGTGACAGCTCTTCTCTTTGATAAGACTAGTACTGACCAGTCTGTGAAACCTGTGTGAGGAGAATGCAGACAATATTATCAGTCACATTTAGAGGCATCTTAATAAGAGCCTGCATCAAGATGCTTTTCTAGCAGGGGAAAACTGATGCCTTAGTTCCTACAATAGTGGCAGAAAGGACTTGCTGCTGGCATTGCAGAAGCAAAGACATTCAGAACTATTGTGTTTCAAATAGATGTGTCTCATAGCTCAAACCCAGTATCTGGATATTGAGCAGTAATGTTGCTTGATATGTGCAGTAAAGCATGAAATGGGGCTGGGGACAGCAACTCCCCTGCCTTAGAGGGGATAAATGGCAGCTTGTATAAATGGTATGTCTACTAGTATGCTTTGATGTAATTAAGATTTTTGCCACTTTTGTCGTGCTGCATTGGCTTCTCTGTGAACGAGTCATTTTGGTCATCTGCAAATTTGCCAACTGAATTCTAGTGGCCCAACTTGCATTTTCAGTGAGATGTGAGAGACCTTTCAGATCAAGTTTCTATTTAAAAGCTACTGGCAAGAATCTCTACCTAATGAATTCCCTATATTTGATTTGGAATCATTAATTATTTTTTATAAAAATAATATAATGGTAAGTGGTCAGGTACTGACCTTTAGAACGTGTCTCTAATCTTGGAATAAATATTTTGTTTCATGACGAGAGTCAGCAAGAAACAAGGCCAGAAATAGCTTTTTCCTCCTAGTAGTCCACTGGGTGCTTTTTCCTGAGGAAGATTTACTGTGTCAGTAACTTGCTTTTACTGACGTAATTGTCTTTACATAATTGTACATAATTGTCTTTTGGGTGAGGATAGTAGTAAGACCTCATCAGCAATTAAGTGTTTTTGTGATGTTTCACCGTTGCAGCAGAGCTGTGCTCCATGTATGTTAAGAGGTTTGAGCATCTCTTCACCATCACTTCATTCCAGTCCTGTGGAATATACTTTGACTCCTCTGTGTACTACTGGCCCATAAAACTACTATGCTGGCCTTACATTCTCTCTTGCTAGCTACAGAGGCAGTGGAAACACTGATCTTTTCAACTCACTTATATGTATTACATTATTAAAAAATATTCCCAGTGCTGATTCAAAACCCTCTTGCTATGCATAACCTTGGGGTTTTTTTTAAATCCATATTTGTATTTTCTTCTTGTCTATGTCTGCGAGCTGAGATTTTTTTTTTATTCTTGTTTTTTGCATGTTGCCTCAAATTGAGCACGTCTTTGGACTAGTAGATTTATATTTTTGGGGGGCTAGTATATTTCTATATTTACAAAGCATGATGCGACCCCAAAACTGAAATGAGCATATGAGGTTTAGCATAATAGAAATTATTAATGGTACTGAATTATGCATAATTGTTAGCATTAATGTTGCAAAGAATCTGACAGGGAATAGAACTAGGAAGGAAATAAAGAGGGAGAAAACATGAGTGACAGTGAGAGACCATGGAATGTTACTGAAAACATTGCCTTTTAGGAGGCAAATTAGATTAGTGTGTCTACTGCTAGACAATTCTGTTAATTTTTGTGTGCTTAATTACCTAAAAGAGTAGAGGGATTTTGGAAAAGAGCAGCAAAAGTAATTAGGTAACTGTGGTAGATGTATGGGGGAAGGTTACAAGTGGTGCGGGTAGGGGCACAAATCTACAATTAGCTTGAATATGTAAATAGCACAGGGGAAAATGACTTTGTATTACATTAGTTAAATGTAACTAGAAATTAAACTGAGTTTTAAATGCAAAACACACTGGTCTGTCACAGCATAATCATGGTGTATTGCAACACGCTAATCCTGTTGTAGAGCTGTGGGAAAGGACTACTGTTAGTTATATTGTGGTAGCAACCATGTTATCGTTTTGTTGATCACCAAAGTGTGTCCTGAAATACTGCAATGACAGCAGGGGAGTGAGAATGAGATAACAGAACAAATCAGCCAATTTTTTTACTTAAAATTTTATTGCAGACGTTAAAAACAACTTCAACATATATTTTTTTGGTTGATAGTTCACAGCGTGCAAATACTGGTTTTACAATGTATTGTCAGATTTGGATATGTAACTTGACTTAATTTTAAGTGCAAAATGAACTGATTCTTTTTTGATTGAGATGCTATACCTGGGATTGCTGGTGTCTCCATAATGTGTACCAGATCTTTCCCTGCACAGCCATTAAAAACAAAGAGCAGAGTGGCAAAACTCTGAAAAGTGCATCAGGTGTGTTTTTATTTTACTGTTGTGATTTTAATGGTTATTGTTGATATAAGCAACAGTGCTGCCCAAGTCAGGCAACTTCAGCAGTCATATCTCTTGCAAAATGATACAAAAAGCAGCAGATATCTTTCAACTGGTGCCATATGCAGAACAAAATCAGGCTGTGATCTCCCTCTAGGGTATCCCAGCTTCTTCGTTGTGACATGTTCACACTGAAGCGTGGAGAAAATGGTATGTCATGACATTGCTATGTGGAAGGCCATGCCCGTTTATTTTTAGGCATCTAAACACTGGCAGGAACTTCTGGCTTAACCTTTATATGTTGCTTGGCCTTCTGAGGGCTGTAAATTTGCAGCAGTGTTATTGGTGTATTTGAAGTATTCTTTGAACATCTTATGTATGTAAAAAAGAAGGGCACCCATTTACTGTGGTAGCATTAGTGCGGGTGGTAGCAGGTGTAGTCGAGTGCTGCTACTTCCAGAGACAAGTAAATTGCCTAAGCACTCATTTGTATGGAAGTTATGAATAGAAACCTCATTGTATCACAGAGAGTAGTGATTGAACAGTATGTGAAAAATAGTAGTAGTACACACAGGTATTCCTTCCCATTCAAGAAAGAAAAAGGGCAAAGGTGCTGAAGTGGTGGTGTCATGAGTTTCTGTCAGGCAGTGCTGCAAAGAAAATGGAATTTTCTCCCCCCCTTTGCTTCTGTTCCATTAGGGATGGCTTCCTATGCAGCCAGAGCTGTTGCATTTGACCTACTCATGTCTTGAGGAGAGAGGAAATCACACTACTATAGATTAATGTAACTGGGGCAAATGCCAGCCTCTTAGAACATAAAGTTAAAACCAAGGAGATTGGGATTTCAGAAATCACAGAATGGCTGAAGTTAGAAGGGCCATCTGGTCCAAACCCCTGCTCAAGCAGGGCCACCAGGAGCATACTGCTCAGAACTACATCCAGACGGCTTTTGAGTATCTCCGACAATGGAGACTCCGCATACTCCCTGGGCAGCCTGTGCCGGTGCTCTGTCACCCTCACAATAAAAACGTGTTTCCTAATATTCAGAAGGAGCCTCCTGTGTTTCAGTTTGTGCCTGTTGCTTCTGGTCCTGGGCACCACTGAGCAGAGCCTGGCTCCATCTTCTTTACTCCCACCATCAGGTATTTACACATTTTGATAAAATCCCCCTGAGCCTTCTCTTCTGAAGCCTAAACAGCCTCAGCTCCCTCAGCCTTTCCTTATAGGAGAGATGCTCCGGTCCCTTGATCATCTTTGTGGCCCTTCATTCGTCTCTCTCCAGTATGTCTCTTTTACTGGGTAGCCCAGCACTGGACCCAGCACTCCAGGCGTGGCCTCACCAGTGCTGAGTAGAGGGTAAGGATCACCTCCCCAAACCTGCTGGTAACACTCTTAATGCAGGCCAGGATACCATTCACCTGCTTTTCATCAAGAGCACATTGGTGGCTCATGTTCAACTTGGTGTCCACCAGGACTGCCAGGACCTTTCCTAAGGATAGAAAATTTCTGTGGAAAGGCAGTTACATTAGTACTCTAGAGTCCTCAGTTTCTACCCAGAGAGATAGCAGGCACATTGCTGAGCTCTTTGAGCTATCTGAACAATCTAGGCAAGGAATTCTTTTGAAATAGAGATATTCAGGTATTGCATTCACTGTTTCCAAATATGCTAAGAAGAGAAAAAACCTGAAATATAAAGAATATAAAAAATCAAATATAAAAAATGTGTACATTTGTCTGGCATATTCATACAGGAAATTCCATTTAAGCA
The DNA here is from genome assembly GCA_035583135.1 of Lophotriccus pileatus. Taxonomy (NCBI): domain Eukaryota; kingdom Metazoa; phylum Chordata; class Aves; order Passeriformes; family Tyrannidae; genus Lophotriccus; species Lophotriccus pileatus. The sequence continues at coordinate 82,704,163 of JAWWES010000001.1, read as the reverse complement.
TAAGGAAGAAGTTTTTCATTGTGGGAGTGGTCCAATACTGGATCAAGTTGACAGAGATGTGGAGTCTCTGTCTTTATGGATATTCAAAACTTGACTGGACACAACCCTCATCAACTTGCTCTAGCTGATCCTCTTCAGGGGGTTGGACTGGGTGTTTTGTAGAGGTGCTGTCCACGCTCAGCTGTTCTGTAATATTGTGTTAGCTCAATCTAGATCACAGTATGTTTATATGGAAATTTCTTCTTTTCCAAGCGGTCAACAGTTTTTTTAGAAAAAATTATAGAAAATGGCAAAGACATCCTCATGGAAATTAGCGCTTTAAAAGAATTAAATAGTAGATTGACATTGAAAAGAATGAAAGAAACGTTGTCAGACTGCTAATTTATTTCTGTAAACTCCTGATGGCCTTTTAATGTAAAGACTTGCTATGTAATGTATTTTTGTTCCAGTAAGTGCTCTTTGTTTTCATTCTTTGTTTTACTCTCACTTGTTAAACTTGTAGAAGTTTAATACATTTGATCATTCATAGCTTCATAGGACACACCAATGCTTATTCATATACCCTAATGCACCATTTAACCTCTACTGTTTAACATTAATGAACACATTTTTACTCTATTTCCCCAGTATTGTAGATGGTTGAGTGAGTTGCATGAATATTTTGCTTTATGTGATTTCATGAAGTGTATACTCAGAGCACTTTCTGTATATCCTGTTACTGCAAATATATGATGAAGGGAATTGCATGTTCAAAGAGTCCACCAAAACTTGCCTGAAGTACATAAGGGAGCTTTTCTTTTTTGTTGAGGGAAAGCATTACCCTGTAATATTGATCCATCAGTTCTGGAGACATACCATTAGCACTTTCATTTAAGGACCTCTCTAATGGATGCTCCAGTGATACTCTCACCTAATGTGATGTGAGCTCACATTTTTTTCAGTCAGGTTGAAGGATGTTTTGGGGCTTTGTGAGTTGTAAGGATGCTGAAGGATGGAATGGGTTGGAGACAAATGGGCAAGTGTAGAAAGGACTGCTGATTTTTTTTCGGACATCGCTCATAGCAAATGAAGAGCATGAATCCTCAGTTGTAGACGGGGTATTGAACCACAGCTGTAGTTGGTTTTGAACTGTTACTACTTGAGGATTGAATGCAGTGATAAATAAAACCCCTTTCCTCTCACCTGGGTTTAGTAAGGGTGTCATATGTTGCTCTTTCATTCTGTGAAGTAGCTTAATCCAATGACATTGCTGTGGCTGTAAGAAGCAGGTACTTTGAAACTGTAATCCTTGCTTTGGGCTTCACTCCTCGGGTATCTCTTTGTCAGGTTATTCAGCCTTGATGCTTCAGTTTCTTTTTTGTAAAAGCTTGAAATTAATACCTTATCTACCTCATAGAGTGTTCTGGGTTTACTAGTTGGCATGTGGTGTTCTCAAGATGTGTAGCTGAATGAAAAAAATTTGTGACATTTGAGTGTTTGTGTTTGCGCAAAGATGTCACAGTCATAAGCATGCTACCAAGAATGTGTTTTGATTTTTTTTTTTACATGTGACTCTGTACAAGCTTAGTGTAATAGAATATAAGTTTTAAAATACTGTAATAAATAATTTAAAAATAATTTGTACTGTAAAAGGAAGGCTTCTTATTTTTTATTATATTCTATGGTGAACATCTAAGCATAAAGGCATGATTTTCCTCTTTTATTACTATTGGTCTTTTTACTGTGACCCTTGATCAACTGTAATTATGCTTTAAATTAATGTTCCTATCCATGCAGTGGGCCTGATCTGTCATGGCTTGCACAGAACTCTGTTTCTATACACAGTGAGTAAAAGAAAGCTGCCAATTTTGCTTGAGAGCATTTTTAGAAATGCCCTACAAAACATAGCTGTGTAAACAAGTGGCACGGCTATGGAGAATCAGGTCTAGTAAAAGCTGGACATAGCATTCATACTATTCTTTGCAGATAAACCTGAACTATAACTTCCGTTGTTATTTTTGCCTAGGAACTGTGAGGATGTGTTATCAGCTGAAGACTGTGAAATGTTATACCAGTTTGTTTATACCACACACCGTCCACTTGCAGTAGCAGCTGGGGAATTCCTTTATAAAAGGTATCTCTGCCTGCCTACTTCTCACATGTTCTCATTTGTTTTGGAATTAAGGTGGATTTATTTAAGGGGGACATTAAGCATTTGTTTTATTGCTGAAAGTGCTGAACCAGAAGAGAAAAGCTGTCTGGGGGTAACTGCATATTTCCATGCACAGCCCTGGCACAATAGCATGAGAAAAGTGGCAAGACTAATGTGGAGAATATGAAACTACTGACTGATCCACAAATGCCATGCTGTGTTGAGAGCATGCCCTCTTTCTTTCCACTTTCTTTTCTTGTTGCTTTGCTTCTTGCAAGCTAATCTGTCACCTGGCATCTGTGGTTTTCCATAGCTTTGGTGATTAATCACAAAAATGGCCTCCTCTTCTCCCTTTGGAAGTTGCCTTATACTTTGAATAATGAGAGAGGCAGCAGATTAAAAAGCCCTCCCAATTTTCTGTCAGGTTAATGAAGTACAGGGTTTATCTTCCCCAGGAGTAACTCTTATAAATGGGCAACAATGGTTGCATGAAATGAATGGAGTTGGTGAGCTAAAAGAGAAGAGATAAATATTCTGTCTCTACAGCTGAGAAAAATAATTTTGCCTTACAAAAAGGAATGAGAATAAAAATATTTTGGCAAGAATTTTGTGGGGAAAAATTCAGAAATAATAATTGTGTTTTCACACATGCAGAATCCCCTCCTAGTTGTCTTTTTCTACATAGCTGAATTGTTGACATTCTCAAGTTTGTGGAGTCAAGTCCAACAGAAAGACAAATGGAGATAAATTTCTGTTTTGACAAGTCTGCTGTCACATCTGCTAGACTTAGTCTTTTGTGTTGGTCCTAATATTCTCATAAATCAGGTGTTTTTCATCTCAGAACTCTGCTGCTTTTTGTCATTAAAGCAATTTGCCCTAATAACTTTACTTTTTCTACCTAGCTGGCCAGTACAGTTTGGCCACCTTGACCGTGTAAATCTTATCGTTGTGCTTGTTTGCCCAGTTTTTCTCTCTGGCACTTCTACCAGTCCAGAAACGTTCATTCTAGTGTGATAGAGATGTTAGTGACACTCTCCTTTCCCCTGGTCACACTGTTAAAAGTTTTAGTGTAAATGCTTATGCTTTCCACCCCTGCTGCCCCTGCTTCTTGGTTTGCACAAAATCTCCTCAATGTCTGCATATTTTAACTTAGGTTACTTAGCTGGCATAATTTATACCAGCAGAAGCACTTCCTGAAAGTATAAGCTTTTACTGATGTTTAATAATGTGGTCCAGCTCTTAAATCCAAGCCTTTTGGGCCTTGCAGTAATCTGTGGGGATGGCCTTCCTGTAGTTATTTTGGGATTAGCGCTTTTCGTGAGCTGTACAGTCACAGCTATTGTGGAGAAAGGGGGAAATGGAAATTGAAGTGTCATACTGTGCTTCATACTGCATACAGAAAAGGAAGAACAGATTTTCCACTATATTTGTGAAGCTAATTGCCTCTTATAAATACAAGATACTGTGCTTTCTTTAAGAAGCTGCAGTTCCAAGATTTATCGTGATGTGAATAATGGCTGTGAAGTAATATCTCTACTCTGTTGCTAAGGTTTAAATTTGGCCTAGAGCAAGCCCCTTTTCAAGCAGGAGCAAATGCCTACCTCATTATATGATCAGTTCTGTGGAATCTGCATCTATTGTCCAGAAAGTTGGCAGGGTACCTGTGAAATTATCAGAAATAGTCTCTGCCTCCACAGGGATAGCAGATCTCTCATAATGGAAAACTGTTTACTCTCTTTTCCTTTCATCTGGAAAAAAGTCCAATATTATTTGGGGTAAATAAGTAGACACTTAGGAGGAATACAGTTCTTGGGAGCTTGACAGAATTAGTATTACATTGGCAAATGAGTATAAGGAGAATGTGGCAGAACTGCACTGACTTCCTTTTCTGTTGGCAGGCTGCTTATTCATGAGGGAGATGAAGAAGTTCAGCCCAAAGGAGGAAGAAAGTTTGGGGCAAGTAGTGACCAGCTGAAAAGATTAATACGCTTTTTCTTGGAGAGTGAGGTGAGGAGAATAAACCCTGCAGTAAGCCTTTGAAATCCAGCGTTGCATGTTAAATTAAGTATTGGCTTGCTTTTGAAAGCAGTTTCTGGTGGGGACCTCTGAAATGTTTGGTGTTTGGAATGTCTTTGCTCCCTACATTGTTTTTAATTAAGGCATTTCTGCTCTGTTGTATTAAAACTAATTCACAACTATGTTAATGGAGAGAATCAGTGCTGAAGCAGTTTCTGAAAACAACCTGAAAGACCAATGCCACTGAGTGGGGGTTTTTTGGTCTGTGTCCATGTCTTTCTGCAGGTGTATATGCCTTGTTGTACCGTGGGTCCATGCTCCATTTAAACTTTTATCAGCTTAAGTTCTGTGCTTCACTGTTTAGCTTTTGCAGTGGTGCAGACCTGTATTTGGCCAAAGTGTCTCAGGCACAGCAGTTTTGAATCTTTCTGCGAAGAATTTCATAGATGACTCGTTTCTAGTCCTATGGCTGGATTTTTAGGTGTTATGATCAGCAATATAAGAGCAATATGGAAGCTAGTTTTAAGGAGATTATTTAAATTACAAGGGAAAGAGATCCTAAAAGGAGAAAATATTTTTCCTGCTTTCCCCCCCCTTTTCTTCTTTGTATCAGATTGAAGATGCATTTAAGTATTGACTAGCCTCAAAAAAATATGTTAGAATACTCTGTATGAATATATGTGTGACTGACAAAGCTTTGTCATTGGAAAAAGGGAGATCATATGAAGCTGTATTTCTTTTATTGATATGTTTGCTTTTATAAGCTTGTGTTTTTAATCCCTAGCTACACAAACACGTTGCATACCTTATAGACAGCTTGTGGGACTGGGCAGGCAAGTTCCTGAAGGACTGGGAGTGCATGACAACTCTTCTATTAAAAAATGGTGAAGAAGATGGAGAAGGTGGGTAAGCAGAGAGCATTGTTTTTGTTGAATTAATCTCTCCATACTGTTTTTTGAAGCCTGCCTTAGCTAGTTTAGGATCATGTCATGTTGCCGTACCGTTTGATCCCGAATTGTGGTCCCCAAGTGTCACAAAAGCAGATGCAACTCAATGCACTGCCAATGTAATATTTATATCAACATACTTGTTTTAATCAGTATTCTGTATTTTTGTAATGTTAGTTTAGAAACAATTGCTCAGATAAATGAGTAGGCTGTTGCTTCATCTTAATTTTTGTTTGCTGTGATGCTGAGACTGATTTACTTACAGCACTGAGTGATGCCCAGGAAAGTGCTCTCATTGAAATTATCCTCGCAACGGTTAGAGAAGCAGCTGAAGGTCATCCTCCAGTGGGCAGAGGTGCAGCCAAAAAAGTCAGTGCATCTTAGTCTTATTTATTCTCCTATAATCACATTCTCTTTGCCTTATGATCTTTGTCAGACAGAGTGTTCCTAGTTGTAGATGTATCTTAGGAAATAAAATGGCATATTTTTGTGAAATGATGCAGTGTCTTTTGACTCTAGATCTTATTAGAAGTGGATGTTGAAGGACATGAGCATAGAGGAAAGCCACATGAAGCTTATTATTGACAAATTATGAGCATTTTGTCCATGAGATAATAGCTGTACAATGATTTGCATCTATTTTTAACGTTAACAAAAAAAAAGCATCTGGTTTTCTCTGGAAAAGTGTCTTTATCTTAGCTTGGATATGCTTGAGACAATGCCATGTGAGTTAATCTTGGGTTACATGTAAAATTCTACTCAAATCTCAGAGATTTTGTAATTGAAACAAAATTGTTTATTTGCAGATTCTGTCAGTAAAAGAGAAGAAAATACAATTGGAAGATTGTACCAAAATTACCGAACACTTTATTATGGTGCTTCCTCAGCTCTTGGCAAAGGTAACTTAACAGCTGCTCTGTGAATGCATGTTAAATATTTCATTAAAATTCCTGCAGTACGCTCATATCCTGTTTTTTTCTCTGCAGTATTCAACAGATGTACAAAAAGTGGCAAATCTTCTGCAGATTCCTCAGTATTATGATTTAGATTTTTACAGTACGGGACATCAAGAAAAGGTGAATAGCAGTTGGGGTAATTGGTTCACGTGGAATGGACTAAATTTATGTGACAATGTTGAGAGTTTAGTGGGATTTGGAACAAGTAGGAGATTGCTGAAATACAAAGAAATGGTCTCATATCTTAAGGGAAATGGTATTATTCAGGCTTTAGTTTTTTATTTTGGGCTGTCAAAGAAAAGCCGTAGTGCTTGTCATTTCTGATATACTGTGACTGGCCCTGGTGGGTGATGATTTGTGGTTTCATGCGTTAGGCCCAGCCCTGGGTTTTTTCATTGCTGGGTGGAGAGAGGGTGGGTTATGCTGTGTGTCTAAGTTGGTGTCTCCCAGGAGTTTACTACAGAATAGGTTTCATGCTCCTTGAAGGCTGACCCCTGGCTGCTGGGGAATGACAGTAACTGAAAGATAAGAATGGAGATAGTGTATCTGCTGATGGGAAAGGGATGGTCAGAAATGGATAGATGAAATCTTTGAAATGGCTTAATGTATTCTTGAGCAGGAATGTTTACAGGGAGGTAATGTTAGGCAAACACTCCTAGGTTAATTTCAGCACAGAAGGTTAACTGGAAGAGAGAGAATCAGCAGAACAGCAGAAGTTACCTCCTCCCCCTAGGAGTGAAGACCCCAATTGCTGACATGATCTGAAACATTCTGCATCTTCTGCTGCTGAGGGAGACAACTACCATTCTTTGGAGACACACCTGTTCTTTGGAAAGGCGTATTTTATTCCCTGCCTTTTCTTCATGTAGTGTTAAACATGTATTGCTGAAGTAGCACATAAAGCAGTTGCTTCATTCTTTAGGAAGATCTAGAGACATAGTAATGAAAAAGAACTATAAACACAGAAAAAAAAGTTGTATCCTTCTAATCTTGCCCCTCTGCTCCTTAGACTGGCATTTGGATATAAGACTGCATCTTGGTTATATGACCTACAGGGATATATGGGCTTAGTGAAATGATTTAAAGCATAAGTGGATTTCTGTACAATTTATCTACAATACTCCTTTTATAACCTGCAGCATTTAGATGCTTTGCTGAGAGAGGTAAAAGACATTGTGGCCAAACACTCTGACATGTCTGTCCTCGAGGCTTCCTCCAGGACTTATTATATCCTCTGCAGTGAAGAAATTGCCATTTATAGCCAGGTGGATTGTGCTCGAACTCAGCTGATAGATGAGTTGATGGAACAGCTTAACCAGCTACTAGATTGCTTCTGGCAAAAGGTGAGTGTGACTCACTGTGGAGGTAACCAGACTGTTTCACCGTGGAAAAAAAAGGAAGACAAAAAAAATGGAGTTATGAAACTATTCTCTGCCTGCTGTTTCTGCTTGAAGGGAGCAGAACTTTGAAAGATGGGTTTGCACCTTTGGAAGAATTTGTTGTTTGTATTTTAATGAAGCAGATGTATTTTTTTGTGTTTTTGCAGGAATAGAGTGAGGAAAATAATAAACAAAGTAGTCCATACCAGCAACAGGGCGTTTTATGTCTTTTGGCAGGCTTTTATTGGACACTGATGTAAATTGTGTCGAGCCAGAAAATCCCCTAACCTCAGATTGGAACTATTTTGTTGATCTGTGTCAGCGTGGGATAATGTGTACTTAGGAGAAACAAATTAAGTGCCAGACTTAAACTCTATGGTTGCTTTGTAGTTACTCTAGTACTGTGTCAAAGAAACTATGGGCAAGATCAGCTAGTAAGTGCTGTGTATCTATAGGTGACGAGACTGTTCCCAAAAAGGTATGTTTCTATAGGTCTATATATTTGACTGTACACAAGATGCCCTTTGTGCTGTCACTTTGGCTGTAGGGAAAAAAAAAAGTAAATAGCAGTTTGTAGTGCAGATTTCGTAGCTTTGGGGGTCTTTGAAATAATGACTTTCCCCTTGAAGGAGGACTGCAGAGTCTCCCTCAAAGTTTTTCATTAGGTCTAAAAAGCAGAAACAGCTGGTGGTGATATGAATAGCTTGCTGGCTGAACTGAACAACAGAAGCCTGCAGCTGATCTGATCAACTGTGCCGTCATGAACAGGTGTCATGCCATGGTATGAGAGTTAACACTGGCAGGTTTTTATTGGACACTGGGATATTGTACAATGTGTCAAGCTAAAAAATCCCCTAACCTCAGATTGGATTGATTTTATTGGCCTTAAATAGAGATCTATGTCAATGTGGGAGAATGTGTACTTATGAGAAACAAGATAAGTGCTAGACCAGGGATTCTTCAACTCCCCCGTAGTGTGATCCATATCTAAATAAAGAGATTTTTCTCCTGGAACCCCTCCCTTCTAATTCCTGGTTGTATATATCGTCCCCCAGAATCACATAGTATACTTGTGGAAACTACAGCAATTGCATCTATGGGAAAGTATTTCATATATTTTTAGCTATCTTTGAATGTGATCTGGCAGCTGGAAGCAAAGAAGGTCAGCGCCATGTGAACAGTTAGCTTTCCAGAGATCCTTAACAACTGTGTGAAGGACCACGTTAGCCTAATTGCTAGTTTTTACTCTGTGTTAGCAATACTGCAGTCTAGGGAGGCTGCCATGGGGTTATTAATGACAGGGATGTTTCCTTAGAGAAAATGTCTATGCAGTTATATTGTTTTCTTTTTACTGTAGAGAAAGACATGAGTAGGGTGGTTAAAGATGAAGGTACTGGGGAGGGCTGGAGGAGAGTGATTCAAGCTTGTGGGTTGGTTGGGAAGAGAACATAATAGTGGCCTTTCCTTTCTTTGGCTAATTACTTTCTCTTTCCCAAACTTTCATGATTTAGGAAGGAGGATTTTGTATGGACGCAGGAGCAATTTCCCGTATGAACTCTGCTTTGAGAAGAGTAGCAGCTTTTCATAAGTGAGATGTTTATTTACACAATTTACATTCCCGTATACTTAAATTGTCGACCTTACACATGCAAATTGGGAATTGCTTTTTGGGTTTAATAGGGTTTTTCACACAGGAATAAAATGCTCTGTTTTTGCAAAGAGAAGTCTAATGCTGAATTGTTAATACTCGAGGTTGCAGTGGTAGACCACGAAAACTTACTTTTCCACCCTTATAATTAATATTTAATTGTTTAATGTTATTGTTCTACATCATCTGAAGTCAAAAATAAGATACATTTAACCTGTTTGGTCAGATAAGACTTAATTTCTTGCGTAGTGTATCATTATAATTTCTTTTTCACCTGCAGTGCCCATGATCTCACCAAGTGGAATCTATATGACAAGATTTTAAGATTCCTGGTGTTTGAAATGGAACATGGGAGTTTACCTGTTCTGGTGAGTTGTTAATATTTAACAGTGAAAGAGGTTTTTCTTGATGAAAGCACAAAAAAATAGAAAATATTAAATAATCTTATATATAAATGTCCTATGAGGAAGGAAGATATTGTTTCCATTTCTTAATCTGAGATACTGACACTGTCTTTGGTATAAAATTATTGTAATCTGTAAATTCATGCTTTTATATTAATTTATTTTGGAGATTGTCCAGAACTGTGATAATCATCTGACATCTGGATTGATCCTTTGTCATGTTCAGTACCTCCAATGATTGCGCTGTTTCATTTTCAGAACATATGAAATTGTTGAGACTGTGAAGACCCCTTTTTAGATTGCCTGTAACCAGAAATTGGAATACTTTGGACCTGTTGTTTATGTGTTGACACTTGGTGTAATAGTTTGTAATTACCAATTGTCTCAACTGCAGCCTTTTGGTTATCTGACTGTCTCAACTCAAGCATTGTCAGTGCCAAGATGGAGTTCTGTATTCTAGGATTACAAGGTGAAATACTTTAGGAGTTCTCTCCCTGTTTTCAGGAGAGAACTGGAAGGGTTTTTTGGGAAAAGGTGACATTTAGTTGAGTGGAGAGCCTGCAGCCGGTAGGTAGGGTGGATTTCTTTAGATGGAGTATCAGAGCACCAAGATTTGGCTTCTGCTCTGAATTGCCCTCTGGAGTAGTGTGCCTTTCATCAAAGACTGCAGAGAAATCATGAGAACCTAAGCTGAAGTTAGCCTCTATGAACGCATTTCTGGTACATGGGTTACTTTCCCTTGAACTCATCAAGATGTCAAAGAAGTTCTGCAAAAGCAGCACCTTAGTAATGAAGTTTCTCAGGGGACAATGTAATGTTTGCTTGTATGTAAACCTATGAAGTTTATTTTAAGGGTCTAAGTACAGTTGAGAAATGGTCGTGCAAGCAGCATGCGGAATGTCAGGCTTGAATGCTTTGTTTAGTCCTAAGCTTTTTGCTGTTGAGCCTTTCATGTAAGTAAAGGACATGTGTTTTTATTTTCAGATTATCCTGCCAGCTCTTCAGTGCACATATTTTTCTCTCCTATGGCAACTATCTGCAGTTTCAGAAAATTCTACCAAGGTTGGCCACTCACGTAACTTTGAAACTCAGAGATGTGCTTCTAGAAGTTTAAGTTACTTTTCCTGTTCTCAGATTGCCAAAAAAAACAGGGTTTATAAGAAGATAATTTGTGTGTTTTCTTGAGGAGACCAAATTGTGTTTATGCTTTTTCAGTCTGCAGGACAATAAGTGAACAATGCTTTACCTCTGTTTTTACTGCAAAACATGTGCATCGAATTCCAGGGGCTTGATGGAGATAAGGAACTTCTTTCACTGCCAAACAGTTTGCTGTTTTCTTGTTTTAAGCAACAAAGAATGTTCAGTGAAAACTCCAGGAAGTCCTGTTTATTTGTATTTTTTTTTTCCTTCTTTTAATTTACATATTTCTCGCAGAAGGCTGAGGAAAGGGGTAATTTTTCTCATCAGCTGACAATTTACTTTTGTAATTGATCTTATAAAGTACCAAGCTCTGGCAGGTATTTCAGAAGACAGTCTAGCTTAAGATACCAAAAAGGAAAACTCTCATTATGCATTGATTCACCTGTCAATGTGTACCAATGGGACTGCTCTTCATGGTGATTTCTGACTACAGTGAGTGCTGCTCCTTCTGTCATTCTGTCACCTTCCCTGGTGCTCCTGTGCGTACAGGACAGGACGCTGACATGGACACGTGTTTTGTGTGAGAAATGCTAACTGGGAGATTACCCATTTGGCGACTGATTCACTGTCTATTCCCGTCCCATTCCATTCCTGTGTGGATGTCCACTTCTCTCACTGCTCTAGTATGTTCTGCCTTTCACTCCAGACACAGTTAGCTTAACTGGTAATGGGGCAGCACATTTTTTATTTTGGCCTTTCATACGGGAGAAGATTTTGATTGGAAGCACCGTGTGACGGCCCACTCTGCAGGGCCAAATCTGGATGTTGGCAGAGAGAGAAGTTCCAAGAGCCAAAAACCCAACCATTTCCTGAACGACAGCTCTAGGACTGTTACTTCCCCCTCGCTCCTCCCCCAGCAGTGTTAAGGCAATGTATTACCCCTCCCCTGGTTCTCCTCAGCATGTCCTGGGATGGATCCCCTTTCTTGTAAATGTGCAGTTGCACAGCGTGAAAGCCAGCCCTCTTGTAAGGGCATTCCTCTTACACTGAGAGCACAAAGCTCAGTGTAGTGCAGCTGGGACCTGATGGAGGATCAGAAAGTCCTTTGTGTGGCTCTAGGCAAACAGTCTCTCATGCTGGATTCAGCTTAGCAAACAGAGGTGTCTTAAGTTTCTGAGTGCCGAAGTTAAACTCCGTTCCCTCTGTAGTCAATAGAGAGGGGGAGAAAAGCAACTCGAGAAGGCAAAGCACACTGAGGATTAGGTGGGACAGACCTGAGTTTTTTATGACTCCACTTCCATTGTTACCACTGCTTTATAAGGATAAGATGAAGTGAATAAGGGAATACATGCTGCCCACCCTACAGATTGAGAAACAAAGAGTTTGTGACTTGCTGACTACCACTGGCCTCAGCAAGTGTGACAGATGTAGTTGTTCATAGCTAGTAAGATGTTGTACCATGAGATGTCAGCTTTGTTCATAATGTCATCAGCTGTGCTTTCTTGAATAATACAAGTGGAAGAAAGATGCAACTATTGTTTGTTCTGTAATTCTCTGTTGAATTATAGTCCCATACATGCTGATCCTTTCACCTTTCCTAAATACGTTTTTAGGAGACTCTTTTTCCACTAAGAAGGGAGCTGAGACGTTTCAGTCAGATTTGCACTTGCTTCCTCCAACATAAGGAAAAAGATGTAAGAGAAAAGGTTTGTGTTTCTCTATCACTTAAGTAGCATTCATGCTCAGAACTCCTTTTAAGTGCCTGCCTTTCTTTTCATACTGATATTTCCTTCTACCAATTTTACTGGTTTTGTCTCTTAGAAGAAAAATAACTCTTTAAAAAAACAATCTCCAACTATTTGTTTTAAAGAAAAATTAAAGTTATGTGAGTTAAATACTGCAAGTCTGTGCTTTAGTCAAGCATAGATTTGTGTTTCCGTGGGTCCATCCACAGAATCAAGACCTGAATGTGAGTGGTAGTCATTGTGTTTTCTGATTAGACTGGTCAATGTACTGGTTGCTATCATTGCTTTATTAATGTCTTGCTATGAATATTACTTAAAAAATCTGTAGAAATTGTCCAGTGATTCATGGGTTAAAAGAGAGATATTCCAACATAATGGAGCGCTTCTTCTTTCCCATGGAAGTTTGAAAATCTTTAGGTGGTGTTCATGTATGATACTTGCATATATACACTGCATCCTGAGGTACAAATTTTGAAAGGGCTTAGCTGTGGCATTTCACCACAGCTGAGGCAAAAAGAAATCTTTAGCTTGCAAGGAAGAAGTGGGATGGAAGCTAGGTTGTGTTGGGTGGAGATGCAAAGTGGAGTTGGCATGAAAAGTAACACAGTATCCTTCTTTGGTTTTGTTTGCTTGATACAGGCCTTTATGATACTCTGTGACTGGTTGCTGATTTTGAGTCATCAGGATTCAAACGATAAGGAAGGAGCAATTGGACTTCTAGGTTATCTTCCTAATGCATCACTTCAGGAAAAACTGTTTTTGTTTATCCGGGAACATGTTTTTATGGACGAAGAAGAGGAAAGAAAAGGTTAGGCATCTTCATCACCAGAGAAACAATCTATCACTTTTGCTACCATTTGTCATCTGCAGTGAATGTATCAGGAAAAGGGGCTGGCCTCTTTTTTTGTCGTTGTTTTGTGTGTTGCTTTGTTTTTTTAACGGTTGGACCCCTTTACAGACAAAACGGGTGACCTGTTATTCACTGATCTGTACCATTGATCTGTGGATTAACCATAGGATATAGCTACCAATTTACTTGTAGGATGAAAAGGGCTGAAGCAGTGCAGGCATGGGTGAGAATGTAAAAGTATTTGGTAGACTGACTTTTATGGTACAGGTGATGATATTAGAGGAAAGCCTTGCAGTGTTGCAGTGTGGCTCTCAGTGTGTGGACCCTTTGAAGCCATCAGAGTAAAGGATTAGTGGATTTTGATTTTGGGGCTGTGGGGCAGATTTTACAGAATCATAGACTAGCTTGGGTTGGAAGGGACCTTAAAGACCATCTAGTTCCAACCCCCCTGGCATACTGACACCTTCCACTAGACCAGGTTGCTCAGAACCCCATCCAATATGGCCTTGAACAGGGATGGGGCATTCACAAATTCTCTGGTCAGCCTGTTCCAGTGCCTCACCAGCCTGACAATCAAGAATTCCTTCCTATATCTAAGGGATAAATCTGCCCTCTTTCAGTTTAAAGCCATTCCTCCTTGTGCTGTCACTACATGCCTGTGTACAAAGTCCCTCTCCAGCTCTTGTCCGCCCACTTCAGGTACTGGGAAGGTGCTGTAAGGTCTCTGCTCCAGGCTGAAACCCCCAACTCTCTCAGCCTGTCTCCATAGCCAGGGTGCTCCAGCCCTCTGATCATCTTCATGACCCTCCCCTGGTCTTGCTCCAGCAGCCCCACATCCTTCTTACGGTGGGAGCCTCAGAGCTGGATGCAGGACTCCAGGTGGGGTCTCACCAGAGCGGAGTAGAGGGGCAGAATCCCCTCCTTTGACCTTCTGGCCACTCTGCTTTTGATCCAGCCCACCACATGGTTGGCTTTCTGGGCTGCAAGCACATGTTGCAGGGTCATGTTGAGTTTCTTATCAACCAGCACCCCCAAGTTCTTTCTCTCAGGGCTGCTCTCAGTCCAGTGGGAAACAGTATTTGTTGCTCTGTTGCCTTTTTTCAAACACATTTGGAAGCTGTGTTGAGGTTGTAATTATGAAGGCTGGTTTCTTTTGGGAGTGTTTGGAAAATAGATTATTAGTTCATTGTGGTTCTGAGGTCAAGTTCAAGTGTCATGCTTTAAAAAAGCAAATTCTATCTGTCAAACTCTTGTCCTTCAGCTGTTCAGATGGAGTTCTGTGTTCAGTTTTGGGCACCACACTTCTTCAGGTCATAGTGTATATGCAAGAACTGCTGATGGGCCAAAATTGCAACAGAGAGATAGGAGGAGAGAATCTGTATTAGTAAAGGGAGACATACAGTAAAAAAGATGGCACAAGTGTAGGTTGTAGTGTCCTAGTTGCGTATGTTACATATCTGAAACTGATAAAATTGTTCCTGTTTTGAGTTAGATGGCCTGAGATCTTTTTCAAACCCATTTTCTATGATGCTTTCAATTTCTCAGTTCTCCTCACAACAGATCCGTGTCATCCCATTGCACATTCCTTTCTGAACAAGTGATTTTGTGATACTTATGGGTGTGCATGTCTGTCTGCACAGCTGGCAGCTGTTTCATTCTGGTTTTAACTCTAATTTGCAGATACTTCAGAAGTCATTTGCCTTATGTTTGTTTCCAGGCCCATAGTCATTCTAGAAGCAGATACAGTCCACATCAAAATTATAGGCCAGAGACTGAAGCCTTCTGGCAGCTGATAGGTTACATGCGCAGCAAGAGAAAGTGTATCAGCTCTCCTGCTGCAAGAAGCTCTCCCCAAGCACCTTCGTAGCATTGTTGGAATACTCTTAAGAGTATTTGTTTTCCGCAAGTTTTCCAGCTAGTAATTAACTCATGTTTCATAATATGTTCTTAATGCTATTAAATGACTTTTTTTCTTTTACTGTTGTTGATAACCACTTGGAGAGTCACATCTGAACTCTTGTTGACTGTGTGTGACTACTTTTGTAGGGTTTCTGATGAGTTATGTGCTACTTTTCTAGCATCTGTTTTATTCTAGGAAAAAGAAATGTAGTTGCAATTTTTCTGGTCACTTCGATTTGTTGTATTTGTGCCTGTTATTCTACACTCTGGTTCTATTCCGTAGCTGTGAGTAGTGTTGTACAAGGAGATTCTGACTAGTAGAAATGCAAAGGCCTTATGAAGATCAGAATAGAAGACTGTGGAAATAAATTTTGTTTCACTGTCATCAGCTGCAGGCTTTGAAATGGGTATAAACCTTTGTTTTCTGATTTACACAAGAAGGAGCGCTGGCATCTGTTGCTTAGCATGTTGACTGAACAGCTGAGTCTGTGCTATTTAGATGAAAGTTGGTCATTTAAATTGAGATATCTTGAAAAAAAGTAATAGAACAAAGCTTCAATGTTTTTTTTTCCGTAGACCTGACAGAAGAGGAAGAGAAAAAGGATGAAAGTTGCAAACTTGATGACTTGCACAAAAAGCGGAGTCTTCTTGCAGCATATTGCAAGTTAATAGTGTATAATGTGGTAGAGATGACTGCAGCTGCTGAGATCTATAAGTATTATGTGAAGGTAATGTTTTAGATAAGGTTACTTTCCCTATCAGTGCATTTTAGTTTTTGAAAGTGACTCCAGTGTTTGTGAAAGATGTGGTATTAATAGCGTTATGGCTCAGAATCCTTGTAGGATCAGAAAAGGGCTATAAAATCAAGCAGGAGTGGGGCAAATCTCTTCCCTTGGCTCCAGAATGGCACCTCATTGCAGACAAAGCAACTGAAAATTGAGCAAAGAATATGTTTGCTCCTCACATTCTCCAGAGAGGCCACTGCAAAGAAGCAGTGTATGGCTGGGGAGTGCTTTAGATGTAGAGCTTCTCACACTGAAGCTGTCAAGTTACTTCACATGGCTTACACAGAAGGTGGCCTACATTTCACCTGAGTCCTAGAGTTCAGACAATTAGTAGACCTTCAGCCACTCTGACTTGGGTTTCAGGAGGGCTGAGAACAAAATGGAAAGTTTCCCTGAGTCAACTAACAGACCTTTGGAAATACCTGAATATGAATCTTGTTCTTTACTTCCTTGGCAAACACTGGTTAAATACAGAAAACTCTCTTTTTCTCTACCAAAGAGGCTTTGTTCCTTTGTTATAAATAATACTTAATAATTTCAGTAAAACTTTAATCCTCACATTACTCTTAAAGGAGCATACCATTGGTTTATGTATGAAATAAAATAAAAAGTCCAATTTTCATCTTCTAACTTGTGTGTTTGGATATTGGGAGTGTTTTATGAACTTCTTGTGTCACATGAACAGGCACATGTTTTGTGTACTTCCAGTGCTAAAGAAGGGGAATGATAATTCTCATTTGTTTTGTTGCTATTACTAGACCTACAATGATTTTGGAGACATAATTAAAGAAATGTTAAGCAAGATGAGGCACAATAACAAAATGCAGAGTGCCAAGACACTGATTCTTTGTCTGCAGCAGGTAAGGTTAAGATTAAAAGTAAGTTGCTACGGGCTCTTATGACATCTGTATTCATAGTGAAGACTTTTACCTACCATGCCATAATTATTCATAATCATTAGAAAATCTAGTGAAAGAAATTATTTCCTTTCCTGCCCTTTCTATGTGTGTGTTGTTTTCGCATGTCATAATTAAAACTCCTTTAAATTCATTACATCAGTTTAAAAAGGTAATTTTGTGCTTGATTTTTTTGGTCATGATTTTAATCTTCAAGTATGTTAGAACTGATGTGAGATTATGAAGTGTTTCTTGGGACATGGTAAGTATTGTTTTAACCTTAACAAATGTTAAGGATACTGTGCTGTGTTTTATGGATTATCTTAATTTTTGTTGAAATTGAGGAACCACGGATGTGCCTATGGCTGGTCAGCTCCAACCCCCTGTATTTTCAGCATTTTTTTCTGGAGAAAAGTGGGTTGCAGCACTTTGAAAGGGCCTCAGTTGCTGTGGCTTGCAGCTGCTGACTGATAGCCAGTTAGCTATTTTAACAGCTGCTTTTGCCTGCTCTGCCCATGGCCAGAGCTGCTTGTAGCTTGTGCTGTAATCCAGAGAGCAGGCTCCTACCAGAGGGTACTGATACATGAGCTTTGGTTATTTCACACACATTGCCAGGGCTTAGATCTGTGAACTAGCCCTTGAAATCTGAGCTTAGATGAGGCTAAGCAGCATTTGGCTACATATATTCTGCTGACATAGTCAGGACTTTGTGTTTAGGTATCACATAGACAACAGGCCCTTTTTGGCCTTTGCTTGACCTTGAAAGTTAACAGGTTAAAGATAACAAGCTACTGCCATATTTTGTTAGGAAAACACCCCAAAGCATATTTAATTGGGCTCATGATGTCCTTTTGACCCACTCTGAGAAATTGGACTATGCTGCTGCCAGACTTGCTGCTTTGTAGCCGTCTGCTACTCTGAAAGCCTCTCAGGCAAATAAGGCTTTTGGGGCTTGGTTCAGAAGTCCAAGAGGAGATGGCATCAGTGGAACCATCATCTTCTGTTTATGCACATCATTTTTTATTTTTTTTTTTTTTTTTTATTTGTGCCTGTTGAGCTCACCTGTGTCTTTTGCGTCAAGTTGCTACTTGTTGTCCATTCATGTGCTTCAGAAGCAATTGACTTACCTGCTCTTTTGTAAGGCTTCTGTTTGTGTAAGGCAACTGTTGCTTGCTGTGCACATCTCTCTGTCTTCCTGGTGCTCTGTTTGTCTGTAGGATTACCTATGTTTGCTTATCTGAGACTTCTCTTGCAGCTGTTTCAGACACATGCAGAAAGCCAGGACAGCAGTAGTGGTGTGGACTTCTCCTCTGCTTCCTTTACAAACATCAAAGAACTTGCTCGTCGCTTTTCACTAACATTTGGTTGGGACCAAGTGAAATCTAGAGAATCTATAGCCATGATACACAAGTATGTGCCATGTAACATCATGTTGTCTGTGGTCATTGCTTTTGTTAGTTGTCTATTTTAACTGTTTTATTGCTCTGCTATTTTTTTTTTTTTTTCTTCTAATAGGGAAGGGATTGAATTTGCTTTTCAAGGAGCTACTGGAGTAGATGGAAAATGCTTGCCTCCTAACTTGGGCTTTCTGTTAATCATCAGTGAATTTTCCAACAAGCTGTTAAAGCCAGACAAAAGACTAGTGTAAGTTAAGTTCTTGTACACCATCATACACAGTCTGTGATTTGTGTATCCCTGTACACAGGACACTTGAGCTTCAGTATGGTAGAATTTGCTAAAGGGCTTTTCAGAGACCTCTGAAATCATTCTGTCCCTGAGGCTGAGAGACACTTGTTGAATTTTGTAGTAGCAGTTATTTCAGGAACAAACAGTGCATGGATCATTATTTTGTAATGATCTAATTCCACAGCTTCAGGCTTCTATTACATGAATTCCATGGTGAATATTTGGAATATATCTGTGACATCTTCATAATGTGGATATTTAAATTCAAGAATTTATTATTTACATGCAAATATGCCCTTATCAGTGGGCCCATGTTTTACAGTGGTTTAAATATTTATATTTAATAAGAATCATAGCCTTATTTTGGCATTGTGGGGTATTATGTGTCTGAATGGAGAGATATATGAGTATGTCTCTTATTCCCTTCACCTGCCTCAGCTCCAGTCATTTTTGAGAAGGAAGTAACATTCTTCCTTCTATTTGACCTTTAGCATTACATCCGTAGTCATTGCTGCTTATTTTGGATCCGGGTCTCTGCATTTCAGTATTTTATTTATAGACACTGTAAAACCCAGGTATTTCCATTTTCCTGACAGCATATTTGGAATCATGGGAATATAAGATGAAACATTAAGACACATCTGCCTTTTTTGAATTTCTGAGCAAATCACTCCAGTACATGACAAGGGAAGTTTCACTTTTGAAAGAAAGTCAGCAGAAATGGAAAAAACCCCAACTACCACATCTTGCTGAGCTCTATGTACCACTTGCTCCTGTGTTGCTTTGCCTGAAGTTGAAGGATAACTTTTATGGGGATCATCAACCAGGTTTTATGTAACATGGGTCAAGAGTGGTAAAATGTCTACCTTCCTGTTACTTCACATTACATGATTTATTAACAATTGCCAGCTACACAGACAGTTCATTTTGAAAAAATTAATTTGAACCCAGAATGCAAAATGGAGAAGAAAAAGAGTTAACATACACTGATTACAAACCCTGATAAACATAAAGGGGATAATCTAAGGGTATTGGTAACTTCCATTTTTGCATTTTTCTCAGATGAGAATCTTTGAGATCTACAACTAAAACTGCTTTTCATAGAATCCAGAGGAGCTCAAGGATAATCTTGTCCCAACCCTCCTGCCGTGGGCAGGGACACCTTCCACTAAATCAAGTTGCTCAAAATCCTATTCAGCCTGGCCACGAACACTTCCAGGGGTGGGATTTCCACAACCTCTCTGAGCAATCTGTTCCAGATCACCCTCACAGTCAAGAATTTCTTCCTAATTTAGACCCCCTCTCTTTCAGTCTAAAGCCATTAAAAGCCATGTCCTATCTCTTTGTGCCCCTGTAAAAAATCCCTCTCCAGCTCCCTTGTAGGCTCCCTTTAAGTACTGAAAGGTGCTGTGAGTTGTGCCCAAAGCTTTCTCTTCTCCAGGCCAAACAACCCCAACTCTCTCAGCCTGTCTTCATAGGGAAAGTGCTCCAGGCCCCAGATTGTACAGTTTCTGTATAACTCTGTCATGTCGGGATTTTAAAGAACTGTTGTCTGTGGTGACACCCATGCAATAGTTAGCTTTCTGTTAATCCATACTTGAAAAACTGTCATTTCATTTACCTCTAAGGAGTAGTTTCAAATTCAGCAAAAGGAAAATATCTAATTGTTGATGTGGGCAGATTTAAAGCTAAATCCTGATAACTCTTTTCCTAGGACTATATTTAACCTCTTGATCAGAGGATATGCTCTAGAAGTATATTCCTGAATGTGTTACATAGGTAGGTTTATTGATTGAAACGTTTTGTGGGAAATACAGAATCCAGCAGAGAATGCACTTGACTTCAGTTCCTACTGTTTTGGACCTTCCCACTGCTTCTGGGAACAAATGGGAAACAATAAAATTCACAAGAGGGGAAATTGCAATTTATTCACAAGGACATTCATACTATGTTTCTAGAATAACAGTTTCTATTCTGGGAAGCCTAAAGTGCCTTGCAGAGGCTGCAGATTATATTTCCTCTTAGAAATATTTATGTTTAGCTCTATCATAAATTACTGAATGGAATGTTTTAGGTCAACACGAACTTTTAGAAATAAACATCTGGTTATTTTCGTTTTTCTTATTAATCATAGGATTGATGTCCAGGTCTGTATGTTAACATATGTGAATGTACCTGTAATAGATGAGATACAGAATATGGGCATTTGTTAGAAAGGGCTAATTTCAACACCATCAAAGTATATGGACTTTAACCCTCTCCCCTGTAATTGCTCAGGCTGTAGCAGTAAAATACCTGACTTGTCAATTGCTCTGTACCACAAAATGCACACAAGAAATGAATTGCTGAATAGCAAGCGGCATGAAGGGCCTGATTCCTGAATCCGTAGGAGTCTTTCCATTGACATTGATAGCAGTTAGATTAGACCCTGAAACTGTAGTTACAATGTGTGCTTGTTTGAAACCAACGAATTCCATTACCAGGGTTTCTTAATCCCTGGGGCCCCCCAAGGCCAGGACTCTTAATTGTTTTGGAGACGGTGCTTACCCTGACCTCCTCTCAGCACTGGTTTTCTTGTTTTGCAAAGTGAATGAAATGTCTGATACTTTCCAGGCCACTCTCCTAATCACAAAAAGAATAATATACTGTACAGGCTGGCGTTAAAACTGTCACTTCTGGTATTTGCTAAGGTGGGGTCTGTTTTAACAACACTGGGCTTGATTTCAAAGTGATGAACTGTAGCTGAAATGTGGTGAATATCCAGTTTCTAATCCTGAGTCAGATTTTGGTTTTCTTTTCTTATTGTTATGAAGTAGTAATGGGTCAGAAAGACTTTGTCAGAAATGTCCTGTTTTTCAAAAAGAATGTATGAAGAAGGCCTCTTCGCTCCAGAAAAGGTGATAGCTTCACGTGGGATTCAGGAAAGCTTGAAGTCAAATCTCTGGATTGAATCAGAGAGAACAGGGATTTGAAACAATGTTTCCTACATCCCAGGTGTTGTCATAAGTGCAGAGCTGTTAACTGCTTGTTGCAGACACTTGGAATTTTAATGAGAAGCTGAAAGGATTGGATTGTTTTTGAGATGATACTATAAAAAAGTGGTTTAAATGATTGTGTTTTGGTTTTTTTCTTTTAAATTTTGACAGAATAGGCACTCATGGTGTAAATACCCCATTTCCTGACCTCTGTTGTTTCCTGTACTATTGAATCACAAGGAGCATCTCTCACCTGGGGACCTCCTTTGTGTTGCAGTCCATGAGGCAGAAAAGGCCACCAGTAGGACCAGTGGATCCTCACAGAATTCTGCTCCATTCAAATTACTACTGGCAGCAGCTGTTGGCAGTGACTTTCCCTGCACAAGAAACTCTTTCTAGAAGCTGATGTAATTTTGTAATTTCAGGATATCTAATGTTGTTTCTAATGCGAAAATTCAAGCACTCTTAGCTTTGAAGGCATTTGTATTTTAAATACATATTTCAGAGAAGAGGGAAGCCCTTTGTTCAACAGTTCTGTCTGCACCTTTGGAGAGTAAAGGGAAAAGCCTTTCTAGCAATACCTGCCCTGGACACTGAAGGGAAAGATACTGAGTTTTCTTATGCTTACTTTTGTTTTTCTCCAGGTACACTTACTTACAGAGGTACATAGCAGAACCGCTGCCCTGCAGAGGAGACGAATGGCAGCCCTTGGTCTGGTACAGAAACTCTTTACTGGCAAATGAAGATGAGGAGACTTCTGCCCTCAGCAGTTTGGGAGATTGGCCCCCTGTGGGCACATCTAAGACATCTTCTTTTAAAAGGAAATTGTCTAATGGTACGAAAACTTCCCTGTTTTTGATACCTGTATTTGCTTTCTCTGTCTGTCAAAATTGCTGCAGTTGCTATTTTGCTTTGCTTTACCAAATTTGTATTTGCTAAAATGCACTTCATGCTTTGCATTAGCAGTACAGTACCACAGTGTGTTGGATGTTGTGGCTTTTGCCTTCAGCTTTGTTGTTGTTAAAGGTGCCTTCATCACTCAATAGCAGTAAGGTTGGGCTGGAAACTCTTGAGTGAGCAGAATTCAAGATTATCTGAATTCTGCTCTGTACTGACATCTGGCATTTCTCTCTGCCCTTGAGGCTTGGTTGATTGCTTTCAATTGTTAACTTAAGGACATTGTTGCTTTAGGCCTTGTAGGTGATAGAGACAGGAGAGGCATTTCCAGAAGTTGCTTCAGATCTTCAGCCCAGATGAACTTCAGCCAAATCATCTTCTAGGGTTTTTTCTCTCTCTTGAATTTCTAGCGAGCCTGTAAGATTATATTCCTGCTTTTAAGAGTTATAGTTAGGTGGGCTGCATCCAGGCTTTTGCAGCATTTGTGGACTTCCAATCTGTAATGAAATATTCACTGCATGGATATGGTGGGACTTAGTTAAAATGTTATAAAGCCAATATGAAAACAATTGCTAATAACAATGCTAAGTGCTATGGACATGTGCAGTCATGTGTGGAGTAAAGGAAATTTTTCCAGTGTCCCTTAGTTTCTTTCTCATCCTTTCTTGTAAATTTTCTTCTCAGTGGTTTGCCTTCAGAGAGCTTGTTCCCTTGTGTCCCCAAAGGTCTTCTTTTCTTGAGGACCTTCTTTTCTTATAGACTCAGCAGTACTGATAGCAGTTATGGACCAGGGCCAAGTTCATAAATCTAGATTGCAAAAATGACCAGTGGGCAAATTAAATGGATTTTCTTTTAAGTGGCTTTTAACTGTCTCCTTCAATAAATGAATGCTTTGCTCCAGATCTCCTTTTGAGCTTGGCCCCATTGTTTCACTGCTGTGGGAAACATGTTGGAAATGTCCATCTCAAGACCTCTGAGGGTGATGCTGAAGAGCAATTTTGTTCGCTGTCTGTTCCAGGGTCTTTGCCTGAAACCAGCCAGACTGAAGCAGCAAGCAAAGCCCCAGAACAGCAGTGCACTTCCCAGCTTCCCTCTGCAGCAGGGAAAAACAGGAAGAGGCTGAAATCTCGAGAGATATGCTTGCAGGAACGTTTGCCATTCCTTTGTCCAGGAGGGCTGCGCAGAAGATACTGGTGAGAGTTTTATGTCTTACAAGCTCTTTCACTTGTCCTGGTATTGGGGTCTCTCTATCCACCTCTGCTTCTGTTTTTTAAAATACTTATGGGCAAAGGATGTGTGCCCTTCCTGTCTTTCTTATGGGCTCTGTCCCAAGGACATGTTTCCTTAGTTCAGTATCTACATTTGCTGCTTTAGCCTGCCACTGTCACAGGGCTTCCTTGCCTTCTTGGACTAGTATTGAGTGTACAGAGAAAAAGACAAGGAAGGAAGGAAGTTCCCTGTGCCACTTCTCTTGTCCTGATTAGAGAGCTGTGGTGTTGGTTACTGCCTGGCTGTTTGCTGCAGCCAGATGATGTGTTTTCTGCATCTCTGGAAATTAAAGAGGATTCTTGTCTCTGCAGATCTGCCATTAACTGGTGGCTTCCTTTTAGAGGAGTGTCTGTCTATGTGCAGCAGGCACACATGCCTAAGGGAAACCCCATGGAACTTGGGTATAAGTGTTGCAGAAGTAGGGAGTCTGGAGTCTACTTCTGAGCTCTGTAAAGCAATCGAAGGGCTTGGTTGCAAGTTTCCTTTAATACAGGTAATTTATTGAGGTGTTAGGTGCCATTTCCCTTATTGGTAGGTTAAAAGGTGAGACGTAAATCTCAGAAAGATGCATACCTTTCCAGGTTTCCAGGGACACTTGTTAAATGGATCTGGTGAATATGCTTAAAATAGAACAAAAATTTATTAAACATGAAGGTAGTCCCTGTTTAAATCAAGGTTTTGTTTCTGAACTGCTTTATTGGAAATTGCTCAGAGCATAACCTGTTTCATACCTGGGAAATTCTGGGCCAGTAACTTTTTAGGCTACTTTACATGGATATCAGCAGCAGAAGTATCTGCCTTAAACACACTTGTGCAATGTGCAGCCTCTGTTATGAGGTTTCTAAAGACTTAGCTTTTTTTTGGTTCATCTTTTTTGTTTCCAGCAAAGATGAGATTAAGACAGAAGATGTCTCAGAGGAGGGTCAAGCAGGAGGCACAACTGAAGATGCTGATGTTGATGTTGTTGGTGCAGATCAGGTAATTCTGGGTCAGGTTTTTCACTTGTAGTGAAGGTGGTGAATGTGAGGTCAGAGACTCCTGAGTAACCATCTAGCAGCAAAGAGGGGCTGCTCTTTTGTGGTCCCTTTCAGGATGAGAAAAGGGGGATTTCCACTCTTTCCTTTCCAGCTGTAGCTATAGTTTCCTCCTTCAGCTTGATCTGCATTTTAGGGCAATTCTTATTGTAGCATCTAGACATCCTTAGGTACACTGAACGCCAGCTAGGATGCACTAAGAGAATCCCATTTCCTTTTTTGCCATACTGTGAAGCTTTCTGATTAAGAGACATTTGCTGCAGTTGCTTTGTGTTACCGACACATTGCAGAGATGGCACTGCTGCATGGCCTGCATGGAATGTTTGCTTCAGAAATTGTGTTTGCACTGTGCTCTTTGGATTGAAAGACTCAGAATGTGTCTGACCAGTGGTCAGCCCAGTGCTCTCACTGGAGTGTCCCATGTTTCTCGCC
Source organism: Lophotriccus pileatus (assembly GCA_035583135.1). Lineage (NCBI taxonomy): Eukaryota > Metazoa > Chordata > Aves > Passeriformes > Tyrannidae > Lophotriccus > Lophotriccus pileatus. The sequence goes on along the minus strand of JAWWES010000001.1, from coordinate 82,679,074 downwards.
CTTTTCCAGTCAAGGCTGTTGGGCAGATTAAATTGTCCCCAAAGCAGCTGGGGATTTGAAGGGAAGCATGAGAACATTGTGGGCTTGGAGTGGCAGCCAGTGTAGCCGGGGGGTTGTCTTGTAGGCACTGATTGCCTTTGGGATCAAAGTTTGGCAGAGCTGCAGCTGTCTGCCTGGCTCTCAGCTCAGCCTGGGAATGGATACTTGCAGCAGAGAAAGACTTTTAAGCCTTTGAGGCAGTGGAGTGCAAGGACTCAAATAGGACATTGTACAGCAGGGTCTTGCAGAGTGACTGTGTGGAAAGGGGTGCAGTGGGATAGACAGGCCATGAGTTTTCCTGTGCTGCAGCTACTCACAGCCCTTCTGTCCTCTAAAGGTTTACCGTGTCAGCCACTGCAGCAGCCTGAGTGGTTCCTTCAGGTTTTTCTCCTGTATTTTCCCCTGCTCTCTGAACTTCAGAATGCAACTCAGTATTTGGTAGATAGTTTTTCTGCAGTGAGTAAGGCAATGCCTTGATTTCCAGTGGCTCTGGTTATCTGGGATCTAACAGCCACAGTGAGACTGCAAGATTTTTGACTTATTTTAAATGAGTTTTTCCTCAGATCAAAGAGTTCCTTTTCATATGAGTGGTGGGCTTTTTTGTTTTGTTTTGTTTTTAAAGAGGACTAGAAGGGAAAAAAGGACTTCTACCTTTTCTTCAAGTCATATGTGTGTTAAAATGTAGATTGACCGGACCGTGTACTTGGAGCAGCTGCTACTGAAGATAGATAATAGAAGAATTTAAATCCATGGAGCAAGATTGTAGCCATATATAAAATGCACTACTTATCCAGTGTGTGGCCTTTCCCTGTAGTGTCTTTTCTGTGCTCCTTGGGGTATAGAAATGCTTATTTCCTTTTGTGGAGGCTAAGTATAGTTCTTTCCAAGAGATGGCTCTACAGACAAGCTGGTAGATGAGATGCTACAATGTTATTCAGATTCCTTATGTGCTCTTACAGGATGTCTTCTTCATAGTACAAGGCTGATTTAATTTCTCTTTTCTTGTGGTATAGGACAGTTAAGACACTGAGAGGATAAGCAGAAGAATACACTGTTTTTTCCTGCAAATTGTTTAACTTGAAAATGTGGTTGTGAGGGCATCCACTGAGACAGCAGGAGACACGTATCAAGGTGAATTTCTGCCTATGGGCATCCACCCAGAACCAGTTTGTAGCCCTGCAGTTGATTTCTCCCTGTTGCTGGTTGTGGGCGTTGCTGATATGGCTGCAGCTGTGGGTGTTATGAGCATCATTACTCAACTACATCCTGGTCCTTGATGCTGCCTTGGAAAAATTACCAACTGAAGGAATCAGGGTATAGACAAATATTGAACTGAAGACTCTGTGAACTAGGGTGAGACAAGCTTGTTTGAATCAGGGCAGAGTTCCACTGGATGTGTCCTTTACCACTGGAGGTAACCGGGGTGGATATCTACTTGTTTCCTCTTACCTGACACCGGAGAGAAAGGAGCGTGGCCCAGCTGCGAACACTGTGACCTGCTGGGTGATGGCAAGTGCCATTTCCTGCCTGTAAAATGGAAAACCTGGATCAAATCACCTGAAAGTATTTCTAAATTCCATTGATTAGAGAGACATGGTTAGTGGTCTGTGGGCATCAGGACATGTTCCCAGGAGACTTGCATCAAGGCTTCTAAGTAACAAAGGAAGAAACAGCAGAGAAGCTGACTGAGTACTTTCCTCTGGAAGAAATCCTTTGCACACAGTGATCATATGGTATTTACTTGGAAAATGTAAAGCCTGGAAAGACAGTGTAAATAGACTGTAAATATGGTAATCACGAGTAGGGTTTTTTCATTAAGAGTTTGCAAATGATCTTCACTCAAGAGTGTTTCAGAGGCAGCAGGCCTCTGTGGATACTTTCACTGACACTTTGGCGCTGCTCCATGGAATTGTATATTTCAGTAATGCTATCAGCTTTTTAATATATATATATATTTTGGATTGTAACTGTGTAAAATAAACTGCAGAACTATTGCTATCCATTAGTACTGAATGTGCAAGTGGTACTCCCACACTCTGTCTGGAGGAAAGAAGAGCAGCAATGCCTGCTGACCTTCCCATTTGTTCTGTTATTCAACAGGCTGAGAAGGGAGTTCCCATAAACATGGAAGTGAAAGCCATGACTGCCTCCCAGGTATTGGGTACTCTGAATTGGCCGCAGTAAACCCCTTTTCCTTGCATAGTTGGGGGTGCAGTGGGCTAATACAAGGGGTGAGGTAGCACTCCTATGATAATGCAGTTCTCAGTTGCCCTGTGACTTGGTCAGTAACTCCCCATACCTGGACGATGGTAGTGATGTTTCCCTAATCCATCTAGATTTGTGGATTTAGGCCTAAGCATGCACCAGGTAGACAGAATGCAGCTTGACTAAGAAAACAGTTATCCCTGGGACCACATCAAGCGTACAGGTGCTTTAATTCTTGTATGGGAATTACTCTGCTGGGGAAAGGTACAGTAATTGTTATGGTTCATGTATTGTAAGAAAAGGCACTTCCACAGTAACGACATAATTTGCTATTCTTCGGAAAGAAGGGTGTTGGTTATTACAAGTGAAATAGAGAGCAGGATTTAACAGGCACTTCATTAAACACAAAGTGGCAACAACAGCTACAGGCTCTGCAGGAGAGATCGACCCTGCACCATAGCTCTGTGTAACAGAAATGCCACTGTATGCTGAGAAAGCCTCTGGCTGTTCACTGCCCATCTACAAGCCCCCTTTTTAGGAAGGGTTTCAGGTAGGAAATAGCAGCAGGCCACCACCTCTTGCACTGCAACAGATGTTAAGGATCATGTAGAAAGCTGGTTGGTCATCCTTTCCCACAGCACCTTAGGGAACAGAGCTTAACATAAATGCTCTGTATATCTTTACTGTTTAAAAGCTCCAAACCATGGACAAGTAGCAAAAGGTACCCAACTAACAGTGGAGAAATTTGACATTGGTGAGTCTCTATTAAAACTGGAATAATCAACCCCAATTACCTTTTTTTTTTTTTAAAGAATCCTTTGAATGGTATTAAAATGAGTTGAGTTTTCCTCAGTAAGGTTCCCCAACATTTTAGCAATACGTTTCATTACTTAAGATACACAGGTACTTAAGATATACAGGTACTTAAGATACACAGGTATCTTAAGATACCTTTTAGACCTTAAGATACCTTTAAGATACGTTACTTAAGATAAACAGGTGTGTAGGTCTGTACAGGAGATGGTGTGGTGAGTTGAGCAGAACAGATTTCTCTGCACCACTCCCAGCTCTTCAGCAATAAACTCTTTTGGATAAAGAAAAACCTGCTAGAGGCTGATTGCTCTGAATATGCAGCTTGTTGCCATTATCCAACCAGACTGCATACCTGTGTAACCCATCCTATTGTGAGTGGTTCTTTAATAGTAAGACATAACTGTGTGCAGTACGTAACAATTAGAACTGTTACATTACATGTAGGAAAATCTTTATTTGAAAATACAAACATGTTTTTTAAACATTTTAAAGATCTACACTGCAACCAAAAAAATAACTTACATCTTTTTGTACATTTTTTCCCCCAACAAAAATCTGTTTAACATTTAAGAGTGAGGCAACAATTTCACGCTGCTGTGACACTGATGAATTCACGGAATGTGTCAATAGCAAACAAGCGAAGGGGGGGACAGACAAAAGCACTGAATGCCCACAAGAAATTAGTGCACATCACTTATCAAGTAACATTTATACAAAGGATTTTTTTAAAAAATTGGTTCCTTCTCCATGAATTAACACACCCATTTTTGATCAAGTATGAACACTAAAACAGACTTCATTGTTATCGTTTTTATGATTAACATCAATGAAAAGACTGAGGTTTAGAAGGGCAAGCAAAATTAAATTTGGGGCAAACAAGGACTACGCAGAATAAAAGCAACTTGTCTTGGGCATTCGCTTTCCTTGTATACTACTAATATGGTCAGCCTGTCAAACAAAACTCTGCTTGTAAATGAGCACTGAATCGTGCACTCATTGTCATGTCTCTTCCTTGCCAAGGCATAAAACCACTAGGGCTGTCTATGAGTGTAAGCGCATTGCAGGCCAGGTATAAATTGTCTCCTTACCTCCCATACCAGGACAGAAATACCTGTTCACAGGCAGGACAGGAGATGGTCAGTGCACCACACGTCAACTTTGAGAGAATTATACAGTTCTCTAAAAAACAGTAGATTACTTTTCTCTAAAGTCAAATATTGTTATTCTTCCAAAAAGGAATTATGCAACATCTGTAAATAAATATTTTAATCTATTTTAAAAACTATAAACTATTGAATAAATACAAAAATTTTCATCATTCCATACAAATGCGCTTCTTTTACTTAAAAGGTAGTGTAGTGATTAAATATTTTTAGCACAAAACTAAGCTGACTTCCAGGAAACAAACCCCACTGAAACATATTGGTGTATAGCAGACCTGCTGCAGACTGTCCCTTCTCTTCTGCAAGTGTTGACCACAAGTAACCTCTACTCAAAATCCTCTTCATAGTCATATTCATCCAAGTCTACATCAGCCAGATGGGAAGGCATTTCAAAAAATGGTCTTCTCTCCATTTGATACTTTAGGACATTGGCCTTCTGATGGTCTACAGGATTCAGTTCTGCTTCATACCTAGCGGCAGACACAAAAAAGAAATTGAAAGAGTCTATGCCAGGGAGCACCTAAAAGTTGGAACACTAACAAGGCACGTGCAGGAAGAACGTATTTTCCAATATTATATTTACAGTAAAGAAACACGTACCCAGAAGCAGCACTCGGGTTCTGCAATAATTGTATCAGTTTAAGCTGGCTTACTCTCCCATCATGTGCAGAACTTCCCTGTGCCATACACAGGTTTACTGAGGGGATTCAAAGCACACACTGCTCCAGTGGACTATGCATAGGTTAGAAACAAGACTAAGTATTTGACAAAAACCCCTGAAGTTTCAAGAAAGCTGAAATGTTCTTCAATTATGAAGAACAAACTACAGCAGTTGATATGACAAAAGAGACAGAATACTCAATTGAGAGTCTTATTAAAATTTGTGTGAGCATTGGGAAGCAATAGCAACCATGTTTTTAAGCAGATGCTGGAAGCAAAACACAACTGTTTAACCAGAAACTACTGATAACCACCTGCTGGTGATGCAAATGAAAAGATGGATAACTAACTCAAGTCAGTGAATGCTGATATTTAAAAAAGATTAGCTTCAACACTGTTTATGTGGGATCAATCTGTAATTCATATCCTTTAAAAAAGTACATCTGTGGAGATTTATGGTGTCAGATTAAAGAACTGACCATTCCCTGGGCTTAGGTGACTCAGGTTCACGCATGTCTTCCCAAGCACTACTGAATCTCATCTCAACACCTGACTATTTCCATCTACTTAACAGGACTGTGCAGAGAATGACCTTTAGATACTGCAGTATGTGTTATTTAAACATAGTTTATAAAGGCTGATTAGGAGAAGTGTTATTTCAGAGAAAGACATAGGGCAAAGAGTTAAATACTAAGAATCCACTATGAACACTAAAATAGAGCAGCACCTTGGGTTTCTCCCATGAGTTGAGCACTGATTTAAAGAGAAAACAAAAGCCATCCGAAGGTTTACTTCACCAAGTAACACATTTAAAAACTAGGGTATGCATATTCTACCATAACAACAGTTTTGGCTCACACACCTCTACTTGACAGTCTCCTACACCATTAACTGCATATTTCTGAGAAGGACTAGTTTTTTCTTTTAGAGAGGATTCATACCAACCCTCGTGCTGGACTCTTACCCGTCGTTCCACTGGTCACTTGCTGCCTCTTCTGCTACCAAAATATCATACTCTTCAGCAGCATACCTCTCCCAATCAGAGACCTCTGGACTTTCACCTTCACCATCCTAAACAATCACATTGCAAGTTATACAAAAAAATTTATTAACTGCTAAGCATGTAACTATAAAGACTTTTAAAGCTTCATACTCACCCGCAACATAGAAAACTGATCCTTCTGTTCATGGTCAAGGTATTTTTCAATGTTGAAAAAAGTATCAAAGAATACATTTGTCAACTTACATCGCTTTAAATCATGCAGGGTAATTTTTCCTGTAAAGAATATTATGAGATAAGACAATTAGAGATAAAATAATTAGAGCTGAAGTTATCCTTTCTCCAAAGAGGAGGAATGTTATTCAAAAGCTAAGTCATCATTACTCAATCATCACTGCTCAAGAACATTTGTCACTGATGCTCAATGCAATGGGAGAGAAGTGCATAGATGAAACACACAACTAGAGATGTGTCCTTCAAAGTGGACAGAACTTCTAAATGTTTCAGGTTTGTTCCTTGCTTTGGCTGTCATCCCACTGTCCTTTGGTATGTTGGAGTGAGATGCAGTCTACCTCACTTAGCTATTAAAAGTCATTTAAGGTAACTGTTTAAGCTTCCTCAAGAGATAGAAGTCTCCAGGGAGCTAGCAATTCCTTCCCAAGGAGTGCTTGGGTAGCAGGTAGGAATCTCCTATGGCAGTGGCCCTTTTAGTTCCCTGACTTGAACAGACAAATGTATGACACAGATGACAGTGTGTGACTATGCTTCGTACAGATGAATTTTTCACAGAGACAAGGTTGCCACACTTGTCCAGCCTGATCAATATTTACTGCTTGAGAGGAAAGCTAAATGCTCAGAGGTGTTTTGTTTGATTTTTATAGAGTGATACTTTAAAGACTCAAATCAATGGATCTGTTAAGCATTAGAAATATTTATCATGTTGCTCAGGAATGTTACCCTATTTCAAAGCTGAATATTTTCAGCTTTCTGCAGAAAGGCTGAAAAATATGAAATATACAGGGGAAGACAGATGCTTATCCTTAAAACTCCCCTTTATTGATTCACCTGGAATACAGACAATTTTCCATTGTCAATCAAATAGGAACTAACTGATGATGTTATAGAAAAGTTCAATAAAAAACAGAGTTGGAACAATGTTTTCTCAGCATACTGTCCCAGCTTTTAACAAAGTGTAAGTCAAGGACATCACAGGAAAGCAAAAGCCAAATCCCATTTGGAAATGGTTGCCACACTTGCATCTGTTGTGAAGTGCCTCAGTGCATTCTGGCTTAGAGCTGGTGCTCCAGAACGACACAAATCCCCCATGGCACCTGTGCTGTATCTGTCAGACCCACACAGATGTCTCACGCATTGGGCCATCTCAAGTGGCAGCAACTCTCCACAACCAAGTAAATGATTTGAGTCCTAGTTATATAAGCTCCTAATTTAAGTTAGACTCCTATATTTGCTTCATTTATTTGCCCTCCAGTTTCCGTTTATTGCAATGGGAGCTCAGACACTCAACACTCATGTAGATGTGTTTCATTGTCCCTCCAACACCAAGAAAAAGAGTGAAAGTGAAGGAATTAATTCAGGTCTCCATAAGCATCCTGTACCAAACTGTACCACATTTTAGCCCTAACTTTATGAAAGTATCATCTCTTGTTTCAAATCTACCAGGTGAAACTTTATTTTTTGCTGACAGTTTCTTTATTAGGAAAGCAGAAGATTTTTTTTCTTAATCCATCTTTTAAACATCATATCAGTTTTTATATTAAAAAAGGTCACTACTGGCTTTCATTTCTGTTGTCCTAAATAACTTATCTTGGTTGTGTTCCATAGCCACCTTTTGTCATCCTCATGACACAGAGGAGATATATGAATCTTGTTTAATTTGAAATGCAGAACAGACACGTTACTGGAAATGTCTGTCTTTCAGAAGCATAATGTACAACACTGCAAGGGAACTACTACAGAGCTTGGGAGGTGGTTGGAAGCAACCATATAACATAAATGCACTTTTCAGAGCTTGCTTCACTTCATTTTAAATGCTCCCCAGCCCCCGTGTATTAAACAATGTTGGTCTAACACTTCATTCCACTGATATCAAGGATTGAGCTTCCAGATGAATCACAATTCATATTTCTTTTTAATTTACAATTTTTTAAATTTGCCTTTAGAAATGTGCTTTCACGGGGCAAATCCATTTTAACTTGGCTTAATAAGAATATAAAGTTTTAAGTTCTAGTTTTGAGCCATTTCAATTCCCTTTAGCATGCAAAAAATCACATCTCAATAAAAGGCAACTATTTCTTGTGTGAAATGTAAACTGAAGTTTCATCAGCAAAAGATCATACAATGTCAAATGCAGGAGAATAGAATACAGGTCTGTGAAGGCTCAGAGGGACATAGAAAGTAGCCAAAAACTCAGAACAGCTTATTATTCACTTAATTTTAAGCCTCTTGTCAAGAACCTCCTAAGGGCAGCTTAGGGTTCTAATGTAAAATAAGTTAATACTGATCTACAGAGACAAACACTGTTTAAAAACTGTTCCTTCTGAAGAAATCTCAATTAAATGAGTGCTAGAACAGGCAAGAGAATGGATGAACAGTCAAGAGCTTTTCTTTTTTTTTTTTTTTCACCTCAGTTAGACAGTGACAAGATTTCACTTAAGACTAAATGTGGCTACAAGCCCAAAGTAAAAGCCTACAAGGAATTTTAAAGCAGCATGTTAAATTTTAGTATTGAAAGGATGCCTGCCTGGTGTTAGAAGACCAATCAATTAATAAGCTCTAACAGACTAGAGAAAAGACAACCTCAAGGCATATTATATGTGTGACCAACTCAGTGCTCTTACAGGTGCACTAACTCCTAAACCCAGAGAAACAGAAGAGAAAGATTTTATTACCTTCATGTTGTGGCTTTACAAGATCCAGCATCTGGCATAAACAGTCTTCAAATGGCAAAGGTTCTATGGCCATGTTATCTAATTTTTGGCACTGTTCTTCATAAAAATACTCCAATTCATACATAGACAAAGCACCATCCCCATCTAGATCCATGCAGCGGAACCAGTATTCAATGCTGAAATTCAGTAATAGCAAAGAGCTGTTTATACAAACTTACTACAGAATTTCAAGAATTCATACTGCCTGTTTTAAAGGCAAAACTAGACTTAAGACTACATTCCATAATGCTATAGAAAGCCATTAAACACCACCTACTGCAGTAAAAGTTTCTGGTATTTGCCATCCAGTATTGCATTTGAAAACACATTTGTTAACTGTGTGAAGGAGGAGACTAAAACACATGGGTTTATATTAAAAAAAAATAAAAATAAAGGGAGCCAAAGAAAAATCGAACTATGCATCAAAACTTCAGTATTTTGGTTTTTTTTCATATTGAACAAGCCACTGAACATGTTGTTCAACATGTCACATTATAGGTTTTTTATCAGTATCATACAGCTAATACCAGCTGCACAGTTTCCCAAAGCCACTGGCATCATGAAACAACTGCAATTTCCTTTATATATAACCCTGTCCATAAGTAGGCCACACACAGCATATGGAACAATAACATTGACTTAGCCTCTTAAAAATCATGAAAATAGACTTCTACAGCAATAACAACAGGAGACATCGATAAATAAGAATGATGCAATGAACTGGGCCAGTTTTCCACTCATGTTTTTATAGTTTAGCTTCGTCCATCAGAGTTCCAGCTGTGCATCAGTGGTTCCCATCTCAGGACTGGAAAAGCAATAAAGTCGGTCTTTGTTTCTGTTAAAACATAAACTTTTTCTTACCTAGTTGGTGTTTTCTTGTCCTCTTCAGATATCAAAAACCAGACAAAATCAGCGTAGCTAATCTTTCCATCTTTTTGTGCTTTTCTACCTCTTGAAGGCCAACGGGGAAAGAGAAAATTTATTTTAGAACACCTAGTTTTTACTAAGCAAAATTAAGGACTATTTTCCTTGCTGCTATTAACTATGAGCTCCTAACCAATGCAGTGTTCATAAGGTAACTTGTCACAGACTACACTGATCATTCAGGATAAGGACCTTGTGTGCTCTGTTCTATTTCTAAGGCAATGGTAAAGAGGAAGGGAGCAGCTGGAGAGGAAGGTAATAAGAACTTAAAGCTTTTCTCCCTGGGCAGCAAAGCCACTACTTAATTGTTAACAGAAGAGATATCTCAATTAATTTTTAATGATATGCTATATATACAAGTGCATACGCTTTTTAGAATTTCTATTCAGGTAGAAGTGATGAGAACTTAAAGCTTTACAGAACTCCAGTAGCTAAAAGTTTTGGAATGCAAATGAAAATGCAATAGAAACATTCAGGAAGTGTCCATGACAAGAACATAATTGTCTGTTTCTACTCACATACCACAGAACACATCAACTAAGTAAGTTCTGAAGACACATAGTCAACCTGTCTACTAAAAAGTCAGGCAGGCAGTTCCTAGATATGTTAGATTTCAATTCCAAATTTTTTTTTGTTTCATTTTCAAGATCTCTAAGAAAATATATGGTATATGTTTTTGTCTTGCCCAAAAAACTCATAAAAAGGAGTAAGCTCTAGACGCATGCCTGCCAAGTGCCATTTCACTCACTTCAGCTTCTGTTATTTCTATTTATCAGCTGGTTTCTAACTGCAGATACTGTGCTAGCATGTTTCAAAAATTAATAAAATGCCATAAATACACAAGAGGAAGTCAATCCAAAGGGGAAAAAAGAAAAATGACTGTCAAAAATGCAAATTAACTCAACTGGAGGCATTTTTGTAAATTTATTGATGCAATAAGCATTTTTTTTTTACAAGTAGTACTTAAAATCCCAGTTCCCTTTAAACATTTTACACGTTTGAGGGGTGGAAAAACAATGATGCCAACATTTCTTCCCTTCCTCATTCCCAGCCCTGCTAAATCACACGGCATCCAGTGACAAAGGTTCATATGGGTAAAGAAAGGAGAGTGAAGATCTTGGAGTGTGCCAAAGGTTCCAAGAGCATTCTAGTACTACTGGAGTTTAAATTACTTAATAAATGCTGAAATTCACTATTCCATTGCAAGGGGAAGGCATTTTTTCCCTGTAATATCACACAATTTAACAAGCAAATATTAACTTGGATTTAGATCAGCATACAAAATAAGTACCTTGTTACTGCCCCTGAGAAGATCCGCTCTATCATCCTATTTGAAATTGCTGTGAAAAAAAGGTTGAAAACAATGTCAATTCAATACAAGTTATTTTTGCTTCGTATTGTCTTGTTGAAGAGTTTACTGGAACCCTTTATATATACAGATCTGTGAGAAAGCTCATTAATCCCTTTGAATCCTTTTGGAGAGAGTCAAAGTCTCCAAAGCAAAGCTAGAACCAACCAACTTTGAAATCAGGCTTGATACACAAATAGTAGCGTACTGAAAATAATAAAATTGGCTGATTAATAAGGCAGCATTTACCAGTTCTTTGACAAGTAAATCAAGTTTTCCAGTGACATTAAGTTTTACATGACCTTGGCAAAGAGCCAAAATAGAATTGGCACGATCATACATACTAAACATACCTAACTGATTCTGCCGGGGATCTATTTCTGACATGGTTCTGATCCATGCTTCTATTTTGAAACCATTTCAGGGATTTTACAGACATGTCTTAACTGAGCACTACCTCTGTAAAGGATATTCAATTTATCCTTAAGAATTTGTGGATGGTACTCAAAGCAGCACGATACTATTCTCATAGAAGAAAGAAACCTGCTAACTAGTGCTACATAGTATTAAAAAAAAATGTACTACAGCTAAGTTAGCAAAACTTTAAAATAAGCCAAGTACCTGAATGTATGTTTGCCTTTTCCACTCTTTTCATACCTTGCCATAAAAGCCATGGTACTTGAATAATATCAGTATAATTGATAGTTTCCAAGATAACAACACAAAACTGCCAAATGCAACCGTTTATTATACATCAATACTGAAATGATATTTCCTCTACTTCTTTGCTAAGATCAGAATTAAAATTCAGAATTTTCCTCAAATCTGGTATTGGTAGATGCAAAGCAGCATCACAGATGACTCATCCTGTTTTATTTCACTGAATCAGCAGGATCAGCTATACCAACACCGACAGACTCACGAACACCGGCCTTGGCATTTAACTACTTCCTCAGCTGAAAGTTTACAGGTCAGTTAATACATGTAAACAAAGGTGCTTCATTTGTCATACCATGATCGTTATGTCGAGCTAAATCCTTCCGATCAATATAGAGGTCATGGTCTGTATCCAGCTCCCAAAATTTGCAATAGATAACATAAAAATGTTCATAGGAGAAGTACTCTGTCAGCTGGTTGATATCAGCTTCCTCTTCCAATAATGCCACATTCTATCATCAGAAGGATAAACAGAACATGTTAAAGAGTTTGTAAGATGTTTTGAATGATCTGAGTTCTCATAACCAAGTTAACATCTTATGTTATTTCAGTGCAACAATTTTTATCTTCAGGGACAATGAACACTGTACAGCATGACAGCAAGGACTGAACACACACACAGAAGAAAACTAATGCATTCACAGAAGAATGAGTATATCAGCCCAACTTCTGCTAAACATATTTGCATGTATACAACTCCAGATAGAAGAAATTACATTTAAACATATTCTAATGTATGAGAATTAATGCAATTGGGTCTTCACTACTTTTTGGAAAAGGAAGAAATGCTACTTATGTTACTCCCTTAAGCAATTAGTTAATGCAATTTTAAAACTTCTGGAAATAACTGTCTTGTAAAATTTTAGATATTAGGTACCTGCAAAAAGTTGCTTTTCCTGAGCTCATTACAAGTTATTTTTCCAGACCAGGACCTATTTACTGTATAAAATATTCTCTGTATCACCTGCAAGAAACAGAAAATGGAAGAAGTCTTAATTATGCCTCCTAAACATTTGTCAAAGATGTCTTAGTTCAGCTTTAGAGAGCTCTATCTTTCTCCTATTTCTATTCTTCTAATTACTTAACAGGTTAATGCTTCTCTTGTGTAGTATTACCAACCCATTTCTAAATCTATATCTAAACTCATGTAGGTAAGTCTTATTTCAATGCTGCAGTACCCATATCTCAGTAATGTTGCTGAATACTTGTATGCTATCCAAAATATGTCTGTTGGCAATTTCAGTACCTCCCAGTCTTCCAGATCTACAGGATATCATCTAATAATCATATTAGTATACCTTATTACTTCAGATTTAAACATCTTGCTTGCTATAATACCATTTTACTTCATAAATGAATTTGCAGAAATAGAATTGGGAGTGCTTAAGATCAGAGTACAACAGATGTTACTACTTCTGAAGTCCACAAACACAACAAATCAACATTTGACAGAATTTCCTGCAGATGCAGATAGAATATGTTTTTTCCTCATTTAATTTTATTCTATTTTAAGTTTCTTGGGAAAAAGCCCTGTTAATGGCATTAGAAGTAGTACATGAATATTTCTAAGTGAATAATAATAATAATAATTAAAAAAAAAAATCTATGCAAGAAAGATGACTAGTTCTTGTGCTTTGACTGATACTGGAACCAGAAACAAGTGCATTCAGTTGAGTACCCAAGACTATTGTTTAAATCAGTTTTACACATACATCAATTTGATGATCTTACAGGTCTTTTCCAACCTAAATGGTTTGATGGCTATTTTGGACAACTCATGCATTTGGTGTAATTTGCTTGGGTTTAGTTTACAAACACAAGATTTTAAAATATGTTTTTTCTGCTACTTAACTGAATTCAGCATTCACCTCAATTAGGTTGACTTATGTCAACCAGATACACAGTTGTCATTCATAGTCAGTCATTCACCACTAAACAAAAGCAGACAAAAAAATCTAAACATGTTATGAATGATAACTGCTCAACTGGTGATTGATTAAACCAGCTAATTGGCAAGACTCAATATTGCACGTGTAGTGTTTCATTTACAACAGAGCAGTTACCAGTTAAACGCCCCACCTCTTTAACAACCCCTTCCCCTCAGTTAAAATGTCCTCCCAGCTAAAGGCTAAGTTTTTATCACTTCAGACTTTAATTACAGTAAATCAATAGTTTAACCAATAATTTCTGAATTACAAATAGAAGAGTAATTTATTTATGAAGTTTTAACATAAAGCTTAAACTGTAGAGTAGCAAGCTCTTCAGTTCTTACTTCGAACAAGAACAGCCGGTTCAATAACTCCAGATAGAAGAACATCTTATCCTACTTCTGAAACTTAATTAACTTAATTCTAACTGTGAGATTTAGGGAAGGCCCATTTTTGGCTTATACTACAAAGTAATTTTTCTAAAAAGGTTTTTGCCTTAGCTTTGCAACTTAATCCATCTGCATGTCATTATCTCATCTGTTATACATTTAACTGGTCTAAAAATAAAACCAAAATTGAATGTTTGGTAAAGACAACTGGGAACAGACTTAAACTGTTTTCTAAAGTGTATTGAGGCAGAGTGTAAGCAAATTGTCAGAGAATTGCCTTGTTTACTATGCTGCACAGTGCTTTGTCAGAAGGGAGAGGAAATGGTGCAATACAGAGATTACATTGTCAAGAATTCATAGTTCAGATATTCACATAACATCCTTGCAGAATAAATGTAGTATCTCATTAGTCAGGGCAAACGTTTTTAACGTATTTCAGCTTCATCTCAGCCACATGTACCTAATCTTATCACTAGACTGACCAACCAGTTTATACTATAGAATAGCAGACAGAACAGATTGGTTCCATGGCTGAACAACACATGCTAAAGAGATGTATGTAATGCATATGCACACACACACATACATATATGCATGTATTTACAAAAACACAGCAGAAGAACAGCTCATTTGGTTTGCAATTGGAAGTATCCTTTAGACAAAACTTCATGTAGTGAAGTAAAACTGCATACAGGTAATGCCTTATTTCATCTTAGGGAAAATGATCTATAATTATCAGTAATAACTTGCAGGACAGAATTTTAGAAGACTGTATCAGGCAACAGTTATGCCATCTTAAAATATGACAGGAAAGGGCAGAGTGCTCCTGCCATCTCTTAATCTTTAAACTAGTATTCCAAATACTAGTTTACTTTTGGGATTTTTGATTAAGCACCAATTTCTGTTGAAGACTACACTAAATTTTGTTAGTGAAGTACTGCCAGCACTGTTTCATTCAATATTGCTAGACTACTTTATTCAATATTGCTAGTTCCTCCAAAGATAAGCAACTGAAAAGGCAGGACCTTTTCTATCCTACTGTTCTTCAGAACAGGCAGCAAGCTTTAACAATTTTAACCACAGCAGGCTTTGATACAACCCAGAATCCATTAAGCAACAAAAGAGCTCACAGGCAGAACATTTCCTTCAGTCACAATGGACAAGAAAGTTCTGGGAGCTCACATAATCATTATAACAAGAAGCAAAACCTAGTGCAGCAGGACATACTTGATAGGCCAGCAAGTCTCTGTAAGAAGGATATAACAAATCAAAACCAAATGCTCTCAGAAAAAGCTTCCACAATTTTAGCCTGGGTCAAAATATAAGCTGTATAAAAGATGATCGACTCTGCATGTTTTTTGTTGGAGAATATTCATTAAGCTAGTTTTCAAATGCACCAAAAAAGTGAACTGAACGTCATTTTGAAGAATTTTAATCTTTTGAGACTTCAGTGGAATTGGCTGTCTAGTCTACAGTTGAGAAAATTCAATGTCACTGATTCTTCCCTTGGGTACAGAAAAAATGCTTCAGTCACATAACCCTGGGAAGACAGAACGAAACTTTTCATGTATAAAACCTTCTTAGGAAGAAAAGTCCCCAGAGAGGAAAGTGGCAAGAAGCTTCAATATTATCATTTTTTCACTTAACACTGAACACAATCATATTAATATAGATGTTTCATTCAAGATTTCATTTAATTAATCCCAGATTAAGGTCAGGATTCTAATGAGTGCAGTCTACAGCCACAATCAAGTGTTTAAGATAACAGCCTGCTTAATGTTCATTAACTTATCCAACACTATTACAATTCAGCGCTTCTCTCACTAGTATTAAATTCAGCAATTTCTTATAGATGTTAAGAAAGACTTTTTCTTAATCACCATAGTTTTTCTTCACAAGATTTCTAGTTATGTAGAAATAAAGACTGACAGCATACTCTAACTCTACTTTTCTCAAGAGACAAAGATGCTTAGACATATTGATTAATCCCAATTTTGACTTTCTTAGTTAACGAAAAAATAGCTTTTCCAAATACAAATCACTTACTGTTGTAATGTACCGAGAATGAAATTCAGATGCTTCTTTTAGAAATGAAAGGCCTGGATGACTATTCACCACATCCTACAAAAAAAAGGAAGAACAATATCCCAAAGAGTATTCATTAGTGATTGTATAAAACAATTAGCACAGAATAGCACATCTGCTTCCTTAACCAAAACAGTTCAAATTAACTACCACAATCATTAATAACTTCATTTACAACATGCTTCATATAAATAACACTCCAAACTTCTTAAAAATAATCTTTTAAAGAACCCATATAAACAAAAGCTTTCATATATTTTAGGAATATTATAGGATTTTTTTGCCTATATTTTAGATAGGCTAAAGATTTGAACACTGCTGACTGCTGTATCTTGTAATTTTGTGGCTGCCTATGAGTCAGTAATGTCAATTTAGGTTTTATTCAGTCATTACTAAAGGTGGTGTTTGCTGCTCTTTCAGCAAAGCTTTATCAGGTCTTGAATTCTTATGCCACTTTTCCTTTGCCCTCCTAAGGCCTACCTTGATTTAAATAACTTCAGCTGCCTTTCTAAACATAAAAGATTCCGATAGGTGTGCTATTCCTGCAAGCAATTTTAAATCCCTGCATCTTACTGTACCTCTAATAATTAACTGTAAACAAGTCACTCACTAGCATCTGAGTGGACCACGCAAAGTGAGTTGCACTAAGTATTATCAATAAACTTTAATGATGACAATGAAAAAGTACATTTAGGTAAAAAAATTCAGGGCTTTGCCAGTTCATCATTTTGTTGTGTTTCCAGAACAAGTTTCAGTTGCAATTTACTTGTAAAAAAGGAATGAAGTCTTCTTGCACCAAGTAGTTACATCCAGGGTTCATAAGAAGATGAACAAACTTCGCAGCATCATCATAGCAGGTCTGAAGTATTCTGAAATGTAAATATTTCCATTTAATATTCTACACAGAAAATTAATCATGCTACCTCATGCAGGCATCCTAGAGCAAGACCTATGAAACTGCAACCACAACATTTAATTCAAAAGCTAATTAAAAATGTCAAGCTATGCTCCAAGTGAACTTATCAAAGCAGTACTGTGTCATATATTTATGTTAAAGGAAGTGGGTACACTAGGTAATTGATTACATGAATAGACATTTAAAAGTTAGCATTAGAGAACTAGAAGGAATAGAAGGCATTTTGTCCAGAACTGGCATTTACAAGTTAGGGCCACTTTTCCCATAAACAGCCAGTCATTTAGTATAGATTTTAAAATCTATAAACTCTGTAAATGAAGATTTGTTTGTTTACATTAAAGTATTAAAGTATTACTTAGTTACATTTTCCCAGGTAGAAGTTTGCTGTCAATGGTTGATTATGACAAAGTGTTTTATTCCCCTTTACAGATGGGATTGCATTCAGAGCTTAAAATATCACATTTCAATGAAAAAAAATGCAGTACTTATAAAAAAAAGTCTACTTACTTCCGCCACATTGCAACAAATTTATGAACTGACACGTATCCTGTTCGTTCACCTCCAGCACAATAAAACAAGGGACCTTTCCAGTAAAGTGGACATTCACAAGCCTACAACAAAGTGTACATCAAGTCAGTTTATTGCTTGCTTATCTGAGGGCTACTTCCTTATTTATAGATCTTTCAAAAATTACACTTTACAAGTGTTAAGAAGAAAACATTAAGGCACAGATTTTTTAAAAACTGTTTCTGAAACAACTGCGCCTTCCAAAATAATTCATTTTAAGCAACTGCTCTAGGCCAAAATCTGAAAGTGGAAAGCAAAACACAGTGCAACTTGTAGCATTCCTGACAGATGAAAGCATTTGCATGTCTGCTCTGTCCATGCTCCAAGCAGCTGAACAGAGTCAATGTTAACAAGCTGGCTATTTTTAAGCTAACCTCAAGACAGCACAAACAGTAAAAAAACCTTCTGAACTGGAACAAATTTACCTTTGTCCGTCTCAGAGGATGACTCAACTCATCTGCATCCTTGCATGTGCATGGCACACCTTCTACTCAGTTTTAAGCTGTAGGCTGGCCTGCCCTGAGCAGCAGTACCAGTTACACCCTCGCCACTTCAGTGCTCCCATGTACAGCTACAGTGCTGCTTCTGTGTCTGCTCCCGGCTTCCTCAGCAAAGTGCTTATCCTGCCTAAAACTGACTACAGCTGGGAATACTCAGAGATGCTGGCATCTACAAGAATCTCAGATAAGATTATAAATGGTGCAAGATGTATAAGGTCACCAAAGCAAAAGGACAGTTGCTCCTCATGCAATAGTTTAACCAGTGCTTTAAACTAATACAAAAAGTGAGTTTGACAGACAGAGAGGCTTTGTATTATTCCTCGGGAGGGTGCCTTTCATCACTGAATTGTAGGTGACTGGACCTTTCCACCTTCCTTGCTGAGATGGAAGGGTCTCTTCCATGCCTCTCCACTTCTGTGCTGGATGGAGCTGTGGTAGACAGGGATCTTATGTTCAGCTTAGTGGTTAAACAGTTTTGGTGAGCAAACAAGGAGTCTCTGAACCCCCAGTTCTGCTCTTGTGAAGACTCTTAGTTTCTATTTTCTAGACCCTGAACTTTAAATGCAAAGTGACAGGAACAGGGATAAGAACCTGAAACTCATTACCAAGACCATGATTTGCACTAATATTTCAAGCATTGATTCAATATTAAAAAAAAAAAAGGAAATTTATGTTTAACTGGCTTATTGTCTGTTACACAGAAGTTTGAAAATATTTGCTGCTTTCTAAGCTCAGTATTTTGTCACTCTGCCATAACTCTGAATTAGCTCTTCAGTAATAACTAGAGAGCTATAATCTCACGTTACCAAACCATTTTGTCTTTCAGTGTCTTTACAGTGGAGGTTCATGACACTGCCAAATGAGAAAAAACACTGTGGACACCTGAAAACAAAACAGATATTAACAGTGCTTTTGCCTTAAGTCTCTTGGTCAATACAGAATGCAGAACAACACACAATGTGCCCTTTAGTATCTGGTTGTCTATGCAGCAAAAAAAGCATTCAAGTTTTGGTTTAATGTTTGTTTCTTTTTGTCAGGTCATTTGATACACAGTTAATGCAAAATGTTACACACCTTACTGTGCTATCAACAATGTAGAATATTGTTGGATACTAACTTGTAGGAGATGAAAACACATAATTACAAGAAAACAAAGCACATAGAACTCATCTTTCCTTTCTACAGGCGTTCAGTACAGAAAGCAAGTTCTCACCTTTGCAACCTTCCCCATGTCTTCTAACGTTGCCCTCTCATTTGGAAATTCAGAGAAAGTTTTCTCAATTTTGGCTATCACAGCATCTATATTCACTTTTTCCTTAGGACATCCTCGAGGAAAATAAAAAGTTGGAATGTTTTGACTGTGTGATGGCGGCAAAGTTTCTTCCTTCTTTGTCTGAACCTGAATAGATAAATACACATTTGACAGTCAGGTACAATGAAATCATGTAGTCATCTGCAGACAACTTAAATCTCTTGGTATTATATGTTCAAACACACCTTCAAAAAGACTTCAGATTATAAGTTGAACAAGCTATTTAAGAATGAGAGCACATTGGAAAAATTAATGAGTATTTCCAAAAAACTGTCATTTAGAAAGATTTCTAGGATGTTAAAAATTTAATAAAGACAACTTCAGTCTTCAGCATATGAAGTTTCAAGACTGATAAGACAGCTTCTTGGAGACATCTGAAATTACTCAGGTTTTATTATCTGTTTCAGAAAAAAACCCTTCAACTTCTAGCTTAACAGACAGATTATGAAGGAATTTGCTTTTGAAATATTTCTACTTTTACCCCCTCAAGCTTTTGAAATAAGCATGACAACTTTGTTACAAACCACCAACCTGTTTAATTTAGTTACAGTGAAGTTTTTCTTTTTTTAACCTAAAAATGACAGATTTTGTAAAGCAATAAATGATGTCTGCAGAGGGAATTTTTTGGTAAATTATACACAATTATAGTATGAGAGCTTAGAAATCTGTTTCTCTAGAATTGTGATATATCCTACCACTAAAAAAGAAATCAGATGACCATTAACAAGAGAATTTTATTTAAATATATTTAGTTTCAGTAAAGAATAATTTAACTTGTAGTTAGTTTCCAAAAGGAAGTCAAATAACGCAGAGAAGCAAAGATAACAGGCAAAGTAACAACAAAGTAAAGAAGCAACTCAAAATTAGCAATTAAAGACGAAGTTCTTTAATCCCAACACTACTATTCAAATGTAAAAAAAATGCTATACGGTGACTCATCCTAGTGTTGAATATATTCAAGATCCTGAATTCCATCTCAGAATTGGGTGAAAATAAACCCCAAATCCCTCCAAAACACCTGCAACCCTTATTTTACTCCGTATCATCTTTGCCAAAGTGCCTGTAAATATACCCAGCTTTCCTACCACAGTCAAGGTCCTTCCATAAGTCAGTGAAAGAACTAGGTGCTTATGGACAGTAGATTTTAATTGGCAGAGTTCCAACCCAGGAGCCTTCATTGGAATGCTACACATGCCTGAACTAACCTTTCTTTCCCCTCCTCTGCATTTGAGCCAGCATTCCTATCCACAGCAGCAGAATTACCTCAACTGTGTTACAAGTTTTACTTCATAGAAGAAAAAGTTACCTTGAATCTGTGACACTTGGAGTCAATGTCTGTCACTTGCTATGAAGCCTGTAGGTAACAACTTTTGATATCTTATCATTAGTTCAGTAGTCCAGTTGATTTAAGCATGGCTGAATTCAGCATGCTCATTGTAAAAATATATAATATTTAATCTGTGAGACAGTATATTTATTCAGCTCCAAAACCAAGCAAGTATAGAATACAAACCTCTCAAAGCAAGACAAATTAACCATCCCTGTGCTGGTTTCTCAAAGTCGGTGAAAGATGAAACTATAAAAATGCTTCATTTGCATTAGCAAGTGTATGATCATTTCACAATATTGCATAGGGGTGAACAGTCAGTTCTGTTATTTCAGGGAAATTAAAATGCACTAATATTAAGGTGTTCAAAAATTAATTATAATTTTAACGAGGGAATTTCTTCATTAAAAAGAACTGCTAGAAGTCTGTTAACATCAAATCTTTGACTGCAAAATTTGCAGGAACAGTTTGTTAATCTCATTAACATTAGCCATTTCAATGGCTAATTTAACATTAGAAAGTAATCTACATCTATGGCTTTAAGTTAAAACATTTAGTACAGTAAGTAAGCTAAATGACAGTAAGATAAAATGACAAAAGAGATTGGTTTGGTCAGTGAAAATTTTCCCTGCAACTTGCTGAGAAATAGCACCAACAATAACATGCTTGGAATTAAGGAAAACAGCTGTGTAAGCTTGTAAATAGCTCATCAAGCAGATGTATGCTGCAGTGTCAGGACTGAAGGGGGCATTAAGCTTTGCAATAAGTATATATGAAGTCCAGAATCCATAACTGTATTGTGAAGCTGCCACTGCAGTTTAGGTTTTATGTAACAGATGGGAAGTGAGGATTCCTTGAAAACTTCTTGCTTGTACTAACATAAAAACACCCCAGACTTATGTAAGATTTGTTCAGAAGACAATTCAAGAAAACTTTTAATACATAATCAGTTTTCAATCCCAAAATATAGAACTGTAAGTTCTGTCCACAACCATCCAACACTTACTTGCCTTGACTTTTACAATGGAGGAAGTGGAAGTTTATACCCTATTGGGATCACAGTTAGAAGGGTAAACTTCTAATTTTGTTTTGCAGCTTTCCAGATCCTTTTCCAATCATTTTCCCAGCAGTTGTTTATAATAATAATAATATGATCTCAATATTATAATTACAATACAGTAATATAGTTGCTAGTATATACCAGAGAACATAGATGCAATTTATTCCAAACAGAGAAATTTATTCTTCATGCTAATCTTCTTACATCTACCAACTGATGAGTTGCACTTAGCATTTAACTTTGTTATAAGCAAAAATAAAGACACTGGGAATTTTAAAAGGATGCCCTTTTCCTTCTCTCTCCACTGAAAGAAAGACTTGATGCTAGGATACAGTCATTCAACTACAGGATGTATTTCTGAAATAAGAAGGGGGAGCTTGTTCCCAGATATTTTAAGAATGTATGCTCAGTAATGTCTAGATCTGATATTTGCACGTAGTGAGTGCCAACCAGAAATACTGAGCCCCACAAAGGGGTTGAATATATCAATTCAAATGCAAGTAAGTGAAACCTCACTTACAAAGGACTTGCTGAAAAAGGGAGCAAGGTAAATATGTTTATAAATGTAATATGTTTTAGACAGCTTAGAGATTAGGACACAAGGTCATGGAGTCATCATAGAATGGCTTGGATTGGAAGGGACATTCAGTTCCAACTCCACCCCTATCCCCTGTCATGCTGTGGGCAAGGAATGCCACCCACTAGACCACCTTACTCAGCGCCCCATTCAATCTGGCCTTAAACACTTCCAAGCATGGGGCATTTACAAGTTCTCTGGGTAACCTGTGCCAGTGCCTCACTACCCTCACAATAAAGAATTTTTTCCTAATGTCCTCTTTTAGTTTAAAACTGTTGCCCCTTGTCTATCACTATTTGGATTGAACTGATTCAGTATTTGCATTTTTTGACATGACTACAGAATAAGATAACCTCATTCAGAAATGCTGATGCTTTCTAATATCTGACAGACAACAACATTTGTTCTGCCTGTTTCTCTGTAAAAAAACCCCCAACAAACAAACCCCCAAACATTTAAAACAAAACTACAGTTTGCAGTCAGCTCTTGCTGTAGCATTTGACATGCACTTCCATGAGGATGCCCATATTAAAGAAAAGTCAATGCATTGCACACAACATGGTCAAAATAGGACCCCCAAAAATTCTACATCACATTTATACCCAGCTTCACGTTAGGTTTTTACTAAGTTTTGCACCATAATCCCACACAAAAAATGGCATTAAATACCAAAAATACTTTAAAGAGATTTTACCTTTTCTTTTATATTTCACTTTACACTAAACTTATCTGGGTAAAACAAAGTGCATAATAAGCTAAGAGGATTTTCTGCAGAGGCTGCCATTCAGCCTTTTAAATCCTAGCATATCTGCAACCACCCATGTACATGCTCATCAACTACCCAACAGCAAAAGCAGATACTGCATAAAGTTCCCTAATACACAACAAAAAATAGAAGCAAACATGTTACACAAAGGGTAACATTTTTTTTCTTTTATTAACTTCATTAAGTTCTTTAGAATACAAAGTGTCCTCTAGCCTATTAAAGCTGAAGAGCAATTGTGAATGTAACAAAATGTTATCAGGGAGCAGGCTCTAAAGGAATACCTAATCTGCCTTCCCACCTCTCTGACCTTTTATAGTTGTCCATCTAATTCTGGCCAATAAAATCACAGAAATATTTCTTCTTTAGCTTACTAATCGATTGCACAGAGCAAGTCAGCATTTTTCTGTAGATAAGCAATTGACATTATCCGTAGTTTTATGGAATTTAAATCTTAAAAACATCAGGTAAAAAACTTGTGCTGCTATTGTCTAGAAAAGGGTTCAGTCTCATTTGAAAGAGAGACATTCATTCTGAAAAACCTGTTCTAACACCTCAAATACTTTAGCATGTTAAAGTGCCTTCAGAAATCTTCTTCAGGATAGGTAAAGTAAGGTTACTACCAGAACTTTCCTCAGAAAAAGCCCAGAGAAACATGTCCTCTCCAACATCAGCTCTCTTGACCTTGTGGTAGACATTTATATTTTCAATTATCTAAGTTAAAGAAGTGAATCTTTGTCCCTGTATGCTCCTCATTAGCCCCTTTCCAGCCAAACTAATGAGATTTATTACTGCAAGAGTTCACTGACTGTACCGTTTCCCATTCAGCTTCATATGCTTAACAGTATTTTTTCCTCTGTGAAAGATGATTCTTGGACAACTTAAAACTTTCAAAATTTGTGTTTGTTTTCCCCTCCCCCCACTCTAAAATCTAGTTACTGCACTTGAAACCAACTTGAAAACAGTAAGTTAATCTAAAATCTTAATAACGAAGTTTTACAGCATAAGGTAAGCTACACCACAGCACCCCTGCATCTTCCCCCATGCCCACACTAGTTTAACTAGAGAGTAAACTGCCTAGTCTACCATCCCATGTTTTACCAATGATAGTGAAGCAATATGGTGAATTGCCTCACGTCACCAAGACAGCTGAAAAACAAAGTTAACCCTCCACTGCCCTGCATTTGTCTTCATCCAATCTCACACAGCTGACACCACTTAGAAGCAACATGATTCTGATGCTAATATGAAGAAGGTTAGAGGAGTACTGTAGCAGTACTGTTTAAAATCAACTGTAGCAGTACTGTTTAAAATCATCTTACGTTAGGCTTAAAACCATGCTAGGATTGTGACTGATTTTGCCTAACTTAGAAATGTAAGACATATGTGAATGATCAAACTCAGAGACACCCACAGAGAATGAACCTATGCTAAAACCAGTCATCAGGGTATACTTGTAAAAGTCTTTCCTCTGGCAACAAATGTTTTACTGCCAGTTGCTTCCTTCTATCCTGGTCTTCAGCTTGCTATCCTTCAGTCACTGTCTGGCAGCTGTTTTTGGATGTGTTATATAGGGACTAATTTTATGTTCCCCTTTTCTTTCACAGTAAGAGGTAAACATCTATTAATTTTAACCCTGATGCAGTTTTCGACTAGCTTACTTTTGCTGTTAGCCTTAACTTAGACAATTTAGCTCATCTAGTTTGGTCTTGGTTACTTAGTATTTGTGCTACAATAAGAGGAAGGAAATGCAAAAATTAATACATTTTTCTGTAAAGTTATAGCAATATACCATTAGAAGAAAAAAAAAGTACTTCAAGCTACACTGTTTCTGATTTTATACATACTTGTCACCTGAATTAATGCAAAGGAGCAGGGTTCAGAAACCCTTTCAAAGCAATCTATGTTCCAGTTAGCAAATCTGTGTTCACCTTCAAATTCTGATCAGACAAATATGCTGGGAGTCTCCTTCCCGCATGCCAGGTTGGGCACTCATCTCAGTTTTACACAAAATGACTATCATTCTCATCTCATTTACGCATGTTCTTGGCCATTTACTCTCAAGTCTATTTCTGTACAAAAGTATATGGTAATCCGGTCTTGTGATTCACTGCAAATGATAACCCTCAATGTTAAACTAACTTTACTCCAGAGATAGAGCTCTGTCCCTTTTTGGGATAATTGATATGTTACAGCAAGTAGCAATTCCACAAGCAAATCCAAAGAGATTTGGTGAGGTTTAGAGCAGTCAGGAGTAACACGAAGAAGGGTAACAGTAAAAATGAAGTCTAAGGAAGACCCTAACCTTGCACTACAAGTTGCATAAGGAAGGAGGATTATGATGTAGTTAAAACTGGAGTTCCATGGCCTCAAAATAGATACAACTTCTTATTTGCTATGAGAAAAATATTTGCAATATTCAATACTTAATTTGCATACAGCATATATCGAAGAAGAGATAACCATTTTTACATTTGGTTTGACTATATGCCAAGCTCATTATGTTCAGAAGTTCATAGTGCAGACACTGTTAATGGAAGCTGAGATAAAACAAATGGTGAATCAAAGTGTTCTGTTCCCTCTGCTGTCCACTGATAACCTGATTCAAGCAAAACCCTTCCTGTTCTGGCAAACGGTGGCCAAACTACAAACAGAAAGCTCAGAAGAGTTAGTTGATTTGGATGCTCCTTGGGTTTTGTTTGTTTGTTTTTAATCACTCAGGATCTAACTCTACTGTACCTCTGGTGCAGTGACACACTGATGTGGTCCAAACATCAACTTCAGCAGCAGAATATCAATCCTTCTAGAGTATCCCTGGCTACAAAGTGACAGGAATAGGACTGCACATTCATTTTACAATTCAATGTCGGAAAGTTCTGCTTATTAATGAACTTGAATTGAGTTTTATTTTGTCACTGAAATACTGTTTGTATAGTAACTTCAGATTTTGAGGTAAAAAAAAAAGGGCTTGTTAGCTGCTTGCTACCTGAAGCTAATTTCTCCCCTTATTTTAAGTCTAAAGACAGCAGAGTAAGTAGTAGTTCAGCTAGTTACTCTTAACTATTTAATCATGCCAAATTGAAACAGCCAAAATGAGCCTCAATAAAAAGCTACTGAAGCCTCAGAGCATGCCAAACTTTGAACCATCTATACAAATCTATTTGGGAAAGCACGTTAATTCTCATGGAGGAGGAGATAGTAGGTAGTGGCACCCAGGAAAAGTTTCTACCTAAAACTATGAAATGTATTCCATACACACCATCTTGGGTATTGAATTTAAAATCACATTCAACTAAAACCATGTGTGAATAACCACCACAGGCAAGTCATATCACATGCACACATGCAAAAGCAGCATGAAATAAACAGGCAAACACTGGGAAACTTTCAAATGGTCAAAACCTGATTTTCACTAGTTCAGTGAAGACTGAACTCACCTGAAGTAAACTGGCATTTTTCGGCATGATACCTAACCGTTAGAGCACATTTCTCAATCTCCTCCATTCCAGTAATATATATGCTGCACTAGCAGATCTCTCACCCAAGTTCTTCTACAACTCTGATTTTGGAAACACTGGGATTCTCCTGATTTGCAGATTGGTACAGCTGACATAAATAAACCATGCAGTCCTACCGGGAACTGGAGGATAAAACTGCAAAAGCATTATTGCCACAGAAACACCTCCAAACGTGGCTGCACAGCTTTGGTGTTTTTTGGACAGTCACATAGAGCTTCAATATCAAAAGTTACGCAGTAAGGAGAGTTTACTGATTTATTCAGAAAAGACCTGGGTTTGGGACAAAATGGAAGAAGACAGTTACCTCCCTCTCCTCAAAGCAATGAACACAAGGCCTTTCCATATTACATGTATATCCATCAGTAACTTTATTTGCCGACAAAACTTTTACCAAAGGCATTAGAGTCCAGACCCTGACCAGTGGCTGACCAGTGAAAATATTTTTTATCTCCTCCACATGCCCTACTAATTTAAAAATCGAAAAAAGTACAGATTATGAAATGGAAAAAAGCAAGATTCTTCAGAAAAATCTATCCTGTGAAATGCAATTTCTTTTACATTTTGCAATAAGACAGAAGTAGTGGAAAAATATTACTTACTGTATGACTACTAGTGCCTGTGAGTTGATGCTGAACAGTCTCCAACTTATGAATTATGTTACATTAAGTACCCCAGTCACTCATGTATCCAGTTTGCCGTATATCTGCAGCTTCCTCAGAAAATGCTCCTAACTCAGAGAGTACCCTGATCATAGGTCAAATCAGTTCTTCTACCCAGTATAATCTGTTACCCCAACTGTTCTCAGCAGACAAGCTGATAAGATCCTCCTAGTACACGATCATTTTGATTGTACACAGCCAAGGGACCGACAGTTAGTTACACCTGAGACAATTCTAACATTTGTCTACAGAAAAAAGCCCTTGTCAGGACAGGACATCAGTTCAACATCAAAAGTAACAAGTACAGCTTAGACAAACATCCACTTAAAACTCTGCAATAGCTTTTTATCTTCCAATGTTTACAACAAAACAAGTTTCAATCACTCGATGCAATTGACTTTTAGAAAAATGCTCTTAAAGAATCAAAATATCACCAAGTTTAGCCTTGCTACTGAGCTGCAAAGTCAATAGTTGGAGTAAGTATTCTGTCAACTGCTCGCCTGGTGATGCCCCGAAAAATTCTGATCTGGACAATTGCAAAAATGATCTCATATCCCTCTTGCCCTGTAAAATCGAAGGACATTTTATATGAAGATGTGCCAAACTGTTTCAGGTTTTTTAGCATCAACAGTCACAGAACATCTAGCATTAGTGATTACAGAGGCATGGGAATTATGTTAAAATGGAGAAAAGGATAGTGAATCTTTTATTCCAAGGGAAGAATAAATACATCTGAACTCTTCAATGCTGAATTGCTGGGTCCCAAAACTTAGCTGCCGAGGGAACTCACATCTAGACACTTAAAACATGCATGCAAATAAGCTGAAACAAACTTGCACCATATTGGCTTCTCTATGGAAACCGTACACATTTGCTGTAATAATAATTTAATTATAGCAATACATTTTAAGTTTGAACCAGGAGCTTCCACTGTAGAAATAGTAAAAATCTACCAGTTTGCTTACAGCTTCTTTCAAGAGGCTAAAGCTTAAAACATGGAAATCCACTAGTTTTCAATTTATGGAAAACCTCATCTTGCCTAGCAAGTCTCAGCAGCCAGCTTATATATTTTCATTCTGTCTTAAGTGTTGGCATCAGCTCTGGAAAACCGGCACTATATCAGCAAGCTAGCATCAAGTATAACTATTAGCTACAGTTGGAATGAGATTTGTATTCCATCTCTGGCCCTCACAGCAAACACTTGGGTTGTGTTCTTTAATAAAGCATTTGTGTGCCTGATGTAAAGGCATTATGTAAAAATGAGTATCATGTCCTCCCTCTACGGTGTTAAAAGGTCTACAAATGATGTTAAATTGGAAAACTGATGTTAACAAGAAAGCTGTGCTGCCAGAAGCCTCTAACTGTTACACTATATGCTTCAAAGACTACAGCTGTAAAACCAACAGTCTCAATTAAACTTTCTGAAATTATTTTTTCCTCAGAAATGAGAATGTTGTCTTCATTACTAAAAGAATAACTGGGTGCTCTACATCACAACCACCCACCAGCCAAGCACACATTAGCACCTACAGACTCTGTCGTCGTCTTGAATATGCCACCAGCATTTACGTAGCATTTTGGTAACACATGAGTGTAAAAGTGATCAAGAGGCACCAATTTATGAAGTTACTTCACTCAGAAGGAAAGGCAATCTCGTGAGGCACTGCAGAAGCTGAAGAAATAGTTCTCATACAGCTGACATAAATAGCTGCTGTAAGCAACATTTAGTATCATTAACAGGTGGTCATGAAACTAGTAGCTCTCCATTTCCACACTGAGGTGTGACACATACAACTACACCAAGGAATCACCAAGTACTAACAGCAGATAAAGTTATGATGCATTAAAAGTATCAGAAAATATGCCAGCACTCAGGTCTGGCACTGATATTGAGAGGATTAATTAAAAATTTAGGCCAGCTTTTTTTTAAATCATTACATTCAGCACAAATTTATTTGACTTTAAAAAAAGTCTGGTTTTAAAGTCAGAACTCAACTTTTTGTAAGGTGATGTGGCCCCTAAGCAGCAAAATAATACCCCTTTCCTAGTTTAGGTAACACTTAGTTACACAGGTATAAGCATGTCACCATACACAGATGTATTATATTGTTATAATTTTGTTTCAGACTTCAGATATATTTTCCTCACATAGCTGGGATAATAGTGCTGCTTATATTCCAACTCAGATAGGTAGGAATGTTACAGGCTGTTGGCCAAAACAAGCTGCTCAGCTATCAGCAGGTAATAAGCTTTTCAGTTCACATCTTTCAGTTGCCAGTACATTTGACATGGTGGATACTTTCTTCTCCCTCCAAAGCTGCAGATAAATTGATGAGCAAGATGGACACAGTGGTTCTTCAAGTGCTGCATTCCCAGTTCAATATATCCTGTAGGTGTGAACTACCTACGAAAGGTTTTGGTCTTAGAACCAATGTTGGAAGAAGATGGACCGAAGTTCTACTTACTTTTACGCAGTTACCTACTAAAAAATTCAGTTCCCCAAAGTAATAAAGAACATTTCAACAGTTGTGTATTGTTTCATCTTCCTTTTGAGAAACAGAGCTTTGCAGAAAGCCCTACTTTGCTCAGTTTTATAAATTTTCACTAGTAAATGAAAAGTGAAGAATAGCCTATTCCATCACTTTCCAGAATAACCCATCTCATTGCTGATTGTCTATTTAAAGATTTTCAAGAAACTCGATGTGCTATGCCCTAAACCACAGGGGATTACCTACACAGATTACTTACTTACATGGCCCTATGTGAAAAGCCACTGCCTTAGAATTCCTGGAACCTGCGGAAGACCCAGTCACCTCAACCCAGCTCAGAGCAGAGCAGATGCTGAGCCACATGTTATATCAGCCTCTACCACCATTAGTAATTTTTTATTTTAGGATGCTAGCTTTAATGGCACAAAGCCCCTAAAGAGAATCTGCCATTTGTTTTACAAGTTATAAAATTACAAGATTGTAGTAGAAATATAGAAAGCCAGATTTGCTTCAATTTCTGCTTGATTTTAGCATTCTAATTTTACATCTTAAACTGTTGTGTCTTAAAGCCTATACAGTGGAGGTTGTAAATTCCAACAGCAATGAAGCTTAGCAACTGAAATGGGAAAGTTTTTTTTTTAAGTTATTCTACAAAAGCTCTGAACAGTCTTTAATTTCAACATGAAATTTCTTCAATGATTATGTAACCAATAAATAGCTGTTCCTTAAAATGCTCCTAACCTGTGAGGTCAAGTTGAAATTAACATAAACATAAAATGTCAGGTAAAGAATGTCCAGCTTCTGTATCAACAGTTAATCAGTATCCATACTTAGTTTTTGAAAGTACTTCCAAAAAAGTCTCCTTAAAATCATGAAGTTGAAGCAAAGCATCATTTAAAAAAGGAACCTTGGATAAAATACTTTATATCAAACTAAGCCATGACTGACTTCATATTCTAGTTTTATTCTCCTGTTAATTCTGTTTTGCTCAAAGAATTTTGTAATCCAATTAAAGTGGTTTATCATACATTATTCTACATTTACCATTTACCCAGGAAGTGCAAGTCTGGTTAAAAATGAAAAATATTTGCTCATTGTCTGCATTGCAAGTTTATAGCCGGCAGCATGCTAAACCAGAAAAAACTCTACAGATTAGACAAGCTGTTTTTGAAAGTTGTTAGTTGCTTGTAGGTATGAATTACCATACTACATTGAGATGTTTTCTAGGTCAACATAAAAAAGCCCTGTAAAAGTACAAGTGATCCAACTATCATTCGATGAAAGACGGATCAAGTTAAGGGGCACCACACAAGGTAATGATGTGTTTGTTTACAACAGGATGCCATGACTAGACTAAACTTGCCTCCTGCTCTGAGGTGCCTAAATATTAACTGCTACCACAATTTTTTGAGTAATTAAGATAGCATTTTCTTTTCACACTGTCTCTAGTCAACAAGCTCCCTTCTCTGTCTCCAGTTCAGCACAAAAGATACAAGACAAAAATCCTTTCATTCACATGTTTATGCTGAATCGTATAAACCAGCACAGTCAACACTTGCATTCTGCTTTGCACAAAGGAACAAACATTGCTTATAAAGGTCAGATAAAAAAAAATTAAATAATAATATAGGGGTCAGAAGGCTAACACATTCTTAGGGTCATAGAGCTCTATGTCCCTCTCTTGAAGGTCACCTGAAAGGGACACTAGTGCACTGAATTCAAAATTAAGTACAAGGCTATATTTAGAATTATTTAAAGCAAAAAAATCTAAGATGATGTACTTTTTATTAAACTGCTAAACTTTCCTTAATGATAAAAGGGAGAAAAACAGTAACACGTGCCGTCACCGATATACCTTCAGTATATGAGTTAGAAGGGAGGGTGAGGTAAGGACAAAGTGAATGCTTTCATACACCAGCAAATGCCTTAAAGTGTGTTCAAGGAAATACCAAATTTCAGTTTCTCAAAAAAAAAGTTGCACACTTTTTCCTCACCCCAAAAAGTTAATCTCTTTGAACAGTTACTCTATAAGTAGTTTTCCTTCTAATTTTACATTTCAAATACTTCTATTCTCAATTATGAGCTCATTTTAAAATGGTGGATTTAACTCACTGCTGCAAAACAGCAGAGGCATGTGTGAAGCATGTAGCAACAACTGATCTCATCCAAATACAAAGTCCAAAATAAACATAATCTAAAGGAATTCAGGATCATCATGCAAGTATGAAAGCAACTTTTAGCATATTATGTTTGAGTTAGTAAAGTTACAGCCTAGTTCAGTGTGTTTTATATGCCCAGTTCCAGCAAAAGGTAAATTAAATCCCCTAAGCAAACGCATGCAGATCATGCTTATGTAGATCAAGGAAAACAGTCTTTAAAAGTCTAATAGCATTAAATGCACCAACTTTCCACTGCATATACCTCTGTGCAAACATCATACTTTAGCTGTGATATGTGCTTCAGCAAACTCATTTTTTGTTTGCAGAAAACTACCTGCATAGTCTTCTGAAACACAGAAGAAATCAACATATAAGGAACTGACTATCAAAATCCTTCTTTTAGGACTAGTTTAGCAGGAACTTCCATGTATTTCCGCCAGTTTGCGTGGCTGTGAAGGTAAAACTGACAACAATAACTTAATTGTATAAGAACAGAAAGACAAACCTGGACCTGCTGAAAAGCTTTCAGTCTCTTCTTGAATCTAGAAGGTAAAACAAAATCACATCCTCGAGCTAGCAATGCCAACTCCTTTCTTAGATCAGGATCTTGCCGTAAAGAAATCTCCTTTATCCTCATGCTTTCGGATTTCATATAATGTCTCTGTGTGCCAGTCCAGGCACTTGAGTCCCAGTAAATAGCAGGGCTGTTGTATTATCACACAGTGCCACTTAAAGCAGCAGCTGCACCCGAGTTCTGTGATATTATAAGAGTCAGCTCAACTTCACCCGCTCCATACATTAAAGGGAACTTGGCTGGAATCGCAAAAACAGATTGGAAAGTCGCTTTGGGGGCCTGCCCTTTCATCCATGCATTCCAAAGTCTAAATGGGACAGTATGAAAAAAAAAACCAAAAACTTTTTGGAGGAGCATCTATAAAAGCAGCTTCCAATTTTAAAAAAGGCAAGCCTTACAGGAATGCAGAGAGGCCAGTTGTGGTTATTTTGTAGCTTCCTCCTCCTCCCATCCCCCTCAGCTTTCCCTTCTGCCACAAAACACTCACTCCCTAGCTTCAATGAAGTACCTCACCAAAGGATAAGGCTTATTACACACCAATTAAATGCCTTTTAAACTCTTTCATCCTTTAGCTGGACCCTATTACACTGGCAAAATGAAGGCAACAACAGAAAGGCTGCAGACTTTCAGAGTGGCTCATATAATCATGTAAAAAATTTTTTTTTTTACATTGATCTAGATGTAAGTTACTGTATTGCAAGAATCTAATAATCTAAATGCAAAGACAGAAAGCAGTAGCAGAAAAGAGGCAAATGTTACCACACTGAAATGCTGCTTTAAATCATGTTTTACCAAAAGGCCACATTAGAAATATCAACAATGTCAAAAAAATTGAAAAAAGCTGACCAGATATTTTTTTTTTGTTTGCTTAAATAGGAGCTTTATAAACATTAACATCCACATACTAGATTGAACACCTGTCACATTTCAGTAGCACTAAAGTTAGAGTCAGCTACCACTCCACTCTATTTTCAGTGTATTGAATCCCAAATACATTTTATGGGGGTGGTGAGGCCAAGTTTTAGTCCACATCAATATTCTACATGGAAATAGAAATCTGATAAGCTTTTGTGGAAATTGAAGTGACCTTCTGTCCTTCCTCCTTTACAGTTTTAGATACATTAACTGAAAACTGGTGAAGTTTTCATGTTTTATATGGGTATACCTTTATCACAGCAATCTTTAGGAAATGTTCCTATTTTGATGACTTTTTTTTTTTTTTCCCCAAATATCACCATTGCAGTTATGGGTATAGCAATTCTTACCATTCCAGTTCAAGCTGTGAACACTCTTAGCACCCCAAAATTCTCTTAAGATAATGGTATGACACCTACCTTGTCATGCCCAAGTTCAGTTACTAAGAACATAAAAAGAAAGATCTGGCCAGTCTTACTCTGTTTTCATTCTTCATGCATTAAATAAAGCCATTTTCTTGATTACACAAAAATGTAAACAGCCCAAGAAACACTAAAACAACTCTTTCAACACTAAGTTTGAGATTTTTCTTACTGGATGGCACTGTTTTACTCCCATATAATCTTAGGCCTATTTATCCAATCATAGCTATTCTGTCATGTAACAGAACATTAAAACCCCACAGTAAATATCCTTGTATGATTAAGAAAAGAAAACTACGAAAAAGTGATAATGAAACATGATTTGCTTTAATTGGGTCCTTTTTCAGTTTATAGAACACTGGTACAAAGCAATGATGGTAAAACACCTGTTTTCTTGGTTTTAATTTAGTATCCAGTCCCATCCCCCTGCTTTTTTACTGCAACTCGTTATGAAGATATTTATTTCTTTCGGAAGTGGGAGAACAAGAAAGGAATTGACAAGGCAAGAGTCAGACATGTTGTGGTTGGCATGACTAGACTATCAAACTGCATTGAGCAAAATTGGCTGTCACTCACTGTCTTTTAGGAAGACTAAATCAACTAACCTGGGATAAACCTTGGCCACAGGGAAGCCAGCAGGGAACTGGGCATGCAGCACACAACAGCAACACGCCTGGAACTTGAGATGAAGGACTGAGGTGTTAGAGTAGGAGAGGAATTCTACTCTGACAACAGATACGCAGACCAAAATATTTGTGGAAGGTCAGAAAGGTTGTATTGCAAGGCAGATTGTGTTTCAGGTTAGGCAAAATAGGCCATACTTTCAGGTTAGGCAAAATAGACAGTACTTGAGGTAAGAAAAGGTATCTTCTCACCTAAATTGCTTTCTATTTTCATCCCTTTTCACCAGGTGATGCACTTCCATTTGCTACTACATTCACAGTTCTTGTTTGATATGGCTGTAGTACGTCATTAAGATGACAGATTGTCACACAGAGAGCCAACTTAAAAGACTGGAGCTGCAGTCCAAACATTAGAAGTCCTGAACCTGCAGTCCTGAACCTGCTGAAGGAGCCTCAGTAAGAAATAAGTGTTCTGAACACCATATTGGAAAGAATTGTATATTTCCCTCCTTTATTCAAATGGAACTCAAGGGTCCATCATCACTTAACAGGCCAACCACATTCAATATTTTGAATATTCTGTATTGCCTTGTAATAATACTACTTCACTGCCTGAGGTAGATGTCACGTCAATCCCATTGTTAGCCTAATATTGTTTTTGCACTATGTTTTTAAACCTAGTGGTCGTTTACATACTTGGATGCAGCATAGTTGTCAAAAGTTCCCAGGTTGCAATATATGAAGAAGCTACATGCTTAAGTAGTATATACTTAAGCACAGTGGCAGCTATAATCACCTCCTGTTCACCAGCTGAAGGGAAATGGGGTTTGTATTGCCACATTTAAGGAGATTGAGTATTTGTAAAGCAATATGGTCAAGAATCCTTTAAGATCTATTTTAACTTTTTCAGTCATGAATTAGCCATGAATTAGGGGAAAGGGAAAGCCAGCTCCCATCCAGATTGAACTAGGAGTGTTCAAAGATAATGTTACATTTATTCTAAATCTGAATTCTCTCCAGTGAAAGCCAAGGCAAGATCCTTTACTGGGTAAAGGGCTGAATGCCAGACATGAAGCTGTTCAAGTATCCTGGCAGCTTATTATTAGCTAGATAAACAAACAGAGGGGAAGATGCATGCTCAGAGCTTCCTTCCAAAGCTAAAGATATACACTATGAATGGATCTGACTCAAGGGACTGTGGCTAAAGAGTTTACCACTTTAACAGAGATCTGAACATACACAAGAGTAACACAACACAAACAGCAAAGTATTTTGGGTAATGTAGAAGAAATAGAAACTTGAAGAATACCTTAAAAAACCTCAAGCATGTGCCTACAGAAACAGATTTTCTTGTCAGAAGCATATGCCAACAGTATATTTAAAGTCTTAAGAGACTACAGGGAAGTGACTTCAAATCCTTGGAAAAAAGGCATCCCAACATTACAGGAAGTCCCCAAGAAAATAATTTAAATATGTAATAAGCCATACAAAACCTTTAGTTGCTGGAGTCCAGTTTTGAACCCAGTAACATATGAACCAAAATGACAGAAAGCCTGTTTGGCCTGTGAAGGCAGTTTAAATAAGGCTGAATGGCCAAACCCAATGGCAACAGCAGGGAACTGATTAGAATGCCTTAGCCTGGGATGCTGCAGAAATTAAGAGTGACTCCTAGGTCAACTGTGGAAAGAGAACTGTTTTATCTCCACAACAGTGTAAAGGGTTATTATGCAACTGTGTAACCCTTTCCAAAATAACTGATTAGTAAGAGGCAGAACACAGCAGTTTAAAAGAAGATAACTAAGGCAAGGTACCACCTTTCTCAATACAGAAAAAAGATGAAACAGCATGACTAACTTAGTGATAAAGATATATTTCAGAGGTTTAAAGTGGAAAAAAAGCGCTGCTAGTAAAAACAAATAGTTCAGGAAGGTATACAACAAGTCAATCAGCCAAGGATGCTTGCTGAAGCAGAAGTACTATGAGGTAGGAAATACAAAGAAAAATTACATAAATATATTAGAAGACAGACAAATAAAAGAAGCAATTCTTTGCCAGACTAAGAAAACAAGTAAAAAATCCCCAAAACCAACCAATCAACTAATCTCCAAAAATACCCCCCCAAAACAACCATCCAACAGAAAAAAAAACCTGAAATGCTGAGTTCTTTTTTTTCCCCTCACAAAACATTGTGACTAGAATATCACCATTATTAAATATTATCGAGAATTATTTCTAAGCCAGATAGTTCCATACCTGGCCGTTCCATACCTGGCCGTTTATGTACTAAAAGATCCTGGAACTAACTTCTTGCTAGCAACTTCCCATTTCTAACTGCTTTGCATGAGTAGAGAACAAGAGGGCAATGCATTTGTGAGTTGAACAGAATAACAAAGTATAACTATCCATCCCTAAATCTCCTTTGGATGAGAGTCCCATCTTATCAGCAGTACACTGACAAAACCCAAGAGAGATATGTCTACAATGTGTAGACAATAGAAGGAATCAAGTTATGCTCATACTCAGCTGCCAGTTATGCAAACTGATTGCTTTAAAGTTATGGACAGTGTTTTGAGTATGACATGCAACACTGATGAACTACTAGATGTTGACTCTGTGCAGTTAAGAAAACTACCTTCACAGGAAGAAACTGATGCTTTTGCCTTGGAAAGAAGTTCATGGGAATCCGGGCCTAGATGCACATTGTTTTTCTCAGAGGATGCAATGCCTCCCCCTTAGAACAGGAAGTCTTGCATGTGTGCGTCTTCTCTAATGATTATTTACATTTTCCAGTACTCTTGAATTAGACAGAACAATGCCTATAAGTTCTTTCCAGGCAGGCTAGGAGAATCCAGAGTTCTTACAAGGCAAGACAGTGAATAAAAAGACAGCAGTTAGATGTCAGATGTGTAGTCACGCTGGTAGGCTGGGAAGGCTGGGCTGATCAGATTCTTTGCACATTACCAAAAGAATGCCATGTATGAACACCATGCCATGGGCTGTTATCAGACTGTAAGATAAGATACATGTCACCTTGCTATGATTACACAGCCTGGACTCCAAAGACATAGCATGGGCCTTTTTAGATTGCTGACTGCATCTGACAGACTAACTTCAGCAAGCATCAACAGCAGATGTTACAGAACCAAAGCCTGACAGTAAATGAATGTTTATATACCTTTCAAAACAATTCTTTGCCACTGTCATGGGAGAGTGGAAGGCTTAGACAAAGTTTTAAAAAGCAAAGCCTTGCCGGTGGGTCTTGAGGTACAGAAAGTACTCCATTGCTTTCTAAACTCCTTCTCAGAGAAGGGTTTAGGTGCAGCTGAATCCTACCTTAGCCTCAGACTGTGTTAATGGTTTAAATTTAAAGGTACTATAGAGGTATGATTAAACCATTTTGTCCTGCAGGTTTTAATGATGGCAAAACAGATATATTTATATGAACTAATTATTTATTATGACAAATTCACAAACAGGTGAACAGATGAAAGATCTTAATCAGAATTATTTACTACACAGTGCAAAAGTTAAAAATCTACTAGTAGAGTATTATAGAACAAAGTAATATAGTGCACTGTATCACAGCAATTATATCAAAGCAATTGTATTGAGAGTAGTAAAATAAATAATTATTAAGTGGAGATTGATATAACTCACCATATGAGATAACAAGCTGAACTCTCCCTTTCTCTTAACCCCTGTGGAATAAGCATGAAGTGTTCCTGCTTCATGGGAGAACCTCCACATTTCAAGGAAGTATGTGGAAGAATCTGCCATATGGAAGTTGGACTGGGCTTTTATAGTTATGAAGTGATGGACTGGCAGTCACAGATTTACAAGCTCACAGACCAGCTTATCTGCCACATCTTGTTTCAAAAAAAGGATGTATATTCGAAGTCTGGCGAACCAGGATGGTCTTAGCATAATTTAACACCAAAACAGCACTCTGGCACCAGCAGCTGAACTTACATGATAGCCTGCATGATGGTTTGCATAGCATGCATTATTGGATTTTAGGTCTGTTCAGGGTGGACCACCCTGCCACAGCCATCTTAAGAAAAAATTATCAATTTACATTTTATTTGTGTACAGCATAAACGGAATTTTAACAGAAACAGGTTGCTGGAATAGTTCTATAGGTGGAGACTATTTATTATTCATGATCTTCAGATGACCCTGTTCATCAGATCATGAAAACCAGGACCACCCAAATTGATGCTGCTGAGGTGGCTACTAAAGAGAGAAAGACATAAGCAAAAAATCTAATACAGATTTCACAAATTAAAGTCACACTTGCTCTAATAAGATGCTGGGGTTTTGTTTTAGATGAACTGTGATGCTACAGAGACTATCCACAGAAGAAGCTACAGTCCACAATATATGCACTTGTAACTTTACCAACGAAAGCCTCTGAATAGCAGAATAGGTTGAACGGAAGAATTAGTTCAGGCTGATTCAGAATGCCACAGAGATATTCCTGCAGGTGACAGCAGCTTCTATTACAGAGTCTAATGATACATATTTTACAACTTTTTAAAGTCACACTGGCCATTATGCATAATCAGTAATTTCTACATTGCTATTATTTACCTTGTGTCACCTTAATTTAGAAATGGACAGAGTAATCTGGTATAAAGAACACGAATGACAATGTTTTGTAACTGTCCAGCAACTTATTTAAACATTGCACCAGCTGTTCAGAACTTCCATCATTTTGACATCAACTGAATTTTCAATTAATCCTTTCAGAAACACCATTTCCCAAACTAGAATAATTGGTGTATGAAAGTACAACCACTACTTTAAATCCAGCATCACAGGCTAACACAACATGTAATTTAGTCCCTGAAATCACAAGACAATAATTTTGAGCCAGTAACAGCTGCAGGACAGCGTCTTGCTTATGCTTTTGCTTGAAATTTCCCTCCCCAAAGACCTTAAAGCAAAACAAACAAATTGGGAAGTTTAAGACATAGACTTTGTTCTACAAGTCTGTCAGTAAAATCACAAATTCTTAATTTACCAATCAAAACCAGGATTTCTGATATTTCTATGAATTTCTATGAAGACATACTCTTGATCTAACACTACTATGTTGTTGTATCAGTATGAAATCATTGCTGATTCAGGAAACGGAGGCAACAGAAACTATACTGATTTCTACAGCGCTAAATGAAAAGTTAAGCACTTTCAAACTTGCAAGCAAAGGACAAAGCAAAAAAAAGAAGGCAGAGCAAAGAAGCAGGTCACTGGTAACCAAGTGAACTTTATCTTTCAGTATAAGCAAGGGGCAACCATTACACAGAAGTAAAAAGACCCAAGGAATAAGACACCTTACAGAGGTATAACGCCACAAATACATTGCCAGAACAGAAAGAGTACTCCTGACTATCCTCCAATTTCTGTTACTTTAAGTTTTTATGTGAAGTCTAAATACTTTTTCAAGCATTCTAGAAAATCTTTCTAAAATAATACTAAGCTTAAATTTGTCACCTGATA
The DNA here is from genome assembly GCA_035583135.1 of Lophotriccus pileatus. Classification (NCBI taxonomy): domain Eukaryota; kingdom Metazoa; phylum Chordata; class Aves; order Passeriformes; family Tyrannidae; genus Lophotriccus; species Lophotriccus pileatus. The sequence continues at coordinate 82,638,975 of JAWWES010000001.1, read as the reverse complement.
AATAAGCAGGTATTCAAAATTTTAAATGGTGTTTTTAGTGTGTTAAAAGCAATTAAGAGCACAAAACTAGTGACATTTTGTTTAAAATCTGAAGTTACAACAGAAGACTTAAAGTATTTGCTGCAAATGATGACTATTCAAGAAGACTATTAGTAGATGGAAGAATAATCTAGTTCATCATTAATTATTTTCAATATTGCATAATTTCAAATAGTTTGTCTTATTTCTTAGTGAAGTATGCCACAAGGATGCTTATTCACAATACAGTGATGGTCATATCTAGCAGGTATGTTTATAAAATTTAGAAGATTATTTATTGTTTATCAATACAGATTTAGCTTCTAAATGAATAAAACTGCTTAGAAACTTTTCTCCTAGATCTGCTGAATTAAAAAAACAAATCAAGTCAAGCCATTTCACAAGCTCTACAAACTTTGTTTTGTCATGAAAGTCAAATTGAACCTTGTTGACAGTGAACACAATTACAACTCTGTTGTACATATATTTTGCAAGGATTTCCTCAGCATCCACTCATAAGGTTTTCCTCAGCATATGGATTTCTACAAATATTGTGAAAATCTCCTTGTAAACTTCAGCTCATCTCACTTGCCTGAAATCAGCCAAAGTTACTAGTTAGATCTGCATAGAACAAATATGTAAGGCTAATTCCATATGAATGAAACTAAACAGTATGCACAAGATTAATTAAACATATCTCAACAGCCCAAGTACTTTACAAGTACCTGTGGTCTAGAAATATTACTTGGGTAGCTCTACAGTTTCTAGCTATGTTTTACATAGAATGGTGATTGCTATGCAAAAGGGGCACGTCTAAGATGAAGTACTGGAACATGATTTTAAAAACATTTCTTAGTTAGTTACTGGTTAGGTTTCTTTAGACCCATTTTAAGTTGTATCTGTTGTTTGCAGAATACAAACTGATCTTATGTACAAAAGCATTGGTACCATGTGGTTAACTTGAAGACAAGAACACCACACTAACAGAACCCAACACAAAGGAGTTATTTACACATTATGCCACTGTTAAAACTCTAAATGTAGTAACATTTGTTGTTGACTGCAAAAGATAATGAGTGCATTTAACTGGCATCTCCTCGAATCAATGTAACTACTTAAATTCAATGAAAGTTAGGCAACTTTAAGACAGTTGTGTGTGCAAAGCCAATCTGCCAAGACTTGGCCATATGATAGTACCACTGGCATTTTGTAGATTTTTCTCATTATATGGCTTGCTGAAAAATTCTGTGCAGTCACTGACTAGGTCTATCAGTGGACAAACCAATTCACTGGATGAGCTGCATTTATACGTTCGTACTGAAGTAAGTCCATACATGGTTTTGGCCTCAAGTTTATTTCTTGCTGACAGAGTAAGTGTAGGGTGTACGGAAAGGTTCTCAAACAAATAAGATAGGTTCTCAAGCATCACTGAAGGAAAAAAGAGAAAGCTATCTCCTCTATATCAATATCTAATTTCCTCCCAGATTGAACACCTGTTAAAGGAATGAACTGTTTAAATGGCTGATGTAAAGCTATAACTAAGCTTACATGTTTTGAAAGACCGGACAGAGAAGCAACTGGAAGTAAGTACTGATCTTAAAAGCAAACAAAAAAAGTTCAAAGCTATATAAGAGTTAGTTACACAAAAGGAGTGACTATGATTAATAAATTTCATCCAAATATCTGAATTTGTCCTATGTCAGGATTCAGGTGAACTTCAAACTTCAAGAAAGCCACACATAATTCTGAATTTCATTTTTCAGCAGTAGACATGCCAAAGACTGGATGCAGCATATAAGAAATATGAGTTTACAGGAGGACAGACACTTTCAAGTGCAACTGCCACTTGAACAGTTCACTAGGTCTTCTAACAAAGCACAATGTGTAAACGGAATTAATACAACTGCTAAGAAAAGTAACATTTATATCTCAGGGTACAAGATGCAGCTAGAATAAGGAGCACTATAAAAAAGCTACAACAGTGAATAACATTAAGTTTCTCAATTATAACTGAAAGAACAGTCAGTTCTCTAATCGGGATAATGGTTCTTCTATTCCAAGCTACTCAGTACAGCAAAGCTTAAGAAGATTAACACAACATACTACCAGCACTGCTTGTGCTGACTACTATTATTTCACTACACTTGAAACTAATGATTTTATAGCTGCACCTATAGCTGCACTCTTCCAGATTTTATTATGAACTTCTGTCTGCCCTTGCTTTATTGGCACCATAGAAGGAGCTTTATTGTGAACAGACTAGTGCTGACATCTGTCATAGTACCCTGTTATCACTGTAAAAGTACATCAGTTTGATATCAGGTTATTTACAGTCTCCCTTTAAGTCACGGGCTTGAGTTGAAAGCCAAGTCCACCACCCTCCCTCACTTACTGTTGGGACATGGCACTGCTAACACTATCTTTGCACAATATAGTGTTAGAGAGCATATGTGTTGAGCCACACTCAGTCCTGCGCAGCGTAATCTGGTGTGCAGTGCAGTGCTAATACAGTTTACGTAACCCAGGCTCAGTAGCTAGTATTGCTCCTAGTATTAAGGTAAACAAGGCAGCAGTTCAGATGCAGACACCATATAAGACCAGATGCTGGACATGTGAAGGCCAACATCAAAGCTTAGCAACTAATTGAGTAGGGCACAGGATTCAAACACTGTCATTCCTCTTACTTTTCTGACATTTTATGAACATTGTTTCTCCCCATGCTAATAGAAAGTAGTCCCCAAAGACTGCCAACATATTTGCAGAATATGAACATAGCCCACCCCGGTCTGACAGATGCAGGTACAAGCCTAGCTACACTTTAACTCAAGCCCTCAGAACTATTTGTTTTAAAAAGCAACTCTTAAATGTTGTTATACTGAAACTTTGGTCAATGTTAAAAAGTTTAATTCTAGTCTCCCTTTAAACTAAAATGGATCCTAGCCGTACCACATCATTTAAATCAAGTAACTTAACAAAAATTTGGCAAGAATCTTATTGATGAAAAAAAGCTATGCAGCAACATATACAACACTAAAAAAATTTACAAGTTAGAGAAATATGAGGCAATGAGCTTTAATTGTCACAGGATATCAAGGGTGAACATATGCTTATTGAGCAAAGGATATAGAGAAACCACTCCAAGAAGTATCTTTATATTAAAGGCTGACCCCGCAGAGAAATGGAAAATAACTTTCAAGTACTTCACATCGTATCACATTCTCTCTGCACCACCACCCCACAAAATGTCCATAGGGAATTCTGTGAATTGTTTCCCCAGATGCCTTGTACACCAGCTGGTTAGGATTAAACATCTTGCCTATGGCACGTTTTTGGCCTTGAGGACTGGCATTTGTGACAAAGTGATGAATAGTGTACAATTGTGTATACCCCATATGTTTAAGATAATCTAGGGCCCCAGAAACAGTTAAATCCATGTACAGTAGTGACAAGGGTTAGAAGAATTCTGCAACAGCTATCTTCAAGCTGGAAACTTACAGCTCTAGAATTTCATTTCTTCAACAATATACTCAGAAGATATTCAAGACTTGAATGTTGAAATTTTTCTCTGTCTCTGATTTTCTGTTATTTCAAGATTTAGCACAGGATTTCTTGCAGAATACTAAGTGCTAGCAAGCACTTCACATCACATTAGAAAAGTGACCAGAAGTTTGCAAGCGTTGGTACAATGGGTACAGTCAGACACCAACCCCACTGTGAATGACACCATGCAAGTAGCACAAAACACCTCCTCTGAAGGAAAAACTAAAACCCTAAACAAACACTGCTTGTTTTTCACTTGCACCAAAACACACTATAAGATAAGTTTTCATTGTAGAGTTCTGTCTAGATTTCAAAACGTGCATACGGATTAAGCCAACAGTTTACTCTGAATATGGTTTTAAGTAGCCTGTTCAGGTGAAAAAATTCCTGTTTGAAGCACTTCAGGGTTTTTTTTTCATGTTTAACAAAGATTTGTAAATTCTTTCATTAGTGGAGAAAGTACTTTGGACTTGCTAATTAGCGGAGGGCTTCAACTATTTTGAAAGATGGCAAATTCTTCTCTGACAAGACATAAGTGTTTCAGCAAAACACATGGCAACTTCTGAATTTTGGATAAAAATATAACCCTCAGACTTCAATTACAAACTAACTTCTGAAAAAAGAAAGATGTCCTTGAATACAATAACTGACAGCTACAGTGCTTTTAATACTGTTTAATGGTTGCCATCAGCACACCAACTTATTTTGCTCATATGCTGCTGTTTAAGGTGTCAAAGATTAAATATCTAGTTAGATTCAAGACTGGTCTTCTGAGAATGCTTCCCAATCTGAAAAACATGTTTTTCTAACAAGTGCAGAAACCTGTAGTATGAAAACGTTTTCCTACACATTCATATTTACTACCTGGCAATAACCTGAGCATGGCAGTTTTCTGTCATCAGCTTTATTGTTTGGTGTCCTTCAAAAAAGTAGCAAGAATATTTTAAGACACATGAAAAGGCATACAGCAACCTTATCCACAATCAAATGTAGTGATTCAGCTCAGTGACGCTGAAAACATATCATGCCAAAATGAGTTTACTGCTTGCACGATGCTTTATGAGAATTCCAGTGTACAGTAAGAAAAAGTTTAATAAGATGCTTAAGTTGATTTATACAGTCCTAAAAAAAATAATTCTCCAGCTCTTTATGGCTGGATGTAAAAGCTCTTTCCTAATATCATTGTCAGACACACAGAGGCAAGCACATTAACTTTTACTACTTTCTAGGACTGCTATTTAGAATTTAAATCTGTGTTACTGGATCTACAGGACAAGCTTTCTTTGTAAAAAAGCTATCTGAAACAGTTTCTTCCATTTCTAGAAGTGAGATAAGAGCCTCAAACTTAAACTCATATCAGGTAGGAAAAACCATTGTCACTTGATCTGTGAAACATAATGAAGTGTACAAAACCAGATGCATTAGTTTTGACACTGCAGTGGGTAGTTTACAGAAGGACATGGGGTAAACTTTGCTTTCTATGAGAAAACACACTGTCATGGTGTACACATGCAATTATGCAACTCTTGGCGGTATTTAAGATCCGATGTGAGCTGCAAATGCAATTTACACTTAAAGATTAAGAAACTTTTGGATGAATCTTCAGTTCAGCTGAATAATAAAGCCATAAAAAATTTCTTACTGCTTGGAAATTCCCCCTGCCCAACCTTCTTCAAGCAATCAACAACTTAACACTTTAGGTTTTCTCTCAGCACTATATAAACAGTTCCAATTAAGTAAAGAATGTTACTCTTCATTAATCTCTTCTAGTTCCTCTTTATGAGATCTTCTTCAAGCAATCAACCAAGACACATGAAGAGAAATTACTCTACACAAATTAGCAATCAAGTAACAGTGGGTTTTAATGGCAACTCTTCCTTTGCTCGCTTTCATCTGATACAATAAACTGAGCATCTGCTGACTTTCTGCAGGTGCAGAGGTTCACTAGAATATAATGATGTGAACATAAAAAAAGAAGTAAATCAATTGTCATGCCTTGCTGTCTGGCTGGTAATTACACATAAATAGAAGTCCATATTATTGTAAACCCAATCTAAACAAACACTACACTGGAAGTGTGATGTTTTGATGCTAAGAAGTGGGAACTTAAAGTTGTCAAGCTAGGTAAGTATACACACTCAAGGCACATTGACAACAAACAAAAAATAACCAATACTCTTAAACAACCTCAGCTCTCTTCTCTCTACCCTTACCAACTTGAGCAGGTTTCCCTGGGACAGCAGATTTGGCCAGCGTAATGAGTTAGATACCAAAGTATGCAGAATAATTGGGAGTGATGACCTCTTACAATATCCCAGTATTATTAAAATATATGAATTTATAGTCCTATATTTATAGTCCTATAGCAAAAACAGCAAATGCTTCTCAACAACTCTCTGAAGTCCTCATGAACCTCTCTACAAGGGCATGTAGAGACAGGACAAGGATTTAAATTACTTAAACTGAAAGAGTAGGTTTAGATTACCTATTAGGAAGAAAATCTTCAAATTCTTTACTGTGAGGGTGGTGAGGCACTGGAACAGGTTGCCCAGAGAAACTGTGGATGCCCCACCACCAGCAGTGTTCAAGGCCAGGCTGGATGGGGCTTTGTGCAACCTGGTCTAGTGGAAGGTGTCCCTGCTTAGCAGGGGGATTGGAACTAGACGGTCTTGAAGGTGCCTTCCAGTCCAAACCATTCTATAATTCTATGAAGGCAAATCATACATAGGCAATGCTTAATTCTGTCAGTCACCACATAATTTTCTATCCAGGTATTTTTTACAATTTATGAAAAGGGATAGAAACTAGATTGAACTGAACTGCAAGTTTGAAAAGAATATTTCAGGTTGGGGGCAGGGTTGTCATTCTTGCACAGAGGGTATTGTCTGTTATAAATGAAGACCTCATTAGAAAGGAAGCACTGAGTGTACCATGCAGTACCAAAACAATTACTTTGTTAATATGCAGATTCAGTGGAGCCAGATTTGAGTCTTGTACTAACAATAGTGCCTGGTATCATTAGACAAAGGAATATTTGCAGTCACGGCAGTATGTTATAAAAGGAGCACAAACACAAGGACTTACACTTAGCCACAATTAGACTGCAAGGAACCAAGGCCATCTTTTGCAAGTTCAGGCCACCAACCGTTACAACTAATGACACACAAAGATTGAAATTTTATGTTCAGTGCTGCTGCTTCCCTCCGCTCCAGATTCCTCCTGTGGGGAGACTATTTACTCGCATAATTTGCCAAAACCACAAACACAAAATGCAGTTCCATTTAAACAAATAAGTCTAATAAGTAAGAAACAAACTTACTACTTTTGTTCTTGAAGATTGACGTGTTGTTCTAACATTAGAAATGTTCCTTGAGGTAGCTGGAGTTGCCAGGGGAAGAGTAGTAGAAAGTTGAGGAGGACTGAAAGACATCAAAGGCAGTCTGGTGTCTCCTAATATGCACTGCTTGGAATTGGAATTTTTATTTGTGAACCTCTCATTTTTACTGTTTCCTGAATCTGCACTAGCAATCTCTGCTTTCTCCTCATTCTTCACTCTTCTCAAGCAGTCCTTTATTGTCGACTGAGTTGCAGGCTGACTCAACCAGCACAAAAAGAGTTCATCTACCTTCATCTTCATTGCAGGTTGCAGAATTTTCCCAGGTGACATTTTCTACCAGTTTCCCTGTTTTCTTGGTTCAAATTCAAAGTAAAGATTTGACAATCATCTAAACATTCCACTTGACTTTTAGTGTTTCACAGACTTCACAGTTCCTGTTAAGGAAAATATGATTATTAAATCTTACAGTTTTAACCCAGTGTTGATATTTATTCCCTCAAAATACCACCAGGAGTTGAGAGTTACATTCTAATATGTAACTTCAGCAACACTTTATAAGTGTAAGCCATTAATCAGTCAGATTCAATTCCAATGACTTCTTTTAAAAGCATACTGTGTAAATGATGGAGACTGGACATAAAGACACTGCACTTGGACTTTTCAAGAGATATCTAACAAATAACCCCTAATAATGTACTAAAACCCACATGTATTATGACGAATAAGATTTGAAAAGACTTATAATTGAACGTGCTAAGAACTAAACGTCTAAGGAGTTTATGCAAAGCCTTGATGATAGAACAAGTAAGATTTAAGAAGCAAGTCTTTCAGTCAAGAGGTTTAGAACTAAGACTGAAGGCTCAATTTTCACTCTGAGGTCTGTGCTACTGACTTAAAATCTTGCAATTCCCCCATGTGATTCCCAGCTGAATACCCATAGCTTGGTATCGGAGTAATTCGATATTTTAAAAACTGATACTTAATATCCACTTTTACAGTTTTTCAAAACCAACGAAAACCCTATGTGACTCAAGAACTGGGATAGTATGATCTCAGGTGAAACAAACAGAATGTATTTTTCTTAGAGAGAGACAGAGGACTGGAATGAAACACTAACAGAACTAAGTTACTATCGAGATCTGGTACAGTTTAAATAAAACTTATGCTTCCTCATGTTTGATCTTTTTTTTTTTAAAGCCTTTGTCAGTATTTGATCTATATGCATAAGGCCGCAAAGATGTATGGTTCGGCTCGATGACCCTACAGGTCTCTTCCAACCTAAATGATTCTGTTCTATGATTCTGTATGTGACCACTTTCCTGAAGAAGCCTCAAAATAAGCACTTCAATTTGGAAATGAATAACATCTAGCAAACGAACAATACTATTAAAAACCAAAGCTCATCCTCATCCCGTGGCAGAACTGGAAGTCCTATAACACCGTATCACTTAAACTTTTCAAACCGTCACCACTAAGCAGTTCAGTTACTCCACTCCGTCTCTGAACCTGAAGGTCACGTCGTCTCGCTACCTTTTTGTCAGACCAACACGTTCACGGCACCCGCGGCTGTGTCCGGCCAGCCCCGAGCACCAACGGCGTGCGAGGAAACGGCGCTGGGGAAGGGCCAGCTCGGCGCCGCCCCGGCAGCGGGGAACGACCGCCACCACCGCCGCCGCCGCCACGCTCAGTTCCTCGGGCCGGCGCCTGTCCCCAGCACCAGCTCAGAGAGGACGTGGCTCCAGCCGCAGCAGCGCCCCGAAGGAGCGACACGTTCCCGTTCCCGTTCCCCCTCCCGCCGCCGCCGCCCCTCCCGCCGCCGCCTTCAAACGCGCGCCTCCTTCCGGCCCGGCCCCGCCGTCTCGCGAGAGCGCGGCCCTTCCGCCCCGCGGGACGCGGCGGCGGTCGCCATGGTGACGGGCCGTGAGGGGCGGTCGGGCCGCCCCGCCCGTGTCGGTCGGTGCCACCGCCGGCCCCTGTGCCGAGCTGAGAGCTGAGGCAGGGGCTCGGGGGCTCAGAGCTCCGGCAGCTCACCGGCTGCTCCTCACTGGCTGGCTTTTTGAGAGGAGCTGGCAAAGTGATGGGGGGGGGGTGGGCAGATGCCTCCTCAGGGAGTTCGCTGACGACACAAAGCTGGGACGAGTGGCCAATACCCCAGAGGGCTGTGCAGCTCTCCGGAGGGACCTCGAGAGGTTGGAGAGATGGGCAGAGAAGAACTGTCTGAAATTCAACAAAGGCAAATGCTGTGTCCTATGCCTCGGGATGAGTAGCTCCGGGCACCTGTACAGGCTGGGGGCTGACCTGCTGGAAAGCAGCTCTGAAGAATCACAGAAGATGCTGAGTTGGAAGGGACCCACAAGGATCATTGAGTCCAACTCCTAGCCCTGCAGAGGACCATCCCCAAGAGTCACACCATGTGGGGCGCTGGTGGACAACAAGCTGTCCGTGAGCCAGCAGTGTGCCCTTGGAAGAGTGCTGCCAGCAGGTCATGGGAGGTGTTCCCCTCTGCTCAGAGCTGGTGAGGTCGGATCAAGAATGCTGTGTCCAGTTCTGGGCTTCTCAGTACAAGAGAGACATGGAGCTCCTGGAGCAGGTGCAGTGTAGGGTGACAAAGAGGATAAGTGGACTGGAGCATCTGTCTAACGAGGAAAGGCTGAGGGAGCTGGGCCTGTTCAGCCTTGAGAAGAGACAAATGAGAGGGAACATCATTAACGTGTGTAAGTATCTGACGGGAGGGTGACAAGAGGATGGAGCCAGACTCTTCTCAGTGGTGCCAAGCAATAGGACAAGAAGCAATAGCAAGAAAGTGATGCACAGGAAATTTTGCCTGAATATGAAGAACTACTTTACTGTGAAGGTGACTGAGCATTGGAATAGACTGCCCAGAGTCCTCGTGGAATTTCTGGCACTGGAGATAGTCAAGAACTCTCTGGATGCAATCCTGTGCAGTGTGCTCGGGGATGATCCTGCTTGAGCAGGGAGGTTGGATCAGATGACCCACTGTGGTCCCTTCCAAACTTACCCATTCTGTGATTCTGTGAAAGTGTATGAGCTGTTCCAGCTGTTAAATGCTGTTAAAAGGAAAACACTAAATGCCCTTTCTACACAATTGCAGTGGTTGCCACTAGTGTTACAGGATTGCAAATGAGAGGATGAAAGGGGAAGTGGAGGCAGTAACAAATAAAAGGATAATCCCCTTATTAAGTGAACCATCTGTGCCAATCTGTTTGCAGCCCTTTTTTTTGCACTGAAATATACACACTGGAAATTTGTGGCTGCCAGCCTTCAGGGGCACCCCGTGAGGCTTCCTAGGTGCACTTGTCAGTGGGGTCTTAGATAGCTGAGCCTTGCCCTATATAGTTCTTTTACTTGGTATTTTGTACTTCAGCATGTCATCCGTGTTTTTACATCAGATCCCTACTTCCACGACACTGAACTTTGCTCTTGTGGTTTTGCTCATTTGCTCATGTTTATCCATTTTGCCATTCTGCCACTTCCTTTACTGTGAGAGACACTCCAGATTTCTGAGAGGTTATTATCACAAATCCTGGGAACGTTACTACTGTGCAACTGAGGCTGTACCAAAGATGATACCATTTGCATGTTACAGTGGTTTGAAGGGAAGGCTTAAAAATGCAGGCAAGATTAAAATAGATTGTGTAAGTGAAGGAATGGGCTTGCTTTCTCATTTCTGGAAGCTTGGACGGAGGACACAGAGATACAGGGCTGAGGAGAAACAAAAGATGAGATGCTGTGAGAGAAATCCAAAACAGTCCAACAGAATTATGTTTTGATAATAGCAGAATTACATTTTTGTAGAAACAGAATCATCGGGCAAAAAACAGTGTAACTCCTGTAAGTATACCAGAGTATACTTACTGCTGTAGACACTGAATTATATTTTCACAAGTCTTAAATGAGATTCTGCATTCCAGGAAACCTGTAGAGTGGTGAAAGTTCTTGAGAGAGCCTCCACTTTTTGATGTAGAGCAGTACTCTGTTTCCTGCCCATTGGTTGGTGAAGTTGGAAAGTATATGTTTGGAAAGCTCAAGTGGACAAAACAGTTTAACTTTAAGCTGGAGGAAAACATTCAACATAACACACAGGAAGCAGATGTCAAAGTAGGGCTAAATCTGTAAATATTATGGAACTAGCTTTAAAGCAGAGGAAAAGAAAACCCTGTGTTATGGGCAGTAGTGAGATTCTTGGCCGAGAACTGAAGGCTGAATTAAGAAGACTGATAGTAGAGCAACAGACATGGAACAAAGAGTACTTTTAAAACATTTTGAATGCCTTTGAAGCATTCCTTAGTGATGGTGTAGCCATCTGTTGATTGACGTGTTGAAGACAGGTGGCAAGAAGGGGATCAGAGACAGACTTGACAGAGTTGTAGAACTGGGTATCATCTGCATAGAGATGATGCCCTTTGTTGAAACTGGCAATGAGATCTCTCAGAGGAACATGAGAAATAAGAAAAAAGAAAAAACACACCTGTGAGAGATACGCACAGTCACAGTGTTCTCTCATGCATGTTAGTGTATATTCAAAGCAATTCTAATATTATAGTTTGTCATGATTAACACTGGTATGAGAGAGGAACCAATTCCATGCCTTCTGTTAAACAGAAGACACTTTGGGCATCCTCACCAGGTTGTACCAATACTGGCAATTCACATGGATATTTTGAATGTGTCTCTGAATTAAGTAGGTCTACTCAGCAGTGTATGCACTGCTAGGGATGTGTGTGGAGACAGAGGAGTCCAAACTTGGCCAAAAGTGGAGAAATACCAAAGTCGGACCTCTTTGTTCAGATCTTCCACTGAGAATTTAAACCTGAAATTCCTTTTTGATCACTATTTCCATGTTCTTGCTGGCATAGTAAGTACAGAAACTGTACCTTTCTATGTTGCTTTCAGTGTAGGGAAAAGAAAAATCTGTTGTGTCTTACATTTTATGTAGAATGTATCTGTCTGGTTTAAGGATGGGCTCCTTTAAAAATCCCCATAATAAAGACTGAATATTAAAGTACTGAGTGTGCAATATCCAACTGATATCTGAAAGGTTAGTGATGGGGTCACACTTAGCATTGTTGTAAAGGACACAGACTACACTTTAGGTAAGGCACTTGTTTAACAAGTGCAAGTATATTGATCTAACTCATGCCAATTAATGGCAGGAGTGCTTGGGCCTAACAACACAGTGCAGTGGAGTTAGCACACCCATGCTGGTGTACCCATGTAGCACAGTACTTCCCTCCATACAGTGTGTGGAGCTACTGATCCTCATGGAGAAGCTGAAGAGCCACATGAGCTTCTAGCTTTTGTTGTCTCTATTGCGTTTAGCTTGTTTCTGGCTTTGTTTTACTGATCTTGTCTCAGAAGGTGATATTAGCAGTACTGCCAGTATACACTCTTGGCTAAATAAATATCAAGGTCCCCCTTTGCTTTATTTGTCATTGTATACTGTTCAGAGGGAATTTTTCTGTTCCTAATCAGTATTTTGCAGTGAGGGTTGGGTTTATTCCCTGATAACCTTGGGCCTCTACAACTTGGACATATGGGTATTAAAGAGGTGTCTCCACTGCCTCTGTACTAGTGGGAGTAAAGCAGCATTTCTAAGGCCTAATTAATGTTATACTGAGGTAGACATGTAACCTAGGTCAGAAGTAACATGATTTAAAAATCCTGTTCCTCTCCACTGTTTAACAGGAATCTCAATTAGTGTCTGAGCTATACACAACCACATTTTAGAAGTCTAAAGTTAGGTGGAATAAATGCGTTTGGAGTATTATATTTACTTTCACACACCTGTGTTAGATTTGGTCTCATCTGGTCTCAAAAGTAGAGTTGTCATAACTCAGCAGAGTGGGAGGTTGAGGTGGAACACAAGCCTGAGATCAAAATTCAGTTCACTGCAGGATTTTTATGAGTCCTCATTCTAGAGCTTTTCATATGCCTTTGTGCTGGTTTTGTCTAGAGTAGAGATAATTTTCTTCACAGTGGCTGGTATGGGGCTGTGTTTTGGATTTGTGCTGAACACAGTGTTGATAACATAGAGATGTTTTTGTTATTGCTGGGCAGTGCTAACACAGAGCCAAGGCCTTTTCTGCTTTTCCATACTGCCACTCTGGTGAGCAGACTGGGCATGCACGGGAAAGTGGGAGCTGGGACAGCTGCCCTAACTGACCAAAGGGATATCCAATTAACATTTGACATCGTGCTCTGTGGGGGGAAGAGGGAGGAAGGTGGGGCTGTTTGGAGTGATGGCGTTTGTCTCCCCAAGTCACCGTTACGGGGGCCTGCTCTCCTGGAGATGGCTGAACACCTGCCTATCCATGAAAGCAGTGAATTAATTCCTTGTTTTGTTTTGCTTGTGTGCATGGCTTTTGCTTTTCATGTTAAGCTGTCTTGGTCTCAGCCGATGAGTTTTCTCGCTTTTACCCTTCCGATTCTCCCCCCGATCCCACAGCTGGGGGAGTGAGCAAGTTGCCTCTGTGGGGTTTGGCCGCTGTCTGGGGTTAAATCATGACAGCCTATCATATAGGGAAGAGAACTACGGTACTTCTTTAGACTGTTGCTTTAAGTAGAATATTGCCTTTTGATCAAGCTTTTGCTTTTATAATGCTTTTAAAATGCTTTTGCTGACACATTTCACAACTTTCAAATTTAGGCATCTGAAATCCGGTTCTAACCTATATATAAGCACTAAAATAACCTTGTCCTGATTTCCCAATGTGCTAACTTATTTGGAAGCAAGTGTGCTGAATGTCTCTGGCAAACCAGTCACTTTTATTTAAGTTGCTGTTATTGAAACTTTTGGCCCAAAGAGCTCATTGAGGTTGTGCTGCCAAGGTGATGTTCCTTCTAAACCTGCTTATGGTGTGCAGCCAGAGAGACTTCATTCGGGAGAGTGTAAATGTTTCTTTCCACAGAGTGAAAGCTAAAGTTTAGCATACTTTCACTCAAACAAAAATTCCTAGTCCTAGTACTAATTTTGGGAGAGAATGGAGAGGATATTAGGTGCCTTACGCTGTCTCATTTAAACTGAAAGGAAGGGCTAAGAAAAGGGTAATAACTGGGAAACCCTTAAGCTATGCATCCATACCAGCTAACCAGGCCACTCCATCCTTTCTTGCAGCAGCTTACCAAAAATAGAGCTGGGATGGTGAACTGCAGGTCATATGGCCTCCAGAAGTAGCATCATATGCAGACAAAAAAATGTCAGCAATGCTGACTTGGTGCATGTGTTTGGCAGCCAGCAAAGCTCTCAGAAGAGCCTGATATTGAGACTTTAGGCTTGAATTTTCTCTGTCTTCCACCCACCTTGATGTGGAATACTGCAGCAATATAGGATCTGGTTATTGTCTTGCTGATGTACTACTCCTTAATAGTAAATCAGAGATAAAATTAGACAATGCTTTGTAACTTGCCAGCTTTTGTCATGACTAAAGGCATTTAAACATTCTGTACTTGAAGACACATTTTGTTTCCTCCTTATCATACGCACCATGTAGTAAGATTCTAATGCCTTGTCACTGGCTATCTCTTTACAGCAGCAGTTGGTTTAATGTGGGAACATTTACATCTCTGCAAGAAAAAGAAAAGAGAGTATAAAATATAAATGCTGTAAGAGCAGGTGCGCTAGAAGGCAAAGAAGAAAATTGGTTCAGCAGTTGTTTGCCATCGTGCTTTTAGATTAATTTCTGCTGCATATCACTGCAGGGCTAGCAGTGAACAGTTCTGGTACATTTTACTGAATTACTATCGGTGTGTTGGTTTTTCTCCCACAGGGGCCTTGGACTGGGCAGTGTTTAACAGCAGTCCAGATGTGAAGGCTGGTTCCGCATTAAGTCACCCTGATCTTCTAATCCCAAGTTCACATACTTCAAGTGCTGTATTTTATCCGATGGTTTTATCTAGCATTGTATCCAGGTCACATGGAGTTTATGAAAAACTGCTTGAAATGCAGTCTCTGGGGTGGTGTTTAACAAGGTGTGCATGAGGATGTTTATGGGGTGTGAGAATGGGAGTCCATTCATTCTCCACGTTGAGTGTTACTGAGCCCAGTTCTCTTCCAACCTTGTCCTGGTGCAATCATTAAAGGGGAGAGGAGACTCTGAGCTATTGTATGCAGCATCCTGCAATGTCTGCCAGCTACTTGACTGCTACCATGCCAGGTGCTTAACTCTTTCATCTCCGTCACCTGGCTAGGACCCAGTTTGAAGAACTGAGACCTAAACTTGCTTTGAGATAGAATCTGCTTTTCTCTATGTTTCATCAGAGCAGTCTTCATCAGATTATTGAGGGGGCAGTGTAAAACACAGTGCCTGTACTCCTGTAGTGGGTTTCTATGGCTGGGTTTTGGTAGCAGGGGGACTACAGGGGTAGCTTCTGTTAGAACCTTCCCCTGTTCGGTGGAGCCAATGCCAGCTCCTGCCTCTGGCCCAGGCCAAGATAATCAGGAGTAATAGTAACACCTCGGTGATAACTTGTTAAAGAACAGAAGGTTATTGCACAGAAAGAATTCCAGCCAGGGAAGAGCAGGAACATGGGAATAACAAGGTAGACACCAAGGTCAGTGCAGAAGGAGGGGCAGGAGGTGCTCCAGG
>JAWWES010000001.1:82562608-82623374 GCA_035583135.1 Lophotriccus pileatus | reverse complement strand
CCCATGGTGGGGCAGCTGTGCCCCTGCAGCCCAGGGAGGAACATCGGGGTGCAGAGACCCTCCTGCAGCCCATGGAGAAGCCCATGCTGGAGCAGGTGGATGTGTGAAGGAGGCTGTGACCCTTTGGGAGGCCCAGGATGGAGCAGGGTTCTGCCAGGGACCTGCAGCCCATGGAGAGGGAAGCCCGCACTGGAGCAGGTTTTTCCTGGTAGGACATGTGGCCCCTGTGGGGGACCCATGCCGGTACAGCTCATCTGTGAAGGATTGTACACCCATGGAGGAGTGACCCATGGGACAGGAGATTGCGAAGAACTGTTGTCTGTGGGATGGACTCAAGCCGGAGAGGTCCATCAAGGACTGAATCATGTTGGAGGGACCCCACTGGAGTGGGAAAGGACTCCTCTCCCTGAGCAGTGGCAGAAACAACAACTGACCATAAGGTCCATTCCCTATCCCCCTGCACTGCTGGGAGGAGAGGAGGGAAAACATGGAAGGAAGGAGGGGTAGGGGGAAGGTGTTTTATTTCTCATTCTTTTGCTCTTAGGCTGTTAATAATAAATTTAAGTAATGTCCCCACGTTGAGTCTGTTTTGCCCGTGATGGTGATCAGTAAGTGACCTCTCCCAGCTCTTTTCTCAACTCATGAATCCTTTGCTGGTTTTTTTTTTCCTCTCCTCTGTCCAGTTGGAGAGGGGGAGTGAGAGAGTGTCTTTAGTGGATACCTGGCATCTGGCCAGGGTCAACCCACTACAATTCCTTTTCTGCCTTTGCGGTTCTAAAGAAATGGAAATCGTGTAATGAACAAGTATATTTTTATCACTTGGTACCCACAACTGTTTCTGTAATAACATGTATATTTCTAGGGCATGGTCTTAGAATGTCTGTGTACATACGTACATGCATACATTAGATGGAAACTGCAGTAAACCACAGAATTGTGCTAGCTGCCACTGCTCTAATTAGCTCACTGAACTAAAAATAATTAATATAGTTAATCTTTGGATTACAACACAATGAGAAGCACACACCTAATAAATCACATTTTTTTATTATTATTATCTGCCAACTGTCTGGCTGCTTGACTAATATTTTCAACTTTGGTTAAATTCACCTTGTGCTCTTCAAAGCCAGTAGCAAGATTTCCATTTTTCATAACGGTATGGGATCAGACACCTATGCTCTGGGGGGTTTCATTCACCACTGCATTACTCCAGTTACAAGATCTGATCTGCAATTTGACTGCTATTTTCATTCAGCAAACTAAAAGATTAACTATTTCTAAATTTATGAGCTAATTAGTACACTAATACAAACCACATTTATAATTTCCCTGAGTTTGCTTAATCCTTCTTCATTACAAAAGTCAGTTCAGATGTCCATAAAAGCTTACAGGAAATAAAAAAAAAGTGTTTGTTTTCATTTTCATTAGGGAAAAGTGAAAATTCCAAAATATTCTGGGCAGACAGAGCCACATTCTTTTGCTTCATTAAAGTCCTTTTAGTTACAGTAGTTAGAGGAGGAAAACACTGTGCAGCTCTAGGCATGTGTCTGCAAGGTTGCCAACACCAGTAATTTTATCACAAGTTTAATAAGATTTAGTGTTTTTTTTCTTGTAAAGCTCCAGAGTCTCATGATTATGAAATAATGTTATCTTCCATTAAATGTGTATGTTAAAAAGAGCCCTTGTAGTTGCAAAGAAAGTATTGGAAATACAAAATTAACAGCTCAAAAATCCTGATAAAAAAATATATATTTAAGCCCCAGATTAATTTCTTTAAAATCAAGACTTTAGAAGCAATCTTGGATTTTGAAAAGTGTTTATTAATCTAAATATTGTGTCAGTAATGGCACTAATTCAGCATTATTGTTCTTCAAGTATTTTTGTATATTCTTTTACTACTTTACAAACTTCTTTTAAGACACAGAAAGCCTACATGTTTTTCTGATTTAAGTGCATCAGAGTGCTGAGACTTAGGATAAGAGTTGGTTGGTTACATATTTTAGATGTTGGAGCCAGACAGCAATTCAGCCTAATAATGTGCATGTCTACTATTTCCTGAAAATTTGCTGGTACATGACCCCTTATATGCATATATGTGACCCTGCAACAAACTATTTCATGTGGTGCCAAAAACCGGCATTAGCTTCAGCTGCTTTATTAAATTGCTACCCAAGCTGGTGTACATTTGCAGTGAACAAGGCACAGCGTATCAGCAGCTCACATGTGGTGTGCCAGCTAACATGGGAAAGTTTGCTCGCCTCCATGCTCACTGGGGTGAGCCTACAGAGCCTACAGAGGAAGAACAAATACCCCTGGAATGCTGGGACATAGTATTTTGCACAAACAGTGTTTGTCGGTCGTTCTGAGGCAAGCACTGGAGGTGCACTAACAAATGGCTGCCTTGAGCCACGTTGCTCCTTTGAAAAACCCCCAGCTCCCCCAGTTGTCAGTGAGACAGGATTCCCAGCAGACAAGTAGTCTGGCTTTTAAGAAGCACTTATCAAATAGACTGCAGCTGTGATGGACTATTCTGTTCCCAGCTAAATATTCTGTCCCAGAGACAAGGTTAGAGAAATAGTCCCTGTAATTAAAGTTTAGCTTTTAATATTATCAGCTGAAAAGGGAAGTGAATGTGACAGCAGCCAGCAACTGCCAAGGTATAGATCCAATACTGGACTATTATGGAAATGAGAAAAGTGCAAGCTGGAAGAAGACAAAGCTTGCATAATGTTCCACAAGATCCTGGAGAAAATAATTGCAGCTAAAGGATATAATTTGAATGTATGAGGAACATTCACAGGTGCTAAATTTATCTGGGTGATGCAGGCTTCTCTGGGCTGGACCTCGGTTCCTGATCTGACCCGCCTCCAGAAGAGCCTGTTGGTATCCCTTGGTTGTGCAAGTTCCCCTGTGGGGCTTAGTGTCCGCAGGCTAATATGGCCTTTGGGAATTGTCCCCATGGTAACATGAAACCAGCTTGTATTAGTATTTTAATGCTGCCATTTCTGACTTTTAAGCACCTCCGCACATACCTTTACTGTCCTAACTCCATACTTAGCCCTTCTACAGGGACTGGTTCTAAGAGCTCTTCTGGAAGGATCAAGACTGAAATGCAACTTTCAAACAAAATTAAAATACTACTGAGCTGTACAAATTCCTGTCATGCATCTTACACTTTTTATATTCCCACAGAGTTGTTCACAAAAGAAATTCCAAATAACTCTCAGCAGAAGTAAGCTCATGCAGCAAATGTCGTTAAGTGTTCCAGACCTTGAAATGCAGCTGATAGGTTAATCAAAACTATGAGATTGTTTCCCATCCTATTCAGGACAGAGGACAAACTTCTACTTGAATTACCTCAAAATCACATCCTTAAATCCTGTTCTATGACACCTTAAACTCATTTTTGTGTTTCATTTCTGATTATGTAAAACACCCCAGACTTTGTGTATCTATTTGGTATTTGATTCACTTTAACCTATAAAATATTGCATTTTAATGACTTCTATTCCTACAAGTCCTGAGGAGGTAAAGGATCTGGAAACAGTAATTTGTCTTTATTTTCATATTCATCAGTGTAGCTTTTGGTGGCTTCCATTGCATAACCACCTTCATACCATACAGCACTGCATGTAATGTTTGGTTCCTAAATTGCTTTTGCAAGGAAGGTTGAAAAAAACGCAATTTTTATTTATTTTTTTAATCTGGGACTTGACTGAAATGAATATATTTGTGCCTCCCTAGGTTCAGCTCTCCTCCCATGACTGTGCTGTGGATCACAAGTTACTGTTCTTGCTAGCATTCACCATTTCCTGCCAATGTTTCTTAATTTAGTAGAGTTAGGTCCAGATTAAGAGCTTCTAATTGTAAGTATTTTTAATGTAGCTATTATCCTTGATAATCTGAACACTTACCCTGCTCCTGAGATTTTCTGTGCATGATTTTACCATGTGCTTCACACTCCATCTTTACCCTGTGGCTGTGAAACTGAACAAGCTGTTATGGGAAACTCCATTGACAGGTTACTTAGGGAAAATAAAAGCCCCGTGAGTGTGTCCAGCATCCTGCAGAGCTCTGTGCTTCCACAGAGGAAGCTTGAGTCTGTGTGCTGTTCCTGTGAGCTGCTTGTGGTATGGAGGAAGGAAAAATGATGAAAAATATTCTTCCCTGGCTGTGCAGGCCACCTCATGTCTGCCAGGTTTGGGGAAGTTCCTCTGAACTCATCTTCCTGGCCTGGATAACGCCTGGACACCAGGTGCATATTGTGTGGAGTGAGAGAGGAACACACGGAGGGTGCTTCCCTGTTTGCACAAACTGTAGTACAACCAGTAGAGGCAGTCTAGGACCTCATGTTTAGCACAGGTTGCTGCATCACATTTATAATTAAATGCTAGTGGTGCCAGTTTGGCATTCCTTGTGGCTTAAATATGCCAGATAAAAGAAAAGAAATAACTGGAATAGAGTACTTGGAAACCAAACAGCATAACTCCATGCACCTCTAGAAGAAAGAAAATAATATTGATGGAATTTTTAAGCCAAACCATATTTATGAAACATCATTATCCTCTTGTTTTCCTGGAGGCATCTTGTCCAAGTCCAAATGCCCAATCAATAAGGTGATGCCAAGCTGAAGTTGTTCAAATCAATTGTTGTTTTGGAGTTGAACTTCAAAAGTAGCAAGATGGTTTTCCAAAAATGAAATCGGTAGTCCCTTGGAAATAATGAGATACCTGGCAACATTACTTGACAAAACTTTTGGGGATGGAAATGAAGCATTTCAGTAGTTCAGTATATACAAACAACTTGAAGTGATTAAAAGGTCTGTATTTCTTTCTCTAAAAACATTTAAAAACATATTAAAAGGCTTCAGTAAGCCACCATGGAACACTGCAGGTACATACTGGGAATAGGTGTGTTTTCCCCTCAGTTTTGTACTCGTTCACTTGAGCATTCTTAGGAATATGCCTGCATTTTCCCCCAAAGGTGGCTGCTTTTCACGTGTTCTAACCTACATAAATTCTTAATGTTTTACTACACTTTTTGCAGTGGAGATGTTATTTTTTAGGTAATAAGAAGAAACCCCAGTTCTACCAGGTAATGTGCATTTTTTGCACCTTATGAGAATATTGAATAGACTTCATTATTTTTTTCAATACAAGTCTGAATTCTACCATTTGATTACCTGAACCAAAAGCATTTCAATTTGCCATCCATCACCCTGACCAGTGTAAAATGCTGAATATTCAGATTAAATTGGAACTTTTTTTCTATGAATAAGGATTTTGATTCAATTCTGTAATATACAGTGTCTCTAGGGAGAGGAAATTGAGCTGAAGGTCGCTGAAGGCAAGTGAGAAAATTGTATTATCCAAATACAAAATTCTTTTTCTTATCATCAAAACCTGAAATACAGCCATGGGGAATAAGGGGGTCAAGAGAGAATTCAATTAGAGATGAAAATAGAAAAGGTGCATTTTTCAACTTACCTTTCATTTTTCCAAACAAGTGGCAGCAGTGAGCTGTATAGGAACAATGGAATATTTGTCAAGCAGTTTAAACTTTTTTTTAAAGTATAAATCAGAAAACATTCTTAATCGATTATAAAGAGGTAGTAAGAGTCCATATGAGAATGGAGTGGCCAATTCTTCATAGCCTTAACCGTTGCAATTTTAGCTTGTTCATCAGTGGTGGGGAGAGATAATGAATATCTAATTGCAATAATTTGTACGTCTTGTTAAGAAAGAACAATTCTCAAATGTTTGTAATTGGTTTCCCCTCTAAGACAGTTTATGATAACAATTTCTGCCCTTTCCCCTCCTTAACTCATAATATTAAATGATAAATGTTCAGAATAATGTAGAAGCATAGTGGTGTTATGCCATAACACCATGTTATGCCATCCTTATTTTTTTTTTAACGCTTCTCTTTATTTGTTTTAGTGTAGATACCAAGGACTTATAAAATTAACCAGACCTTGCCCTCTGACACATTAACAATTACAGATCCAGGCCGTGCTTTAGCGAACAGCTGCTGAGCTTGCTCAGTTCTCAGCTGCACAGCCGGTGTCGCTGCTGCCGGTACACCTGTGTCTGCGGGGTAGGTTTCCTCTGGTTAAAGGCATTTGAGCTAATGCTGAGAGTAATGTTGGAGGAAAGGAGATTTCCAGTGAGATCCTGGAATGCTAATTCAGCAACTTCATAAACTTGCTCTGCAAATTACACAGTGATTTACAAAATTAGCTCAAGATACTCAGGAGTTTTTATTCAGTGTCTGTATTTGTCAGTTTAGTTTGCAGTCATCTTCTAAACATTTGTTCCTTCCAAGAAAAAGCCACTGTGGTATTTATAGAAACCTGTATTTGGTAAGTGATAATTTTTAATAGGTTATAATTTCATAACTGTTTATAGTTTTTCTAGTTAGAATAGATGGTGCCTAGATAGATAGCCAAACAATCAAATATATTTTAATTCTATGGAGCACTTCATTCATACTGCAAGTCCCGGTTCTGAGTTTGGTAACATCTTTTTAAAAACCCAAAATTAGCATTCACAACCATGATTCTCTAATGGTGCAAGGATTATACATGCAGATGTGAAATGAGGTCTTTTGCCTGTTTGTGAGCACATGCAGTTGGTATTGTTCAGAAGGAGAAACAATGATGCAGTACCCTGCACATCTCTGAATGGCTCAAACATTCCCCAAAGCATCCTTTTCCATGGGAGAGAAATCTCAATTCTTGGATTACTTTTTTTTTTTTTTCTTTTTTGTAAACCAAAATTATGTTCCAATTTTGTTGCCTTGTTTCATTTAAAATCTAATGGGCAGTGTTAAAGACACAGAAATGAAATGAACTGAAATTATTTCAATGAGAATTCACTTTCTTGAGATTTTTTTAAGATCTATACTATGCTCCTTTATGTATTTTAAGTGCCAGAACACCTTCATAAGTCCAGTGCTTAATAGTTTCACTGGCTTTCAGTGGAAGTGAAAGGGCTCTTCTCTTCAGATTGGATTGCGAGATTGGGGTTTTTGTAAAGTAAAATTCCTACTAGATAGGAGTGTCTGCATGTTGCTTATATAATGACATTTAAATTTTTTTTTAAGTGACAAAGTTTTCTATTTAATATCTAATGAAATAAGACTTTCTTTAATTTTCATTTCAACTTATCACAGGAACAAGAATTTCATCCACAGTTGCTGAATTTTTCAAAGTAAAGGAAAAAGGACGTTACACAGGTAACATTATTCAGTCTGGTTCTGTTTAAATCTACTGAACTTCCTTCTATTTGACAAAATGTAAAATTAATGTTTTTGGAATCTGGGGACTTCAATAACCTAAGAAAATTAAAAAATAAAAGGAGTTTTACTGAATTGAAATAGGTTGTTAGAAGAAAATCAGCCTCTGGTAAAGGGAAGGGAAGAAAAATGATAAAGAGAAATCACACTGACAGAAACCTCAGACACAATGGAAACAAGTAGGTCAAAAGAGTTTTTCAAAACAATATACCTTTGGAGTATATATTATCAAAAGCACTACTAATTCTTTAGGCACAAAGACACTGAGATCAAACAAATGCAAATTTATAGCTAACCATTAAACAGCTACTTGGGTGATGGGAACAAAAGACAATATATACAGTGCAGAAAATTGAACCAAGTGATTATTCAAATGAAAAGGTATGACACCAAAATAATATAAATATGAAATAAGTGCACTTGATGTTTAAAAGCAAACTTAAGCCTCAGTGTTTGGGAGTAAAGTTCCACAGGGTAGGCCTTCTGTAGAAATTTGATGATTTAAATTCTAAGATCTGGGAAAGGGAATTAAAACCAATGTCAACCTCCTGGACTGTAGAGAGAGGAACTTCCTTTTTTAACTAACTTTTATGGCCAGCTGGAGAATGCAGCAAAATAGAGGTTATGCAGTGGTAGTTGGGCAAAGGCAAGATATAATAGAAAACCTTCACTTCCCTTCAGAGGTATTGCTTTAAAAACAGATAGGCCAGAAGATGCAGGCAACAAAAAAGGAAAAGGGTTATACAAAGGGTCTAAGGATGATTTGCACTGTCTCTCTCTCTTGTAAGACAGATGCTGGAGATCCTCAGCTCAGATGAACTCAGTGGGAATTGAGGCTGGGTGGCAGCTTGGACTTGCAAGGCCAAACAAGTGACGTAAAAGGCCAGAGATAAACATTTAAAGGCCACATGTATTTATTTGTCACCTTAATGCAGGCAAATTGCTTACATGGTAAAACACTGCTTGATAGTGCAGCCTAACAGCTGCTCTGTAGTAAAGTGAAGGAACTGTGTTGTCTAGGCAAGAGGCTGACCTACTTAATCAAATACTTTTGGGAAGACTTTTTAAGTATCAAAACCCTTTTCCACACAGTGTTACAATTGTGATATTAGACATTCAATAGTCAGGAGTTCCCAGTGGGTAAGGAAGTAAACTCAGCTCAGCCCTGTTGTATTTCACTGTGGGGAAAAGATTACACAGATGGAGTATGAGACAAGGTACTTTGCTAGACCAACATGTCTGTGTGGAATGGCTTGTCCCGGAGGTTCTAGGCTGGTATCATTAGAGACAAGTTGCTTGTACAATTGCTTCTGACCACTCTGCATCATGGATGGCAGCCCAGGGGATGAGCCAGGCTCCTTGCAGCTATTCTAACTCTTATCTTTTTCCTCTGTGGGCCTGTGGCCCCTAGAGAATGGAGAGAATGGAGGGAAAAAGGTATCAAAAAAAGAGTTGATGTCCCTCATATGACCCCTGCTGGACTCCTGTAAAATTAGCATCAATGCTTAACAGTATGGGACTGTCCTTTCTACTGCGGTTTTTTACTTTGCTGCTGTTTCACCAGCAGCAAATTTAGATAAACCAGATATTTAGAGAAGTCCACAAAGAGTAGAAGATATATTTTGGGAGAAGGACATCTAGAGGGAACTCACTTGAGTAGGTGAAAAGTTTTTGTGGCTGTGCCAGCACATGTAGCACACACCTCTTTTTTCCAACTTTAGCAGCTCACAGATTATGCTGGCTTTGTGGGCCATGGTATGCTGACTGAAGGATCCATTCCTTCTCCCCTTGATGATACTGGAACAGTCATCTTTGGCTTTAAGGGTGCATGGCCTTAGCCAGCAGCGTGCAGTTGCATACACCTTCGGAATAAGGAACTTTCCAAGGCACGTCAGCACTGTGGTTTCTGAGCAGCCAAGTGTGCAAATGGCGTAGAGTGTTACAGAACACCTGGTGGAAAAAAGGCCTGCCCAGGTAACTGATGTGAAACGTACTCTGGTAAAAGGAATGCATCAGCTATCTCAATATATTTTGGACCAGAGCCTAAGTGAGATGTTGAACACCTTGACTTATCAATGAATTCAGCAAAACTTAATGTTGCAGCCAGCATGATACTGCTTTACCACAACAGTTAGAGTTGCAGGTGTAGTGGAAGACAGTTTTATTCAGTAAAATATAAATGGAATAAAAGCAGGAAGAAACTGCCAGAACTGGATATCCATACTCCATGGAATTGTTTCATCCCTTTAATAGAAATTTGCAGAGTGGCAACCCCTCCATCCAACAGTTTCCTTCTCCATTTCTATCACTCTAGAATATGAGGGAAATATCTTAACATGAATATGACTGTGCTTCTTTTATTTATAAGAATAAATCTCTTTTCTTTCAGCGGCAGACCTGTTATTGCAACAGTAAACAAGAAAAGAGCGATCAATTTTAAACTGATAAACAGTGAACAGTTTCAGTGGCTAGAATAAGTTATGTTGAGGTTATTTGCTGAGAGCAGATTAGGAGAAAGCCAGCACTTGTGTTTATTGAGCCTTTCTCATGAAAAGTAATCTCACAAAGCCTTGTTTATTAGCTTTTTTTAGTAACCACAAATTAGGTACTGTGGTATGCACATATGCATATGGACAGTTAAATCTGGACTTGTTTTCCCCTATGCATGAATATGTACACATGTACTAATCATTTTACATACAGAAACAGCTGAAAAGCCCAGAGAGAGTGTAGCTCCAGCTGAGCTTTTCCTGTTTACTTTGTTGTGTGTTGGATCATGGACTTACTAAAATACAACTATAATTTGGTAAAACTCCCAAGCAAAATTTGTCCAAGAAGTTGCTTTTCATAACTGCAGAGTGCAGTGATTAGCTTGCCATTGGGAAGAAAGAAATACATATAAAATGATAAAGCCAATTGTATAATTGGGTTACATGGGTGTGTTGCAGAACAGTCTTTCTTAAAAAAAGTTATTAGATTGGTAGATACAGAATTTCCACACTTATTTTCTTTTGGATACCCATCTATTACAAAGATAGAAGATTCATCCCTTTCCTTCTCTTCTGCTTTACAAGCGAGTAAGAACCAAGGGCTAATCCTCTTTAGGCCATACCTTTTATTTACCACAGTCTGATTGCCAAACACCCAATTCAGCTGAGTATAATACATATGCATGATGATGGACTTGTCAGCCTTGCCTGGTGAGAAGCAAGGTTCTGGCTGGAGAAAGTGGAAGGAAAAATTAAACACGAGGTGAAAACTCTTGGGTTTTGAACTCTAGGTGTTGTTCTAGAGGGTAGGACTTTCAAAGCCTCCTCTTGGGACATGAAAGGGAAAAACTAGAAAACCTCAACTAAGTATATCAAACCCATACTTAGAGGTTCATAGTCAAGTAGAAAGGCCTATTGTGGACAAGGTACTGATAGATGTAGAAAGCAGAAGCCTATTAAGCTTTGGGAAACTCTTTCTTATATTCTCTAATGACCATGCTGCTGTCTGCTGAAGAAAGAACATGAAAATTATATTGCTAGAGACGTGGGCAGGGATTCTTCAGTGGAACCTGTGCAGTTCCTCAACTAAAGCCTCCCTTCCTGCCATCCCCCAAGGCTGAAACACATTATTTGAATGGGCTTTTATGAACAGGACATAAAACACCCATCAGCTTGTAGGCTACTGATATAATTTTCAGTGTTTTGCTTAAAAATACATTACTGTGAATAGTGAACTCCTTAGATAATTCCTCTGAGGATGAATAAGGAAACTTCAAATTCATCTGTTCTAAATAACTGAATGGGTAAAGGATCTGTGCATGTTACCTTTATCTGTTCCTCTTCACCCTGTAGAAACCAGACGGAATACTTCTAGCCGTATTAAAGAAGTGAAGCACTAGAGTCTCTGAAGGCCTCCCAGGTGAATTTTATTTTGAGAGAGAATGAGAAAATTCTTCTACATTTCCCATGAGTCTTCACTGCTTAACAGTTGGAAACTTGTAATAACCTCTCTTGCAACCTTGACCTCAGTTGCAAGACTGCTCTTCCAAATCTCTAAGAAAACTATAAAGAATCTCCCATTACTGCCACAGCTAAATAACCCTTTTTCCTTCCCTACATTTTAGGAGCTGGTGTAACTGACATGTGCTAATCCTGTCTTTCAGGAAATGGAAACAATGTGAACATGCAAGAGGGAAAGGATTTTTGTGCTTCTCCTCCCCTTTGGCACATGCCCATGCCAGAAGCTTTGCACATCGTGTATCTCCCACACTGCTGCTGCAGTGCCTCTAGGTTACATTTGTCGTGATACATTATGTCATTAACACTATGAAATTCCCAAACATTTACTGGGGATATTAGATTAGATTTCTGAAGTGAACCTTATAAATTGCATCACCAGCTATTAGGAGAAAACATGCAAGTGTATTTGTAGCTGGAAGATAAGAAAAATCTGTGTATGTCTATGTTATCTATTCACTGAAGGACGAATCATCTCTCTCCTCCTTATAAAAACTGATACATCAGATAATATCTCTCTTTCTCAAATGATAATGACAGTATAAATACTCTCCTATCATATAAAAAGACATGTGCCTGCCTCCCTTTTTCTCTGTAATGTTTCATCACATTTTTCATTCACTTAAAATGTGATTTCCAAATCACAAGAGAATTTTTGTACTATTTGTGAAGAGTTAGTCAGACTTAAAATGAGCAATTCCAATCTAGTGCTTAATTATTTTCTCTTCTAATAGAAATTTCAGCCTTGAGCTACTTGTGAGGTAGTAACACATGTATTTTCATGACTGACTGACCGTGCCACTGGGTTTTGTTACTCTTTTCAAGGTAGTTGAAAAAGCAATGTATTTATGGGAATTCAGGTAAATATGTCAGAAACACATAAAGCTGTCTTATACAAGCATTCATGAAAGACTTTTCTCCCAGTAACAAATGGCATCTATGCCTCTTACAGGATAATATTGCTTACTCTGAATGTCTAAATAAAACCCATGATTGTGCAGAGGAAAGATTTTTGAATGCTGCATCAGTCTGGACTATTTATTCTCTCAAAGTGCAATACTGTCTCTGTGGTCTACTAGAAAAAAATTATTTCCTTTCCTTTCGTGTAATTTCCTAATATACCTATAAAAAGGAGTGTAACAATATTCTTGTATTTTCCTTTCATGTAATGCATATGAAGTATAGTCTGTAAAGATACCGTGAAACAAGAAGTCCTTGATTTCAGCAAAAATAAAACTAGTATTTTTGTGTAAAGGTTGTTGTTACTTTTTGTCCTTCATTGTTGCTGGTGGCAGCTCAGAAGTTGAAAATATTCATTCTCACAGATGTGCGGTACTGACAAGTCTGCCTGATCCTGTACCCTTACAGTAGGCACAGATTTCAGCAGCCAGAGCTGTGTTTTATATAACATGTTTTTAGAAATGAGATCTTTGTTGTCTATGTGTTAGTGACTGTGAAATAATAATCTTGGGGTTTTTTCACATAAAAAATGCAGCTTATGGAATAGGTCAGTAAACAAGGTACACAACAGGCAGTTGCTGTTAGGAGTAGCAGGTGTTCTTGGCCAGTGGTTCCTGGTATAAGCTGGTTTCATTTACACAGACATTTATGGTAGGAATAGAAGTGTGGCCATACTTCTGAATGTCAGAAACTGTTGCTTGTGAAATACTAGGTGAAACTCCAGTAACACTGATTTTTCCTTTCTCAGTCCATCTGTTTTATCATGTGAGAAGGTTATAGAATTGTGTGTGTCCCTGCTTCTAACTGCATTGTGCTATAAGACAGAATAAAATACTGTAAATGAGACTGTGAATAGTTCTTCAGCATTTTTGTTGTCATTTTCCAGGTTTAGGAGAAGGAACTGACAGTCACTAGGAAACTAGCAATCTTCCTTTTTCTATGTGGAAAAACTCATTGTCACAGTGGTTTTAGTTGTTGAATTTTTGAGCAGGAATGTTTTTACATATATCTGACTGACAAACCAAGGAGCAAGTTTTGTTATTCCTAGACATGGTACAAGTGAGTATAATACTTAGCAAAGTTGATTTTATATTTGTATGAACAGAAAACATTTTCCTGACCACTTGATTTAAGGAAAACAAAGATGTGCATTATAGCCTCTCAGGGCTGTCCAGTCTTAGCATGAATCCCTGGAAGGTACCTAAGAAAGCAAAGGGGAAAAGAGTCAGCCAAAGAGTCAAAGATATATGATAAATTATTAAACCATGTCTGTGTCTCCAGAAGTTATTGTAAGGCAGACACCCCTGCCCATGTAATGGTACTAGTATCTATTGATTCTTATGACAGAGGGAATGATAATGAAAATGAAGGGGGGAAAAAAGCCAGAAAATAACATGTTTGAAACCAGCATTGGGCTCATAGAGGTGATAGAGGGAAGAGGAAAATTCAGATGCCCAATTCTGTGTCCTTAAATGCAGTAGAAATTAACTCACACATACATTATAGATAGCAAATACCGTACCAAGACTCCTTTCCCCCTCATTTGAACCCCAAACAAGGGTTCTCACTGATAGATTGAAGACTTTGCTGAAGGTGAGAGACAGAGAAGCTCTAACAATGGTGGCATTGTGATGCAGGAAAACAGCTCTGTTGATATCTTGTTTTCCTGTGGGCTGCAGTTACTGAAGAAAGGGTGTGGGATACATATGATTGGTGTCTGAAATGCAAACAGGGCACAGCAGGGCCCTGGATTCCTACAATGTCCACCTGGGACTGAAAGGTTTGAGAAGTGTGGGTGGCATGTCTATCCCATGCTTCTACAAACCTGGCTTAGTACTTCTTGCTCACTGAAGCAGTGAACCCTCTCCCTGGAACTGAACCAATCAAAAGTCTTGCTTTTGTGTGTCCAAAGAAGGGTGATGAGTTACTAATTTTATTATTTTCACACGATCCTCATATGGTCTTCTGTTCTAAAGGAGCAGTGTGAAACAGGGCTCGGAGACTAGCCTAACTGTGATGGCTGACAAGTTGAGGAAGTCCTATGAGGAGCCGCTGAGGAGTCTGAGGTTCCTTAGCCTGTAGAAAAGGAGGCTCAGGGGAGATCCTATCACTCTCTACAACCACCTGAAGGTTGTAGCTGCAGAGGTCAGTCTCTTCTCCCAGGCAATCAGCAATAGGACAAGAGGAAGTGGGTATTTTCAGGTTGGACAACAAAGAATTGCTTCACTGAAAGGGTGGTTAAGCATTGGAATGAGCTATCCAGGGAAGTTGAGTCACCATCCCTGGAAGTGTCCAAGAAATGACTAGATGTGGCACTTAGTGCTGTTGTTTAGTAGATATCATGGTAGCTTGGTTAAAGGTTGGACTCAGTGATCTTGGACCAACCAATCTTAAGGTTGGTCTTTTCCAACCTTAATGATTCTCTGATTCTGTGAAACACAGAGTGAACCTGGGCTTAGGGCAATCCCATGCAATCACAACATAGGAAAGGGGACAGCGTGCTGAATAAATTAAAGGAACTTCTGTTTGTAACTTTAGCACTGTGCACAAGAAGGAGAAGCAAGTATTTTGCTGGGTGCTGAAGAAGTGGGAAAGAATTTGTTGTAGAGATACTGCAGTTACTCCTACTACTACTACTGCTGCTGCACACAGCGCTGAAGCTCTATGGTCTGGCTGCAGATTGCCGGTGGCCAGAATGGATCTGCCTATGTTACCCATATGTCAGATTTCCCATTGATTTTTGCCAACACACTTAGTTGAAATCCAAAATTGGTTTTCAGCAATACTACATTCCTGTAAAGGGAACACTATTCCAGAGGTGGTAATCACTGGTTTAGCAAAAATAGTTAGCTGTTAGTACCAAAATACAGAATTCCCAGCACTGTGTACCTCTGCGTATGCATGTGATTCAGCTGATTTCTCTACCACTGACATCACTTATTGTCCTTGTTTGCTTTTGCTTATTATCCTCTGCAATGTCAGACCATAGTCCTGTAGTTTGTCAAACTTTTACATTTTCTATCCTCTTTACCTGCTTCTTCTTGTATGAGCAGTGACGTATTTGGCTTGGCTCCCTGAGGGCTCTGGCTAATGGTCTTGTGCGTCATTCAGTCAGACTTCCTCACTTGCTGAAAACAAGCTTCTCACACTTCTGTTCCTGCACATAGAAGTGTACATATATTTCATAAATAGTCGAGTGCAGTTAATACTGGTCACATAGGGGCAAATAAACTGGTCAAATATGGGGTAACATGCAGGGAATGACCAGATAACATACTTTTCTATAGTGCAGCTCTGCATACCTGGTAGTCTTGATAGTTAATTCCACTTAATACATTTTCTGTTGGAAACTGCAGCCAGGCAGTGAGAGGAATTTTCTTGCAACAGCTGTAAACAAACAAACAAAAAGTCCCAAAATTGAATAATTGGGATAACCTCACATGTTAACTAAAGACTTATCTTTTTTTTTCCGCACTTAGACTGTCATGAAGGAGAGGAATAAGAACTTAATAGATTGTAGAATATTCCACAGAGGACAACATGTACAAGCAGTTTAGATGTGTTTTCCTACAGTCCTTCTTCCTGCTGTGCTCCTGTCAGAGTAGCTTGGTCTGATTTTGCCAGCTCCTGTGGGCCAAATTCCAGCCTCAAGCCAACTTGTACCTCTTTGCTGGGGCTCATGTGGTCTGAATCAGGGATGGCAGAAGAAGCAGCCTGCTCTTCCTGTTTCTGAGCAGAAGATAAATGAATGTGGTACCAGATGAAAGGCAGAATTGAGGCTAATGGAACTAGTTTATGGGGAAACCTCCACCCAAAATAATTTTATTTGTCTCCCAGCTACAAAGGAAATTCATTTGTTTGGGACTTCCTGACAGATTCAAATGTGTCAAAACATTAGGGTCACGAAGGTGGTCAGTTTGCATTGACAACTGTGTTTTTTTATGGCATACTGGTTTAAATCAGCAGATTTCGAACAGATTTTGTGTTGAAGTTTGGACAGAGTTGAACCCAATTTTCATGAAAAGAGTTGTGGTGTGTGAACAGATTTATATGGCTGGTCAGTAGCTGGAAGTAAAGCCATTAATGCTTGAATGTCCCTGGATGTTATCTGGGAAACTGAAAAAGCAATTAAGTGTTTAGGGAGACACTTAAGGGAAAAAAAATAAAATCAAATACAAAATAAAGGCTTTTGGAATTCAATGCTATGAGGGAAGAAGATTGGAGAAATGTTTGAGGAGAAAACTTCAGTAGAATGGGATAATATGATAATACTGATTAGAGAACTGGACAATTAAACTGAATAAAGTTAAGATCAGCCAGAGAACTCTAAGCCCTTCATCTTTAAAGCAGTTACTGGTCAAGACATCCTTGAAAAAATGTGTTCATTTAAATTTGGCAGAGATTAATGTGCTAATTAAATGAATACCTTGCATCAGCTGAAGAGCATAAGCCTGGTCCTACAGCTCTCTGTCATTTTTCAGATGAGAGTCTTACATTCTCTCACAAAGGCCAGTTGCCAGAACGATGATGGTGGATCTTAGGGAAAACATTAGGGCATTTAAATAAAATATAGGTGAAAATTATAATTTCTAAGGACAAGAAGTAAAACTGGATACATGGTTGGTGTTTGCACATCAAAGGCAAACTGGACATTGGTATCACATGGAATTTCTAGCATATGTTGATTAACTGCAAGATGAAAGAGAAACATAAGACTGACAGTTGAATTGGATACACCTACTCATAAGTGGTGTTTGTGTAATGGCTAGTGGCAAGAAATTAATATATCTTTATTTTGCTTATTTGTGTTTGAGTGTGTATGTATCTCCACTGTGTTTCATAGATGAATACTGCTAAAAGCTGTGATATTTTACCTCTGTGCTTTAGATTCCAATGAGGTGCAAAAGCTACATCTCTAAGGGCAAATTAAAATATTTTTTTTTTCTGGGGATAGCATTATCCAGATTTGTGATATCTATAGTTTATAAAAGTACACGTGTTTGAAGTGCTTTAACTACACTGTTAAAGGAATTTTGTATTTATAGTGTAGAATTTGTACCTAAGGTCTTGAATGCTGTGCTCACATTTTTGTTGTCGAAAGCATTTTGTTGAAGGAAAACTCGTATAATACAACTGATATACTAATTGTAGCAACTTTACTTAGTCTCCATAATTTTTATAAAAGCTTTTACACTTAGAGTCTTTTTTAATATTGGGATGTTATGGTACGTTAAATTCAGCTATCTAGGTCAAATCATATTAGTTATTTATATTTAATAGGTTTAAAAAGAAATTGAGCATTTGGTGTGTACATTTTTCCCCAGGTAAAAAACAGAATGACAATGCAGATACCTGATGGGTCTGTTGGTTGTCATGGCACTCAGTGCAAAGGAGCAGAGCTATCTCAGCCCCACGTCTTGGGAATTAAAAATGAAAATGAGAAAGATCAGGTAATGTGATGTTGATTTTCCTTGTGATTTCTATTTCCTCTGAGAAAAACAAATGCAACATTTTTAATGATGAAAAAATATCTCTCAGATACTCTTGGTATTTAGAGATGTCAGCATTTTGTGTGACAGCTTATTTCTAGCTTGACCGCATTTCTGTTTATAAACCATTACTGGAGGTTTATAATGGAAGGAGATGATGCTCCAGGTGATATGTACACACTGCCTGTAGTGATACTCCTTAGAAACCAGCCAAAGATAACTCAATGCACTATAGTGTGTTGCTCTCTCTCTGCCCGACCCCGCTCTGTGACTTCCCTCACCCCAGCATAACCATCCAGAGCATCTCCAGGAACCTCTCCTACCCTACAGCTGGTGTTTCATGGCATGTGTAATATGTGGGAGCTCCTGCTGCTCAGCTACAGGTCTGGCTCAAGCCAGATACTGCACTTTGTACACTGTTATTTCCCCATCTCTTATTTATGATGTGCAGTTAAAGACAATTTTCACTGATTTTTAGTAACCTCCCAAGTGACACCCATGGGTTATCATCCAGGGACGGAGAGTTTTGGGCTTACATCCCCAGTTGTTTTGGGTGGGGTAATGTGGAAGTCTAGCTATTTGCAGATCACACACCCTGTAGAACCTGTTGTCATCATGAAACCCTTTTTTTTTAAAATCTCAGTTTGGGACCAGTTGCCAAAGAATAAGTACAACCTAAGCACAGACGCCGTGGTGGAAGCCTTCCAGCTGGACATCAGGTGCCAGTCCAGAAGGACCTCTATCTTCCACAAGTTTTTGATTGTGTCTACTGTCCTTGGTCTCATTTTTTGGGTGCCTGCTCTCCAAAACACCAGTTCTCACATATGTGTAGGGATTGCTGTCTTGACATCAGGTCATAGGAAAAATAGAGAAGAAATGGGTCAGTCTGGGAATGGCCGAACTTTCTCACATCTTCATGTGGCTGAGAGCTACCTGCAGCTTTCCCCCTCTGTGTCTACCACCTCTTCCCCAGAGGGTACTATCCAGGTCCCTGGACTCCAGATATTTAATAGCCTGTGGACAATGGATTAGGGTCAAAGAAGATGGAAATGGGAATATTGGTTGTTTGACTACAATACTTTTATAGCCTCAATCTATAGCTCTGCAATACAAGATCATAAAAATTTTGAATGTTAACAAGTGTTAATTTGACTTGTCTCCAAATTACCAGCAGCATGATCCTACAGGATTTCCTTTTCCCCAGGCACATTTGTAAGTACGTATTTACATTTACTGGATAGAATTCAGTGACAAGAATGATCTGAAATGAAACTAAGAAATGCACTGCTTAGAACAATCAGGGGCATAAGGGAACCAGATTAAGCAGAGAACAATCTATCCAGGATGCTGCCAGGACAAGCTGCAGAAAAAATGGCAATCTATATTCATAAAAGATATTTAATAATTTTCTAAAAAAATAAATGTAAGAAATAAGTCAGGAAATATGAACCTTATTATTGATTAAGCATTTGAAAGGGGATTTTTCTCAATAAAGTAAACCATATTTTCTACTCACTCTTTTTCTCTTGTGTTTTCATTAAGCAATTTAATATGTCTGAATCTTACTTTATGTTGTATTTCCCCTTTATTACTTTATATTACATCTCTGTGCTCCTAGATGGAATGATATAATGCCTGGCTAGAAAGAAAATATGCCTTCTGTTAAAACAGGTATAATAATTTCAGACCGACTTTACTCTTTTTATTGGGGAAAAAGTTATTAAAAAGCCCGTAAGATGTGTTTATTTTCTTTTTGATCAAAGACTTTGGTACTCAGGTTTTTCCTTTTCTTATTCAGTAAGAAATACAAAGGTGGCCTGTCTGTTTTTAAAGGTCTTGTGTTCCACTGTTTGAGTCAATGGGAAATTTGCCTCCAACTTTGATGGTAATGCAAATAGACCCTATGTTTATAGCAGAGGGCAGTGTTCATCTTGGTGTAATGGAAAAGATGGGCAAGCATTTCAAATACCCGGCAGTCATTCCTGCTTGGTTTTTCTAACCAGCCAAAATACATGTAGCAGTTCTTCAAGGCCAGTTAAAAAATCCAAACCAACAAAACAACGTCAGTTCTGAAGAACACCGAATTTCTGGAGAAAACAAATTTTTAAATGTCTTTTTTTTTTTTTTTTTTTTTTTTTTACAACATCTTTTACTTGCAGAGGAACTCTTGTGGTAATGGGTGTTAAAAAAAAAAAAAAGAAAAAAAGAGGCGTATGCTCTGAGAAAATGTTATCTAAGACAAATAAATAATATTACCTGAGACAAACAAAATGTCCAAAGAAAAATCCCTTTTTACTTAAAATTCTTCTCTGCTGGGTTGTGTAGTGCACAGCAGTGGCATCATGGGTGTTAATGTGTCTTGCTTTTGCCATTCTGCCACATCAAATATGTGGGTTACCTCAGATGTCTCAGATAGTTTGATCATTCACATTGTCAAGTCATGGAGAACAAACTTAGATACAATGAAATGAGCTTCCACCGAATTCTTTGGGATTTTTTCTGGAACAGATCACAAACAGTGATGTAAGATTTGCTTCTGGGAGATGTCCCTTCACAAGAAATGGAGTTTCTGAAGATTTGGGCTATTTTGTGCTTCAGATTAACTTATTTCATTGAAAGTACAATTAAAATCTTGGTCTTTTGATCAAAATGTTTTCCTCTAATCTACTTAAAATCAAAGTATTTTTCTGTTAAAAAGCACCTGGATATCATAATAGCAGGCAGAGCCCAGCATGTATAAAAGCAGATGTGGTGGTGTCTAGCAGTGACAAATAAGAACCCTGCAAACAGCCAGTGTGCAATATAGAGAAGCTGTAGCATGTAAACTAATTACCAGTCTTCTGTGGTATCTTCAGAACACCTATGGGAGGTTATAAAAACAGTTTAAGTATACAAATGAAGGTTGTCCATACTGGCACGCAGTGAAATAA
Source organism: Lophotriccus pileatus (assembly GCA_035583135.1). Classification (NCBI taxonomy): domain Eukaryota; kingdom Metazoa; phylum Chordata; class Aves; order Passeriformes; family Tyrannidae; genus Lophotriccus; species Lophotriccus pileatus. The sequence continues at coordinate 82,602,692 of JAWWES010000001.1, read as the reverse complement.
GGCAGGTGCTGAACATTTAGCAGAGAATTCAATTGCAATTTTGCTGTAGATTTCATCAGGAATCAAATTTGTGTCTTTAAAACTAAGCTTATATGATGATTGCAGAGGGTATCACCTTATAAAACATGCATTATTATTTTGGAAACCAGAGCAGATTCCCTCTTCCACAGATGTGGTTCATGCACTGAAAGAGATATTAACAAATGTAACAATGTTTAGTCAAATTTATGAATTTTCATGCTAAATACATCTTTTGTGGAGCTAAGCATACTTCTTGTTTCTGTAAGAGGCTGAGATGATGCAAGACATTCTGTAACTGTTTCAGCAGGGAACAGAAAAATCTGAATCTAGCCCTAATAGAAAAATGATTAAAATAGAATTATGGATTAGGACCAAAAAGGAAGTTCATGCTTCTTCTGACCTCTGTTGCAGGAAGAATTCAAGAAATTTGCTTTGCAAATTTAAGCATTTGGTTATCTTTGGATGGAGGATGAAACCCACTTCTGTTCAGCAAAGCAGCTAAGCCTATACTGGAGTCCTGTCAAGATTTTGTGAGGTCTGATTGCTGGAATTGAATAAAACCCATGAAGCTACATATAATGTACATATAATGTAGCTTCATCAAATATAAGCTCCATCATCATATAATGTAGCTCCATCAAATTTATAATTTAATTTAAACTGTTTAAAAAATAACATCCCCCAAAATATATGTGTACTTCTGCTTGGAAGAAGTTTTTTCATTTGTTGCTCACTATCACAAACTAGAAAACTGTGAAACAAATGATCCTTGAGCTATGAAATCAGGTTTCCACAGAAAGAAGGTAGGTCCTGCAGGTGACTGGAGTTTCGTCTTGGTTCCTTCCTTAACTGTGAGCGCTTGTACATGTGGTCATACCCTCCCCTGCTATTGCTATAGCTTAATGGAACTCACATCAGCTGAACATTTATCCCTCTATACTTGTGGAGTGTTGCTCTGATCATTTGTACCCTAGGGAGGCTGTCGGATGCATACTGAGGCTCTTCAGAAGACAAATTAGTGATAGAATTGCTCAGCTGGCCAGACAGTGCCCTGGCCCTTTCCCTATCTCTCCCACAGGCAACTGCTGCAACCTTGAGCATGTGATTTAGGTCTACTAGTGTCAGCATCCCATCCTCAAGATGATAGCAGTGCCATTCTCCCTTATCCTCCCAGATAAGTTCATTGGTGCCCACAAGATGTTCCAGTAGCAGTACAGGATCAGGAGCCTCAGAAAAGGGCTGGATGTGGTTCTGGCTGGGGCAGTCAGGTGCTCTGCTGGGTAGAGTCAGGCACCTGCCTGGGCCTGTTGCCATAAGATGATATGAACTTAGCCACCTTGCTTGGGGAGAGTTTAATTGTGGGAATGGGAGAGAAAATAATCCCTGGGCTGTTTTACTTAAGAATTTAGGCAGGACATATTTGAAGGGTTTTCTTGGTCCTAGGAATAGTGTGAATGTGGCCAGAGGTCATTTGTGTTGTAGAAAATAATCGATGTGTAAGCTAGATAAACACATTTGTTCAAATTCTTGTAGTTAAGGAGCAAAATTCTTCAATTTACTGCAAAATGAATCTCATGGGTACTGGGAATTGTCCAATATTTTTGCTCCTTGCTTATTGCTGGAGGAGAGAGTTTTTGTCAGCAAATGCTTGAGAAATTGCACTACTTGGGGCTGCCACTGTGCCCTGCAGCAGGGCCACATCCCACATTGTTCCCCTGGGAGCAGAGGCCTCATATTGTCTGTCAGGGTGCCACCTGACAGCCCATGTGGCCACCAAGTGGGGTACAAAGAAAGAGAATTTGGAAACTTACTGTGTGCAAATACCTCCCTGACGGCTCAATCCCAGTAATTGTTATTGCAAAACTTCTGAGAGGTCCCAGAGCACGGATTAGGCACAAGGACCTGCTTCTGTGTGAGCTGCTTCATCTTGCTGGTAGTGGCCTGTGCCAGAGGGGTGGCATTTTATTGGTGGTTAAAGCTCAGTTGTAGAAACTCATTTAATTTCCTTGTGAGGAAAGCAAAAAGTGTGAGCATGCAGTAGGTCATGCCAGAAACCTCCCTCATCAGGGAAGGAATTGTGTACTGCACTATGCATACAACAAGCTTTCTCTCTGTTATTTTTCACAGTTCAATACAATTATTTTTGAAGGAAACATGGAGGTGCAAATATGAGCTGGAACAGTTTGGGAATGCCTATAAACACATTAGAAGAATCACTCGATTACTTAGTGGAGTGGAAATAACCACACCAGCAAACCTCCTATAATCCATAGTGGGATAAAAATACATATAAGGCTCTACTTCCCCAGTTACAATGACATTACAGGACAGCCTTGTCACAGAAAAACTGCTGAGTAAATGACAATCCATACTGGTAAATGAATATTCTTGACACAAGATGATTTTGATAGATTCCAAGTAAAATCCAAGAAGAGAGACAAGGAAGCTGAAGCACAGACCGCTAAGTGATGTACTCAAGGTCATTGAGGAAGCATTGTCAAAACTGAAAATTTAGGGAGGCAAGTCCTTCCTAATCATTTCAAACTACTAAGCCATCTCCTCATGGCCAAGATGCTATGCATTTCCTCAAAGTTAGTTACAACAAATTTGAAGATTTTGATTTTAAAAAACAATGCCAAGACCAGCTGGCTTGAGGCAATTCCTTGTGTTTAATTATCAGGTTATTTAACCCTTTCTAACACCTCCTTTCCGAAGCTCAGTTCAATTTTTAAGGAAGAAGTACCTTTCTAAATAGAAAATGCCAGTGTCTTATTTGGAAAATGAGGATACGAGGTGTCTGTGTTTCTGAACAAAATATTGAGAAGTGTTTTGACATATTTGACATTTCTTTTCCTTTTTTTTTTTTTTCTAAAACAGTCTGTAAGAGTTGATTTGACTTGGCAAATATTCTCACTCAGAAAATCAGTTTATGTCAAATTTACTGTTCAGTGATACTATTTCCCACAGATCTATGGCTCAGTCTTATTTAGCATTGTTAACACAAGTTAACCACAAGCCAACACAAGCTAAACCTTGTGCTTTCATTAAATATGTCTGTCTTAAAGTTTTAGATCCTTGGAGCAAGAGACATAGTTTTACAAAAGTAGAATGATTTTTTAAGTCTTAGGGAGGCAGGGGTAACTTCAAAACAGGGTGTAAATACATTTGGATCTGTAGGTTTTAAAGACCAGAAGGGAACACCCCATCCTGTTACTCTTTGAAGGTCTTTCCATTTTTAGCTAGAAAATGATTTTTCTGGAAATCGTGAACAAGTTTTATGAAGCTGGGGTTTGCCATCATACAACTGAAGGCCTGAGCTGGACTTCAAAAAAATGAGATGCAATGCCAGACTCATCAAAAGAAAAGGAGGTTTTTTCTGTTTTGGTAGACTTTAGATCAGGACCTCTAAAGTGTTTATGTGTGAGTTTATATTATGCATAACAGAGTCCTAATAAATTTCCCTGTGAGAGGTTTTTAAGTAGCTCCACAGGAGTGTGAAGATCACTTCATGTGGTGCCTTTGTATTAGCAAGTATCTGCCTCAAAGCCCATCATGCCCTAGGTGTTCAATCCTGCAAGCAATTGCCATCAGATGCACATGATGTGAGAAAGAGTGTACCTGATACATGAAATTATTACTGATGGCAATTAACATTAGAATGTTCTGTATGTTCTTTACTGTGTCTTCTAGAAATAATTTTCATGGATGCTTTACTGCTTTATTTTGTGTAAATACACCTTTCCAAGAGAAACTATAAATATAAACAAACACAAACATGTGAACACCCCCCTCTTTTTTTTTTATATGTGAACATTACTGTTGTTATTATTTTATGGTCATTCCTTATAAGTTCCTCCAGGCACACTAGTCTAATAATTTTATTTCTGTAGTCCTAAGTTCTGAATTTTATGGTTTTTGGCCCTTATTCAAAATGGTAAGTCTATAGAAAAGTTTCTGCAGAAACATACTGAATGAATGTAATTTTTAGGTGAAAGGAAAAGAGGTGGGAAAAATCTGATTGTTACAATTTTGTGTCTCTGTGGTTTATAAAAACTTGATTGTGTGTACAAATAACCTGATTTTTTAGAGACACCACAGAAGTATAGACTGGAGCTGCCTAGATGCTGCATGTAAGGATGTGGAAAAGAAATTGGTTATACTTGTCTTGCATCTGACGATGCCTGTGGCCTCTTAAACTGTGGCTTGTCAATTACACTGGACTTGTTAATGTCTGAATTTGGGGCTAAGTAAGGTGCAACGCAATATTAATGTAAATAGCTGTTATTGTTCATTATCTATTTGTATATACATTTTTTCTCTCATTAAGTTTTGTCATCTGATCAAAGAGGAAAAATGCCTGAGTATTGATCTAAGGTAAGGGCCACACAATGTAAATCACAAATATCAAATAATCAAAGTAAATGCATCAAGTAAACCACCTCCTGTTTTCCCAAGCTGCTTGTGGCAATGTACAAAGAACCAAGACATCAGGAGAAATCAGAGTTTTTTCATAATCAAGGAAATATGCTTAATGTATCAGGTGCTTTATTTGTAATTTAAATTATAGAATACCTCAAGTTCAAAGGACCCATAAGGGTCATTGAGTCCAACTCCCTGCCTAAAATAGATCATATGATCAATTCTGCAGGAGATGTGATTTTTGGGACTATTAAAAGATATGTAGCTGTGGAATGTGTTATTTGACTATTAAGGCCTGGCTCAAATCTTCTTCATGCCTCAGAGAGACCAGAACAAGCTGTAAGCTCTGAAGTAAGAACAAATCCCTGTGAACATACCGAACAGCAAATTCAGCCCAAGGAAAGCTCACATCTTTCACAGTTAGGATCAAACTCCAGTTAGTTACAAATTGCTGAGATCCATCCTTTACATATACTTAGCTAAACTCTGGAAATCTATTAGAACAAAACTTCCATGAGGATGTAATTTCTTTAAACTCTGTCAACTTTTACATTCTGTTCCCAATTTTAATAACCTTTGCATATAATGGAAATTATAAAGTAAATTTGTACAATTAAAAGACAGAGATATTTATAGGTAAGGCACCAAATCAGGTTCAGTAATGTAAATTGAATGTCGAACTCTGTAATGAGTTTTCAATGTAATTTGAGGCTTTGGTTTCACGTTTGCAAAACTGGAATACAGTTGGCTCATCCATTTTTATTGTAAGTTCTTTGAGAGTAGATCCAGCACCAGGCACATATCCAGTTTTTCTCTGAAGCTTTTTGTGGTAGTGCAAATAAATAAATCTGATTCTTCAGGAACGCCCAAAAACCCTTGAAGTAAACAATTTTTTTTTTTTTTATCGTCAAAAACTAGAAGGAGCTCTTGAAGTAAGTTTTTGTGTTACAGCAGAAGCCTCAAACTCTAAAATCTTCCAGATGGCACTTTTTTGTTGTCCTTCTCAGTCGGTACTGAAATCTACAGCACTATGTTCTTCAGCAATTTCTTCATTGGCCTTGTTTTCTAGGATTGGTCTTGGGGACCAGGTTTGGATGGGAGATGGTATCTCTCTAGAATGGTAGACTTTCAGAGCAGCTTTCAAAATATCACAAAATGTCCATGGATTTTCTGATTTTATTGCTTTTACTTCTTTGTTAGAACAAAATTCAGAGCACAAAAACCTATCTGTGACTGCAGTAGTAGGATAGAGGAACTGATACCTGTATTGTGAAGAGATGGGGCAAAGTTTCTTGCTTGCTGTGGCAGAAAAATTAAAGATTTTTATTTTTTTTTTGTCCCTAACAAATTCTGAGAGAATAAAGCACAGCTTGATTTTGTAGAATTGCCCTAAAAATGACTGCTTAGCCAGGCTGGAATTTGTCTCAGCCCAACAGTGATTGAGGATGCTTTGAAAAAAGTGCAGCATGCATGTGGAACCTGGGAGTTGCTTTCCATTAATTTCCACTTCCAGAGGTCTGTGGTCTGCTAGCAATCGATGTCCTGCAAAGCCTTAGGTACCAGTCATGATTTCTACCTTCACTAATTACAAATTGAGAAACTCTGCATCCATGAGAGACTGGATCTCCCCTCATTTTCACCATATTTGTTGCCTCATTATTCATATCAACTTCTTAAAAGTTAAATATATTTACTCTGGTTCTTACAATAAAATTTGCATCATGTTTAACCATGTTCTTGCTTTATCTGGATCATTTTGTCCTCAGATTTCCCTATTGCCTTGATAGTTAAAAGTTAATTATAAAAAAAATAATGAAAAAGTACAATGTGCAATCAACATAGGATTATGAGTGTACAAAATGAGTATTAGATGGGTACATAAGAATATAATTCCTGTGCTGTTACAGCAGTTAAAACTGAAGTTATTTAGTAGTCTATTAAATGATAATACATGATATAGCAGAGGGGTATGTGTTGCAGAGCTACCATCTTCACTATTAAATCAAGGGGCTGAGAACGGGCAGATTCAAACCAGGCCTCTGCTCTGTCACGAGCTGGGCAGAGAGCACTATGTTGATGTTCTTGTGCACAAGCACATGCTTATGCTGAAGGGCTTTTTGTTTCTGACCATCATATCTGGACAGTTGAAGCACCTCTGTGGGGTACCACAGGCTTCCCTGACATGTGTCAGTACAGTACAGTACAGTAATCATCAGCATCTGTATGTATAAAACTTGTGCATATTCAGCCAGTATTTTTTCTGAGATTGTGCCATCTGTGAAGTGGAGACAATCCATTCAATTGTCCCATTGTAGAGGGTGTTAGGATCCTCAATTAAGTCCAGCAATGCTGGACTGCCCATGCTCTGGGACTAGTCTCTCCTGCCTGTCCCTTAAGATCTTGCGATCCATGGTCTGTCTCTATCCACCTGTTGTCTCCTGAATGGGTTCTAAGAAATGCCTGTGTCTTCCTGTGCAGTGCCTAATACAGGAGTTTCTTGTTCAGGACTGCTCACTCTCGTGGCAGTGAGTACTGGTAGCAGTAACCACATGATAATATAGGTCTAGAAACACAGAATGAAAAGATTGCCCCTCCTTTTGCCCTTATCCTTCTCTATAAAGCTCAGCTACAGCCACAGTTAGATAAATGAGTTGTCATCCCTTGCCATTTGATTTTTTGGTTGTGCTTTTCTACCTAAAAAATAAGAATTTTTTTGTTAACCAGAAGTGCTGTCAAACTTCAGAACGTGTTCTAATTCTGAATATTTTTGTCTCTTGTTTGTAATTCCCTGTGTTTCAGCTCTCAATTAACTGTCTTGCAGAGCCAGCATTGTTAATTCACACAAAGATATTGCTTCTCTTATTTCTTCACTGATTAGCTAATGTAGCTTAATTTCAGTGAGGGGTATGCATATTAAATGGCCTGATGCAATCAAAATGCTTTTTGTTTTGAAGTTTCTTTAATGCTGTTACAAATGTGTTCTTTGTGATAACACGTATTTATACTACTGAGAATGCCTTCCTGTAGATCATTTCATTTGTGCAAATTACAAAAATATAAGTATAAATAAATTATGGAACACTGCCTTTCCTCATGAGTTGTGAAAGCCAGAAAATTTCCTTGTTACAGCCATAAAAAGAGAATTCACTGGAGAACTGGATGGCTTGGGAGATGGATAATAGATAATGGAATACACAGGATTTCACAACCAGGACATCTGCACAAGTCCAACACAAAGGTCTAGTCTAGCAAACATTAGTATCTTTCCCACAACAATCCACAAAAGCAAACAAAATAGCAGGATGTGCAAGAAACGGAATATAAAATAGTTTGGAAAAACAGTGTAATCATCTGCCTTAAAAACAACAGCCAAAAAAACCCCCCAAAAAAACACCCAACAAAAAATGACCAATAAGAGCAACATATCTGAAAAACAGACTTCTTGGTGCAGGCTAAAAATTACTTTTCACTCGTGTTTTCTCTTACACAGACACTATATGTGAGCTATGGTTACACTGGCATAGGGCTGCAGGCAGAACCTGATTGTAAGTCATGACCCTTCTTCAAGAGGGCTGGTTAAATCTGTGGTGTTGTAACTGCAGGAAGAGGTGCTTCTTGGGTGCAAATACAGCTCCCTGGGCACGTAGAGCTATATCTGTGGGAAAGGAATGCAGGAGATCTCTGTTGCAGGGCAAGGTCGCATTCTCAGGACTGTGCCTCTTACCCATCCCTGTCTCTGGACACCAGAATGATCTAAAGAGCAATACACAGCGTCTGTGTCCACACTCCTTGCTTTCAGTCAGCATCTAGGCCCAAAGGTCTTGTACATTTTTCCCTTCAGTGTTTGCTCAGGCTAATTCTCCTCTTTCTTTGTCATTTTCTGTCTTCGTCTCCTCTTTTTCAGATCTGTTTCATATTTGTATTATCCTTCAGAAAAATAAAAGATAGCAGAGTATTCCAGACTTATGCTTTGGCTCGTCACATAAAAAAATCAAAACCTACTGATTTTTTCCACCTATTTTAAAGGAATTCATAAGTTTCTTACAATTTTAAAATCCAGTCTAGAATGGATTTGTATGATGTGTCTTGTTTGGGTTTTTTTACAGGGGGTGGGGGGATGCGGGAGGGGAAAGAATTCTGTGCTTTGATGTTTAAATCTGTTGCTTCTCTGAGGAGACTGGTCAGTACTTTTGCCTGACAAACTGTTTAATGCCACTGGGCTCTTTCTGTCTGGCTCTGTCAGTAGACTCTAACAATCCTTTAATCAACTATTTTATGGGCAGTTTTATGTTAGAATAGGCCGGACACCTAGAATTGTGGCTCTTAAACAAGCCTGTGGGTTCTTAATCACACTTAAACCTCTGCTTGTATTCATATAGTGATGAATTTGTCCTTTTCCTTCTATTTACTTCTGTTCTCTGAACATCTGGAAATTCCTTTGACTTTATTGCTTAATCTATTTCCAAGTTAGTATTTGACTTTATGCATTCTTATGTCAGTGACATCCAAGTAAAATACATTCCTATAAAACAGAGTAAAATATCACCAGCTAGTCCTAATGTGATGCGTTAGGGACTTGTATGTTTTCTTTTGCATCGTGATAGAGGGCTCTGTTTTTTCTCTAACTTTTATGGTTTTTACCTTCCACTGCCCAGAAAGTAAGTAAGCTTAGGTGGGCTATGCATCTTCTGAGATAGTTTTTAGGGGCTTTTTATTTTCAGTGATAGCCCTTGAAACTGTTCCTGATCATTTGGCTGTTTTAGAAAGATGACCAAGAGAAAATTTCTTGGTAAGCATCTGCAGTCTGTAGACTGCTCTACAGTATTTTGGAATGCAAGTTAAGTAGTTGCCACTAGATGACAGTATAATCTACTGATACGATACCTAAATCAGCATTTCAATACATTATAATATTGAACTTGTTCTTTGCACTATCAGTTTGTTAGACTTATTTCTCTGGATTTACTCAGAGCCCACTGGAATTCAGGAAAATGTAAAATTATCTGCTTTAATTTTTTTCCACCCTGAATGCTATTAGCTGGAAGGCCAAAAATATTATCCACAAGTCTTGGGCAGGTGCTAGAGGAAAAAACTTGCAAGAAATAGACTTTCCTAATTACTTAAATTTAATTAATTTCTGAATCTCTCCCTGAGCTCTTGTTAATGCTTCCTGGCATCTCTAGTAGTTATTTTCATTGTATGTTGTCCTTCTGTCTTGATGCTGCTTTTCTCAGATATCACTGTCCGAAGGAGAGGAAGAAGTGGTGAATCAGGCCCCTTTTAACTAACTGCATTACAGATAAGCATCAAGCAAAGGAAACACTGGCAAAAGGATATAAAAAGAGACTGAAAGTATACTACTGTTTTAAACCTAACCTGAGTTATGAGTATATTCTCTCTTGTGCGTAGTTAATTACTTATTTCTCAAAGAATTAAAGAAATATTTAGCGTGAATGTTGGATTTCTTGGATAACCAGAAGCAATTATCTTCCTTGCATTCACCTCGCTTGTTTTTCTGCCTTGTGCTCTGCAAATATATTGAATAACTTTAACGTAAAAAACCAGCTAATTGCAGAAGACTTTTTGCACTCTTTTAATGCATATGTTTACCTTTCTCAGTTGCAGCTTTGAAATTGAACTCTTTTATCCTAAACGTATTGAGAGGAGACTTCAATGCACTGAATAGTTGGTTGATGGTACGGCAGAAGCAGACTTGCTGTTACAGCTGTGGCTGGGACAGTTACCTGTGGGTTAGTTTGCCTTCTGCTACTTCTGTAGAAAACGTTATTTCAAAAGCCAATAGACTTTTAGGATTTATTTAGTTACCACACCTTTGTATGTAGCTGACATTTGTTTCTAGACTGCTCAGCGCTGTGAAAAAATGAAGTGCTCTGTCACAAGCGTCAGCTCTCACACAGGTTTTCACTGTATCATAAAAAGCAACAAAGAAGCTACCCCCCAATACTACAAAATAAACCCAAGATTTTTTTACCACTTTATAATTTCAGGTTTCCACGGGAATTTGCGATAAAGAGTAGTGAATAGCAGAGAAGTGTCACATGAAAATCCTCTGAGGGGTATGAGAGCTAGTAGTCTCCAGGAAAAGCTTTCATTTCCTAAAACGGTCTCTCAGAAATCTACCTTTGCCTTCCAGAGGTCACCTTTAAAATTTGCCAAATCATATGATAATGATAATGGCAGCTTCCTTTAAGACAATTTTCTGATCAAAGTACTAGCATAGCAGTGACACACAACACTGACACCAGTGTCCACTGCTAAATTAATGCTTGTGAGATTCAAATGCTTTAGCCTGATAGTCACATAAATTTCCTTTTCCTTGTACTATTGTCCTGGAAGAAGTCGCAGCTCCGAAAATATCCCTGCTAAAAATGTATTTAATTAGTACTATGGGAAATAATCAATAGGTGGCCATAAAGGCAAATGGAAATAGAAAAATGAATACATTGGGCAAGACTAAGCTGGACTAAGAGTGGACTAAGAGTGGACTAAGAGTGGACCCACTGACTGTTTTTATAGTCTGTTTGCTTTCTGCTGGGGACCTGTATTTGAGCAAACGAAAGATCCTTCAAAGAAATCACTTGAAATAAAAGTAATCAGAACAGGTACGCAGTGGTGTTTCAGAGTCTGTGTCAGAGACAATGCAGCAGTGGATTTTTTAACTGTTGTCAGTGGGAAAATGCCTTCCTGCTAATTCTGTCTTCAACAAGAAGTTGTTAATGGGGACAGCAACCGTAGCCTGTGTTCTGCTATTGTGTGTTGATTTTAAACTTGGTTCAGAAAGAGGCATTGGGAAAAGATCTTGTGGCATATCTGTATGTGCAGATCGGGGGCGGGAGAGGAGTACTCTGTGCATTCCTATACTTAAAATCAAGTTACTGTTACAGAAAGAACTTTGACCACGTATGAGACTCAGGGGGAGTGAAATGCAGGTCTTTGTATTTTAAAAGTTTTCTTTCAGAATGGGAAAAAAGAAGGGTCTCTGTTTCTTCTCGTTGGGCAATTTCTGGGCTTCTTGTCTTCCGCTGAGGTGCCACAAGCACTTCTATGTGCAATGTCTGCAAGTGGCTGAAACAGGGCAGCGATAATTTTTGTAGCATCATGTGCACTGAATCTCTCTCACCCTGGGTACCTAAACAATACTTAGAAGAATGTTTTTTCTTTGCTAATGTTTAGCATAACATTCTGGCTCAAACCATATAGTGGCTGCGGCAAAATTAAAGCATTTTTAAGCCTGAAGGCCACACACAGCAGTGGCAGGAAAGGGTGGGCCTTGGTCTCTGAAGGTCTACTTATTGCAGTGATGTGCTTTTCTTCTGTGTGAGATGCAGTAGAATACCATTGCTCAGGCAGAAGAAAGATACTGACTACGCTAGAAGAGAGGTCTGAGCATGGCCTGTGCTTTCTGGAATGCTGCAGTACCAAGGATTTTTTTAACTGTTGAAAAGGACTAGTATTCAGTAAGAAGCAGCACAAATTAGGGCAAGAACTGAGACAAGAATTAGTAAATGGTTTGACATGTTCCACAATGTGTCACCTTGTGCATTCATGGGAAGAGCGGAAGTGCTGCTATTATTTAGTTTAAGGAACAGTGATTTTCTTGATAGCAATCCTGTAGGTATTTCACATACCTGTCCTCAAAACTCACCCGCTATTCCTGAAGGAAAATGTGACGAGCATAGCTACATTACAAGAAGAATGGATGACAGAAGGATGGGAATTAGGACAGCAGAATGTCTCCCCATATGCATTCAAGCATGTTTGTTTTCAGCCATCTGCCCAGCTCCAGTGCATGTGCCTATAGAACATTTTCCTCAGCTTTATCTTTAACCTACACGCTGAAATCTGAGAGAAGAAAGTAAGCTCTCACTCCAAGTGATGTTTATGAGGATGTTACAAGCTGGTGGAGAACACAATCACATGGCCTTGACAAGCCACGTGTGTAGGTAGGTTGGAAGTGATGAAATATCCCATAATACTGATATCACATCCCATTTTCTTGGTGAATTCAGAATGCAACTTATGATGCTATGGGTCTGAATTTCACTGCCTCTGGATTGAGCTGACAAGGCAAAAATACTTCTTGAAACAAACAAACAAAAATCAGACAAAGGAAGAAGACGTCATCAAACTCTCATGTTGATAGGGGTTCCCTTGAAATTCTGTCTTTGTGAATAGCATATATTACCTGAAAATCTGGCTTTTCTGTGCTGTATACATGGTACATGGCTTTACATTTACGTAGAGAGGCATAGCACAGATTTTCCTGATCCAGAAACATTTTCTACCTCTGTTTTACCTTTACTTGCCTACATGTAAATCCTTACAATAACAGGGAGCTGAGGAGACACCCCACTATTTCCAGGTGTCATCTTGTTAACCTTGAGCTTATTCTTCCAAATAGTTCAATGAAAATACATGTTGCCACCCAGAAGAAAACATAACACCTTCCAAAGCCTATTAAGTATGGACTGAAATGCTGTCTACTTTTAAATGGATGGGTAACACATCTTTACCTGCTCCTTATTGCAGAGACTGGAGACTCTTTTGCACATTCCTCATTTTGAAGATATAGAACAGAGGTGCCAAACTGTGCTTACTTTTACTGTATTGCTCTAAGACTTCTGCTCTGAGGGTCCAAGCCCTACTGGATCAACTGTGGGCTGTAAACCTTGGAATCAAAAGCCATACACAACCACATGGGAAAGGCACAAGATCTTCCTGCTTCTGACATCAGATGAGAAGAAAGGCCAAAGTTACAGCACTGCAGAATGAATGAAAAGCCACGAGGCGTTATTACTGGTCAGTGTAATAGGAGAAATAGGCTTCTGCTGTGGGAAGTGAGAATTTCCCCAGTTTCAGATTATAAATGAATGCCCCCCAGAACAGTGTTGTTGTTTAGAGTAATGCTGCACTTCATTAGTGTCTTCTCATTTACAGCCTCTGTCTCAACAAACTCTTGTAACAAAATCCTCAATTTGCCCCCCAGAATATTCCCTGGAGAATTGTCCAATCTAGCTTTAAATAACTCAAGCAACAGAGCTTCCATCATTTACCTTTGGAGATGATTACTTGGCCTAATGGTAATATTTGTCAGGATTCTGTAGGGTTTGGTTCACGATGATGTTTGCAGACTGAATTCTGCAATTGTCTGTAAGGGGTTGGCCACAGATTAAAGCATTCAGTGTTTTTCTGAGGTTTGAATGCACCAATTCATGTTGCTCACAGCTTATTTCTAATGGGAGTTTAGGTACTTAAATAGCCTTAATAACCTGTCCCTTACTGAATATTCACTGCTAGCAAGCCCTTCCTCTACTAGCCTGTCCTGGTACAGAACTGTGTGGGATTGCCTTACTTGTCCAACAACCTCAGTCTTTTTTTTTTTTTGCAGATGACTGATAGCAGCATAGATTATACTTATTATTTATGACCTGAGGGACTCTGACTCTTATGCACTCTGAGGGCAAGAGTGCATAAGAAAGAGATATTTTTTTCTTTTTTTTTTGTAGCTCTGTTACTTTCTTTGAGGTTGTATGAACAGGAGTCAGACTCATATTCAGTATTATAGCGGTAAAACACTAATGGTTGGGCCTCCTAGTCAGGTATTGTGTTCTTCAGAAGAGGTGATAAATGGACATCCCGTCTCTTCATAGTAATGGTGGTTGTTTCAACCAGTGATTCCACACTTTTTGGCCAATGGTCCACTGTCAATACTAAAAGAGCACACAGACCACCTTCATTCCTTGCAGGTAAGTGACCGTACACAGGCTTTTCATTGAAAACACCAATTACTGATACAATTTAATCAGCAGGCTAAATGTCAGCAACCACAGTCTCTCTTCTCAGTCTGCTACTGAGGAACGAAATACCCAGGATTACAGACAGATTTTTTCTGGTTTAAAACCAAAAGAGTTTAAGATGTCTCTTTTACTAAGGTCAAAATTCACTCTCAGTCAAATAGGATTTTCTTTCATCCCAATGAGCGAGATTTGGGATGCTCAGAAAAATGAAGCTTTGTAATTGATTTTAGGAAAAGGCTTACTTGGGTAGCAGGGTAGGACAAGTTGCCTGTAACTCAACAGGATGGTACCCTCTCATTGGAGCTGCAGTTCTTTTGAGTTTCATGACGGAGTTCATGAAAAAGTAGAGAATTCTAACTGAGCCCAAACTGAGAAACAAATGAATTCTGGCCAAGGGCCAGGGTTTTCAGAATTGTTGATCAAAGATAAGTTTTATCACAGTTAGTCTTTAAAAAATACTGACATCTCAGACAAAAAATGAGCTAAAACAGATGGAATTTGAGCCCTTACAATTTAAGCTGAGTTGGCTTTTTCTTTCTTCTTCCCATTTTTTTTCCTTTTTGCCCTGTGATCACAAACATAAAAAGATGGAGGTAATACAGGTGTAAAATTTATTATAACTATCAAACTCTTGAGGGTCTTTAGAGAGCAAAGTACATACAAAACCTGCATTTGACCTTAACTGTTACTTATTCCTGTGGTGGTTGTGAATGATTAAGTCATTTTTAATGTAGTGGAAGCTGGGGTCATGCTCCAATTCTCTTAAAGCTCTTTAAAAGACAAACTGCTATAATTACTATAATAAATGTAGTAACCTATAGAAAATGCAACCCACAGCTGAACACGCTACTCACAAAACCACCCAAGATCTTCTTTGGACAGCAGCTTAAACATCGTAGTGAGAGTGGCAGCAATTAGGAGAGCAGAAACAGTATGTGGGAAAATTTAGACATTACTGTTAACTGCATCAGGCTTTTGGCCCAGTCAATTTTTGGCATTTCTTTTTCCATTCATATTGAGGTTGTAGAGTCACAGATTAGAGCCATGAACAGATTTAGGTCAGAAGGGACCTCTGGAGGATGTTTGTCCCGACCCCCTGATCCAAGCAGACCTAACTTCCAAGTGAGAGCAGGCTTCTCAGGGCCTTTCCAGTCGCATTTTGAATGTCTTCAAGGACAGACAGATTGCACAGTCTTTCTGTGTAGCCACACTTATAACCACTCTCACTTTGGAATATTTTCCCCTTATGTGCAATTAGAATTTTTGCAATCTTACTTATCACTTTCTCCTTAAATCCCCTTCTCATTTTTGAAAAATGTAGTCAATTTCAACCTTCTCAAGATACTATTCTTTTTATAAGAGGGATGACAATCCAACAAGGAGAGAAGCAGCACGCCAACTGACATATATAACCACTCACACAATCTGGGGTTTGAATTCTAAATGGCAAAAGCCCTGTGGAACACTCATTATGAATACTGCTGGAGAATCCTTAAACCCAAATATATTAATAAAAACAATCAGTAAAACAATTACAAAGTGCATACAAGCTCAGAGAAAAAAAATCTTATTCCATGGGCGGGGAATTTGGGAAGGAGAAAAGAAAAAGCCCCAGCAGAGGAGTCCATTGTTTGCAGCCTCTTCCGATTAGGAATGAGCACATTGCAGTCAGTGGGAGCCACATCCAGGTCTTAGAAGGAATAGGTTTGACTCTGGAAAACAGACTTTATATTGAAAATTTTGGATTTTCTATTTTTATTTGGTTATTTATTCGTGATTAAACTTTAAATCTTCAAAGAAGATTACTCATCTATTTCTTCAGTACTGGTACTAGCCTACATTCCTTTTTGCCATGGCACTTTCAGAAATACATCTCTTGCACTGGCACAAGGAAAAGAAGGAGGTTCTGGGAAACGAAGTGGCAAATTAAGAGGTGGCATCTTGCAAGAGGAATTGTACAAGGACAAAGCGAGCTGTTAGATGGTTGACTGCAAAATAAAAGTTACATAAATGACATACTGAAAAAAAGTCAATGGATTCACTGTAAAAACCAAGAGAGATGAGAGTGTGAAATGTTATCCATTTCTGTTTCACCTGGTAGAAAAAAAAATATCCTTTTTCAGTGCAGGAATTGTGAAAAATGATAAACAAAATGAATTTGAAAAGTATTGTAAAATATGCAGGTCTGACTAGCATCATAGTTTAAATCACCTCTTTATTTCCATTGTAACTTAACTCAAATTCTGATGTGCTTTTTTTTAAAATTCATTATGTCAACATAAGTAGATGCGGCTTATCATCACTTGGATGGTTGTTATTTTTTAGCTGTTTAATTCATTGACTCACATCCGGCAATAATTCATGCAAAATGGGCTCTGAACTGCTTTGCAATATGCAGATTTGTGTGCAAATGAGCGTTACCTATGGTGTTCACACTGAAGCGTTTTTCTTTGATGTACATTTCTGACATTCTGAGATTGTAAAGAAGAAAATAACTTTAAAAATTTTAAGAAACCTTAATTGAAGTTAACATAAAAGAAGATACATGGTGTTAATTGGTCTGTTTCAGGCATAATTTGTGCCTTTGAGACCATGTCCCTTACCCCCCGCCAAAGTGTCAAGACTCACATCTTTAATTCAACAATCTTTGTATTAATTACCTCTGGATAAGGTAAGCTTTGATTGGGAGTCCTTTATTGTAAAATTACAGTACACTGCCTGCTTTAAGATAAATAAATTAGGGTTGAACTTGAAAAAAATCTCCATCCAACTGTGAATGGGAAAGTGCATTTGAGTATCAAATGCTAGATGAAAGAACAGTTTTTATCAGATGGCCTTACTAGTGGAAAATGTTTTCTTTTCATTCCTCTTTTTTCGCTGTTTTTGCACACTGAAAAATTTTATCTTCAGCAAGAGATGGACACTCAGTTTCTAGGGTTGCCAACACCTTCCTCCCAAAAGACGGAGGATCCCTCTGCCTCATGGGATCTCAGCATTCTCCCCTGTAAATAATTCCCCAGTATCGTTTGTCACAAAGTAATCAGTAATCTACAGATGGCTTTCCCCCCTGGCCCTCATTCCCACTCCTTGGTTGCATCTAGTTGATTGCCCATTAAGACCAAACTTGATTTTCAAGGATGGGAGGACTGCAGAGGGTTTTGTATGATCTCCATGTTACCTGGATGTGTCTGTTACAAGTTCTGAGTGGGACAAAAGCAGCCTCACGAATAAGAAAGCTGCAAGCAATACAGGCGGA
Source organism: Lophotriccus pileatus (assembly GCA_035583135.1). Taxonomy (NCBI): domain Eukaryota; kingdom Metazoa; phylum Chordata; class Aves; order Passeriformes; family Tyrannidae; genus Lophotriccus; species Lophotriccus pileatus. The sequence continues at coordinate 82,585,178 of JAWWES010000001.1, read as the reverse complement.
GTATTATATATACAGTTTGTGTACTCATCCCAGAGGAAAACTAATCATTCCTGGCCTTGCTGTAATGAAGCTGCAGAGCTAAATTTGGAGGTTGGGACTTGGGTGCTCTGCAGATGTTATGCTTTTTGTATGGATTATGCTGTCCACAGTGTGATGCCTACACATATGCTTCCAATGCAACTAAGTGGTTTGAACAGCTATCAGAGAATGTTGACAGAGCTTTAAAGCCTGTAAGGCTCAGTTCTGACCTCAGAGATGCTGGTGTGACTCCTTTGAATCTGTAGGATGTGCTGCATGCCTTATGTACCTTTCAAGGTTCATGCACTTTGTTCCATGAGAGCTCATCTGAGGTAAGCAAAGACTGCAAGCTGAAAAACTAGGTGTTAAGGACGCTTGTATTAAAGTTTCAGAGCTGACACCTGAGTGATTTCAGCCCTACTGTCTCTCAGTAGAGACACACTGTCTGCTTTTCTAAAGATTTTCAGCATATGCAGAAGACCTGAAGACCTAGGTTCAGCTTTTAGCACAATTCTGAGCCTAGTCTTTCTCTTCCCTGCTGGGACAGCTTCCTCAGTGTAGACCTCCCGCACTTGTCCAGTTAGCACAGAAGGTGTGCCAGCGATAAAGGGATGCAGGAGGCTTCAGTTTTGCCACTGAGCTATCAACTGCCTCAGTAAGTCAGGTTTTCCTCTGTTTTTGCAGTGAGAGAAGTGTATAGTAACTACAGCTTTGGCTCTTTATTTTCATTGAAATCAGCTGAAATGAAAGATAAGCAGTGGGAAAAAGGCCAGAAGACCTTTTATTTTTTTAGAAACCCTAGAAATACTGGCACAGCATAACACAGAGCACCTATTCAACCCTCCCTTGCTCTGGGTGGGGAAGGGTACCAAAAATATCAGGAAACCATTGTGGCATCTTGACCCAAGAACTGGTTGTATACTACCCTTTCTCACTCTACTAGGCCACTGTGATTTTCATCCTGCTACATTTTCTCACCCCTTAGAGGCTAATTTGTCAAGAAGCCTTTTGTCTGGCACAGTATTTTCAAATCTAAACTCCGATAATTATCTGTGGTTCTGCTGTTAACTTGAAAGGCAATTGCTAGGCATCGAATCCACATTCCCTTCAGTACTAAAATTAAGAGTAAAGGAGCAGAAGCATTTCTGTGACTGCTTCTCTCTCCAGCACTTGACACCAAATGCACATGCAAGGCTGACCGTCAAAGATAAATGAGTTCAATAGAAAAGAGGAGACACATACTTGGATCCTGGTGAAATACAGTACAAATCAGTAGAAAGTGCAACACAAAGGCTTTGCATGGCAGACTGCTAATCAGAAGAGGTGAGTATTTTAGCATATTTAAATGAGGACAGGGCATCCACTAATCAAACAACAGATTCCAGAGGTACCGAAAGAGCAAGAGAAAGAATGTTGCTGAAAACTTTTCAACATGGATGGAGGATTTTTAAATATGATGATCTAGGTTTATAGGAAAATAATGAGGTAAGTATCAAATATGTCAAAATCAAACTATCAAATACTGTAATTATGCTGGATACAGATTAGTTGCTGAAAAAGTTTCCTGTTACTTCACTACAGCTGTCAGAAAAGTGTAGTCAAATAATAATGGATTTTCTTTTGATTTGCTTTATTTAGCAAAAGGTAATATGTGTTGACTTTCTAACAGCTTTCACATGACGAATAAAAATTGTATCACGAGCCTGCTAGGATTCTTCAATATAAATTGGTATGAAATATACAGAAGTGATAAAAAAATAATTTTTTACATCCAAGATTTTGAAAGTTTTCACATCTAAGTAGATCGTTTTGAAAATGCTACCTTATATAGTTCTCCTATAGTCTATAGTTTCTGTATTTCTTCTTCTGTTTTTCAAATCAAGCTGATGTTGCTGTCACATTCATTGACGTTTCTCCTCCACAGCAGCAATATTTTTTGTTAATCAGTGAGGAAAGAGAATTAGTTTTACATCAACATTTAAAAGGGATATTTTCTTAAAACCTCCCAGGGAAAAAATTACCTTTTACTGAAAATTATACAAAATGTACATGCTTCCTAGGCCAATAGATCATTGCCATATGAGTATAACAAAGGTTATTTAGCAGTCATGAGTTTTCTCTGGGAATATTGCCTTCACAGAAGCAGTTCTCTAAGGAGATGAGCTTATTTTAAGCTGATATTCATTAGAAAGCTGCTAAGTCACTAGAGAAATTCTGGATACAAAGTAGGATATCTGGCTTATATTTTCTTTTGCAAGTAATAAGAGATAATATCTGTAATCATGGTCAGAATCTTTGATTTATTGCTGTGATAGGTTATATTGTGTCACATGATATTCTGAGCTTTTTTTCTCTATTTCTTCAAAGGAGTAGTTTTAATGGATTTTAAGCACATGAGAGCCTCAGACTTATAGCTTCAAGACTGATGTCTTCTTCAATCTTTGAAAATAATGTCTCCTTCTGGATATGGCCTGGATTTGCTGTAGTTGCATGTCAAGGGCTTGAATTATCTCCTTTAAAGATGGAATTTATATTTTCATTGTCTTCAGCAGAAACTGGATGAAGGCTGCATACCTCACCAAATTAAGAGGGGTTAGGTATGATCTTTTGAAGGTAGGAGGGGGCTATGTGTTTAATGTGTTATTGGGTCTTTTGATGAAATATGTATCTTCCTCAAGGTACAAACAGTTGAAGAAAAAAATGAGCATTGCACAGAAGAAAGAGATGACTGCATGTATTAAACAGTGAGAGTCTTCATGCTAAACACTGGATAAAGACGGTAATTTAATTGGATTGAATATTTGAGTTCAGAAAAGAAAGAGAGAAAGAATCAGGAAGATGTTTGTCAAGAGTAAAAAGAAATTATTGAAAAATTGGTAAATGGTTGTTTTAACAAAAATGAAGAATCTAGAAAGAAGAGTGATTGCATATATACATTAAACTCATCTATGATAAAAGCAGTACAATCAAATCTGAAAGGAGACTTGGGAAATATATCTTTTCCACTCTATAAAAGAAAGCTTTTGGCTTATCAGTTTTGACAGTGTGGATACAGTGAGAAAAGAGCAGAATGGTATCTGCAGGGACAACACAGTACAGTCAGGGATTGACTAAAAAGTAAATTCTGCTCTTTCTCCATTACGTTTTAGGTGGCAGGATTTCAGTGCCTGTTCCCTGACTCGGCAGTACTTTCAGGCATGCAGAAAGGCTAGTAGTGGCAAAACTAAGAGAGGTGTTACATAGAAGCTGAGTGCCAGAGCTCTGGAGATTTCTGCTGTATACACAGACTGGTAACACTTCTGGATAGAAATAAAACCCGATAGTGCCAAACTATGATTGAAGAAAGAAGCAGGGGAACACCGAGCCTTAGTGAGCACGTCTTTAATGATTCACTTAAAGACTCCCTAATATCTTTGTAACTAAATTAGACTGCAGCACTGTAGAACCTGATCTACGGTGCCGTGAAGTCAGTGGTAAAGCTTATTTAGACAAGCGTCTGTATATAACAGTACTCTTCAAGCAGTCACCAAGATAAGCAGATATTCCTGCCATTCACTGAATCTGCAGAATTCATAGAATATTTTCAGCATTGGTTATCAAGTCCAGATCTTTTTCATTGCTATCTACAACAAAGCGTAAAAGATGAGTGATTCATTTTCATGACACACTTCTTTTGGTCCACCTCCAGACTAGAAACTTCAGTGATTTCAATATGTTATTTAAGCACCTGCTCACTGAGCCCTGAATGATGCAATACAAGGATACCATCAAGATGTATCTTAGAACACCATTTGCTTCCCCTTACAGTGTTCTCATTTCTTTATGAAATATTTAAGGGGTGCATGTTGTTCTGACAGCATATTAAAGCAATGTCCTTTTTGATGATGTAATAACTGTTAACAGCTTAACGCTCCCATAACCATCTAGTAATGGGAAGGGTATGTTGGATTCTACTAGTTTTGAAGTGATGTCAGCCAGAGATTTGTAGGATCATAATTTTCCTAAGCTTTTTAAAATATCTACATCTGGCATACTTTATATTTTATTCTACTCTGCTTTGGATTGTAGTTTTTCTGTGCTTTGTGACTTGCACTGCAAGTTCTATGCTTTTTCACCTTGGCTTGACCTTTGGCTTGATAACCTTGGTCTGGTCTTCAAGAATTCAAGTTGCAAGCACAAGACCTGTTGTCATCCTTCATTAAAATTTGAATCCCTTAAGTTCTTCTTGACTAATACTGTGCAAAATCCTGCTCGCAGACCATCTGATTTGTTTCCATTGCTTGAACATGGAATGTTTTTATGCTTACCACATATTTTAAAGGTTGTCAATGATATGTTGAGCCAACTTGCAACCTGATTCTTCAAAGTTTTAATGCTCAAGTCCCAATCTGGAATTGATGTATTGTGCGGTTAAAATTGCTTAACTTGTTCATCCATCAGAAACTCCACCATATTTAATAAGTCCTTCATGATATCTGGTCCTACAGGGAAGTGTGGAGCTTTGCTAATATGTGTGAAGCTCTTTGAAGAGCATGATGTGGGAAGCAGGCTCAGAAGGGGGTAGTAACACTACATATTGACAGTGTTGTTTGTTTTGTTTTGACTTTGAAGGCTGAAGCTAAATTTCACTTAGGCTTAAAAGATGCTGTATTTTGAAACGTTCAAGCATTTCAGGTACTTACCAGACTGCTCAAATTCTGATGAACAAGACATGTAGTAAGAGATGGATTATAAATCATTCAGAGAAGCTTTTATTTAGGAATGAGGCAACAGCTATTCTAAGTTCCCTTGAAACCTGGAATCCTTTACAAAAATACACATAAAGTTTTACCACATGTAAAAAGGAAGACCTCAGAAATGGCAGATGAGCTTTTGAAAGAGGCCAGCTTTTAAAATCTCTCAAATTTAGCGTGTTCTCCACAGGACAAGTTAGAAGTTTTGTCTTCTGGTATAATAAAGAACTACCAGGTGGGATGGGAATCTTTCTGGCAAAGCTTATCGCTGAATGTGCAGATCTGGTTCTGTTCATATGTGACTCTTGCACTGTTGATATCAAAGTATTCAAGGCATTGAACTCAAATCTTTTCATCTCCAGACCTGCACAGTATATTTTTAAAGGAACTTTAAGGTACAGGTAGTACCAAAGTTGCTGTAACACTTCGTGTTTTTGTGACTTCAGGACCTCTAAAACACTATATAAAATTCAAAAACAGCTCTTAAAAAAAAAGCCTGAAGTAAAGTGTATACACAGTTAATGAATATTTCTAATGATAAAGCAATTATAAAAAGAAATAAATGATTTGTTGTACCTGTATGGATGTAAGGTTACAAGTCAATTAAAGTCTGTAATGGGAACTAATATCTTTGACTGGATGAGCTGATATAATAGGAAAATTTCTCAGAGTCCTTTACAGCTGCAAAGTGAGTGGGAAAGCTATGACAATATTGTATCATGATGTGACTATGAGTATGTCCATGCTGCAGTGGCCTTGAAAGATTGAGAGCTATGTCCCTGTCTGTCCCCTGGTGAATCTGCACCTGTCTCTTGTGAGTAGTAGGTTGAACGAAAGTGTCCTCAAAGTTGACTTTTGCTGCTTCAGTCTTTGCAAGTGAACCTCCCCCCCGGCCCCCCCCCGCCCCGTCTCTGCTAGAAGAAATGGACAGCTGACAAGATTTAGGGCCAATGTTGTCTAGAATTTCATATATCAAAAGATTCAACCCCACCTCCTTAAAGTCTACCTGGGCACCAAACAGCTGTAGGACTATATGCCTGATGAGTGAATGAGCTTGGTGGTAGAAGCACTTTCCTTCAGATACACTTGCTGGTTCCACTGAAATCAGCAGGTGTTTAAATGATTTTACTAGGTGGTATATCTCACTGATTCCTCTTGAATAGTTTGAAAAATGTTAATGAATGCTTACAATATTTTATGGTTGAACTAAGAGACTTCACAGAGCATATACATCCTTTGTATTACTGCAATCTGGCCTATTAGCACTGAGTTTCATATGTGAGCTACAGGAATACCTTACGAGAAAAATGTGGAAAAAAGGAATGAATTGATGAAAATGACAAAAAATGTTAATGCGTTAAAAACTGTAAAACACCCTTGATCGAGAAAATCCAATTCTAGCTAAACAGCTTGATTGCTGTTCTGATGAACAAATGGGGAGGAGCAGTTCTACAGCCAAATCAGACAGACACTGCATTTGCTTGATTCAGCCTGTAGTAGCTAATTAAAGATCCTGTGGATCTTTTCCAGAAATAATGCAGTCAGATTCTGGCACCTGTAGTTAAGCTGATTTCTTAATTTTGAACAATAGACAATGAGGAAAAAAAAAAAATCATATTACTGCTTGGAGAAAAAGATCCCCAAAACAAAACAAGGAAAGTTTAGTATCCCTTAACTTCTAGAAATGGGGTAACTTCACTAATATCTTTGAGGACAAGGAATATGGATTTTCATATATTGACTGGGTGATAGCAAAACAACTCTGTTGCTTGTCTTTTCAGACTGAAGGTCAAATGTGTTGAGGTCTTTCAGCTGGCAGGTGCATGTTTTTCCTAAATAGTATAGCTGATAAATACACCTCTGGTTCTGCTGACTGTTATGGGTTCATTGTGATGTCTTGTTTAGTTCAAGTTTATTTAACAAGATACAAACACAGCAGGGGTAAGAAAAGGTTGGAGAGAAGATGCAGAAGTGCAGAAGTAAGAACCAGATGTCACACAGCTCATCCATGGGATGGTTCTTTACTGTTTGATGCATTTCTATGGGTTATGTGGTAGGATCAGATTCTGTAGAATTTAGGCTTTTATGTAAAGGGGAAAACCCTCGAATATTTCTGTTCTAAGCAAAAGGATAGAAACTTTTATATGCTAGCATCATAGCATATAAATGTAGCCATCACTCTAAGTGAACACCAACTAAAACAATGCCTCAAAACACAAAAATCTCCCCACCCCAACTCACCAAACAGTGAACTCTGATGTCTGAGGTCAGAGGAAGCATGAATTATGAGGAACCATGAGTTACTATGGCACCTCTGCATAGACCAGGACAAATGAAGAGGAAAAAGGTAAGGAATGAGGATCAGAGATAGAAAATACCTTTGGAGAATAACTGAACACCAAAAAGTTATGAAGAATAACACATCTGAATGGACAGAGTGTTAAATGCCAGCTAAGCTTGTAGCTGGGTCCATGATGACTGGCAGTGCTAACCACAGATCCCTGTGTTCCTTAGTGTTCATGGCCCTACAGGGCCCACCATGCAGTTGCTTATCATGTCTGTTATTTTTCTTCCTTACATCAGGTAATCATGTGCTATGTTATCATCTCTTGGCAGGTAAAAGTTGAACCCTCAATAATCTTATAAGGAGAAGCAGGAGCATGCAGTCAAGTGAAGAAGTGAACTTTCTGTGTGTCCTCGTGCTTTCTCTTTTGCTTCTGTCCCCATAGAGATTGGCAGGGATGGCTAATTTTTCCTCCCTGAAACTCCTTCCTATGCTTAGGGACATGCAGACCAGCACAGAAGCTACCACTAACACACAGCAAATTTGGGGCTTGTTAAACAGCTTGAGTGAGCTGTGGCCAGCAATAATCTGGTAGCTGAGTGTTCTCAGGGGGAGCCAGCTAGGCCATTCGCAGTGTACTGTGCTCAAAAATGAGTGCAAATCTTTTAGCAGGATTGTCATATTACCTGCACAATTGTTGCAGATGAAGATTTGTCTTTCTAAAATTCCTTTGCCTTTGGTTACATTTTCACAGAATCATAGAATAGTTTGAGTTGGAAGACACCTTTTAAAGATCATCCAGTTGAACTCCCCTGCAATGAACAAAGATATCTTCAACTAGATCAGGTTGCTCAGAGCCTTATCCAACCTGACCTTAAAAGTTTCCAGGAATGGGGCATCCACCACCTCTCTGGTCATCCTCTTCCAGTGTTTTACCTCTCTCATTAAAAAAACTTCTTTTTTTATATTTGATTGAAATTGACGCTCCTTTAGTTTTAAAACCTCTATCCCTTTTCCTATTGCAGCAGGCCCTGTTAAAAAGTTTGTCCCTCTTTTTCTTTTCAGCCCCTTTCAAATACCGGCAGGTTGCAATAGGGTCTTCCCAGAGCCGCCTTTTCTCCAGACTGAACAATCCTGATTCTTTCAGCCTTGAGAGAGAGAGTTTTGCCCATCTTAAAGGAAAACCAAGAGCAGAAAAGCAAACTTGGCTACCAAGTTGATACAAATGACCATATGTGCCTGCTAAGGTAAACCAGGACTGAGCTGGGTCTGAGCTGGCTTGTTTGGGGGAGACAGAAGCTGGTTGTCAGGTACAAGGGAGTAAGGGAGGAAATGGATGCAAACAGGATGGCATGTGACATATGGTTCCTTTTGCTTTCAGACTAGTAAAAGTTTCTTAGTGGATATGAAGTCCTGTGTCTGGTTGTGTAAAGCCCATTAGCATATGTCTCTGCAGTGGGTTTCTGTGGCAGAGTTCCAGTAATTACTGTTCATTAGTATTCATTAGTACCAGGTCTTGCCTGATCTTGAGTTCATGTTGAATCAGCACTGCTGTAACATTTTTGATATGGGCTGGATGTAGAGGTCAGCATGGAGGCATTAATTAGGCCTGGTAGTCAGAAGTTATTTTCATGGCTCTTCAGATAGGGTTTGCTTCAGATGCACCATAGCTTTTCCTTCTGAAGTGGAAAGCATACATGTAAAGTGGAGCAGTGGTGAGCCTGACACTCACAGGCTTGTGAATATAAAAACATGAATTTAAAGATAAAGCCCTAAACTTGCTCTCTGGAGTGACCTCTTAAAAAATCTGCAGAGTTTCCAGAGACTTTTCTTTACTATTGTTGCCACTTGGAATGTTGACACCGAAAAGAATGTAAAAGTGCAAAATACGGGTGATGGATGATAATGTGATTTGCATTTCTGAATGTTCATTCCTCTTTTGATCAGCTCCTGCTGATAATAATGTAACCATGAGCTTTTAGGGTATACCCTCCGACCTCTACAAAAAGAAAATCATTGAACAACAAACCTACTTGTCTCTTATTAAAAACAAAAAGGGGAAAAAAGTCATGTTAGAATAGTTACTACATTAAACAGACAAGTTCAAGGTACCCTTGGAACCCAGAGGTACTTTTGAGAGGCTGCAAGAACCTTCTGTGAGGAAGGGTTGAGTAAATGTGAACATAGGTTGGTATTTATTTTCTTGGACAGCTAAAGAAAGTGAAATTATTCCAATTCCTACTTTTTAAAGTGAAAATTTATTTTCTCTATATATCTTAAACTCTATGTTTATCCAGAAGCACAGCTCTATTTACATTTCCTGTATTTCAACAGTCTGGAAAATCATGATTCTCGACACTCACATTCTTAATTCCAGTAATAACCCGTCTAAGTAGAATGTTACTCACCTAGGAAAGAGAAGGTGTACAAAGATTCATATTCTGAAGCACACAGCTAAAGTATTTTCTTTATCATAGCCAATGCCGCCTTTAGCTGAATTTAAACCTGCAATGCAGAAATACAATTGGTGAGATCACAGTCACTTAAATTTCAGTAACACAGAGCATTGTTATTACTTAGGGATTACCCCAAAGAAATATGGCTGAAGAATGGCAGAAAAAAACTTTTGTCAGACTTTTTCTGTCCTCAGTAATGAATAAAATATTTAAGAGGGAACAGGAAAACTTCTCCTAGTAAAGGAGATGCAGAAGTTGGGACTGCTCTTCTCATAAGCCTTTTCTTTCTACATAACAACATTAATAGAGTTGTAGATCTAGTTACACTTCAAAATAAAAAGCACAAGGTCCTCTCCTGCTTGAAATAATCAAAAGATTCTAGAAGATGACAAGAAAACTAGACAGCCTCTAACGCTTCCTGGCTTCCTTTAAGTCAGGTTCTTTTTGGCACTCCTCTGCTCTTTTTCCATGTTATGGATCTTGGGTAAACTATTCAAAAGTGTGAAGTGAGGCTTTCTTGACACAGAGTGTAGTTTGACTGTGGAACTCCTGATGTGGGTGCTTAAATTTGAACAGTGACACAGCGAATGGACACATTCATGGTAGAAATGTCAATCAAGGTCTATTAAATACAAAAACAATCTTTGGCTTAGGAGGTTGTTCAGTGACAAATTACTGGCGGTTGCAAGCAGTTTGGTGGGAGTAGCATTACTTGACTTGTTTCTGTACTCTTTGGCTGGTCACAGGTGGAGACAGGATACTGGACAAATGGACCTCTGATCTGACCCAGCATGGTCAGACTTATGTTCTTGCAATAGGCCTCCACAGAGGTATCATGTTGAGATCTTGATGGCCAAGCATTTCTGCATCACTTTTAAATTCAAAGAGGATGAAACAGATGCTATTACACAGAAAGGCTTTTGTTTTAAATGAAAACAAGACAAAAGATATAGATTAGGAATGTGCAAAAGTAACACCTCATGCAGTAGATTTACCTCTGTCAGTAATATGGACTACAGGGAAAGTCACTCTCTGTACCTGAAGCCTTTTGAAATGTTGCATGATGTAATGTCATAAATATCAGAAATAAAGATGAATGATTTTATAGCTTCAAGAAGTCCAAGTACCTCGGTGAACCTAAGCAGACCATAGGTGTATTTGGTGAAGGAGCTGGAGAGACTTGCAACAAGCGCTAAGGAGGGGAATGAAAAAACTAGTATCACATCCTGTTCAGGCTGGTTCCCCAGCCTAAAAATTTGGCACCCACTGGGATGACCTTTGGCACCAGCTGGTTTTTAGCTCAGGCTCACACATCTGTCTCCAGAGCTGAACACCTCTTGGGCCTCACCTTGCCCTCCACCAGAAAGCACACACGCTCTGGATCCCAGCTGAACTGGATACTTTTCACTTCCAGATGATTTAAAAAGAGACACAACCCTATTTTAGGGCTTGTATGGGTGAGATTCTTTCACAGTTATGCTAGTGCTCTTTGCAGATTAATGATGTAAACTTGTTTGAGACGCAGTATGGAATACCTAGATTAATGATCTCCTAATACAGTATAATTCACAGGTACCCTTACTTAAGTGTCATATGCAAACTGGCTTCAAAATAGATATGCTTTGAACCAGAACATTTAAAGTCAAGAAAATCTGAACTGCACAGGCAATTTTGTAGGATGTTTTGCTAGAAGTTATCTGATTATGAGGCAATATGGCTGTTGCAAATGCAATCCTTTCCTCCCACAGGAAAAATAAAATACAGACTCTACTAAATATGAAATAGCAAGCCTTTTCTGCCAATAAAAAAATTAAAATTCTCTTTATCTAAAGGTAAGGAACAAGTTAAGTTCAGTGATGGTATGTTCCTTTTCTTTCTTGTCATGCTTAGTGTCTTGTTTTAGGATCCCTCTGATGTAGTACTCCTGCTGCAAGAGAATTGTTTCTTGTTCAGGGAAAGAATGACGTGTCTTTAATAAACAAACCTGGGAACTAATACAAATCCATGTTGACAAATGCTTGTCAAGAAGAAAACCAAAGAAACAAAATCAATACATGGTCTTGCATTAAATCACATTGTTTACAGATAGGTATCTTGGAACTTCTTTATTTTTATTTTTTTTTATTTTTTGTTTGTTGGTTTGTTTACTAAATAGCTGTCCCTGATTAATTTAGGATAAACCAGAGTTTGTCTTTATAACAACAGAAGTTTTTTTAAAAAAGTTTACAGCCAACCTTTTCAAATATTCTGTCGTTTTTAAGGAAAAAAACATTCCTCCCAGCCTTCCTTATTCTGACACCATTTTACTTTAGAAGATCTCAAAGTACAAGTGAATACATGACACTTGCAGTGTCTCCAGTGTACACATTTTACGTTTGATTTATGACATTACTATATAGGTGCACTTGACAGCTTTCAGATTGAAGCAGAGACAAGAGAGCTTTAAAGTGAGATGGGTTATCTGGGTAAATCTATCAAGGGTTCGTCCTGGGAGAACAAGGAGAGAGGCTTTGTAGAGCCCTGCTGTGTAGCAAGCCTCCATGCTGAGCACATCCCAAGCTCCCTGACAGTTGCGCTCAGCCTTCACTGTAATAACGAATAAAAGGGAGCTCCCTGTAGATTACAGATCTTCCGTGTTTTGACATTGACCTTAATACATAATTTAACCACAAAGCCTGAGAAGTGTGGAACAAGATAAGAAAAGACCACAGAACTGGCAAATAAAGTGATGTTCAATCAGAAATCATATTTGTTCCTGATAGTGGAGATGTGGGCATTAAAAGGGGAGACAGAGAGAGACTGAGAGAGAGAGAGAGAGGGGAAGAGAGAGGGAAGAACAGTCTGGGTTATTTGAAGACTTATGGATCTCTTTTAAAGGACATATGGTTGTCAAATAAAAGTTTGTCCTGGATTTGCAGTAAGAAATAAAAAAAAAAGCCAATGGTTATTAAATTTTCATAGACACTGGGTTGCTGCTTTTCTCAGAATACTGTAATGGCATTTTCCATGTTTGCCTCATGTTTGTGCTTTTGCTTTTAACTCAATGGACTGCGGAGGGGGCGGTACATAGAATTACCATAAAGCTGTCCTTAGGCGTATATTTAGCCTAATCATGTTTAATATCTGCCTATTCGAGACCTTAGCTTGGGTTTCTACATTAAAAGAAACAATTGTTTGGATGCTGAGAGTTTGTAGGTTTTACTTATTTACAGAGAACACTCAATGCACAAGTGAAATGCACAGTGGGATGGGTTGCTTGCATGGCAATGGCATATTTCTACTTAGCAGAAGAGGCTCATGCAAAGGAAAAGGATTTTTTAGCATAAAAGGGTGTGACAGTGGATACTGTTAAAATTAAGCACAATTCTTATGGGAAAATTATCAGGGATAAAATGATGTAAAAAATAAAAAAAATTCTTTCAAATCTCAGGAAGGAGGCAAAGAGTTGCGAAAAAGTGACTTTCCATCATTTGTGTTGGTTTTGTATTTTTTAATCCCTATTGGATAACATGTATGACCAGCTAATCTCACATTTTTGCATCTAAGTCTTTTTATATGGCTCATGACTCTCTTCCTGTTCTTATGCTACAACATCTGGATGGTCACGGCTTCAAGAAAATTTCCACTCATCGCTGATATTTTAAATACAAGATATTTGAAAAATGTTTATATATAATAAAATTTAAATTTATATTTGAGTTTGATTCTGGTGGTAAAATTTAAATTTGACGTCTTCTTTTGGATGGAGTTTCCGGACACCTCCTTTATTCCCAGATCCTTCAATTCCATCCTGGAAATACATGCAGGCACCTAAGTAGCTTAAGTGGGTTTGTATGATGCACTCTAGAATGAGATTCCTTAGTGTTTGACCATAGGTGGTCTGGTTTGAGTATAAACATTTTAACTCTTAAAATGAAGTCAAACCATGAGAGTAAAGAATTAAACATGAGAGACAATACACTCTTTCATGTGTAAAGCTGGAATTATTTCTTTTACTTCCAAAAGAAAATAAATGAGCAAAGCACTCTAAGGGAATTAGAGTACATCAGTAGTTTCATTTGGGATCATTGTTGCATGCATACTTCGAAACAGTATGTTGAAGTTTGTTTTTAAATACATGTATATATATATTTAAAATAAGGTATCAGAAGTATGATTTTTCAGAGCAGTCTGCACACCAAAAAACCTCAAGTTCAGAAAAACCTCAAGTTCAGAGTAAGGTTTTAATACGATACAATGGTCCTAACATTATCTCCCTCTCACCACAGCTCTCCACTCACCCCATAACCCCTTTGACATGCTCACTTTTGTATGAAAAGTATAACCTACCCCCCTGCACACTTCAAAAGGGTGAATACAGACCTCTCTTGCCTGCTACACTATTGGAGAACATGGTGGCAGTTAAAGTCCCACAGCTACCCAGCAAGTCCTTCTCCAGGAAAAATGGCCTAATTTAGAACTTCAGAGTTCTTACACCGGACTTAGGACTACAGTTAACTACCTGCACAAGGAAGAAATAACGAGAAAATCCCCGTAACTCCAACCCAAACATCTCAACTATTTCTGGTCCACCTATGCAACTTTGCACCACTGTGCTAACGGCAGATATGAGGTAAAACTCTGTATCCATCTGGAGAGAAGTGAGCAAAACAGAAAGAAATCCAAGGAATAACTCATGGAGATGATGTCAGTGAAGTGTTTTCTTACCTAGGAAAAAAGACAAAACTATTTTATCCTATTAAAAATTGTTCTGCATAAAGCCTGGAAGGAAGTCTGGCAAGGCAACTTCAGAGAAAAAGAGAGACAAACTATTAGGTTTGTTCAGGTTATTTGCAGTATATTAAATACTTGACCATTTGCTTGGATCCAAATGTGCTGTCTTGTCCTTCAAAGCTACTGTTGCACAGATTAATAATTTTTCATGGTCATTTTTGTTTGATTTATAAAATAATGCCACAGGTTTCTAGGAAAATACATTACTAAAAGTAGGAAGTTACAGGTGATGCCTGTTGTATAACATTGCTATAATAGCTGCAGCTCCAAATTTAGTAGTTTACCTTACTGGCACACCAATCTGAAGGTCTGCCTGAGCAATGCATCTCAAACCAGGGTATTAAGAGTCCAAGAAAGAGAACAAATGGCAAGAGGAAGAGGGAGGTGAAACAGAGTGCTTTGGATTTGGCAAAAAATCCAGGGAAGTGTAATCTGGTGTGACATTTCCCCGTTCTCATTAGGACTAACTTTCACAAACTGATGGAGAGCTGGCAGGTCTGCAAATCTTCTGTGATTGCCTGTAGAGGTGCAAGGACTGCAAATGCAGTGATCACTCGTAGGGTGGCTTATGGGGCTGTTTCTGACTCATGGACGGGAGATGTTGCTTTCATCACATAGACACACAATTACAGTAGCTCCCCAATTTCATCCAGCAGACCACCAAGATGATCTATTTCAGAGTCCAGAAAAACAAAAACAAAAGCTGAACCATCTGGGACTGATCCTTGAGCAGAAAAAATAGAAATTTATTTTTCTCCCTGCTAAGGAACCAGTGCTTGGAGTAGATAAAATTCTCCAATATTTTAAAATTATAGTGAATGCTGAAAAGGTAAGGGCAAAACTCAGGCAGATATTTACAGGCTATATGAAATCTGTAAAGGCAAATAAACCAGAAGAGGAACACAGTTTTTGACTGAGTTTGGTGCATAGAAGTACCTCATTTCTCATGAGAGCAAAGTGAAAGACATGGACATTTGATCTTCAGACTTCCATCAGGGGATAGAAAAGCCTCTAAAGAGATATTATCGATAATATAGATGGAACAATAGAGTAATTTAAGACAGACTCAAAATTAGGAGGTCAGTCCTTGTGAATTTAGGGCATTGAAAAGTGCCCTTGTTCAAAACTACACACTTTCTGGTGAATCAGTAGAAAGCTCAGTGCTCAGACTAAGTGCTTGAGACCATGTCTGAGAACACAGAATGGGTCTATAGGAAAAATGCAAGTATTTTTTTTTTAAATCAACAAAAATAGCTTTTTCAGCTGATGTGAATGGGTATAAAATGGTCCAGTACATGTGCCAATATCAAGAAAGGAAAAGAAGCTACGTGTTTTCAAAACACTTAGACTGGAGCAGGTAATGAAATGAATAAGTAGTGTGAAGAAGAGAGCTGTGCATTTGCTCAACAAAGAAAGATGTTGCAAAGTCAAAAGAATGGAGAATAAAACAAAGCACAAATGGCCTCCATGTGATGCACAAATTAGGCCCAGGAGCGAAAATGAAAGAAGTGAGAAAAACTAAAACACACTTGTTCAAAAGAAAGTTTAAAGTTGGAGGAGTCAAAGGTGAGACTGAAATCTGAAAGCAAGGGACAAATTCCAGGCCTGGCCAAGTGTGAAGTGTCACTGATGTTCAAAGGCACAAAAAGTAAAACAAGACGTTGTGGTAATGCACTAAGGAGACCAAGTAGTCCATGGGCATAAGCTTGGTCTCGTCACTGGAATGTGTGCCAAATCCCAGATTCATAACCCTGGGAACAAACCTGAACCAGACAGGAATGTGCCAATGCGTGAAGTGAAGTGTGCTTGCAGAAAAAAAGGGGTCACCTGGTGACATTCAAGGTACAGTTAATGGAAGATGCAGAATCTCTTACATGTGGCACTAATAAAAGTGCAGCAAAACATGACAACAGATGGCTTCATTCACAGGATCAGCCAGGGCAATAAAATAGGCTTGTTCTTTGTAGTTGTGGAGAAAAACAGCAAAAAGGATTGGTCTTAGATTTTGCAGTGACCACAAGATGCTGAACAATGTTTCCCCTTTAAAAAGGGAAGCATTTTCATTTGCCCTCAAGGAACGAAATGTTTGCTGAGATGGCAGTAGGCAAGTTCTTCAGAAGATTAGATACAGAGGGAGGGTTTTGGCAGACACCCCTGGACATTGAGTGCTTTGAAATTTGCTTTCAAATGACCATTTTTCAGATGCTGCTTCCTGAGACTGCCTTTTGGAATTCATTTACCACCAGAAGCGTGTTGCAGCACAACAACCCAAACACTAGGAGGTCTCCCAGGGATGAAAATACATGTGAATGACATAAGACAAAAGGGCAGCAGCACTACTGAACATCAGGAGTGTGGAGAATACATCAGAATGTGGAGAATTGTGCAGAATACTGACAAGTGCGAGGAGAAACCACTTTAAACTGGACACCTCCAAATTGTCAATCTTAAACTAGTGAGAGAAATAGACCACAAACCAAATGATGCCTAACTCGTCTACCGAAGAGGCCTTGAGGGCTATGACAGTGACATAGGATAAGTGTATGAATGCATATTCTAAGTAGAACATACAACAGCCAGAGAAAGTTCTGTGATTTTGTCTAGAATCAAGAGACAAGACACCAATCATAGATCATTTTTATGAAACACAGGAAAGGACTCAGTGAAACACTGACGAACAAACATACTGCAATTTTTTTTTTTTGAAGGCAGAGAGGAGGCTGTGAACATGGAAGTCCTGCTAAAACGTTAGCTAGTAATTGTAAGCCACCACAAGACCTAGAATGAACTATAACACAGTGTATGACGACTACATATGGATGAAGCTCTGCATTTACCCTGGATGTGGGATGAGTTATGCAAGCAGTCATGTGAACTATAAGCAGAGAATGATGGAAAACACTTCTCATGCTCACATTGGACCATCTGGAGATCAGTCACAAAAAGTACAAGAATGGCAGTTATCACAGTAAAGCAAAATAAAATGTAGGGAGGATGTTCATCAACAAGGAGACTTTGGAATGACCAGTCAAAAAACGTACTGCTGAAGTTGCACTTTTTTCACAGATGAAGACAGATATCATGAGTGGTGAACATAAATAAAAAGTGGTTTAAGATGCATCAAGTAGATCTCTGTAAGTTAGCCTGTAATGTCTGTATTATTCATGTGTTCCAGGTTCCAAAATCAGAAGTGAAACATGATTTATGTGGATAAGCATAGCATCTCTCAAGGCAAATAACTAATTGAAAAGACCACAGGTTTAGCTGTGATCAAGTGTGTTACAACTGATGCATAACTGTTAAGGAAGGGAATGGTTATTATTGTACTTCAGTTCACAAATTCTGAACTCCCAAATGTTTCTACAGCATATGCATTTTAACATAAGACATCAAAGGCTTGATTCACTCACCCACGTATAGGCTTCTTATTCCATTTAAGAAGCACACACTACCTGAAACATCCACAAGGAATGATGCAGGGCTTAAAGGAGACCTGTGAATTACTACAGTGTGAGCTGGAGGCCGTGGTGGACACATTAAGGCATCTCAAATCCCATAGGACCCATATGTATCATAAAGACTGAAGTAAGACTTTAACCATAGATATCAGAGGCACACCAGAGCGCACACTCTGCATAAGGAAGAATTTGCTCAGGAAACACTTGGCACAAGGGAACCCTGGGGAAAAAAAAAGGGGAAATCATCCATACAAGTCTGCATAGACACCTGAGACACAGAAACAAACTTTAAGAAAAAGAACAACATATAACTGTGATTTTTGGCAAACAGCCTTGAGAAGTCAGAATGGACACAGAACTGTAACAGTCATCAGGTGTTTGCCACAGCCCAGAAACACAGACTTTGGCAAGATTAGTGCTGTCAGAAAAAAAGAGTGAAGATACATCACCTGGTTTACATTCTGGGATTTCAGCCAGTGAATGGACTTTCAGACAAACTTATCACCTCGGTACTGTGCTTATAGGAAAACTTAGATTTTGGTATTTGGCTGATATCCCAGTCCTTTTTTTTTTTTTTTTAATTATATTAGAACTACAAGGTCACGCTATGAAAGAGCTGGAGAATTCCCCTGGCTAGCTAGCCCAGCACAAGGCTGGTACAGCACACGCAGTGTGTAAGGGCCTGGTGTTTAACGTGGTTTTTGGCTGTTGCCAGGGTGAAGGTGAACATAACCTTGTCTTCAGGACATGAAGAACAGACACCAAGGAGCTTCAAGAACAACATGTCTCTTTGATCACCGGTATTTGCCTATCAGGGCTGAGCCCAAAGTCACCTTTTTACTTTCGTTAGATCAGGCATTGAGATGAACTCAGGGAATAGTTGAACTAATCTGAAGACCTGTTTCCCACAGTCATTTCTTGAGTTCTTTCACTTATGTTGTGGCCAGTTCACATGTAAAACTGCCTCCTGCTGAGACTGATAGGATCACTCTGAGCTCTTACTTCCACAGGCTTCTTCTTCGTGTTCTGCATCCAGGTCAGTCTCTGGACATCCAAAGCAGGTTTTGTTAGATCTGAAAGGTTGCAGCTGTGCTGTGCTGAAATGGAAGCTACAGATGTGCAGTCCTAGGGAAAGAGACCCTTCCTGTTTAGGAAGGCAGAGAACATTGTGACATGGTTTTTTTTTGTCTAGGGTGGGGCACCAAACATGGCCATGGCACTTAGCAGATAAGAATGTGTTAACACACAGTTGTCATTTCAAAGTTGTTTTTGAGTTACAAATGTAAAGAAAAAACAACGAATTCCACAAAATTGCTATATTTGTTTTTAATTCTCTTTTAACTTGCACACAGCTGAACCAAATTACTTTATGCCTGGTAAAAGTCCTCTCCCATAAATGTGTTGACTGTTCCCTCTTACATGAATTTTTCCCGTATGCTTTATGAACTTTTGAAAAAGCAGGACAAATAATTGCACTGCTGATAAAAATATAGCATAAGTAGTAGAGACTGCTGCACTAATGAAGAATGAAAGAAACATTTTTTTTGGAGTCAGAAAGCCTGGGGCAAATGAAAATCGTCTTGGAAATTTCAGTGGTAGTTTTGCTCGAGTGCAGATTATGGACTCATGGGCCCTGTGAGTGGACAGACATGCCCATATATAATCTTTACAGTATGTGCATGTTATTTAATAGGATGACTCCAAGCAAAATTCCCAGGCTAGAAAATCATTGTCTTGACTGGAAGTGAAGTCCCAGCTTAGATCAAAATCCATCCTTTGCCACTTCAAAAAATGATCAAGAGCTTTGGAAGAAGTTTCCCTGTTTCTGTTGTGTATGCGTACAAGGGGAAAAGGATATTAACTGGGGTCCCTAAGAATCTCAGCTGCTGTCTGGGATTTGGGATCCAGGACAAACAACATTGTGCCTTATGCCTACAATCTCTTCAGGTGAAACTTAAGTAGGTTGGGTGACTTTCTTCATGTGGAAGAAGAAGAACGCATGGATTCAGAGAACTGGTAAGAGGGATGACAGTTTTCCTAATGTCCCTCAATATATTTTTTGTAAGTAAAAAATTCCCTTCTACTAAAAAAAAATAGTTGAACCAATTTAATAACATGTTCAATTGAAAAAAATTGTTAAGAAGAGGAAACCTTTTGGGTCCCAATTACTGTTAATTTGTAATCCGGTGAGGTCAAGTACCTGATTAAATATTTATATAGGAGAAAGGTCATAGTCTTTTGTGATCTTCTATGCCCTGTGTTAATTTTCCGTCAGATGCAATGAGTTCCTTTTGGAGAACACTTTATCACACAAAGCCTTGCTCTTGGCCTCAGAAAAGGCAACTGTTGAGTTTTTCTGTCAAGCAGCTGAAATCGATGTCTTGCAGTTAGGTACATTTTTTAGCTCAAGTTTTTCCAAGCAATTTAGTGATTTTAGGCTTCTCGGCATTTCAATGTTCATCTTGAGATCTTTGAAAGGCACTAGACTTTAAGGAAATGAAGAGTATTTGACCTCTGGAAGTTAGGACACTTTAAAGAGGTCTCTGCTGGACATGTGTATGTCACATGGAAGCCTTTCAAAATCACTAGTTGCTTTTGAAAACCTTGTGCTCAAAGGACACTAAACTGTACTGGTTCTTTAACTACTGTAATTTGTTTTGTAATTTAACCCTGCCAAGAGAGGTATGCCATATCAGGCTTGGGGATGCCTGACAAGCAAATAAGTATCTAGGTGGAACTCAGATAAAACCAACTGGAACCAGCAGATATTTGTCAAAATTTGTAGTTTTCCCACTGTATGTATGGAGGGGCAAACCAGCCTGTCTGCTTCTCCAGCTGGAGTGATGGGACAGATAGAAATCAGCCAAAGTCTCTCTCTGAAACACTTCCCTTGCTAAGGCCCTTCATGGAGCAGCGCAATCACTGCAGTCAGGATGAGCTCATGGATGAGTCACGGATGTTAACTTGGGTTGAACCCAGCATCCTCTAGGGAGTGGTCAGGTGTCCCAAGTGCTCTGTGGGGTGATTTTTCTGACAGTGACAGCCTTTGGCACCTGATGTGGGACATAGTTTCTGTGGAAAACCTGTTTTGTCATTCTCATATTAAAATTAATATATTTTTCTGCACCCATGTTTTTTTTTTTTTTACCTTGTGTGTATGTTCGCTCATGCTTAACTGGACGTATTTTAATTCTTCTTTCACTACATTTTAATTTTCTGTGCATCTCTCTAATAATACTGTATACAACCACATATTAGAAATGTACATTCAATCAAAAGGTTCTATACCAGGCAAATATATTAGCTAACTTGGAAGCCACAGGAAGTATTTAGGTAGGATGTATATGGTGCAGAAGGATGGCAACAATTATAGTTTCTAGAGGTGGTTCATTTGCCATAACCACTCACGTCATGTACCATACAAAAAGCTCTCTGTGACTATGAGACAATTATGGGGTTTCTATTTATGATGCATCTTTTTAGATGGGGAAAACTTGTGTGTAGTATTTCACATGAGTGCCACCGGAACTGTGACACTGCTGTAATGACATGCAGACATTACGAATTAGTAGTGTTGGAATGACCCAGTTGGTTAGAACTTGGACTGGTAACTGCGCTTTATTGTACTGTTATTTTTTCCCTTCATAACCTGTGATTACTTAGTGACTGAATTAAATGTCTTTGGCCATTGAACACTGAGTAGTACTGGGAGAAAGATATGACATCCACCTATTACCAGTAACTTTTTTCCCCCTTGTTGACATCCTACTACTAACACCCTGGAGACTGCAGGTGATGGAGACAAAGCTGGTAGCTGTACCTTAGGAGTACAGCTGCACTGCCCTTTCATGGAGAATAACTGTAGAATCAACAGAACATTTGCTGTCATAATGCTATACTTTTCTCCTGTTTGTCATGTTTGAAATGTAGGCTCTTGGGATTGGTGGTTATTGGTTATTCCCTGTTTATATAATATTGAGTGGAATGGGACTGTGATCCTGTTTGCCTACTAGTAGGCTGAATTTTCTAATCTGATATTACACAGTCAAACAAGCATTAGCCAATCTAGGCTCCCATTTTTCTCAGTGGGCAGAATTAGGCACTTAAGAAGGAGTTTATTTTAAATTTGAATGTTTTAATGGAGAGAGAAAATCCTTGCTGTAGAAATTGTATCTGTTCTTTTCCCAGAACATGTAGAGTTGAAAGCCAGGAAGTAATCATCTCGTCTAGCCTTTAGTATTATCATAAACCGTTTCGTATCCCAAATTACAGATATAGAGCCCAAATAATTTGTACTTTGGTGAAAGAATATCTTCATAAAGCCAACCAGTCTTACATGGAAGAAGTCCAACAATGTAAAAGAATCCTACTATTTCTAGTGGTAGAGCATTCCCAAGCTTAATTGCTGTCCTGCATCATAAACCCCAGATACATTTATACTGATCTGAATCATCTGGCTTAAGCTTCCCAGCCTTTGGATTCTTGCTATACTTCTCTCTTTTAGAATTTTTTACAGTATTTGTTACCTGAGAAGATGTTACTGAAATCACGTAACCTCTCAGCCTTGCTTCAATAAAATAAATGTACTGAGCTCCTAGAGTGTCTCATTGTAAAGCATTTTCTTTAGCTCTTGGGATGCTTTCTTCACACTTTCCATTTTTTCCATTTCCTTCTTAGAGCACGAACACTACAGATACTGACCATTGTCATTAACCCTCTCTTGTTCCTGCATTCCCTGTCTAAGCATAAAAGGGCTGTTCTTTTTTGCCACTTGTCATGGTTTTGCTTTGTGCTGCTAGAATGTTAAAAAATTGTTCCTTTTTCCTTGCCTGGTGGGACCGGTTGGTT
>JAWWES010000001.1:82550564-82562508 GCA_035583135.1 Lophotriccus pileatus | reverse complement strand
TTAGGGGGAGGAGTTTTGGGTCTCCCCTGTGGTTTGGTCTCAACAAAACACTTGTGTCCCACTCAAACAGAGACACCACTGTAAGGCACTTTGAGTTCCTATTGAGCTGTTCTCACACTGGAGCTTGTTTATTTTAATTTATCTGCAGATATTTCTATGTAATATTCTGTAGTTGCATGCTAAATTATGATGACAAAACTTCAGGATAAGTGCCTGCCAGACTATTCTATACAACAGAAAAAGTCCTATAGCTTTCACTATACTCCCAGCAGAAAGAGCTTGAACACTGGACGTACAATGACATTTTTCCAAAATGTATCAGTTCTGGGTATTAACACAGTGACAGACTTCTGCAGAGTGCCACTAGCCAAGTAATTTGACTCACCATGTTGCATTAGATTTTTGTGCACGTCAACAATCTGTGTTGTGATGAGCCAAAACACTAAGGGAAACAGAGCTCTTCCAAAAATGACAATTTAAGACTATTTTAATTCCATTACTTCACTAAGCTGAAGGGTTGGCAGCTGAGAATCCAGCCTATGCCTTCAATAAGACTATTGCTTTCAGCCAAGGAATTTGCAGTATGTTTTAGCGGAGTAAATTAATTATGTAATAAAGAACTTGGTGGCTTTTGAAGCCAAACTACAGACTCCTTAGAAGAGAGTGCACTTTCTAAAATAGAATATTACAGAACACATTCTTATTCTTAAGTGCAGAAAATACCAGCTTGGATTCAGAATTACAGACTGGTAAACAGTGCTTTCCTACTGGTATTCCAACCTAATGAAGGATTTCCTATTGTCATTTTAATATTTCTCCCTGGCTATTTTTTGAACTGGTACAGTTTGGAAGAGAGAAATACTATGCTTGGCCACTGTCTCACATCATCTGCGCTACTAGAACTGGATTAGGAGATACAGGAAGTCCTTGATCCAACAGAACCCTAAACCTGAAGAAAGCTTAGGCTCTAAGCTGCTAGGGACAGGGCTGTTTTGCTGGTGTCCATACAGTGACTTTCAGAGTGGCATTCTTGCCCATCACAAAAAAATCCCAGGTGCTCAAGTAATAAAACTGAAATATATGCAGATAGTCTCCTTGAAGATCCAGTGCTTTGACGGATCAGGGCCACGACTCAGCAGATGAATGATGTTGGCTCACAGCAGCTGAACAAGTCCTATTGTTTTAGGAAGCTGTCATCTTGTGCTCCAAATTCTAATCCTTCATTAAAAATAGCCTCTAGCATATAATTGCAAAAATAGCCTTCCCCACTTGGACTGACAGCAAATTGATGCTGTGTTGCCTCTAGCTTTTGTAATAACTGGAGACAGCAGCTCAGAATGGCCTATATTCCATCCTTTCACTTCAATATCTTGTTGACTCTGAAGCCTAATGATGACTGTTTCAGAGTTCATGCTATTATTTAGCTGATGATCAAATATGCAAGAAACAAGAAGAAAAATGATCAACAGGGGTTAGTGTCTTTAGAACATTCAAAACCTAAGGTATGTGATTGCTGTTTGCCGTGTGACTCTTTACCTCAAAACATGGCAAGTGGTTTCTTGTGAGGCATGATATATCTCCATGATATTTTCTGTATTTCATAAAAAAATATATTTGTTACTATGGAAGACATTAGAACTTGTTCTAAAACAGTCACACTTTTTTGGTTCCTCTTTTTTGTGCTCATAAGAATGTAACTTTGGGAAATTTCTAGTTTATCCTGTTTACAATAATAAGAGATGTGTGTTTGTTCAGAGTGTTTCGAGTTTAAGTTCTCTAGTTCACCTTCTAACAGGAAATATGCATAGGTTGCTCATATGAAATGCTCATTTTTTCCTCATTCAATCTGCATATGAAAGATTTATGGAATGAACTGAGTAAAATAAATAAATAAATTAAAGAAAAAAAAATATCCAGGACAAGATCAACTGTACTGCAGCCAACTGAGAACTTTTTTCTTTTTTTTTCCCAACATCTGGTCAAAGACATCTGTGGCACTGGTCTAAGAGCAGTGCAGCATTCAGGAACAAGGGTATTAGACATGCAGATGGACAACGTGTGTAAAGGGTTCAGGGAAAACTTTTGAGAATATGGCAGTTAAAAAGCTATATATTCCAAGGTAGCCCGAGGAATTAAAAGATGATCTTTTCCTTAGGCTCACTCTTAAACTTGTTGATTATGTGTGAATGAAGGAGACATTTTAAAACCTTGATAACACCTAATATGGTCTAAAGAAAATCTTTTAATCTGGAACTCTGCAAATAAAGCCAGTTACTGTTCCTATACATACCTTTTACCTATAAAAAATCTTTCAGACAATGCACCAGTCCTTGTGAAAATGCATTTCTATACATAAAGAATATATGTGAGACTGTGAAATATTGTCATATAATATGACAACAAATTGTTCTTTCTCTGTCATTGTTTGAAAAATAAGTGTGCTAACAAAAGAATGGAGTCAATGTTAGACTTTCATGAGAATATCTTCAGGAACCACTTTAAGGAATATACAAGAGGAGCCAACTGAGTATGAAACTCCTAGTTTTTCTCTCTCATGTGAAATCCTCTAGGTGTTTGTTAATTTGTTAAAGAATTTTCAGAATTCAGTCTTTGTGTGACACAGGTGGTATCAGGGGTTGAATAAATCCTGCAATGTCACAGAATGACACATTCTGTGATATATTCTGAAAATCAGAAAATGTCAGTTAATTTCAAAGGTAGGATGAGGAAGAAAGTTTGGGGGTTTTGCTTGGTTTTTGTTTGCTTGTTTTTTTTTTTTAAGATAAATGCTTTTTGCTGAATACTTATTACCACTTAAAAATCCTGATTACTTGAGGCAAACAGAACATAATCTGGGACTAAGCCAATTTTTCTATCATCTCTGCAGGGCTCTGTAGTAACAGAATTTTCCCCTGGTACTGTGATGACTATTAAACTGAAAGACTTCAGAATATTCAGAATGTTTTCCATTCGCTGTAGTGGAAGTGCAAGGAAAAATACCTATGGATGGCAAAGGAGATTAAAATAGCTATTACAAAAAGAAGTTTTTTCATGTGGCTTATTATAGTTTATTTTGCTGAAGCACTTTTGCAAGGTACTGATACTCTTCAGGTGGATTTTGAGTTGCCCTATTTATAACACTGTGTTATTATTTTAGTTGTGAATTTCTGTTCACCAGGGTGATAATAAACATACACTCTGCTTTCCTGCCTCTACAGAGCTGGAGGCGGGTTTTCACCTTGTCCTAGTTAGACCAGTCATTGATACTATGTTGAGGCAATCATTAAATACAGCTGGATACATAGACCCTATAGTTTTGAGTGTATCAGGCTTTTCTTGGGCAAGTAAAGACATGCCAGAGGAGATTGTCTATATGCATACTGACATTTTCAAGAATCAGCTGCTCCCCTAAACATGTCTGACAAACTAAGTAAGTATTAATTACCTAATTTAATGTAGCTTGGCTGATCTGTTTATCAGACGGAAATTTTGTATATCATGTGTGTCTTTTATTGTTGCATGTCAAACTGACGTGGGATTTGCCTCATTTTTTGAAGACTCATTTCAAAAGAACATAGCTAAAGTTTGCAAGAGAATTATTTTTGCAACATTTTCCCACAAGGCTGGCTTGTCAGCCTTATCAAGGCACTTTATGCTCTCTCTTATAATGTAATATTTAATACCTTTGTTTTTTGCATTTGGTTTCCTTGGTACCATTAGGGTAGGACATGGAAAAAAAGCAGATACAAAAGTGTAAGTGTAGCTTTGGCAATTAATATGCCAAACTATACACAACCAGCTGGATGACTAAAGAGTAGGGTCCTGATGCTGCAGGCACCTGACAGAGCACTTCTCGTCCTTCATGTGGGTAATTCCGCCCAAGTGTTCTTACTAAGCAAGGAAGCACTTTCCACTCTGATGCACTAAGCACAACACAGAACATGCGAGGCTGTTTCTCCCCTTGATTTAACGCTACAAGGCATTAGAAGGGGTAAGACTCAAATGTGAGGTGTGTGTGCCTGAGAGTCAGCCAAACAATTGCAAATGCAAGGCGTCGGTGGTTTGGGCTTATTGTAACATTTAGCAGTCTGCTCAAGTATCTTCAAATATAATGTTTCCTTTCTGAGGCTGCTTGGAAATGTTGAATTCTGTCCCTGTCCTGAGTTTTTTGATTGCTAAAGGTAGTGCAGACTGAAAGGGGAACTTATCAGAACCAGTATCACTGGAAGTTAAATACAAGAACTTAAAATAGAATGCTGCCAGGTGTGAGGGTTTATGTCCTGGCTATTTTCAACTTTAGTGAGAGGTTCTCACCCTGAATTTGTAGTTGGTGAATTTAGATTTCCACCTCTGGTAACACTAAAATAGAGGCCTTTCCTCTTCATGCTCATTTTTATTGGCAGTCCACTGGAGCTTCACTAAGTCTCAGTTGCACCTTCCATAAATTGCAGAGCATGCTTCACTTGGACTTTTGCCAACTCCTTCATTTTTCCTTCTTCTGAAACTTTTGAATCTAGCCCAATAATGCTGTTCCAAAAAAGCATTCCAGTCCTATTCCTATCTCCTACATTATATATTTACTTCTCAGTCTTCCCCATCTTCTATTTCTTCAGTTTCCCATAGGGAAATAAAATAAAACCTCATTTTTGTTCTTTGGTCCCTTCCCATGAAGGCACCTTTCAAAGGTCATCTCTACTAGAAGCAACGCCTCTTGAGTCAAAAAAAAAGAGACAGATCTTTTAAATAAGTCAGTCCTTGCTAGGAGGAAGTGGGAAATAACAGCCATTTTCAGGCACAGTCATTGAAGGAAAGCCATTTTGTGTGGATTTCAAAGCCCTTTCTTACCAGAGAACATTATTTTACATTCACAAATGTCAGTCCTCTTAGTAGCATTCTTCATCATATATGAATGTTTGAAATGCCCTTCATTTTTGCTAAATCAGCATAGATTTGTTAGTATGATCGAGAATGTTTGTCTAGTACACAATCTTTACATATGTGTAATTGCTGCCAACTTGTCTGAGTCCAACTGAACTTTATTATAAGTCCTACAGAGCTAATTTCATCCAGCCAAAGCTGGCACAAGTTGCACCTGGGTTTAGGTTTACTTTCTCTGACTTTTCTGTCATTTCTACACCCCAAGAAACAACCTGTATTGAATTTGTTCTGAATGTGAGATGTGATACTTTAGCACAGGTGGTATGGCAAACTCAAAAGGCAGTAACTATCCAGTGACACTGCAGGGTCAAAACCAAATAGAAAACAATCATTTTACCTTCAACTCCTATCAAAGAGAATAACGGTAAGCATCTGCCTGAAGTACCTAAGAACTGCTTGTGATTTTCTACTCTCTCAAAAATATTCCTGGACTTTATTTTTATTATTTAAACAGAACCAGTGAGATATACTGTGAGATTTTTTTCACCCAGTAAGCTTTGGCATTTAAGTCTCACAAATTGCATGCCCTCATTAGCCATGTTCTCAGAGGCGTTAAGCTCCTGAAAACTCCAGTGTTCAGTGTACAAGTTACTAACCAGCCCTGAAAACTGAGTTGCAATAGGCAGACAATTTTCTTTCTTACCAGCACTTTTTCATGAAGCAGTGTTTCTGGCCATATATGCTCTGCACAGGGTAACTTTTGTAGTGTTTGCAATATTGCTTCAGAAATGGCTTTATGATTTGTGGCTTCCAGAAAAACATATTCCAATGAAACAGCTTTGACACTTGCTTCACCTGGTTGCTCAAAATATTAACATCTCTGTTGAGTGAAGGTATGGCAAGCACATTGAGGACATAGTAATCTTGGGCATTTCCTCTTTCATCACACACAACTGACACAGAAATTGTTCCAGCTAATTTCTTTTTTCCCCCGGCAACATGGTAATCAAAGACTTTAGGGAGATACTCAGTACGCAACCATTGAGATGTTGGCATGACCCCAGGAGATTTTAGGTTTGCTTCAAGGTAGTAATACAGACTTGGGTTATCAAGATCACTGAGTGCCACATGAACACATGTAAATGCTCCCACCATCTTCCATCTTTAAAAAAAAAAAAAAAAAAGACTCTCTCAGTTGTTTTGGTTCTAAACAGTTACTTGTTTTCCTGTGGGGCACATGGGAACAAAATGGGGCTCTACCCTTGTGATGCACCCTCCAGCTCTGGAACAGCCATTGGTGGGCAGCCTTTCCTCCAGGATAGCAGTGCTGGCACATCCCAGGGGCAAAGTGCCACCACCAGAAATATTAAATGGCATTTCATAGGGAAGAGGTGGAAACTACTTGGAAATGTTTCTAAATCTTGTTTTTGTGTGCCTCATGTGTATACCGTGGCTCTGGTTTTAAGGCCTGTCCTTTCCTCAGGCACCTGCCCACATTGAGAGCACCTGACCTTTTTGGAAGTGGGGAAATAGGAGAAAAACCGAGAGCTGTTCCTGTTTCCCCCTCTTCCCACCTGACAGAAGAGTATTTTAGGAATGTTACATTCCCCACTTTTTAGAGAAATTGGGCGTGTCTCTCTTCCCTAAAGTCTGTGGCTGTTTCTTGTACCCCTCATGCCCACTTTGGGTGCAGGCGCTCCCTCAGGCAGTGCTGAGATGGAGGGTGCTTTGCCCAGCGAAGGAAAGAGCTCTGGAGAAGCACTGGTGTAGTTTGTCTTCAAGAGTTTCAGGCCTCCTCCCTCATGTGCTCATGAGCCCAAGGGTAGGCTGGGTCCTGGCTGGACAGAGCTGCCCCAGGTGTGGGGAGAGCTGGGCCCACGGGGCAGTGTGCCTTCTGGCACCTTCCTGACAGCATCGCCCGTCTGGGTCAGTACAGATACATGGAACACTGGCTTATAACAGGGAAAATGCCAGGTGCAATATTGCTGTGGGACAGCACCTGGAAGCGCACAAGGTTTCTGCCTGGTTTTGGAAGGCATCACCTCCTGGAGCAAGTGGCTGTCTCCCTCAGGGACCCCCAGTGGCACCAGGGCAGACCGTGACCGGCGACTGAAGGGGGAATGGCGCAGAAGGGGCAGGTACGGGACTTGAGCTGGGGCAGGACGTGAGATCCCTCACGCACTCCTTGGCTGTCTGGTTGTGTCTGTCTCTGGTTAGGACCACATGGATAATGCAAATACCAGATGAGCAAACACTTATAGATTTCCTTAGTATTTAAGGGTTGGTTAAATATGCCCCTCTAAAAAAAAAGGGAAAAGTTTTCTCACTTTTTTGATACAGTACTTCTGTTATCATGATATTAATAATTTCGAGGACACTGTGGAAGACTGTACTAAGCTGTTGCCGTGTCAATTACACAGAGCTATATTTTTGTGCTCATTATTATTCTTGGATGTCTCTAATTTACATCTAAATGTACTGACTAATTTTGATTCAATCATGTCAAAAATGATAGGTCATGTGTGGGAGGAGATGACAGTCCTACCATCAGGAATTGCCAGAATGTGAATTCCTCGGGGCAATGATTTAATGCCCAAGTCAAGCAGTGCTGTCAGAATTGGAGGCCAAATTATGACACATTATGCTGTACTATGGACTTGCACATACAATACATATGAAAAAAGTGACTGAGATTGGAGTTATTAAACTATGCTTTAACTGCTGCTACATTTTCCTTCTCACTCTCACTCTTTCTCCCCCCCCACTGCCTTTTTTTTCCCCCTGCTCACCACATTTGTTCAGAGGTACTAATAATGGTACAGAAATCTCTTCTGTAACAACCAGCATCTCAAACCATTCTGAACAGCAGCTTGTGATTAAAGTGGGTGATAAAATAATGGCACTTGATGTACATTTCTGCTTAGCCTTTCTTTAAATCATTTACACTTTTTAGTAAGCTGCATGTCAGCTAGATCTTCTGTGAAAGGGCAGGGCCCACTCATTGCATTGTGCTTTCTCCTAGGATATATTTCTTTTTAAAGGAATCCACTGTCTCTGGATAAACACACCGAATAACCTTCAGCAGGTCCTGAGCAATCCACGGAAACTGATTTGCATGTTGGATAACTCACCCTAATTATTGCATCGTATTTGCCTTTTTTTAGCTTAAGGGGATTTATCTGTCAGAAGTGAGATTTTTTTTTTAGGAAATGATCACTTTTCTATCTGGCCTTTTAATACTGGAAGAGAAGGTGCAGCGCTGTTTACCATGAACACTGTGTGTTGTGTGCAGTTCATTGCATATTTTTATAAATCAGTGCTGTGATTAACATCTTAAAATACTTGATTAGAGTCATTGTGAAGCTGTTGAATAAATAGTGTTATATTGCTATGATATGTTTGTCTATTGTAGTCCTAAAACAATGCAATAAGGTACTTACTGTGATATAATTGATAGCTGAGACAAAGTAATTGTGTTTTTTTTCAACTATACAGAATGACTTTAAAAAAAACCCCTTGATATTTCAAATAATTTGTTTGTTGTGCTAATTGATTTTATTGGCACAGGAGTGAACAATTTCAGTGGTGCACATCTCAGTTTTGAAATGTTTAAATGAAATCCTTTTGACTTTTTGAGGTATTGGAGATGAAAGAAATGGAATAATTTTGTGCTGTCACAAATAAAACGTTTTAAGCATTCCTTGAGAACTGGGTTCTAATAAAAACAGCTGACATTTAAGCCTATAAGCTGAGAATGGACACTGACAGAAAAGGCCATTGTTGGATTTGGAAAAGATTGTTTTGATTGTCAGCAGGTTTGGACTGTTTGGATGAAATGCAGTGACATTTCCAGAGAAGGTCTGGAATCCTGTTTATAAACCCTTAGGCTTAAGGTTCACAGAGCCCCAAATCCCGAGCAGTAAGTCTCTTCCCAAACAGATCTGCCTTGTTGCAGGCATGTGTTTTGTGTTCTTTCCTTACCTCCCTGGGTACATTAAAATCAAGGGTGTCTCAACTCTCTCAGTTAGACTGGACCTGAATGCCAGCCTGGGAACTGTCTCCATGTCCAATGTGGTGGTGGCCACTTATATATCTCCAAATACCCAACCATGTCCTGAAAGTGTGAGAGGTTTCCAAATGGCTTCTGTACTCTGTGTGCTGTCCTAACAGCTGTTGCAGATGTCCTTTGAGGCCATGAGGAAAAAAGGCAGCAGAAAGGATGGACTGCATGGGCCGGCTGAATTGATCAACCCAATTTACATTATTGCAGTGCAAGTGACAATTTTTATTACACTATGAGGAGAGTTTATTACACCTACTCTCATGAAGTTGAGATGAGCGCCCAATGTGTTAAACAGAAATGTCCCTCCATCTTCTGGGAGAGTCCACAGGCAGTTAGGATGGTCCCCAAAGTGTCAGGATTTTTTATGTGGTTGTTGAGGTCTGTGCCAAAGCTGCAATGCTGGTTGCTCCAAAGGGTGGTGCAGACAACAGCAGGACAACCCACTCCAATCAAGTTCCTATTTCCCAGAGGCCACTTTGGAGAAAGAGTAGAGTTTGTCAGGACTTGGAAGGAAATTGGTGAGAGGTTGTACGGACTGGATTGGATGTTGTGATTGTGAGAGGCAACAAGGAAGGTCTATGGATCTGATTTCACTTCTGCAGACACGCAACTGAAATTCCTCCCTGCACTGACATGGTGTAGAAATGATCTGCAGCCAAGTGGATTTCATACTTCAGTCTATATTTCCCTGAATGTGGAGAGTCCTTTCCCTGATAATTAAACTTCAAAGCTAACACCCTATTAAATGAATAGAGCAATCATTTCAGTCTGTTTCGTCACAGTCAATTGACACTGTGAAGGCATTATAGAGGGCTATAAACTCCACTGTTTTCAAACAAAAGCAGTGTTTTAAAAATATAGCAAAATCATCAGGACTATCTTAATCTCATTATGTCTGTGTGCCCAAATATCTCTTTTCAATGCTTGAGAAAAACATGAACTAAGCTAGTTTTCCTGACTTCTGCTTGTCATGGGTGTACTGAAAAGACAGGACTAGCATGCTCGTCTCAGTTACAGAAGGAAAGTGAATAGCTAAAGGGGGCCATACCTGGAAAGGCAAAAAGCCATAGCACTGTAAGCTATCTTGCTATTTTACCGGTACCAGAAAGAAACATATTTTTTATATCAGACCTATGTAAACTTGCATGATTTTGTACAAAATAATTTTTGGATTTCTATTTGTGATCCTACGTAAAAGAGGCAATTCCTTCCTTTGGATTTCTGAGCTCTGGAAACTGCTGAAATTTTGCATATGGAACTGTGTCAAGGGTCTGCAGTTTTATTTTTGCCAATTAGTTTAATAGCATTAGTTCCTGATTTTCCTGGAGATTTTATGTTTTTTTTTTCAAACAAAGTTTCCTCTGTTCCACAAAAGGTGAAACTTCTTAAGTAAGCTGTTCGCTGGCTTACCTAACAGTCTTGTTTTCTCAGGATGAGGGTAGAGGTAGAGGGGGAGCTACAATAGACCCTGAGATGCTGTTTGAATAGCCTGCAGCTTTATTAACACATCTGGGAACTATCCAGCAACTATCCAACTTGTACAGAACAGATCATTCTTCCTTCCATAATCCACTCCACCTGTTGGAGGACTGCCATCAGGATGACTGGCCACTGTGGCCATTCTGGCTTGTTTTCTGCCGTTGTTTTCTGTGTGGTCAATAGAGCTATGAAGAAATGACCAGACATCAACCTCATTCGGCAGCTTCTCTGCCAACCCCTCTACCCCTTTGCTCTTTTTTGTTGGCCAGCCTGCTAGATATGTTACCTGCCTGTCCCACACTGATCTCTTTGCAAGTTCTAAAATATTGAACATCATTTTCCAAGCTCCCTTCTGTGTTTCTGAACTGCTGAAGTGACTTTGCTCAATTTGTTCTGTCTGCAATTCCAGTCTAGTGACTCCCCGTCCAAATGGAAAAGAAGGAAAGAAACTTTCCCCCATCTGGAAGAATGTGGCTTTTACTGAACATACCTTCCCTAAGCTTTGTCTTTTTAAATGCACTGTAAGCTAGGACCAACATATACCTGTTTCCTTTCCCCACTTACAAGTCTGTGAATTTGTTCTGTGCAAGACCAGAAGATTTGTGGATTATCTGTGCCGAGTAAAACTAGTAGCATCTCATTGTCTTCTCCTTTGTTTTCTGTTTTACTGAATTGACCTGGCTGGGTTGGCACACAAATATATTTCTGTTGTGTGTCAATGTAAAATGGTCTTTGATTTCCTCATCGCCTCTGGCATAAACATAATCAGTTTCTTCCAACTTAGGCATTTGAAAGTCCAGGTAGTCTACACTAGTGATTGAGATCTTCTCCACAACCAGCTGAGAAACACATTCACAGGGCAAATCCCACAGTCTTGGTGACATATTTGCCTGGTATGCATTGCGTTTTGTCCTTGAGGTACAAGGGGTCAAACTGTCTAGAAAAAGGTAGAGTAACACTGATTCACTCTGAACAGTACTTCTGACAGGACAATAAAAACAGTGACCTTACAGAATTTTTCCCTAGGGAATTTTTTCTTTCTGCCATCTGGGCCAACATAGCACTTCTTGTCTAAACAGACCTGAAAGACTACATATATTAAAATTAGCTGTGAAACCCAGACATTATAAGGTGCTTAGTGCTGAATAAGAAAAGGACATCTCAGACATACTTGTCTATTTCCTTTCCTGGAATTCCTGTGCAATGCAATAACAATATTTCTTAGCAGTAGAATAAATTTTCCACTATGGAAATACAAAACTTACAGAATTTCTGCAAGTTCTATGTTTGGCGAATCCCGAGTTTCAGAAAATAGCTTATCAGACTCACAAAAATGTGTATTCTGTAAGCTGACCAGTAGGTACATTTTCAGGCACATTACCCACAGAAAATGGGAGCCCCCGGTGGTCTAGTGGTTAAGACGCAGCGCTGTTACCATTGAGACCCAGGTTCGATTCCCGGTCAGGGAGCTCCCCGGGTAGATGGAGCTCGTTAGCCCTTAAGGCAATCCATCTAAGAGAAGGT
>JAWWES010000001.1:82489909-82550464 GCA_035583135.1 Lophotriccus pileatus | reverse complement strand
CGCAGGCTCGAAGGCCTTATCTGCATATGCGGGTAAGGACCTTCCCCGGCTCTTCGTTCGCGAAGACTGGCCATTTATTTACTTACCCACAGAAAAAGTACTGACTGTCCAGGAAAGACTTTCTGTGAGCATCCCCAGTCATGTTTCCTTTCTTCTCCCAGTACAGCTACCAACCACTGATACAAGCCAGTTTATTCCACGTTAGGAACTGACCCACAATGCCCTTTGCTGAAAGACAGAGGAAGAGCAGGAAGCAGAGTTTGGCAGAGAGGTCAGAGCTGCCTTTGTGTTCTTCTCGTAGTGTGGGAAGTCTCTAAGGAGGGGGGTGAATCTCACGAAAAGGAAGTCTAATCCTCAAAAATGAGAAGGAATAATATCAGCCAACAGAAAAGCTACACTTGGATGTGGGAGTGGGAGGATGGTGGAAAAGCTAGCCACTGCTGGAATAGGATGTTTGTGAAATTGCTTGCACAGAAAGAACATCTCTTAGGAAAAGACTTGGAGGATGTATATTGCTTGCTGATGGAAAAAAGGGGTAGATGGATGGCACATCCAAATCCTGTACAGAGGACAAGTTTAATTTGCATTTGGTACTCTTCTCCCTACTCCTTTCCCTACCCATGTGATGTGGAAAATCTGGTGTCTAAAAAAATTCCAAATTAAAGCTTATTATGAGCAAAAAGCGGCAAAAAAGCAGATGTGAATACACACACTAATTAAATTGAGTGGTCCAACTACAACATGGCACCTGAAGTTATGTATTTCTATACAGAAATCTTTCCTGTTTGGCATTATGGTAAGATGAATGTATTATTCAGATTCCAACAAATGCTGTTTTCCAGATGTGACTTCACTAGTTACTTCAAGCTATTAAACTCTTAGTGCCCCCAGACTTGACACATATTTGACATATAAACAATGTTACACAAATAAAATAGAAATTCCTTCGGAAACTGATCTAGTAACATTGGAGTGATAAACCTTTAATGTTAGCTAAGGATAATATGAATTACCAACTTCAAGTAACAGACTGGGAAACTGTGTTAGCAGGACAATGCCTGTGGTGCAAAGAAACACAAACAAGCAGAGCAAAGAAAATATTGTGGCTGGAATTTGATTTGGAGACCTGCTCTGTTGTGTAACTCTGTATAAGGCTTTGCAAATGTGTGTGTTTTTACATGGGCAGTGGTCACATCATCTTGTTTTGAATAACCAGAAACTGAAGAAAGGACTTCAAAACAGCCGATACAATTTACTGGGTCAGGGTGCTCTTTGTTGGTTTCAGTCATAAACACAAGTTGAGCTTGGTGAGGGCTTCCTTCATATGGCTCACCCAGGGGAAATGGGGAACTGATTTAGCACTTTCTGCTTTCTTTCTTCCTGTTCTGCTTACACCTTTGTATGAAATGAGTAATGCTTTTGTTTCTTCTCTCTGACTCTGCTGAATGATTTACATTCAAGAAAAATGGTTCCCTGTGGAAATAACAGTTATTAATTTCAAGTACCAAGGCTAAAATAGCCTTGATACCATCATGATAAAGAATAGTGTGGTTAGAATCACTGTGATATAGCATTCACTATGACTTTTTTAAATGTTAATTTGGTCGCTTAATTTGACCTCCTGTTAGGCACTTTATGAAATGAAGATAAAAATGGAAAGGGTAATACATTAATGCTTAATCCACTTAATGAAATAGGATTTCCTTTGTGATTCTATATAAATTAGTGTATAACTGCCACTATTTTACCTGGCATAATAATAGAGATGAAATTAATTCTCATCTGTAAATCCTTGCAGTTAATTTTGAAGTGGTCACTTTACCTCTGTGGATTACAGCATTTTACTATTGTTTGAGAGATTCATATTGTAGTTTTACTTTGTGCTCTTTTCTACTTACTGCAGTTGTTTCCCTCCTGCATCTGATACCCTACAGATGTACAGAATGCTGTTGATTGATATATGCCAAGGGGAAGGTTAATAACAGTACATTCCTCACACAGGACTGTTTTGACGTGGGCTGTACGGGTCACTATGTTGCTTTTCTTTTCCTAAGTCATGGCAAGTGATTGAGAGATGGATGGAGGGGCTTTGGATTCTGCATTTCTCTCTTTTTGAGACCCACAGGGAATAAATAATTTGCACTTAAGCATCTTTCAGTCTTCATGGCTTACTGTTAAGGCATCCAGGTTTGAGGTCTGTGCTCTGTGGGTATTAGCCATTGCCCCCTGAAGTGAGTCTTTCCATGGTTCATGTATGATTACTGGCATCGTAACTGACACATTGTGGATTGAACCAATGCTGTCAAAAGCATGAGTGGCTATGGTTTGAGCTAAACCTGTCTCACCGTGGATGGTCAGTGATTCTGTGGAACCTGCAGAGGGGAAAGATCAGTAGCACACACATTCCTGGGTCTGGATGTTGGAGGACCTCTGGAGCATTAATCAGTGTTAATCTGTGCATTGCAGAGCAAAACACGAAGACAGCAAATTGATTATCAGGGCAGACAGACTGTTTATGGGACAGACACACCGTTTAAAAGAAATGAAATATACTTGACTATATCTGTTTTACTGCAATATTACATGTGTTTTGCTGATGAGTTCATGAGGACTTGGTGGAATCAATTACACTGTGGGCCAATTAAGATTTTTTCTTAACTGTTTTGCAGACTTGCAGCCCCTGAGGAAACACTGGAATTACTCCTCACTTGTAGGTGTGTGAGATCAGAATCACTTCACCACCACTGGCTACAGGCAGCTGCTTCTAACATGAACATGCTTTCACCTTCTGCCAGTAGATTTGACGTGTATCATTTCTGTGCATGGTTTTGGTCGAGTAATAAATTCCCAGTTATTTAGTACAGTGTTCTTCCTCTTTGTTTCCATCAGTAGGACTTTTCCATTAATGTACAACCTAGTACTCAGTTGGGACCAAGTAATATTCTATGTGTACTGATTTTAGTCTATTATAATATTACACATTTTATATTTTTAAAAGGAACCACAGGAAATTCAAATCTTTCTTTCTTTGAGTTGTATTATTCCAATATCAGAAAACATATGTGGGTTTCCACTTTGTTGTTTATTGCAACATGTGGCTGAAAAATAATATAAAATTGACACTTAATTGGACTAAATGATTGGCGGGCAAGCTGCATCTGGTTTAAAGAAAACCCAAACATCTTCCTTTCTGAAGACTGTGGGGCCTTGAGAATGGTGAATTGAGAAGGATTAAAAAAGGAATGAGCAGGTTGGGTAAGAGAGCTTATCAACCATGAGGTTTGGGGCCTGATTCTGGTATTACTTGCTTTGGTAAAAAAACATCAGTAGCTCCACCAGAGTCAGTGGTACTAAAGAAATATAAACCCCATTAAAGTCAGATCAGGATCTGGTCAGTTATTCGGAATTGAGAGTACTGTACCCCAGGATCTGCAGTCCCTGCCTTTTGACATGTAATGTCTCAGTACACCAGGCCCCAACAGCTCTATATGCTCTGTTGGTAAAAATCTGCTTCTGGTCTCTTAATTTCAGAGGTCATCTTCTGAGCTTGGAGGAAAAGGCAGGGAGCAGGCAAGATGGGGATACGTTCTGATTTATTAAGGTATTAGAGTAATGTAAAAGGGGGAAAAAAGACAATAAGTACTTTTTAAAGGGTAATATTTTCCTGTTTGAAGTATTGTGTAAATTAAATGTGAAAGTCCTTAACGTGGAATCTCTGCTGGCTTCATCAAATATCAAACCAATGGGAGTCCTTAGGCAGAATGGTAAATTTAACTGCTCCTCCTCTCTGCATAACCCACAATTTCCTTGAACACTATGTATGTAATTTCGGTTGTGTGTGCAGCAAGCATCGAAACAGAAGTGTGGCTGGGGTGAGAGCTTGACAGGTTGTTTCACTTAAGGAACATTTATTCTTTGCTTTCTGTCATGGAAGAGCATTCCCAGGCCTGCCTTAATGTTTCTCTGTGCTCCTGGCATTCAGAGTAAATATCCTGAAGCTGCTTAAAATTAAAAAGTGAAAGTAGTTAATGCTTGTGTATGGTAATTCCCGTCTGTGGAATGCAGTCATGCTTTTCTGAGGGAGAAGATGTGGTATGGAAAAATGAAGTGTACAATGAAATAGTAAGTTGGTAGCAGAGCCTGGAAAAAGGAAATTGGATCTTCAGATTGCCAGCCCATTTCCTCCACAGCATGGACTCTCAGAATGGGCATTAATACCAACATTTGTATTTCTATGTCAGGGTTTTTTTTCCAATGAATATTTATCTACATATGGTTGGGGGAGGAGAATAAGTGTAACCTTCATTTTCCCCAGGGTACTGCCTTTAACCATTCATGGGTACATTACAGAGGAAGACGGAAGATTTGTGTGTCAGAAAGTTAATGGATTTCTTTATCACCCACTTGGGTTTCAACCTATTCCACTCAAAACTGATCATTTGCAACAAATGTGCCAGCTCTGAAGGCTGTAAATTCTGAATGTTAATTCTGTGAGTGGTTATCCAAACCAAAAACAAGGAATTAAACAGTAAATGACCAAGCAGAGAAGACAACAAAAAAACCTATCTGTAACTGGATTCAAGTCTAAATAAAAGATAGATTATTGCCAGTTCTGTGACAGTAAGGATAGACAGTATTTCTAAATCTATTTCTCTTGATTGCCATAAGATACTTCGATTGTGCCAATTGTATTTTTTTGAAGCAAAAGACAAGTAGGCAATTATTTTTTTTTTCAGTGAATAAAAGAAATAAAGAGAATCTCATACAGAAAAACTTTCTGGGGGATTCAGACCCAATAAACCAATTTTCTTTCCACTGAAAATAAGTGAGTTCAACGAACTTCACTGGGTTCAGAAAGTGGAATATTTTTTGTTCTTTTTGCTGTGGTTGGAAACTCACAACAGGTAACCAAGTTTTATTCATGCTCATAGTGCTGCTTATCAGGGCTACACTCAAGTGAAGCAACTGCGAAAAGCTGTGCAAAGTCTGGGTCACTGTATGTGTTTTCAAGAGTAGCTTGTTTGCTGCATCAAACAATAAAATATCATAAAATGAGCACAAATGTCTCTAAAGCATCTAGTGAGAATGGCAAAACAAAGAAATTCCCACGGTAACAAGTCTTGTTTCTTCTCTTTGGCAAAGCTGAACCCTTGGAAAACGAATATGCTGAAAGACTGTAGACCAACTGCTGAAGCTGCTGCTTGGGAAACTGAAGCTTACTTTACTGATTTTTCAGCTAGAAAATTGTTACCTGCTCACAGCACCTGGTAGAAATAAAGTATATGTTGTGGGAATTAGACAACTGAGATCAATAATGGTATTGCGAATGTAAGCTGTTTTTGTGTAAGTTGGCCTTCATAGACAAAAAGGGCATGTACATAAAAAAATGGGGCAGGGAATTTTCTTGAAGCACAGGTGTTTAAAGGGTTGCTAGACCTCTACCTGGATTCCTAGGAAGTTTTTAGGAAGGCCAGTGGCTTACAAAGGCAAGTGGTTTTTGTTGAGCCTACAAAGGGTGGCCAAGTCCTGAAGCAGTGCCCTTGATCAGGAATGATGCATTAAAATGATCCTTCCTGTTTTTGAAGCTAGAAGTTGTAATGAACATTAATTGCAAGCACTCTTGTATGCTTTGGCTCCAATTTAGTCTCCATCTAAATTAGCTAGAAATCTATGGCCTTGATTTATTGCATTTGCAACAGTCGCACTAAAGGAAGGTAATTCCTTCTGAAAATGCCACATGCAGGCAGGAACAGGAAACCAATTAGGAATCAGTGGATGACAAATGGGCATTTTTACCAGCAGTTTACTTAATATCCCCATTAAATAAGCCTCTTTGCATTTATCATTTCATTCTCCCTCAGTCTATAAGGTCCTTTAATTGCTGCCTAAATGAGCCCTGTGTTTCAGTCCAAATTTAATCTTGGATCGGGAGAGAGAGATCCTTTCCAATGCTTGCCTGCCCTGCTGCCAAGAACTGTCAGAAATGATCACATAACTTTACACATTTCTCATAGTCTCATTGGAGAAATGTAAGATTGACAGGAAAAAAAAAAACAAAAACAAAACACCTAACAAAAAAACCCCAACCAAAAATGCAGGTCATATTTTTGCTTTAAATTGTAAACTACAGTGCAAGCAGTCCTTTTCCTCAATTGCATTTTCTATTTTGTTTTGGGTTTTTTTCTTAAGGTTGTACTAAAAATAGATGGAAGTTGTAATGTTGCTCTGTGATTTTTCATTTGGTAAGGTTACCACTACTTCAGTGGAAGTAGATGTGTGGCAAAACTAATGAAGTGTTACAGAGTTTGTGCAGCAAACAATTATTGGCTGGCTGTGGCTGAGTGGGTTGGTTACTGAACATGTGATTTGTGGGTGGAACATGGCATCTCCAGGCTAAATGACAGTCAGTGATAAAGAACCCCAAAGCAGTTGGCTCAACCTGCCTTGTAATTTTTTTTCCCTGTAACACTCAGATTTGGGGGTCTAGGGTTAGGGCTTTTGAAAATGAAAATTTAGTTGTGTTTTTTTTTTTTTTTTTTGCTTCTGTTATTTCAGAGGTCTTCTTCTGAGCTTGGAGCATAAGCAGATGTTTGCAGCATATGTAGAATTCATGGATCAGCCCCCAAACATAATTTTTGTAAGGGGACATTTCCAAGCATTTAGAGTCAACTGTTTCCTGAACTGCACTGGACTTTCACCTGGGTGGTCCAGATGTCAGACCTTGTGCCAAAAGTACAAAGCCTAATCACCAATGCACTAAACCTCACATATTTCTGAAAAATTGGCAGCAAGTAACAGGCCCAAAGGAGGAACATTACCCAAATATTCACTGCTGATTAATCTTGCTACTGTCAAAAGCATACACATCTGCCTTGGTACACAGAGCAACTCGATGCCAGTGCTGGTAACTCACCCTTCATCCAGACCCTTCATCTTCTAATTTAAAATATCTATCAATGTGGAGCCTGCTATTAATGCTAGAGGACTTTTAACTGATGCCAGTAAGAAAGTCTGGGACTGAGTCACTCAAATCCAGTGCTAAATAATGACAAGTATAATAATCTCCAAAACCAGAAGAGTGACTGAATCTCTTGTTGAACTTTTCCCTCTAACACCATAAACCAACAAATATGACAGGAAAAGAAAGAAATACAGCTCTATGGAGCTCTGACTACAGGCATGGGATTATAAATTATGCTTTATAAATGCTCTTGTCTGCTATTTTTCTTCTTTTAAAAAAAAGAAAGAAAAAAGGAAATTCAGAGCATATAGACAATAACAGCATGGGAAACATTAGATGCATCTCAAAAATATTTTTCTCTTAATTCATTGAAAGGTGGTTGAGTATGGACACTGTCATGTGGGTTCAAAACTGTAGAAAAAATCATATACAAAGGTAATCGTATTCTGTTGAGAAAGAGAAATGATTGATGGGCTTGAGGGTGTACTAATATAAGATTTGTC
Organism: Lophotriccus pileatus; assembly: GCA_035583135.1. Taxonomy (NCBI): domain Eukaryota; kingdom Metazoa; phylum Chordata; class Aves; order Passeriformes; family Tyrannidae; genus Lophotriccus; species Lophotriccus pileatus. The sequence continues at coordinate 82,543,000 of JAWWES010000001.1, read as the reverse complement.
TTTTGTTACTGTCTCTGTTAAAGATTTGAAGGTGAGAGTAAGCAGGAAGTTATTTGCATTCAGACGTGGTACAAAGCTGTCATCCTATGCCATCCAAAATCAGTCACTTTTGAGCATTTTTGTCTTAATGTTTCCTTTAAATCGTTTGTCATCACAGGGAGTCTGGGAAAAACCCAACCTGAAACCTAATATTTCAGATAATGAAGATGAGATTACTGCATAAGAATGTCTGTACGAACCAAGATCATAGGCCCATTTATTCCAACTTCTGTCACAGAAGTGGCCAATAGCAGATGCGTAGGGAAGAGTACAAAATAGGGCAAGCCTTCAGGGATGCTTTCCTTGACTAAGGAAGTGGAGGTGTCAAAAGATGAGGTCCATCCAAATTAATACATTCAGCACCTGAGAGGCTGGTAAGGACTGCATGTTAGTTGTGTTCAGCTTCCGAGAACTAGCAAATACTGTTTCCGTTTTTCAAAAAGCTCCTAAGAAAATTAAGTCAACAAAATCCAGTCATTCTAGGGGAGGTGAGAGGGGTGAAATTCTGCCACCAGTCATGGCTGGTTTTCAGGCAAAAAAAAGCGTTGGAATAAATGTTTCATTTTCAGCATGATATGGCAATGTTGCTGTGTGTGATCCCAAGCATTTAACAGACCCCTTCATAACCTGTAAGAAGCAGGGGAGGAAAATGTCAAGGTCACAAAATCTTCAAAATTATTTAGTCCAGGAAAAATGAGGCTGTGAGAAACTTTGTTGCGACTTAACAAAGCTAGATGACTGGGGAACATCGTGTCAGACGAAATTCAGTGCTGACAAATACATGGTAATACGTATTGGAAGAAATAATTTGATCTACTTTGTTCACATTGCTGCCTTCTAACTGAACTGCAGAAAAGGGTTTGTCTTTGGACAAATCAGGGAGCAGCAGTGATGAAAAAGCAAGAAAAGTTTAAAATCAAGGACTAGAGAACACTGAAAATACTGGATAATCATAATATAATTATAACTGGAAATATAGAGCATAAATGGGATGGACAGTGCATTAAAGGCAATGCACAAATTCTGTATTTGGGAAGAATTAAAAGGTTACAGCATGAGAGGACAATTAGGGGGGAGCATGATGAAAGTATAAAAAGAGATGAAGGACATAAAATAGACATATCATGGGTTCTTATTTATCCTTTTCTTAACATGGAAAATATGGCTATCAAATGAAAGCCAAGAATGGGACTATAGGAGTTCAAATGTCTGTCAGGCCTTCTTCAAACTAACGAAGAAGTTACAGAAAAATTTATTTGCTAACAGGGTACAATCTCTGAGAACCTTTATTCAGTAATTTCTTTGCTTGCCTCTTCCCCTTTTGCATCAAGGAAAGCTAAAAAAAAAAAAAAGGCCAGCTAATTCTTAGCTTGATACATAGGATATCTTTTTGAATAATCATTAAATATTACTCCCCATTTGGTAGAAATACATTAATCAGACTTCCTGCTGGCCAGTTCTAACATATGATGGTCAAATATCTTTTGCCATGCCGCTTCCTTCTTTCACATCCCTTGAATCTTGAAGGCTTGTTGTTGGATGAAGGTGTAGTGCCTGAGATGAGGTGTGTTTGGGCAAGCATGGCCAGCTGACCCTCAGGAGGGATTATCTCAGCCTGGATTGAGGGTCCCCTGGCCACAGCTCTTTAGTGATTTCAGCTCTTTGAAGGGGTGATAAATGTAAACCTAAACCACTGTCTTGTAGGTATTGGATGACTTATCCATGCCACTCCTTGAGAATTGATGTTATTGAGGCAATAACATTACCTGAAAAATATGAGATGTGTATGGATACAAAGTTCTATTTAGAGGCAGAAAGATCTGTTATTATGTTACATAGAAGAGAACCTTATTTTCTTGACCGTATTCTTTGATTGTCATCCATTAAAAGATTTTGAAAACTCATACTTAGCAATCTGACACTATCAGTTCTAGATGCTGGAACTGACATTGACCGCTAAGTCCCATATAGACCCCATGCAAAGGGATATAGCCACTGGTTAGTGATATAAAATATCTTGTCATGGCTTTACACTGTCCAAGCTAAGCTGGTGACTTTTGGGACATCCCTTCAGACAGGTCTACATCTACTGCATTGTCATAAAATCAGTCTAAGAATTTCACCTGATGATCTTATGCAGTAAGAGTGTAGAAACATTTATTAAAAAAAACCTCTGGTTTAGTTGTGTGCTACAGTAAAAAAGGTAAGAGCATGAGCCTTACTGATTGTGGGTATGTGGTGTGCATGTGTACACACTTGTGCTTTGTGGCGTGGCTCATTCTGCTGTATTTCATTCTTCATACCTAATCTTGACCCTTTCTCTCTTTTATGGCAACAGGTCTGTAAAAAAGGTCGCTGGTTATACAGCATATATATATATATATATATGCAGCCTGTGAAAGAAAGGGCTTTGGGGTAACCTAACTGTGGCCTTCAAGAACCTGATGGAGCCTACAAGAAAGATGGAGAAAGACTTTACAAGAGCATGTAGTGGATAGGACAAGGGGGAATGGCTTCAAACTGAAAGAGAGTAGGTTTAGATGAGATATAGGAAGAAATTCTTTACTATGGGGTGGTAAGGCACCCAGAGAAGTTGTGGATGCTGCATCCCTGGAAGTTCAAGGCCAGGTTGAATGGAGCTCTAAGTAACCTGGTCTAATGAAAGGTGTCCCTGCCCATGGCAGAGGGATTGGACATAGGTGGTCTTTAAGACGCCTGTCAACTAGGCCATTCTCTGATTCTCTGGTATACAGCAGCCTGTGGTTGGCTGCACATATAGCCCTTGTGGAGGGGTATTCTTCAAAGCCAGCTGCTATGCAGGAACATTTTGAAGTGAGGAGAAATCCAGGTCCCAGAAACATCCTTCACACAGCGAGGATGAGAGGGGGGCGTGTTGCCAGAGACCCCTAGGCCAGAACTGTGCAATACCTTGATGGTTTTGTAGGAGAAATCTTCCTTGGTTTAGTTTGTAGATTTCACACTTGCCCCCACACCCCGCCCAAATTTACTCAAGCTCCGAGAAGGAATAACACTTATTGCCTCAAAAGATCAGCCATTATTCTGCACTGCTGTTGTCAGCCATAGATCTAAGGTACTTTTTAGCCTTATCTCTGCTTTACAGATGACATAACTGAGGTGCAGATAGCTAAGGTGAGTGCCCAGCATTGCTAGCAAGATACTGGCAGAGCAAAGAATAAAAAGCCTGGTCTGTGGCATGACATCTCACCTTTGCAGCTTTGTGAAAGCTGGATTGCAAGGTCACTCTGCTCCTTGCATCTTCCTATTTGTCCTGTAAGACACATCTTTCCAGATTAAAAAATAATACGAAATCTCCCACCAGAATATGGTGAATTTCTGTACAAAGACTCTGCCTATTATTGCTTGGATTTCTTTTATTTTTTTGAGAGCATAGCTGTTACGCTGATGTTGGCCAGTGATCTATGAAAATATATAAAGGAGGAGATAAAAAAAAAAAAAAGGAAAAATGAGTGCACAACTATTTTGTGTATATCCTAAATATCTCTGTAATTCAACAGTCTGAATGTGTCTTCATGAAAATCTGTGCATTACATGAAACAAAGTGCCAAGCAGCTTTGAAAATGCAGGCTGTACTAGCAGAAATATCCAGGATGACATTAGGGGTTAAGAGTGCATATATGTTTGTGTCTGGATTTCAGTCCTAAACTTAGGGCTATATCAAAACAATGTAACATCAGAAAAGTGGTGGTTAACATAAGAAATCCTTTCCAGTAGAGTATTTTTGCCTTTGAGAAAGTAACTGTCATTAATTTGCAACAGCACATACTAGCACTGTTAAATTAGTATTTCCCAGGATAATAATCTGGCTAAAAACATATAATGAGAAAACTATTTCTTGCTCCATTTCTTGACACCACTACTGGCAACCTGATCAAACTGTTCAGCAGTGAATGGTTCACTGCATTCGTATTGCACAGGCTTCCAGTTTTGGATGGATTATATATATTTTTGTATCCTAGACACCTTTTCATTGAACACCTGTGCGTTTAAAATTAACAGCTGATTTTCAACTGCCCATACAACTGTGGTTTCTTGCAGATAATAGAACGTGAGCCTTTCTGCTCAAAAACTGCCCAAACTAGTTGGGAAAACTGATAGATAGGTAAGGTTTTGGAATAAATTTCTGCGTTTTCCACTAGTTTGAAGAAAAAAAGTGATTTTTCCTACTCCCTTCCCGGACTAGGAACAATGTAGATTATGACTATCTGCTATAATATTATTATAATGAATTACTAAAATTGGTGAATTGATCAATGGGCTGAGACCTCTGTCATACCTAGCTTCAATAGCTCATTACTTTTGTCATTCTGCTTCTTCTCAAAAATAAAGGCTTTTGAGAAAAGCAGTACTCTTTCCTGTGTTGATGGATAGAGGACATGGAATGAGGTTAAGAAGTGAGACAGTCAGCAAGTTTACAGATATCTTACATCAAAATAGAGCTAGAAAATTAACACTAGTCAATCCCTCAAGCAGGGATGAGATCAGAAAGATGTACTGAGAAAGAATCTAAGACCGCATCTTCAGGTTTTGTAAATGGATCTAGTATTATGAAGATAGCTCATTAAGTCATCACTCATCACGCTTAGAGGAAAGCTCCACAAAATAAAAAATCCGTTAGATATGCTTCTCATAAACTCTAAACCGGACTAGGTTGTCTTAGATCCTCTTTTCAATTTGTTGGAAAATACAAAAAGCTGTATTTTTTCCCCCCGTTCTTGTACTTTCCTAGATGTTTGGAATAAAAAGGGCCAGCTGGAGGGAGTAGTTTGTAATGAACAGCAATAGCATTGCATCTCTTATCTGCTGATTTATAACCACCTTGCAGTTATAGGTACATAACACAGGTAAGCCAAAGCATCAATTGCCATTTAGTGTTATACCATAACTGTTCTAGGGTGGTTATAGCCTGTGACATAGTGTTTCTCTAGTTTCCTCTAGATTTGTCTGTGACCTGGTAGTTAGAATATTGGTTGACAGACTTAACAGAGGCCTGAGAGCTTAAATCTTGCTGTAAGGGATTCATTGGGGTTACTGTCAAGGGCAGCATGATGAAATAGGCATTGCCACTCATACAGAAAGTACTGACTGCAGAGATATCAGATAAACTGGTACCTTTAAAATGTACTGGGGCTATTAAAAAGTCAGGCTCTTAGATTACCACTAAATGCTGTGCTTCTCTCCCTCTCATGTCTGCTGCTATTTTATTTTTATTGTCTTTATGGAAAAAAATTGTAAGGAAACATTCTTGTAAAATACTTTGTAATCCAGAGAGCTAGTCCACAAAGGTAGAAAAGGTTGCAAATTCACTGCCTTAAAAGTCTTATTTAGGCTCTGTATTTACAGACATGTGCATATATACATACCTGCACAGTCAACGTGTGCTCAGTAAATTTCTCCTGAAGTATTTTAGGAAGATATAATGCAATCCTTGCCTAAACCCATTGCTGAGAAATAATGGTATTTGACTCCTATCTGAAGTTTTTTCCTTTATATTTTCTGCTCTTTCTCCCCTGCTTTCCCCGAGAGTCAGATCCTCAGCAGCGAACGATGAAAGTCTCATGCTGTAACATTCATCCTTCTTGCTGAATGAATAACATGATTAAGGTATGTGGGGAAGTGGAGTGACAGTAGCAAGTTCCATAGGTACAAACCCCCTCAGGGGTTGCGCTGCAATATACAATGATTTATTTGGCAGCTATTTGCATGCAACAAATGCCTGAGAACATTTCTCTGGAACCCTGGACAATTTCCATGATGGAGGAAGCAGACAGAGGCTCATCTGGGAGAGGAGCAGAGTTTCTTCCTCCACTACCTTGACAGCTTGTGTCCAGCCAGCGCAGCTCTGTGCTAGGTGCAAGGCTTCACTGCTACAGAGTGAATATGTTTTTTCCTGTAAGCTTGCAATTGGCTTAAGACCTACTTTGCAAAATCCACTTATGAATTGTATTTTCTCTTTCAAAAGCTTGCACTTTTCCTCTAGGGCTCATCACCTCCCTGATTTTATTGTGTGCATTTTTTCAATGTTCCTGTTACAGAAGAGAGTGCTCCTAGTCTTTTCTTGCAGGAGTGAAGTGAAGTCACATCCACAAAGCAACCAAAGTTTCTAAATGTGGCTTTGGTATCTTAGACCAAAACCTAATCTAAAAATTCTGCTCAGCTACTGCTTTAAACCTGCAGCTGTGCAATTTTTTGGCATTTGGGTTTTTCAGGAGCCTAAATTCTACTTTTGTTCAATCTCAGAGGCACCTCAGCTTGAACAATCTTAGCACCTCAGAGCCTGTATCATGTTTTAATTTTTTTTGGATCCGTAAATGACATGTCTTTCTGTTTTCTTGCCTGAGGGGCTCAATCCAACAGATGTTCTCCAAACATACCAACTTGACTGGGTTTTGCACAAAGTAAAATCACTGAGTACCTCTCCATCTTCTCATCCCACTCCTTTCAGCCAGGTGACTAAGCACTTGACTGGCTGTGAGAAACCTAGCATCAGATCCAATTGATACCTAAAGTGATTTGGAGTCACATCTTTGATGCAGAATGAGAAAGCTTCCAAGATGGGCTGAAACTGTGTTCTTGTCTTGGCAGAATAGCCTAGAGTGAGAAGGTTAAAACCACCTGTGAAATAAGGCACATGAATCCCTTCACTTAGAAGGCAATAAACCCTGTTCTCCCAGCTTTTGGTGGCTCAGGTTGTGAAAAATCTAATGCAGTTATGAAGGAAAACAGCAACCTACTCACAGGTTTAGAATCAAAAAGTTTGGATACCTCCCCTGGGGAGAGCAACCTACCCTGAGGAGAGCAGAGCTCTGAGTATACCAGTACTGCTGAAAATGGAGCTTGAGGCACAAAGGGGAGTAGCATATCCGTTTGGAGAGACCAGAACAGGTCCCAAACCCCACAGATCTGCATTAGCATGGTAATGTACTGGAGTTCTTCTGGTCTTCATACGAGCAATATCATAATATTGAAAGAACTAAAGTATTAGATAATAAATGATAAGAGAAAATTAATGTTGGCTTCAGGAAAGATTCAAAGTTGTAGCGGAAAACTGCTTGCAACTTCTTTCTCTGACTCTTCTCTGATGAACCACAGCACTCTTCTCCAAGAACCTGGAGTCACATGCAATAGGGCAGTGGGCTGTGAAAAGCTGTGTTGGTAGTGATAGAGAAACAGTGACAAAGCACAGTCATACTGCTGAGACCCCAGAGTTTCTGATTTGTATTTATTTGCATTAGTACTGGAAAAAGAACAATGTTAAGACCAGAAAAAATAAGCAGAAACTGGTAATGAATGCTTTGTGGCCAGAAATTAGAATAAAGTTCAGTAGCAGTAAGGCTATGGAACAATCTTGCCATAGCAGTGGTAAGCCCAAAATATAATAGGCATGCACATATGTATGTATATATGCTTTAAAAAAAAATTAAAAAATGTTAGAACTTGAGAAGATTCTGAGGGAGTTTCATGAAAGGATTTGTATGATAAGTCCTTGTAAGAGCAAGGGAGTGCACTCTTAACCTGGAATTCTTTTCAAATCTTACCTTCCTGAAACCTGATCGCCTTTGGGACCCTACAACAGCTTTTTGTTTGATGGGCTTAATTAACATTTGTTCCTGGATAGGAAAGAGGTTTGGAAAGAGGAGAAAGGTTGTGTTTCAGATGCTGAAACGCTTCTGGGACTGGCATTGGTTTGGACCTAGAGCATCTGAGGGGTCACAGGTAGCAACCAGTGTTCAAGAAAAGTACTTGAAAGATACTGAGGTAGGAACAAGCATGGAAGTCATGCAGACCCCTAGGAACTTATCAGTACTCAAAGCTCAATGGGCTTAAACACCAGCTGGGTGTCTGCCCAAACAGAAGGTCCAGCCCACTTGACAACATTCAAAACTGTAGTAATGAAATGAGAGAAGCTTTTGCTTATTCAGCTTGTTTAGAATACCCTGTTTTAAAATCAAGACTTTGTAAATGAGTCTGCTAAGGTAAAGGGGGTGAATGGTTCTGTAGAATTCGCTGCCATGTGCCATCCCAGGAAACTATTATACCCTTTCCTAGCAGGAAGATAAACTGTGAGGTCTGTAAGTTTGTCTGAATTAAATCTTTGGATGTATTTCACTGGGAAGACACTATGGATGAGCTGTTGTCTCATCAGAATCAGGGCTTTCTGAAGCTGTTTGCAAGAGCCTACTGTGACTATCACTGTCCTTGCATATGACCTTGAAAGCTATGTTTCGTGATAGAGAGTGTCTATTTCTTGATGGTGATAAAATAACATTAGCCACAAAATTAAGATAATTATTGCCTTTCTGCAGGTGGACTGGTATGGTGTGGGTAACATTAGTGGGGTTGGTCACTGTTTCATTCTGGTGGACTTGTTATTGCAGGTTGCCGCAATCTGCCACTCAGGTAGCACATGAAGATCTTTGTCCTGTTTCATTGTGTCTAAGATTTACAAAGTTCAAGAGGGTTTCTCTGTATTTAGAGGCAAAGGCTCCTGTCTTTACTTTTCTTTCCCTGTCTGGTGTGCTTTTCTGTTTGGGTACAGAGGGGGCACCAATACATTTCAAGGTTTCCTTTGAAAGAAAAGCAGATCCTATGAATAAAATGTATGCTTTGAGAATCTGTTGACAAAATGCAGAAGAAAAGCACACGGAAAAAGGGATTTCATGCTCAAATTAAAGGAAAGGTGGCTATGAGATAGATGTTCATTTGAGTGGCAGTCTTATGTCAGCATTATGCCAAAAATTTCAAAGGGCCTTGTGAACTGGGGATGAGGCACTGTGATGAAGGAGAAAATAATCAGCAAGAAAGTGAATGGAGTGGAAGTCATGTAGAATCATATTACAAGTAGAATGTAGAAGTCTGTGCATAGATTTCTGCCTAAGTGGATGCTGATAATGCCAGCATTAATTGCCAGAGATTTTAAGATGCTCTGGGCTCTGCTTCAAATGAAGCAGGCTGTGTTATTTCAGAAATCACTGAGGTCAAATAAAGCAGAGAATATAGGTCAACAATTGTCTGAAGAGAGGTACCTGCTCAGGTGAGTGCCATCAAGTCCCCTCTCCACCATGCAGCAACACATCAGCCAGGTGGGTCACGACACTTGCAACTTCTGACATTGCCTGCTACACATTTCTGTTTTTGTATTACAAACCTGCTTAGCCACAATTTCTGCCTGTTTAGAAGAATGACAGACACTTTGAATGTCCTTCTTCCTAGGGCTGCTTTGGCTACTTAAGTAATTTTAGGTTGTTTGAGGAGGGACTGTGTCCACTTCTGTGCAGAATTATTAGTTACTCTATGTGTGTGTGATGTGTAGAGGATCTGTAAGGTTCTTGGGCACTTGCAGAACAAGTGTCATACTCTCATAATTGATTTAACCTCACTAAGCATGACTAAGAACACCTGTTTTTCTAAGTGATACTTCTTCGCATATATTTCAGCTATTCTCATTATTTATGATGTATTTTTAGACTTCACATTTAATCACAGCATAAAAGTGTAAAAGTCTGTTTCCACAAGTAAAAAAAAATAAAATTTTTCATTATCTTGGTTTTTTTTTGTTTTGTTTAATAATTGTATCATGTTTTTGACAGCTAAATAAATGGATTTTATTAAACAGGATTATGGGCTGAGATTATTTAGCATTCCTTTTTTATTATCTGATGTAGCCTCTGCTGGGAGCTGTGAGTTTCTTTTCTTCATTTCCAACATTGATTCTTGCATTAGATGGTTACATTGAATAATTAATATACTTCCTGTGATTGATGATTTGCATGGCCTGAATATTAGGTTATCAATCATGACCCACTTGTTCTAATGTAATCATATTGAAAACGTGTCAAAAGCTGTTTACCCAATGATGACAACAGGAGCTGTGATATTGAAGGTGCCTGATACACTACAGCAGAAAATATCCTGGTTGAACATTCATAATGCAGAGATTATGAGTTCTTCAAATTGATGCAACAAAAGCCTGGAGCCCTTGGTGAGAGTTATCAGCTCCAATAAGAAAAGCCCTTTTTTCAGCTAGAAATTTGTACTGATTTCTTTGCCTTTTATCAGCTGCTTAGTGACTTTTTGAGCCTACAGTGTAAAGTAATTATGTTCTGTGCTGCACAGCATAAAGAAACTGAACAAAGAAATGGAAAGTGGTTCTTTTTTTTTTTTGGAAAGGAACGACACTGCCTGTATCTGTTGTTACTGGAAAGAAAAAGCATCGTTAAGGTCTTTCCATAGTTCACTGTCACTGGATTACCACAGATATTGAAAAAGTGGGTTTTGCTTCTGTGGGAATCATTAAAGCGGAGCACCACATTTTAACACTCAGCATATAACGCACATTTCACTTGCAGTGCCTTTCTTAGCTCATAGATGTTTCTGCAGACCATAATGGTTCCGTTTCAATACCCTGTTGCTCTTTACCTTGGCCAACTGCAATTACAGGTTTAGTTGTTAGTTAATATTCATTTCACTCTTTCTTTGCTTTTTCCTTTGACAACTCAGATTAACATGGGAATTATACTGAATTTCAACTTTATGAAATCATACCAATAGAAATACTTCCTGTGACCACAGCAGAATCACTCACTTCACCCAGAGCTGCTTGAAGTGGAGAAGTCTAAAGTACTGGGCTTTAGAACTCTAAGCAGCAAAGCAAAGCTGCTTCCTTCAACCTCTACCTGACTACTGCTCTGAACTGTAACGTACATGGATTTTTTTCCAGACTCCTTTGTTCACAGGTCATTCAGTGATGCTTTTCCTAACATTTGACAGTGCTTTACTCCTTGTGTCTCCTTTTGACTTTGATGGAGTCCTCGAAAGCTTTGCTCCTTCCAGCTCCCTATTGCTCCTGACATTAGGAACTTAATTGATAGATGTAGACCAAAACCAGATTAATCAAGAGTACCACAGTTTTACCCAAATGTGAGGACCCTATTAGTCCTGGCTAGCCTTCAAAGCTAGCCTTATAATTAAGGAGTTCATATTGGTGTGGCCTCTGAAGAGCTGGAATGGTTGACAATCGTAAGAAAAAAGACAATTGAAAAATTTTAAAGCTCAGGAGAAAAAAAGCCCTGCAGTTTGACTGCCTTTTTTTTTTTTTTTTCTTTTTCTTTAGCCAGTATTTTACTCTGTTCCTCCAAAAGAGGAAAAGGCTATAGGAGCTATATAGTCCAAGTGATACAACCCCACAGGAGTGGTAGTCTCTTGGGTTATCACTACATTTGAAGGCCTAGTGTTTCAGTTACTTAATATATGAGAATATTAGCCTTGTTGTGTCTCACAGTGATTATAACAGAGAACAAGTATGTTCACTGTTATAGGAAAATGGATTCTTAAAATAATTTGTAATAGTAAAACCACAGACATCTGGAACCAGAGAAAGTGTAGATGGAAAAAACCTAGTCATCTAGTTTCTCTGCCAGTGTAAGATTTCAGTGTGCATTTTTAGTGTATTAGTGTAATAGGGTTACTTTGAAAATTATGCTCCAACCTGTTGGATTTGAACACAACCACAGTGATTCATGGTTTCTATGATTTCTTGGCTTGAATCTCTGTACTAAATCCAGAGCATCTCAAAAACTATTTCTTCGACAACCATGGGATATTAAGTAAATTAATTAGATCATAAGAAAAGCTAACAATATCTTCTTCTAATGCCTTTTATCACACTAAATAGTTCCCAAAGTGCCAGCTCAGGTCTGTAAGAAAAATTGTGTTTGCTTTCTCCTAATCTCTTGTTAGAAATTGTCTTCAAAATGAGGCAATATAGACAGGGTATGTTCTGAGTTTCCTTTATTTGCCTGATGTTTTAAAAGCCTTTAATGCCCATTAGTCATCTTTCCTGCATATCTAAGATAGTTTGCAACTGTCTATTATTTTTAAAGTAGAAGCAAGGGCTGTCCTTTTTTTAAAATGACTCCAGGAAAGACACCTCCAGAAAGACTCTCCATATCTTAGACTGACATTGGAAGAGTTGGTAAAGGTAGCATTGTAATTTCTCTCTGTCACTGGTGACTGATCTTGCAAGTATTTGTGTATTTGTTGTGTCACTGTGTCTTTTCTTGATTGCATCATGGTAGCTTTTTACCTGTCATATATTATGTATGAAGTGGGTCAGAAGAAAGCCCTGTATGTAAAAGAGGAGCATAAAAACTACAAATCTTGTAAAGCACTGATTGCTTTATAAAGTTTTCCTGCAGGAAAAGCTGTTCTGCTTTTTGAATCACCATTTCTACATTTTTTTAATTAGCATTCTTTTGGTTATTGCCCCAAGACTAAAAGCCCACTAGTTTTCAGTTGTTTAGTTTCTCAGCCAGTAGTAAAATTTTCCTTGGAAAGGAGCAGCATTTTATGGAAACCGTCAGTAAACTGTTTTTCTGTGGAAAGTATTTGAATAGCCCTCCTCTGTGTATATAGCTATACAAATATTAGGGCAATATGTGCTAAGTGGGCGGCACAATTGTTTCAGCACAGAGCACCCATCTCTTCAATTTGCTGCCAAAAGCAAATGACTCTAGTGAGCTATTTAACATAATAGGACATAGCAGGTGTTGGACCACATCTTCAAACAAACAAAAACCAGGTAATGACTAATTTACTGCAAGGAGCAGTGTAACAAAAATGTTCTTCTTCTGACCCACAATACTTTAATTTCACAGGAAAACAAACCCACTGTCCTTTAGTGCAGAGGTCATGTGTGTGGGATACAAATCTTTGTAAGCAACCAGAGATATATCTGATACTATGCTTGGAAAAGATCAAAATAGGCATGGACTTCTGAGACGAGATGTGAAACACATCTTTCTGAACATTCCTCAATATGCCACAATTATAAATAAGTACAAACAAAGTCCATTCCCCACTGACTCTGAATGGAAAAGAGCTGGAGAAAAGAAGGAAAAGAAGACTGTATATATTTTCTTTATAACTTTGGAATGCATTCAGGCTTCACACCAGGCAGCAGAGAGAGAGAAGCAACAGACGCTGTTCTCATATGCATCTGTAGGTTGAAAAGAGCACAAATTTTGTCATCAACATTGCCCATAACGGTCTCTTGACTTTGAGAGCATAATATTTCTAGGTTCACATTTATGAACAGTGAAGGATTAATTTGCAGGTGAAGAGATGAGGCGTAGTTCAGTAGGGCAAGGGGCAATTTGACTCACTGTGTTTTGAGAAGTTTGGCATCCCAGGTCTCGGCCAGCAGGAAAGTGGGCTTGCCTGGAGCCTCTTCACCTGCCTCTGCATTTCCATGAATTGCTGTAGAGCCTGCAGCACCATCCTTCCTGGGCCCACTAGATCATGCATGAGGTTCCTAATGCACGTGACAGCCACTTTACATTTGATGTCACTGATGCCAGCCTAAGGTGACAGAGTTGTCTTATTCTTGGCATCCTTGCAAATCCTGTTACTGTGTGTGGATACTTCTCATAGCTACTATAAATGCTATAATAACTGCAGAAGGGGTGACAGGATATTTCTGTGTTGTTTTGTTAACTTCTCATATGAACAACAGGAAATTAGGCTGGGTGTTGAGCGACACTTGGCATTTTCTTCCCTGGGTGTTTATTATTTTTTTTTTAATATTCTGTTTCCCCCTTTCCATTTCCTTCCCCTGCTAGATTCTTAGTGACAATATTAGGATGAATGTGTCTGTCAGCTTCAAGATGTGACTTTTTTTTACTGGTTTTGTAGAGCTGTCCCAAAGCATATCTGGGAGCTGGAAATATATAAAAAAAAAAGGAAGCAGAGGCCTCTGTAGTGTAAGATCGTTGGTCTTGCCTGTAACATGAACACCCGTTGAAGTGAGGGAAGAGGAGGCTCATTAGGTGACTCCGACTTCTGCTGCCTTTGCTATTTTTGGGCCAGCTGTCATGTGCACAGGGTGATCTGCCTGGCCTTGACGTTTGGTATAGCATCTCAAGACCAACCCATTGTACCTTTTCCCTCTCTCACCCTGCTATGGCAGACAAGCAGCCACCGCTCTCTTTATGCCGCCAGGTCAGATGGCCAATTAAGCAAGTATAGGCTGGATGTGCCCAGGCAAGGGCTTGGGTGGGCAGAGGGGAGCAGGGTGCGCAGAGCCATCACCTCAGAGTGCCCTGCAAACCCTCCTCTCCACTTCTGCTGCATCCCTGGGAACTGCCAGGAAGAGCATCTGAGCTGCCTGCAGCTTTAACGGTACGGCACAAGGGAGCAGAGGTCTCCCAGGATTAATTAATGGGCATCCCGAGAACACATTCTCATTATAGCTATAGCACTAGGGTTTTTCCTCATTTTGCAGAACATCAAACGTATTAGATAGCATGTGTGGTGGAGGCAGGGAGGAGCAGGGAAGGCAGAGGCTGCAGTCAGAGGGAAGCAATATGGACTGGGAGATTGAATCTGACCCTGTCAGAGGCTGTCACAGGACTTAATATTGCATTTATTTAAACTGGATTTTCACTGGTATAACGCGGCTGACTTTGGGGGAATGAGCCTTGCTTTTGAGGGGTGTGTGATCCCTTGGGGAATGAAATGCCACTGATAATAAAGAGCTTGTGCTGACATCCTTCACCATGATTTTTATTTGTTTGTAGCTGCTCATTCTTTGTTAGAACACAGAAATGGCCAGGCACGTGTGTTTTGTTTCTTTCATGTGATTTTCCCCGCCAGTCAGCATGGCTTATGCTCAATTAATTCCATCAATATACAGTCCCCTCCAGCCTCATCTGCACTTGTGTAGCGTGACAGGCAGTTGTGAATACACCACTAACTGTGTCCAGACAAAGGCGTGAGGAGGCTCCACGAGGGGTCTATTAACTCCACAGACAGACTGTGGCTTCGGCTTCAGCACAGCCTCTTTGCAGGAGGGAGTTCTTATTTGGTGAAACACTTAGTAAAACGTTTTTCCTCCCTCCTGGTGAATTAAATGCCACTTGGATGCTGGCGAGCTGCGGCACTGCTGTCTGAACTGCATGTGACAAAACACCGGGGTAGCTGGATGTGGTTCTCCAATGCTCACAAGCACATAGGAACACAAGTTCCGAAGAGCTCAGGAGTCCATCTTCAGTGATCAGCTGGGACAGGTGATCAACTACGGCTGAGTGTTTTGATAAAGAAGATGCTCTGACCATGTTCTATCTCATCAATATGATTAGGCAGTGATGACTTTCTTTGAAAGAGCACTGAAGGCCACAGCCTTAAAATTTTCTTCATAAAGTGACAAGAAATTCACTGATATCTCAGGGCTGTATGATGCCCTCAGCAGTGAGACAATGTGCTTGCAGGTGGACTTCAATGTTCTGAAGAACAGGGAGGAAAATAAAACTAGCAGTTTTCATTCAAAGAAATGATCTTTCTCTGCACTGAGTATTTCAGAGGCATGAAACTGTACTAATTGGGGTGCAGTGTAAAACTAATCCCGTAGAGGTGCTGTTTACAGATTACCTGCTTGTTTGAGGGACTAGAAAGCAACATTGGAATAATAAAAAAAAAAAAAAAATCAAAAATGAGAGAGAATATTTTTTTAGAACTGCTGTGAGAATCTGAGAGGTGTTAGTTATATTGAAACACTCTTTCAGCCGACAAGGTCACTTGTGGCAATAATCCGCTCATTAGAGGTGTAATCCATCACTCAAGTAATATCAATTTAGTGCCAGGGTTTTAATGCAGGTTGTACTAATCATTAGCGGCAGTTTGTCAACTGCATAATTCACCAGGGATTGTGGGTATGCATGATTTAGCAGGTGACCCTTGACCTTGGTGGAGTAAGAAGCCTGCCTTAGAGGCAAAATCAAGAGGGACAAAAAGCAGTGCTCACTCATGAACAATTATTATGCTTAACAGCATGACTGTCATTTTAGAGGGAAAGGGGAAAAAACAGTATGTCCTGAATAATGAAGGATTAAAATTCACCTGAGACTTGGCTCCAGCTACAATGCTGGAGTCACCACCCTCGCTTAGAGGGGCAGGAAGAAGAAAACATTTTTTTTTTATTGTTTACTTAATGGCCCCTTAGCTAATATCTAAGAGTGAGAAGCCCTTCTGCCATGCAAAACATGAAGGGTGATCAGAGCAACAGACTTATTTATTCTCCTACAGTAAAGATGCTGGTTTACTCCTATCTCTATCCCGAGTGCCAAGAACCGGGATTGACCTGTGACTGTCATAGGTGAAAAGTATTAGTTAGGAAAGTCTGCATTAGTGTCAGACAGGTAGAGGATTTCCCCTCAGGCTGTTAATTCATTTGGAGGGAAGAGGAGAATAACCTGAAGTGAATTTCTGTGCCCACCTGAAATCTACTCAGAGAGTTAAATGCAGAGTTTGATTTACCAATCATTATAAATGTAGTATAGCATCCTATTCTCTATTTCAACTATTGGAAAAATTCATTTCTTTTCACATCCCACTTGGGAAGTTATCAGTGTCTTGCCTTGCACTATTGCTGCTCTGTTTTATAATAGCAATAATCCTCCTGAAAACTAGCAACTAGGACCTTTTAAGTGCCCTAAGCTTTACTGTAATTAAGGTACTTTTTTGCTTGCAAAAATTCAGAATTGGCTTTGACTTAAAAACTGAAATTTAACAAGTGATTTAACTTGTAATGTGCTCTAATTGCTTTTGGTATTTTGAAAGTGGGGGTTGGGTGGGAGAAAGAAGAAAGGGGTCAAACAACTCAGTAATTTAATAGAAAAAGTGGCAAGTGAAGTTGCATGTTAGGCTCTTTCTGACTGGAGTTTTAATATGCTGCCTGCTTGTAAGGCTTTCTGATAATACATCTGTACATTATGTCTATGCTCATATTTAAAAATGATGCTTGGAAGGAGAAAAGGGGCTGAGCAAACCCGCTTGCAAGCTAAGAATTTTGAAATGTTACTTGCACTGTCATGCACAGTTTGCTCTTCTAGACATTTCTGGAAGTGGGTCTGTAAGGCTTTGGTTGTCTTGATCCATCCCTACAGTCCATGTTTGCTCCTTGACCTCCTTCCTGAGCTTGTGCTGTACTGTGTTGTGCTTATCTCTAGGAGCCAGAACAAGGATGTTTGTCCCAGAAAAATGCTGCCCTACCTCAATATGGTTTACTTCTCCAATGAAAATCTGATCATTCTTGTGCGATGCACAGTGTGTTATCAACAGTGCTTGGCTGGCTCCATGGCTATGTGGCTATCAGTGCTGGAGACATATGCATTAACCCTTTATCTTCTGGGCTTCTACAAGGAAGAATGTGGGAGAAGGCAACCAGGCACAGCTATGAGGCACAAGAGCAGCCAGATGGTAAAAATATCAGTGAACAATAACACTGATGATCAAAATTTGTGACTACTCTGTCTTTCAGAGGGAGCTAGGTCACTGCTGGATTGTTCCCATTTGCGTTGCAACATGGGTAAAGACAGGGAAAAGAGGAATTTTCGTGCCGCACTGACAACATTTACAAGACAAAATAATAGAAGAGAGAAAACTGTCCATCAGGATGTATTGACACCACCTAATTTGAAGGATCTGCTTCACTGCAATGCAGGATAGAGAGCTAGGGTCTTCCAGCAGGATTCAACCTACATGAGTCACATTCCTGCTCCAAATTATTTCCCTTTCACCTTGGTAGGTGCACCAGGAAGAGGCTGTGGCTCTCACACCCTGGGCAGGCTGGGTTCCCTTCTGCAGAGGCATGATGCTTCATTTAGCTCATGTGTGTATTTCCTTGGCTGGGAAACTAATGGAGCTCCAGTTGGGGTCATTGTTGGAACCTTTAAAGTCCAGCTGCTCTAAAGAGGGATGTCTACCTTAGTGTGAGCTGAATTGTTAAATTTAGGTATTTTATCTGAATCCAAACGTGATGTCCCCCTTGTTCATAGCAGTGTAGAAGAAGGAAATGGAGCTTCAACACTGGGTCAAGCCTTGATTGTAGTTCAGCCACATTTAGTGATTCTTGTCCCAAATACGTAGACTACAGAGGTTCAGGCAGGAAATATCTCCTACCACAAAGGACACTGAAATTTCTGCAATCAAAAAATAATTAAAATTCTTTAAGGATATAACAATCAACAGTTCACATGTGAATAAAAAAAGCTTTTAGGAAAAGAACAATTTTCATCCAGTCTGATATAAGATGCCAAATTCCTTCCTCAGGTACAAACATACAAAGAAGGCAATGAATCCAGACAATATTTGCCTAATGAGTTAGCATTCTCCTCTGCTGGAAGTCAAAAATCTCCACAGCTTCAG
Source organism: Lophotriccus pileatus (assembly GCA_035583135.1). Lineage (NCBI taxonomy): Eukaryota > Metazoa > Chordata > Aves > Passeriformes > Tyrannidae > Lophotriccus > Lophotriccus pileatus. The sequence goes on along the minus strand of JAWWES010000001.1, from coordinate 82,524,721 downwards.
GCAATATTCTTGCCCATGGACCTGAGAACAGTAAAGCTCACATCTCCTGTGGACTGGCCAGAAGAGGAGGCAGATATAAGCTGAGCTTCTATTTACTTAAACTGCATTTTGATCAAATCCTTTATATAACTGTAGCTTCTGTAAGTAAAATTTCTTTTTTTCCCCTCTTTTAGTCTTTTTAAGTTCAAAAGCTGCTGTTAGTGGAAATCGGGGAAAAAAACCAAAACAAATGAAGCATTATACTACCATTAACATGTTGATATTTGGATATATCAGAGGATAACACAGTGTCCATCTGGACTGCCTTAACAACACAGTTAATTGCATTATATATGGAGAAGAGATTCAAAAGAACAAAGAATTGAAGCTATTCTATTTAAGTAGCCCATTGCTGTGGTATCTAAGCACGAGAGTAGATCAGAGCATAAGAAAAGCAGATTGCTAAAAGCTATACATCCCATATCTTGTGCACAGCTCTGTATAGAGATTAATGAAACAAGCAGAGTAGCAAGCTGGAATATTAGTGACAACAGATTTACTCTCTCTGAGTGTTTACAAGGACACCAACTTCAATGATTTCCAAAGTGAGCTCTACCCATCACAGATGGGCCCCACAACATTTGCTGATGTTTCAGGCACAGCTGCTAGTCATACAGGACAGGGTTTTGAAGGTATCTTCTAGCCTAAGGACACTCATCTAGTGGGGGCTTCAAAAAGATCTAGGCACTAAACTTACAGGAAAATCTCATACTAGCAATCCCACGAGTTGTCTATGGTTAGGTGTCTAGATACTCTGCAAAAGTCTGGGGCATCTTGGTGGGCTGTGGCTTGAACCTAGCTTGTGGGGAATTTCTCTGCAGAGGACATGAAGGGCACATGGGGGGATTCTCTGCAATGTCTGCTGGCAGCTCAGGCTGGAGATGGAGGTGCATGCTGGCTGCTGCTGCCTGTAAGGTGCTGGTAGAGGCAGAGAGGTGCTGGGAGAAGCATGTCCCTGGATGGCAACTGTTTCTGCCATGGTGGGGGCAAAGTGGGAAAGCTTCTTGAGCCACTTTGCTGAGCTGAGCAGGTTGAGGGATGACGTTTCTGGTTGCTGGAACAGTGCTTGGGGAAACTGCGGGGTTCCCAAATCTGTAGTTAAATCAACCTGATGACTGCGGTTCTGCTTTTGCTGTGTATGTCAGGTGCATCATGGCACTGAGGATCATTAGCCTCCTCTCAAAGTACAATCCTAACATTGCTGGTAAACAATTGCTGTTTTTGGTGGAGGGACGCCAATTAGTGATGATCTGGATTACTGAAAATAGAAGAGAGGTTGGTTCACAAGACGTGGGAGTTGTTGTTTCCTTGTGTTTACATACAGAGTTGTGTGAATTTGCTGGGTGGCTAAGACCACAGCAGGTAGCCCAGATGCTGATTCAATCCCCATGGTCTCTCCTTGAGGTATCATTTCCCTAGGAGAGCTTGAACTGTGTGAGAAGCATGTGTGCAAACAACTGCAGGTAGTGAAACCATGTGTCAGAGACAGGCATATGCCTGTGTCCATGCGGGTCCTTGATTAAACAAGCATGACTTCATGTCACCATAGGACCAGCAGCATCCCAGCTTCTCAAGCATACTCTGGCCTCACATCAATCTCCCAGGGGGTCATGTACCTCAGGGAAGTGCCAGATGATCTTCTTGGCTGGATTCATCTGCCAACGTGCGGCACCCGTCGACGTCTGAGCTGCACAAGAGTAGCTTAGATATCTGCATGGTCAGCCCAATACAGCACTTCATGTGTAGGGCAGAGTCCCTCTCTGCCAGCAGATGCATCTCATCCTGCAGCTCCACCACTTCTGGAGTCAGGAAACTGCAATGAAGGGCTTGGTGTCCATCCTGCCAGGTCTGCAAGCCCAGGATCCCATCCAGTATTATGTGTCCAGTACATCTGTCCTGGAACAGGCAGCACTCCCGAGTATCGAGGCCATGCTGCTGAGAGCACAGCTGCGTTGGGCAGGACACATCTCCAGGATGAAGGACCACCGACTCGCCAAGATTGTGCTCTTGGTGAACTTGCCACTGGCTGCCGCAAGAGAGGAGCCCCAAAGAGGAGATACAAGGACTCCCTGAAACAATCCCTCAGCCTTGGCCATATTGATCTTCACCATTGGTCTGCTCTGGCCTCCAATCGGGAGGCCTGGAGACACACAATCTATAACGCTGCTGCTTCTTTTGAGAACATGTGCAGGATCACTCTCGAGGAGATGAGACAGCGCAGAAAGAATCGCATCTTGTCGATATCACCTGGAGAGTCTTTCTGCTGTGCCTTTTGCAACTGGACTTGTCTGTCTCGCATTGGCCTTTTTAGCCACCAGCGCGCTTGCAGCAAGCGTGGGTAGAGCCCTTCCCAAATCTTCGTTCCCGAAGCCTAGCCATGATGATGGTGTACCAGTGTCAGTATTAAACTCCTTGATTTGCTTGAAATCTTCTCTGTTCTGATCTTCCTGGGATTACTTTTGTTTCTGTTGGAGTTTATTTTCATCTGTTGATTTATCCTGAGATGTCTCATTTCTAACAATATTTCCTTTATTTGTCTTTTTTTTTTTGTGTCCCCCGTCCCCCAGGTCCCCCCTCCCCCCACCCAGGAGCTACCTGTCATTGTTGAGTCCACAGGTGCCCCAATAATACCAGGTACACAAGATTCCGTGTGTCCAAAACTGTAACCATTTCTTAGTAAAATTGGACAAATAAGATAATGTATCTGTATACTAAAATGAAACACTGTAAATAGCTCTATACAACCAAAACCAAGTTGTTGGACTCATTACAAGTGACAGATGCAAACATTTCAATTACAAAATTTCAGTAACTGATCTCTGTTAAATTCCAGGCAGCAGATGACACTTAGAGTCTTCTAAAGAAAAAAGTGCTAGTCTTTTTTTTCCCCCACTGCTTTTAGTATTTGCTCAATATCATTAATATAAATATGCAATCATCGAAATCAACACAACTGAAGTTAACAGAGCAACTCCAGATTTACATCAGTGTAAATGAGAGCAAAACTTGATCCCTTGCATGTAATTTATCTTTAATTCTGGTTTAAGTCTCTCATCTTGCTGAATAAAAACTGATGTTCTTCTCACACACAATCTGTATACCATTCATTAGTGTCTTTTCTGTTTGGAAGAAAGATTGGAGCCTGTGGTAATGAAAGCTCAAATCCTGGGGAGCAGTACACATGGTATTTTGTTTTAACTAAATGCTGTATTGATATTCTCATGAGTGGCTTTGCATTACTTGAACATTTATGAGTAGCTTGAACTAATAAATCTCTAATTAGCACTAATTACTAATTAGGTTATTGATTCCTCTGACTGTGGACTCCTCACTGGTTTTATTCATAAGCAGAATGTTATTTTAAAAATTCTTGTAGATATATCCACAAACAGAGCTTACTCCTGCCGTAGAAAGGAGCAGAGCAGCAGGCTCTGGGCAGCCTGCTTGTCAGAACAACACCCAGGTTTATTCAGACTGAGTAGGTCAGCTCAGGGGCAGAGGTACTTTTTTTTTGCTAACTGAGCTGTCGGAGCATTGCCTTCTTGTGCAGATGCACTGGAGTAGCCCAGCACTTTTCTGCTTTCCTGCATGATGAATGCCTACTGTTTGCACCCTGGTGTGTACCATGGGGACCCAGCTCCAAAGGGTGGCTGATGCTCTTCTGAAGGTGTTTTGGGGCAGTCATGCTCTTTTCGGTCTTGTGGCAAGAACTAAAGCAGATCTGCTGGAGCAGGTTGTTGTACTCTGCTTTGCATCGCACAGTCTGCCTTTCTTTCTGTTTGTGGTTTTACTGGTAAGAAAAGCCCTTCTGGACATTTGAAACCCCAGAAGATTTTCCCTTCCCATTCTCCCATCTCTCTCCAGTAGCTCTCCTGCTCACTGTCTACCTGATGAGTCAAAATGGGTTATTAAAGTCTTCATGGAAAGTGCTCTGGATTCTGCATTTACACAGCATTTCCAATAGCTCTTTGCAGAAACAGCCCCTCAAGGCTCAGGAGCTCCGTAATCCCAGGTTTTCCCACCAAGAGCTCAGAAAGAAGGACCCCCAAGATGCAGGATTCCTGCATCAAGTGCTCACCCTGATGCCACCATGACTACCACAGCACCTCACCAGCCTCCTCTCAGTTTTTCACAACTGCAGATTCATTCACAGAGGAGCTTTGGCCTTGTGTCATTTATTGAGGGTAGCAGTTAGCACACTGTCTGCTGACTTCCTTCACTTGAAGGCAAAGCACACAAGTGTTTGAAGAGATTTTGGCTTTCTTCACTGACAGCAGTATTTTATCTAGAAACGACTGATTGTCTCTCTGTTAGGACTGGCAGGAGAGGTCAAGTGCGACATTACTTTATTCAAGCATCAGTCAGGTTCACTTGAAGAGGTTTTTGCACATGGTACATCTTCAATTTGCAAATCCAGACAAGTGCAAAATAAGGCTTACTTCTGGTTGGCATTATCTGTAGGGAACAAGTAAAACCTCCTTTAATTTGGTGGCTACCTTCTCTTTTCTGTTTATTTCTCCGTGCAACTCAGTGTATTTGTTTTGATCTTTACAGGCCTGTGCAGGTTATGTGACGAGCCTCTGTGACACCGAAGATCAGTGGTGCTACACTTTTGCTGACGTTCTTACCAGCAGACTCCAGGCTCTGCTGAACTTTGCTGTTGCATGCACGTAACTCCTCAGGACAACTGTGGGGGATGTCTGCGTGTGGCAGTGAAGAGATTGGGCTCCCTGTACAGCAACATCTGGGGACCAGAAACTGAGTGTTCTTGGCTACAGGCCCTCGACTCTGAAATATGATCTTCCCACCCTTATGGTCCATCTCTTCATGGAGCAAAGGAATAAAGAGGGGAGCTAAGTATCTCTGGATGGGAGTCCAGTCAGCTAATTAATATCAACGAGGTGTGTGTTATTTTTAGTTATTGCAGATGTGCTCATACCTCATTAGCTTAAACACATTAAAGCAACTAAATAGCAGCTTCTGTCATGCTTAAAGCAAACATTTTATGAAGAGGATATTGATCTGGACTTCAGAGAGACCTGGTGGGAAATCTGTAAGGCTTCTTCTTCCATAGGAGGGAAAGGAGGGGAAGACTTTACAGAAGTAAACTTAACGTGTCCTGTTTTGTAATGCACAATAAGATGAAGCCAAAAGTCCGATGTGTTTCCAGGTGGGCCTGGTGGGTTTGCATTTACAAAGGGCTGGTTCGTGCAGGCACCTGTAGATGCTTTGCAGTGAGGTGACTTGAATATCTTCCTGCAACAATTGCTTTGGGGAAAGAGTTGTTCCAGAAGAAAGGGTTTGTCCTGAGCCTGCAGGAAGAATATATCTTTGGCCCAGCTTACCTGATATTTCCATATTTAGCAAGTACCCCAGATGTGTGTTGCAGGAAATAAGTGACTTGTCAGTGGTTTTGAGGTTTCTCAGCAAAAAAAAAGATGACGTCGTTTTGTGCTGAAGTATTGAAGAGAGTGTTTTATATTTTGAATGCTAATGAGCACAGTTTTTTTCAGACGGGAGCCATAAAACTGTCATTATGTCAGTGGTATGTCTTTGTTCTTAGCTTTGCTCGTGCTAATCAAAGACAACAGTGGTATATTTTGAGTTAATACTGTAACAAGAAGAATGGCATTAGTGGTCATCATCATGAGTGACTCCTGGACATGTGGTAATAATTTCTTAAGTGTTTCTGAATAGTAAATGAGTGAGAGAGAGGGAGTTCAGCTCCAGTGCTGTGTAGAATGGAATGTACCATTCAGCTGAAATGGTAAATCCATGGCTTACATTTGAGGGGCTGTAAAAGCAAAATCTGCTTTTTAATATAATTAATATAATATCTCCTTCCACAGTCCCTCTTTCTCCTTCAGCATCCAACTTTGCCTTTCTATTTAGCATAAACTAGGAAAATTTGGTGTAAGCAACTGAATGAGTACATTCCTCTTTATGTTCTTACAGAAATCAATCCACTTTTGAAGACAAGCTCTCATCCTTTGAGTACTCTTTTTTGCATAGCTGTATGCAAGTTTGAGTCGTCAGTTGAAATGGCATTTTCCTTCTTGTTAATAGACATCCCCCGATTTGGTAAACACCTGGAAATAAAATTGGAAACCTTATATACTTAAGTACCAGTTTTCTCAGGGAAAAGCAAAACAAACCCAAACCAAACCAAACCCCACCCAAACCTTTTTTATTATCAGTCAGGCAGTTTTCATTCATTTGGTGAGGCAGTATGTTTGCATTGGCTGGCTCATGAATGGCTCCTGCATAATGAATCATACATTTTAAAAATTCTTTCCAAAGCTTTTATAAAAATACAAAAAGTTAAATAACTTTAACACTGTTATGTGATCAGTCTGATTAAGTTAACGCATTTAGTCTAAGTAACCCCAGTGGGGTTTCAGCAGTACTGTAAGTTCCAGAGAAGGGAACAATTGGTGTATTTTCACTGTCTTACTGTGTTTCTCAGAGAATACTGAACAATATTAAACATTCAGAGGCTGCATTTTCCCTTTGTTTTGACAAATGCTAATAAGTAGCTAACTGCAAGAGAGGGGGAAAATATTCCTAATTCAAACCAGTTGTGTGATGGTTGAGCTCAGCAAATTCCCTGACCAACAAGATTTAATCTGGATAGAAAAAAGTAGAGTGGTAGCCTTTGAAATCACTAATAAAGTCATTAAACAATGTTTAGTTGAAGAGGAACGACTAAAGCCGGAGAAAGACTATTCTGAGGAGCTCTCAGAAGGAACATTAGAAGGCTTTGGTTTCTAATTAAGTGATATTATTAGGAGCTTTGATAAAAACCCTTGCACGTGTGACATCTTGTATTTCCCTGTGTATCAAGAGTTGAAGGGAAACTAAAAAAAGAGAGACTTTTTAATGATAATACCTGAAAAGTGTTTTTCAGCACACCCATACATCATTGTCAAGTGAAAAGATTAAACTTTATTGTTTCTTTTTGAACCAAGAACTCAAGGTGAGTGGAAATGTCTTGAAATGCAAAGTAGTTTGGCAGATAAAGTAAAATGGAGATGAAAACAGACAATAAAAAGACATTGGCTGTAATAGAGGAAAGAGCGGGGAAGTTCACTCTTTAATGCTAGGAGAACTTTCTTTTTGCTATTAATGATAGCATTTAAGTGTTACAATTACAAGCTTTTATTGAAATGAAACATTTCACTTAAAGAATGGCACCAAAATCATTTTTGTGTGTAATATGAAACATTAGTTATGTGATGCTGCTGCCAAAATAAACCTCACCATTCATTTAAAATATCAGGAAACTCCATTTGAGAGGGTAGTTATACATCCATTGAGGATACTCTGTATATTATTTTTCCTTGGTATTAATAAAGTCTATTAACAACATAACTGCAATTGATTCATAATGTCACATTTGTTTGCAAGTAATGGATGTAAGGTTAAAATGGTTTAACTATTACAATGTTTGAAAATGATTGCTGTTCCCTAAAGCCTCCTTTATTTTTATTACGATTTTTTTCTCCTTCAACAACCAGTTGTTTTGCAGTTGTTAAACTGCTTTCAGCTGTAGATACTCTGCATTATCAAGATAGATGGGGCTTGGTGTGGGATTTCCACAAAGGTTGGTTTCTGAAAAAGTAACTTCAACAGTGTGCCCTTGAAAGATTTATTTAACTTGTCCCTTAATAGGCCTGGCTGCACCGATTTCCACAAAAAAAATACCCAAAGTAAGTCAGTTTTCAGTCAAATACCGGGCTGCTTTGTTGGGAGCCTCATCTGCCTGCTGGTTGGCATGTGAAATGCACACCACCAACCCCAAAGCACTTTAGCTGCTTGTCTCTGTGCTGGTGGCTGGCAAGGGTCTGTGACTCTGGCTGCCTTTTTTAACTAAGAGGCAGCAGGTTTTGTTTGCCTTTTTGTGCTGCACTTACAACAGCCATGAGGGTTCTGCCACACTGAGAATGCCTGAGCACTCCCCCTTTGCTTTGGCTGTATGTCATTCTTTTATCCGTGTCCACTAGTTATAGATAGAAGCAATCCCTGAAAAACTCTGCTGGAGGGGGCGGCAGGCAGACATGAGGAGCAGGCATTGGGCATTCGGACTTTGCACTGATAACGTTTGAGTTCCTGGGAAGAATGTTGCCAAAATTACATACTCTGTCAGAGCTTTTCTTGCCATCTTAATTCACAATTCACAATGAGCAGGGATTTTTTTTTCTCTGAGTTTGAGAGAAAAGTGTGTATGAAAGCAGATCATTTGGCATGTAAGTCTATCTTTGTAATGGGTAGGCAAATGCTTCACCCAGGTACAGGCACATTTTTTTGCCCACTATCATTTTTATAGTCACATTCAATGATAATTCTATTTAAGAGGGAGTCCTGGTTTGTGTGTCAATTTGTACTCTATTCATAAGCTTTGGATATAATACTTTTTTAAAGGAGAAAATAGAAAAGAAATAATTTATTAGAGAAACTATATATGCTTTAAAGAAGGAACACTCCCAAGTTCTTTCACCCTAATATATTGACTCACTGTCAGTACCTTAAAGTATCAAAAGTGATATTTTGCTTCTTTGAAGAGTGTCCTGAGTTTTCACATTTTGTTATTACTATTTCTACCAGCATAACCACATAACAGGGCTACTTCTGGCACAACTGCCCATGCATTAGAGGAATTGCATTCATTAACTGTATTAGTGTCCAAATTGCACATAATCTGTATACAGAATTAAACCCCAGCCTTGCAAACAGACCCAGTGTGTCAGTGGACCCATAGAATCACAGAATCATAGAATACACTGAGTTGTAAGGGACCTACAAGGATCACTGAGTCCCACACTTAGCCCTGCACAGGACTGTCCCCTAGAGTCACACCATGTGCCTGAGAGTATCACTCAAATGCTTCTTGAACTCTGTCAGTTTTGGTGCTGTGACCACTTCCCTGGGGAGCCTGTTCCAGTGCCCAACCACCCTCTGGCTGAAGAACCTTTTTCTAATATCCAACCTAAACCTCTCCTGACACAATTCCCTTGGGTCCTGTCACTGGTCACCACAGAGAAGAGATCAGTGCCTGTGCCTTGTCTCCCCCTCACAAGGAGGTTGTAGACTGCAATTAGGAATCCCCTCAGTCTCTCTTCTCCAGGCTGAACAGACCAAGTTACCTTAGCCAGCTTACCCTCTTACAGCTTCCCCTCAAGGACCTTCACCATCCTCATTGCCCTCCTTTTGATGGTCTCTAATAGTTTAATATCTTTCTTGTATTGTGGCACTCAAAACTGCACACAATCTTTAAGGTGAGGCCACACTCACACAGAGCACAGCAGGACAATCTCCTTCCTCGGCTGGCTGGTGATGCTTTGCCTGATGCCCCCCAGGACACAGTTATGCCACCATTTTTGTGTGGTGACAATACAAGGTAACACTGGAAAGTGTCTGCTTTCAGATTTGTTAGCTTCAGAGAGCTTTGCCTCTTCAATGACACGATTGTGTTAAAGCCAGTGCTCCTGCCTGGAAAGAGCAGAAGGCTGAAGCTGAAATCTGCGATTGTGTCATTGTTCCCAGAGGAATAGTAACAGGCTTCACTTTACAGTGCTATATCTCACTTGGAAAGCACCATCCCTGGGAGTTATATAAACTCTTTGTTAATGTGGATGATAGACTTCAGGATCACATAAACTTCTTAAGACAGTAAGGCTTGGACTGCTGAAAGTATTAACTATATTATTTCAAACACTTTCACAAAAGTTTTTCCTTTCACTTTTTGGATGGCTTCCCAACATTTACATTAAGTTTTAAACCACTTCCATGATCAAGTATTTTTTCAAGCAGAATGAGTCTTTATAAAGCTACAACCCAAACTGTGAGACTACAACCACCCTCTGAGATCAGTGGCTTAGGCACTTTTTTAACATTGAGTATGATGTGCTACATTAATAACTTTGCCATTATTAGAAAAAGAGGTATTGTCTATCCATTTTTTAAAATTACTTTATGGCCTGCTTTACAAAAAATAAAGGAGGACAGCTAGTTAGTTTTGTTTTATTTCTGCAATGCCTTGGCTACTGTGTTGTCTACCCTGGGCTTGTTTTGAAGCTCAGTTTGGGGTTATCCAGAGTGACTGTTTCTTCAGTCAGATATTAATGAGCAACACTGATGGTGAGAGAGGATGAGGGTTTGTTCTGAGGCACAGACCTACTTCTAGCCCTGGGGCTTCCCCAGCTTCTTGCAAGCTTGACAGATCCCAGCTGGGCAAGGCAGGTCCCTGCTCTATGCTGTGTGTCTTGGGTCTGTCCCCATGATCAGTGGCCATGCATGCTGGGCTGTTGGTGAACTTCTCCTCCAGCCTTGCTCTCCGGGGGTCTGCTGATTCAGTTTTCTGTCTTCTGCCTGGCCACCAACTTCTGTGCCACTGACAGCAACACAGTATCTGTGAGGCTGCTATCTCCTGCTCTGTCAAACAGGTTTTACATTAGTCCAGATGCTCCAAAATTATTAGGAAGTGGTAGACAAGCAGCAATGAGTCCCTCAGAAGTTCTGCTTAAATCTCTTCTTTTTCAGCTAAGTGTTTTCACTGTGCCTGTCATTTTCTGCTACCTCCCCTTCTCTCCTTTCCCTTGAGTAAAACAGAGTTGCTGAATGGCAGATGCTCAGATAGCACAAGCAATATGCCTAAAAGTTTACAAAAAAATGAGGGATAATTTCCCTATTTACTGATGACTGAGTTTCAGCCAAGAGAAGGCTATGTATTTCTTTATGAACTGATTGTAGTTGGTTGCTGTAGGAGTACAAGACTCCAATCCATTTAGAGTTCTAAAATAACACAGCTGATATGATGTGTATCTGACTTTCTTGCCTGTTTTGGTTACTTAAGGCACAGGAAACTTGTCTGAGGCAATCTAGGCAGCATCTATACTCAGTGTCCACACCAGGATGATTCATCACATCCTAAAAACGATGTCCGCAATCAAGGCTCAGGGTATGGATCCCTCTGTTTAGAGGATGTTCACACAGCTGCTTTAGCCTAGTGTTTAAACAGGTAAAATCAAGTGGGATGAATGCCACTGAATGCCACCATCATGATTAAGATGTGAACTTCATTTGTGCAAATGTATCAGCACTGTCACATCTTCTCAGTGATAGAACTTAGTGTCTCAGACCGACAGCTCAGTGCTGCTGTCATACCTCCCTCTACACACCGTGTATCATAAGTTCAGTGACAGTCAATGACTGTCATTCTGTCAAATGGCCTGATTCTCTTTGACATGTAATGCCCTTTACCCCACTTTGGCAGTAGCAAGAAGCCACGCAGAAGATGTAAATAATATTAAAACAGACCTTAGGGCATCTAAGCATTGCCTGAAGAGCATAAGACTGGTCTTGCATAAGAGAGAACCAAGACTTTGGAGTTTTTACCATGAATTCCAAGGATGCAGGATGTATCACAGATATTGTTATAGAGAGGTTAAAACAGCTGAATAATACCAGCACTTGTTATTCATGACTTGATATTTGATTAGGACTAATACATATAACTTAGTTCCACAAATTCACATTTTAAATGATATTTTGTCTTTTCAATGTGCTTGGCTTTCAAAAAGTCCACATATATTTGAACAAGAGAATATTCTGACAAACCAGTGGTCTCAATAATGATTTAATTGTCTCTCACTTGATGTGGCAACATTAGCGTGTTTCTGATTGTGTTTAAAGTGCAAGGGTTTCCAGGCTGGCACTGTTCATGCACAGGAGAGGCATGGCACATCTAAGCTGTCCTTTTTGTCTTTTTCTGTGATGACATACATGTCTGGGCAGAAAAACTATATTATAAGGATAAATGACTGTGAGATTATACCCTCAATAGGAAGAACAGGAATGATATTCTTAAGTGTTTGGAAGGAACGCAGCCAAGGCCCAAATGCTTTTATTTTTCAACTTCATCGATCAAAAGCTACTCTGTGTAAGACGCTAAATGACATCTGACATATCTGAAATGCTGGGATAAAACACCAATAGCAAAAAACCCTAAGCAATAATAAGCAAGGTTTCAGTGCTAGTAAAGCAGGTCCTCTGCTGAGGAGAAACGTTAAAACTGCGTGAATTACACCCAAGCAACTGACAACTTTACTTAGCTATTCCATACATTAGAGGATAAATCTCCATTCTAGGAAGTTTCAATGCCATTTTAGTTATCCATTTAATCCACCTATTCATTTAGCAGGAATGGTAATTACGGGAAAATTGCTGCCAAACTATGATGTGCAATTAAAATTCAGGCTATTTTGTGTGATGCAAAATCTCCCTTTTTTACTATCATCTTACAAATCCTCTGATAGAAAGTTTGTGCCTTTTTGAAACAGAGCTTGTAATAATAAGCCATCTGGCTTACTTAAACATGAAAGATTAAAATGATATACAGTATGAAGGCTTCCTATTCAATTGCTAATGTCCAAGAACTCAACTCCAGTGGTGAAAGCTGTCATTTGGGGGGAAGAGGTAATTAAAAGATTTCCTTGTAGAGATAGGTCCTAGAGCAGGGAACTGGCACATCCAACAAGCAAAACTAATTTTCCAAAAGAAAGCAATGCTGGCCAAATGTCTTGCAAGATAATCTTCTGTATCCTTAGTTCACTCACAACTGCTTGAGTGGGACTGAAAGTTGGTTTGATGACTGGTGGGACAAAAGCAACCAATCCTTATTTTATTTACCATACTAAACCAGCATTGTTTCGTAACATGGGCTTGTCTGAGACAGATAACAATGGGAGAAAGTGCATTGTGATTAAATAATGACCCACTCTTTTTAAAGAGATGTGGAAAAAGCTTACAAATGTTTCAGGCAAACTGCAGTGCAGAAATGGAAAATCTGGGTTCTGAGAAATGGCATGCGAGAAAGGCACTCTTCAGAGATGAGCTTTTGAAACACACACATTTAGTAGCCATTACTACTTGATAATTGGCAAGAGACTAATTGAGGGCACAGTGCTTTGGCTTGTGCAGCATACAGACCATCTGAAAAAATGGGGTGATTGTCAACTGTCTGTAGAAGAAAAACAAGGGACACCTCAGCTGTGACACAGTAGTGGCACATTCTGTTGATTTCAGCTTCCCTTTGCCTTCCACCTCTGACTGATGAATTTCCAAACAAGAAGCAACTGAAAATCCTGTTGATTGGGTGAAGTCCCCAGCCTAGGATCTCAGCCCTAAGTGGAAGCAGAGCTGAGAATGAATCGTTCCCAGGCAGCGCTCCATATGGTCTGGAGTACTTGTGGGGAGTGCTGTATCTTTGACTTACAAAGCAAAGCCTAAATGTTATACATGTAGATTGTAACTCTCACAGATGAAGAGATCATGTCTCATTCCTTATAGGAAGAAGAATTTAATACAGGGTAAATAATTTTGAGCTCAATGTGTCATTTATAGCAGGATTTTTCTCAGCTGAGTTTCACAGAAGTGCTCTACAAGTCTGGAGAAGCATAAACTTCGTGTTTTTTGTTCTGTTGTCACTGTTGCTTCTACAGAAGCCTGCTTAATTACCACTGAACTATATTATCTCCATCTTTATCAGACTTTTTCAAAGGGGAGATGTTTTAAAGTGCTGTGTGCAGGTACAGTACTCCATAAATAAAGAAAGAGTGCTAAAATGAGAACCCTCCCATTAAAGACACTATCCTCATCTGCTCCTTTTAAGAAGAGCTGATTTAATGAAGATCCTTTTGCTATTAATTCTACTTTCAGGCTCCATTTAGGCTAAGAGGAGGAAATAATGAATCATGACATAATGGAAGTCCCTGTAAAGCACTCAGCTTACCACACAGGCAACCAGACTTGCATGTGCGTTTGTTTTTGTTTTTAAGACTAGTTCTAACAATAGCAGCCAATGAGAGCCTATTAACTTCATTGTGTCTTAACTTTCTCTCCAGTCCTTGGCTATCTTCCAGCTTAATTCCCCTGAGTCAGCAACACATTCAAAACAGGTTAAATGAACTCTTGGATAAGAACCTTCACTAAAGAAATAATTGATCTTTCCACTGCAGCTCATCACCCCTTCTAAAAACACAAACAAAAGCACCCGCAAAGGCAACATTTTAGTATGCAGCCCTATTCAGAGGTGACAGGATGGGTGAGAGAGGAGTGTGGGGATGGATGAGTTGGGGAAGCAATGGTGTTAGAGTTGTTAAGCAGCGAAGACAAAATGCAGTTTGGCAAAAGTGAGAAGAAAGGGTCACAGAACTATGGAAAGTGAATGAACTATATTTGCTTCTCTTAAGGAGCTCTGGTTTGCCTTCAGCAGTTTCTCATAGTCTGATTTTCTGACAATTTTGCCTTTTTACTCTCTGTAATGCTGTCTTGTAAATGATGAAGATTGACATGACTCTTTCATGTCAGAGAAGAGAGGATTTCCCTCTGCCTTAGACCACGAACATCTATAGGAAAAGAGAACAAATCCACTCCTTTGTTGGCCTATATCTTCACCCAGGAGGGTGGAGTGAGGAGTATAACAGCTCCCTAGATGTGTGACTGCTGATGTCTCAGTAAGGGAAGGGAGCACCCAGGTACTGATAGAGCACTGGAAACATACAGAAATCAAACATGAGAATGGATCACTTAACCGAAAAGTCAGTACTTATGCTGCAGGCCGGTGGTTCTGCTGTTTAAATAAAATTTGAGATGTGCATTGTAAGAGTGAAGTGTGTCAATGGACTAAAACCAATTTTCTTGAGGACTTCTCTGCAATCACTATGAGGAACTTGGAGCTATCATAAACTTTATTTTCCTCTCTGAAATTCAGGCACATGGGAAGGAAAGAATAAGTCATGTGCAATGTAGATGTGTCCATCAAGAGCAGATGACAGCCCTGTTGCTGAGGTTTCCACTGTAAAGTGTATTGGTTACATGGTGATGAAGACATTGAAAGAACATGGAAAAGATATAAGAGTGTCATGCAACAATTCCATGTGGTCAAACCTTTGTTTGTTGCATCATATCAGTGGCTCTTTGAAAAAGAGACCAGTGCTTCCTCCTGTGTTTCCCTAGAGCTGACACAATGGCATTGTGGTTTTGACTGGGATTTAAGGTAGTATCAGAATAAAAATATGCAGCGATATATTCCAAGGATGCAATCCTCACTCCAGAAAACTCCTTGTCTTTGCAGAGGATTTCCAGACATAGAATACTATTTCCCCCTGAAAGCTTTATTTGTGACAGATTATTTGCCTGTTGAAAGGCTGGTTGGGAGGAGACACTTTGTGTGTCTGATATTTCTAGACTTTCCTGTGCTAGCTTTATGTATGGCTGTGTAGATCAAGTGACTGACCAGACCTTGTCCCCTGCGCTTCTTGGAATGTCTACTTACCTCTTCAGTCATTAGAAGAAGGAGAAATTTGAGACTCTCTTAAAATGTACAACACATAAAATACCAGAATAAGATTTTCCAGGGGATGATTATTTACACTGTAGAATATGTACTAAACCTCAAAAGAATTACTCCAGAAGGATATCTATCTTCTTCATTTTTGGAGGAGCCGAGAGGAGTAATTTCTCCTCTGATACTCCCATTCCCCCCACCTTGTATCTACTAGCTCCTCTGGAAGGAGACAATTAAGTCTACTGACTTAAAATCTGATGTCATTACAGAGCCTTGCATTTCATTTGAGAGAACTCCAGTGTATCTAATACAGCTGAGAACAGCTTGAAGAATATTTTTTTTTTTTACTTTTTTTTGATACCAAAACATATGTAAGGCCCAGCATGGCTAGAGGCTCAGCAATGGAATCACCAGTGGAAGTGGCGCAGATCAGCATCCTGAATGTAAACCAGCGCAGAAGCATTGTAGGTCTTTCAGCAATGGCACTTGCAATTGTGGTTCACTCAGAGAGATCTGAAACTACAGAGATGTTCCCATGGCAGCTGATTTGACTGATCACTGACACATGCCATAATGAATCTGTTGGGTTAGCTGAGGAATGTGGAATGATCAAGACAGCAAGGAGAGGATAGAAGGAAGCCTTTCTGACACGAAAACTGGTGGAGCTGAGAACCTGTCTTACTTTTACAGGGATCTGAGATTAAAAAGGCATATGACCTAGAGTAATAGAACTGCTGCTGCTTAATCTGCAGGTAAGAGAAGAGTTTAACTCTTAACCTTAGAGTGACCCAACAAGTAGGCAGGATATTTTGAAAAAAAGGTTTCCTTAAGATGAATAAAAGTCATTACATGGCTCAAATGAAGGGAGATTTGTCTTCATTTGATGTCATAGCTTGGAAATGAGAGGCAAAACAACACCTGAAGGGTACTCATTGACTAATTTGCTTTCCAAAGCAACCCAAATATACTGCTGTGCTGCTCACCCTTCCCTTTCCTCTTTCAGCAGTGTTCTGGGTTGTATGTATGCTATCATCATATGTTTGTACCCACAACAAAAACATCTAAGAAACTACTGTTCCTTTTCAAATCCCTCCTTAGGCTTTCCTTCTGCTGCAGTCTTTCAAATAACTGGGGAATTATCAGACTGTCCTACTAGTGGTCTTGATGCTGATCCTTGTCCTAGAAGAGGAACTACTTTGTCTCCTCCTTTTGTCTCCTTGGCCTTCTTACTTTTCCTCTTTCATCTTTAATTGCTACATCCAACAGTTGCAAATTTTGTGGGGCAATGAATGCCCCTAATTCTAGCACCAGTTGCAGTTCAAAACTAATGAAAAGCTACTAATAGTTAATTCAGTAGGCTGTTATTGCTCAAGGTAAAGGAGTGGGTCCGAACTGTGCTACCAGCTACAAATGAGCAGTCCCAACCAAGTCAACATCTGTTCCATATCAACATTAAACCTCTAGAAAACTTTAAGACATGCTGCAGGCACAAATACGGACAGGATGCTGATGATTCATGTTGCTCTCTATTTGAAGCAGACACTGACTCCTGTTATCACAGAAAGAGAAAGATGTGGTTGAAGAGAAACTGGTTCAAATGGATTTCAGAGAAAATGGTTATGCCCTCCAGCACTGAGAAGCATTTTAAAGTCAGTTCTTGGGTGAGCTTTGCAGTTGAAAGGATCCTCCTAGCAGGTGTGGGGAAGTGCAAAGACATGTGGTGGCTTGACTTTATTTGGTAGTGTCACATTAATGAAAGAAATATGTTCATCTATCATCTTGAATCAAATGCATTAACTCTTGCCCTTGAAGAAAATGACCTGAATGCAACCACGCAGAAACCAGCTTACAGCAATGCCCTTGTAGCTAGGAGGGCTGATGGTATCCTGGGGTGCATCAGGAAGAGTGTGGCCAGAAGGTTGAGGGAGGTGATCCTGCCCCTCTACTCAGCCCCAATGAGGTCACATCTGGAGTACTGTGTCCAGTTCTAGGCTCCTCAGTACAAGAAACACAAAGAGCTACTAGAGAGGATCCAGTGAGAGTCACAAAGATGAGTAGGGGTCTGGAGCTTCTCTCTTATGAGGAGAGACTGAGGGAGCTGGGCCTGTTTAATTTAGAGAAGAGAAGACTTAGAGGGGATCTCACTAAAGCATATAAACCTCTCAAAGGCAGGTGCCAAGAGAATGATGCCACACCATTTTCAGTGGTGCCCAACGACAGGATGAGGAGCAATGGCCATAAACTAAAGCACAAGAAGTTTCACCTCAACATGAGGAAGAACTTCTTTATGTTGAGGGTGACATAGCACTAAAACAGTATGCCCAGGGAGGTTGCAGAGTCACCCTCTCTGGAAACATCCCAAACCCACCCAGAACTGTTCCTGTGTAACCTGCTCTAGGTGACCCTGTCTTGGCAGGGGGTTGGACTGGGTGATCTGCAGAGGTCCCTTTCAACCCTGACAAGTCTGTGATTCTACTCTGACAGTCATAGACATGAAAAAGTTGTAGCTGACTTAAATCACTGCAGTCCACTACATAGCATTTGTAGATTACTTCAAAGTATGCAGAGTACTAGACTCACTACAACAAGAGCTTTTTCTGTCATCCTTTGGGATTTATAAACCACTGATGTAAGCAGAGGGCACTGCTGCAGTAACCGGTCATACAACAGCACTAGGGCTTGTGCTGGTAGGAATTCTGTTCCCCCATAACAGTATCTCTGGAAAATTTTATTATCTACCCAGGAAAAAAAGCCCAGTGGGACACGTAGAGGGAATGCATCCACTATTTCCACTGCTCTGGGGATCCAAAAGTAAATCTGCATTTTCCCACCTCTTAGGTTTAAAGCCGAGCTTTAGCTGACTCTATCAAGGCTCAAGGCATCATGCTTTTCCCAGCTAAAAAAATAGTTTTTCCACCAGTGGTAGCAGGAAAAGAGACAAAATACAGATCTTCATATTAAATATCTCTTGGGTAAGTTGCTTCTCCTTCTGCAGCCATCCAATATGCATGGAGGCTTTTTGTTAAATCATTCTTTCTTCCTAATTTGTCTTATCACCACAGAGATTTTTATGAAGCATTTGTTTTCTCAGGTAGGATTATGATAAGCCCAGAGGGTCCCCTTAGAATGTAGTGGCCATTTTAGTGGTGTGAGGAGCTCAAACCCAGAGGTTGCTTTTTGCCCCGCTGGTAAATATGCTGTATGCATGACGTGTTGCCACTTCATGCAGAAAAGTGTAACTCACTGCCCTCGTGTTTTATGGCATCACTTGCTTCTGCTTTGTATTTATGTTGTTATTAATGCTGGCTGCTTTCCAATAGCTTCTGGCCACAATGACTGCTGCAATCTTTTGTCAGCTAAATCAGACACAATCTGCAGACAGAAACATATTATCGTGTACATCATTTTCAAATAAAGAATGCCCATGCAACACACTGTTGTTTTTTATGGAGGTGTATTGAATTAAATCGAGAATTATGTTAAGCCCATCTAAAAGAATAGCTGTACAAAGTCATAATAAGATGATATATTATCTGTGTTTCAAATGGAATAAATATAGAAAAATAAGATTTTAAATTGAAAGTCTCTAATAGAAAGCAAGTAATTAAATATGGTTCTCCATGCCTTGTCCCAAAGAGGAATTTAGGGAAAATGTAAGATGAGTAGGTTAAAAAAACAGACAAGTGCCTGTCTTTTTCAATGCTAAAAAGTAGACTATGTAAAACAGCAAAAGTCTTATGGCCTGTGAGAAACCTTCAGCCATTTGAGGGTTGGCATAATTTTTAGTAAAGTCAATAAATATTTTCCCTTGGTTTTCATGGAATTATTGTTTTGTCTCCATTACTTCAACAACCTTTTCTCTGGCATCGATGAATGCCATGTCCCTGCCCTTATATCTATTCAGAAAACTGCTAGAGATGATAATTTTCCTAGTGTGTGACTTTGACTTCCTTCTCTCCCCAGACTCTCTCTGCTCTTTTGCCTAGAACTTAAGCTACTTGTCCTCATTTTCTACACACTCCATGGCCTGTCACTATCATCACAGGCTTGACTTCTGCCAAACAGAAGGCAACTTGGGAAAAACAACAAAGATATTTGGTTCAAAACCTAAACCTCAAAGCAAACTATTTGTTTCCAGGGAAGTTTTCTGAGGGCCAGTGGATAGCATCGCCTGAATTTTGAACACCACTGGGGAAGTTTATTCAATCTCTTGAAATTCCTGTCTTTTCTGGCTGCAGGCAGCTCTAAGTATTTGTTGTAGGACTGTTCCAGTCAGAGTAGTGTGGATTCACAAGCAGAGGGGTAATGGCTCATACACATCTTGCTAAGACCCACAGCAGTCAGCCTGGCCCTGGCACACACCTGTTGGGTAGCCTGACCCTACTTCACCCTTGTGGCCTCCCAGACTATCAAGGGGTGTCTTGGCTTTGCATCTGTGGGACACTCTGGCTCCTTCTCTTGGGAGCAAAACATGGAGCAGCAATTGTTCTGACCCCAGGCAGCGAGACAAACGAAGAAGTCTGAGTGAGCAAAGCAGTCCATGCCTGCCTGTGATAGACTGACATGAACTCAGCTAAGCTGTGACAACAGATGAATGTGAAGTAAAGACAGAATCAATATTCTTCGAGCAAGGAGAGACAGTGAGGGAGATGGGATGTTCAGGTGCATGGAGCAGGACCCGAGACTGAGACATTCCTTGGTGATGCAGGAGCTTCATCATGGTTTCTACACGCTTTCAATATTTTTTGTTTAAAATATGCAGTCATTGCTCCCATCCTGTAAGACTGTCAGAAGGGGGATTCAGTCCCATAAAAAGTAACACCTTTGAGCAAAACAACATGCACTGTGCTTGGGTGTTGTGGCTCAAGGAATGTGGCAGATTATGCATCATCAGTGTGGGCCTCTGTCTCCCACCTCCCTTCCTGATTTTAAGAATCCCAGACTTTTATGGAAACACCAGAAATCATGAACCTTTGATGGCATGAAGGTTGGGGGAAGACAGGAAAGGAGACACCAGCGGCACCTGCATGTGGGAAACAAGGGTATGATCCTGAGAAGAAAATTTTGCCTCCAGTTGAGTGGTAACATTCTTTGACTTTGCGAAAAAAAAACCCAATTCTATTCCAAAAGGAGAAGAAACCAATGAGAGTTTGTGGTTTGTATCAATAACTAAAACTGTTCCTCTGCACCATTTATAACCTTCTGATGAAATGTGTGACCAGAAATGTGCCCTTTACCTGTCACCACCACCACCACATGCAAAACAGATAACAAAAGAGAAAAAGGCATGGAAGTAGCAAAAAAGTGGTCTTAGACTATCAACCAGTCACAAATGCACTGGGATTCAGTGGGAGCATCTTTCATGAGTCAGGGCCTGACAGGGAGCCTATTGAATCATCGAATCATAGAATGGTTTTTGTTGGAAGGGACCTTAAAAATCACGTAGTTCCAAACCTCCTGTCATGGGCTAGGACACCATCCACTAAACCAGGTTATTAAAAAACCCAGCCAACCTGGTCTTGAAACTAGTTTAAAGTGTGCCATGGGTTTTGTCAGGGCATGAATCTGAGTATTATTGAATTCCCAACCTGTTTGCAGACCTAGATCTGAAGCACATTGATGTTGTGAGCAGAGGGGTTCTGTGCTACCACTGCCCTGGCTGCCACAGTCCCCTGGAAGAAGCCAGACCTTAGCAGTACAGCATTTGTCTCTCAATCCATTTTAAACTTCCCCAGCAAAATCCTATCCCTTTCTAGACAAATGTCCTTTGTTTCAGTTGGTGCCTCCAGCAGGTTATCAGAGTTCTTAGCTATTATTTTTAAGATTATTCACTTTAGCTTTCCTACTCTCTGCCCAGAATTCACAAGACATTCTTTAATTTATTCTGCCTAAAATGAGATAAACCATGAGTGACCAGTCTCCTGGGGCTGCGCCGTTCTGTAGCAAGCCTTATGTAAAAGATACAGGGCACATTCTCAGCACTGTGAGTTGTTATTAATGAAGGCTGTGTGCGCAACTCTTTGTCCATCACAATGAAAATTTACCCTCATGTATCTCCTAAATCTCAGATGTAGATTTCACTTACAGCATTTTCAGATATTCTTTGATTATTTTTTTCATATTAGGGGGCCATAACGATACATCTCTGCTCAAGTGAATATACAACAGACCTCATCTGACATTAAAATTTGCTAGTTTTTCTTTTTGGACTTAAAAAATTTGCCTTTCAGAGCTATTCAGTAAGATAAATGTTAATGAGAAAAATTTTAACAAGGCAAGCCCTGGCAGTGACCCTCTCGGATCTAAGCAGCGCTACAAACTCAGGGCAAGCCTGATGCATGAGGAACATCTTGCAGAATATCGCTGGCCTTCTGTTCTATCAGCACTATAGCTCTAGAAACAAGGCTCTTAATGAGGAAAGATCAATCCCAACAGGAAAACCTGTGATATTTGACATCAGTAGACAAGCATCCATGCTGTACAAACCCCCACCCCCCTGACGCCAGCCCCTGCTTACAAAAAATAAAATAAAATAAAGTAAAATTGTGTCATTTTCATTCAAACTTTAAAGACTCAGGATCACTTCATGTAGCATTTAACTATCATTTCAGTCAGGCTTTTGAAGCTGTTTAAGTTCTTTTGTACCCGGGTTGTTTAATGTTACTCAGACAAGGTAAATCAAAGTCTAATAGAGTGGAAAAACAGCAAAGGCAGAAAATAGGTAAAAGATAAATCACACAGGAAGTTTTGTGTGTTTTTTTTTTTTTTTTTTTGTTATTATATTCATTGAGATCAAAGTCCTTGTTTCAGCTCTAATTAACAAAAGCTAATGCAGATTGGAGACCTTCTGGCACTGAGCAGAGCCTTGGAGGATACAGTTGAAATCTTCTGAAGATTTAAATAATTAATATGACACCTTGAGCTTTGGATGGGAAAATAAAAAATAAAAAAAAGAGAAGAGGGGAGAAAAAAAGAGCCCCACGTTCAAGTTTAAGAACAATGCCATTGCCAAGTTTGATACCATTTGTTCTGATGAAAATGAGCTGAGTAGACTGCACCGACTTCATTGTCTGCTACATTGGCAGTTCAGTGGATTGTTTCACCTTTTGTCATGCTAAGGGAGTCTTTTGTGCAGTACTTTGTTACCCCCAAGTCTGCCCCAGTTGAAGGAGGATAGAAAAAGGCAAATCTGCTTTAGGGACTTGGAGGATGGTCATTTAATGGTTTTTAATCCTCTTAATCCACGTAAGAATGGAGATCTCTGAGTGAAAATCCCATCCCAGAAGTCCTTATGATTCAAATGCCTGGCTCAGGAGACTGTCTTTTGAAAAAAAATGCAGCAAAATATTCTTCACTACTGTGGCATTGTGGTTTATTTCTCTCTGGTTTTCTGAAGCTGTCTGATGCAATATAAGCAAAATAAAATTGAAACCTACTTTGAACCCTGTGAAGTAGGAGAACAGAGTGCCCAGTGCCAGCCTGTGTGTTTGGGGTACTCTGGTGATTTGGCTTAATTTCATAAAATTGATAAGGACCCTCTTTTCTAATTGTCTCAACTGTATGCAAATCTGCCCTACATTTGAGTGTGCACTAATGCCCTCACCAAGCTGTTTTCCACTTGGATATTTTCTAGGTAGATGAAATCCTCTATTGAGTTTGGATATAGATTGCTTCTAAACTATTGACATAATTACAGCGAAACCTTTCTGCTGAGCTCATTATTAGTTCATAAGACCATGATTTCTCTTCTCTGCCACAAAAAAAAAAAGTCAATATAACAAATTAGATAAACCACTAAAGAACTGCTAAGAGGTAATTTTTATAAGTAAAATGAAAGATGATATGAAGATAGAATGGGCTTTTCTTACTCTCAATCTATAGACTTGCCATTTGCCACAACAAGTTGACTTTAGAATAATTTTTCAATTACATGCACAAGAAAATTTTTCATTTGTTTGTGTATTTTGTTACTTCATTTTTTAAAGCTGGTTAAAATAAAGGAAAAATAGAGCTTCCAACTTGTAATTGGCTATGTAAAAGGTGTAGAAAAGAGTGTGTTAAAAATGATACAATTTCTTTTAAAAAGATGAATGAAAAAAAAGGTTCTCACTGCAATAATTTTCATCTAAATAGAGAACAAATGATTTTAGCAAAATTGCATGATAAAACAACTCAAGGCATGTCTTAAAAAATTGCAGCTTATTAATGCAATGCTTTCTGTTCTAGTTAGTTCACTGACAGTCATTTCTCAGCATCTATTCTTACAGCCCCCCTATGCCTCTAAAACAACAGATACAAATGCAACAATGAGTTCCTAGGATTTTAATACAGTTTTTTTTGAATATCCAGCTTGCATAAAACCACAGTCTCTCTGAAATAAGTTCAGCTAGATGTTAATATCAAAGTACTCTTAGTCTACCTCAAGAAAAACTGGGCATTATTTTGCTTTTTTATCTACAGAAAATGGTAGGCTAGTCATGCTGTCTATTGCATCCTGTAAAGACTTTGGCTGTCCCTTTGATGAAATTTCTTTGTTTCTCTCTAAATCAGGTTAACATCTCATTTGAGATCAAAAGGAAATTAACTGTTATGTGAGCTTGCAACCCAGACAGCCAACAGCATCCTGCGCGGTATCAAAAGAGGTATGGCCAGCAGATCAAGGGAGATGATTCTCCCCCTCTGCTCCACTCTGGTGAGACCCCACCTGGAGTACTATGTTCAGGTCTGGAGCCCCCAATACAAGAAAGATCTGAACCTGATGCAAGAAATCCAGAGGTTGGTCACAAGGCTGGAACATCTCTGCTGTTAAGACAGGCTGAGATAGTTGGACTTGTTCAGCCTGGAGAATCATAGAATCATAGAATTAACTGGGTTGGAAGAGACCTCCGAGATCATCAAGTCCAACCCTTAGTCCAACTGCACTGTGATTACTAGATCATGGCACTCAGTGCCACATCCAGCCTCATGTTAAACACCTCCAGGGATGGTGAATCCACCACCTCTCTGGGCAGGCCATTCCAATGCCTGATCACTCTCTCTGTAAAGAACTTCTTTCTAATATCCAACCTAGACCTCCCCTGGCAGAGCTTAAGCCCGTGCCCTCTTGTCCTACTGCTGATTGCCTGGGAGAAAAGACCGACCCCCACCTGGCTAGAACCTCCTCTCAGGTAGTTGCAGAGAGTGATGAGGTCAACCCTGAACCTTTTTTTCTCCAGGCTAAACAACCCCAGCTCCCTCAGCCTCTCCTCACAGGACTTGTGTTCAAGTCCCTTCACCAGCTTCGTTGCTCTTCTCTGGACCTGCTCCAGAGAAGATAAGGTTCTGGGGAAATCTTATGGCAGCCTTACTTTATAAAGGGAGCCTACAAGGTGGCTGGAGAGGGATTTTGGACAAGGATGTGTAGTGATAACACAAGAAAGGAATGGCCTTAAGCTGAAGGACAATAGGTTTAGATTAGATACTAAGTAGAAATTTTTTACTGTGAGGGTGGTGAAGCACTGAAACGGGTTGCCCAGAGAACTTGTGGACTCCTCATCCTGGGAAGTGTTGAAGGGTAGGTTGTATAGGGCTCTGAGCAACCTGGTCCAGTGGAAGGTGTCCCTGCCCATGGCAAGGGGGTTGAAACTTGATGATCTTCAAGGTCCCTTCCAACCCTAACCATTCTGTGATTCTATGATTCTGTAATTCTATGTTATGAGGCACTCACCTGTCCTGTGTGCTTCCCCGTTTTGCTACTATTTGTACAGCATGGGTTGAAACCTTATCTTTGCTGAGCTGAGCCTCACAGGGGATGCAGTGTCTTTTCTGGATCTCTCATAGTGGTACCTGGGGATGAGGGTGGCACAAAACATCAGCTTGGCTCACATTTCGTGACTCAGTGAGTCACTATGACCATAGGTCTTCCTTGGCAAATGCCTTTTCATTTTTTCCTCATCATGGCAACTAACAATGTTATGGGGGCTCTTCGCTAGCATCTGTGCTCAAATCTAGCCTGCATCCCATGCTGAGTGTGGCCTTAATATAATATTTTGTTGCTCCACCAGAAATGTTTTACTGTGCTGATTCTATTTTTCTGTGATTTCACCTTCCTTGACTTTACCTTCACAGGCAGCTGTTAGTCCTCTAAAGCAGCCTTCATGCCTGCAAATGACAAATGTTGGGTGAAGATGTATGCATGAGAGTCCCTTTGGAAAAAGGTGAGTTCTTGTATTCAGCGGTGGAAGGTTAGCCATAGGTAGGCTGTGATTCCATGGAATTGGCATAGTATAAGCCATACCAGACTGACAGCAATAAAATTAAGGACTGAGGTATATGATAATATGTCTTTATCCTCTTTGGGAAATAGGGGATGTGGAAGTTGATTGAGAGAGGTTTTCATCATTATGGAAAGTAATAATGAGTTGATAGGGAAATATTTTTAATAGGAATCTGAGAACATAATGCAGACATGAGGGAACTCCAGCGCTACTATTATATGCAGGGAGTAATAAACATGTGGACTAAATTACTGGGAAATGCTAATGAGGAAAAGAATACAAATGACAATCAGAGACACCTAGCTTTTCCAGAGGGAAAGGGAGTTGCAGAGTAGGAAGGAACTACCTAGGGAGGACAGAGATGAACTTCCAGCAGCCAAGTGTGCTGGCTGAAGATAGAGCTTCCTTGTTTATAAACCACTTTGCGTTTGCAAGGATTGATGATCAGCACTGCCAGTGTCAGTCTGTGCACAGTGAGCTGCCTTTTGTGCCCTCCTGTGAGACAGTATTTCCAGGACAAGAACTTCTCTGCACATGAAATTATAGCCAAGTATTATGGCAGAAAATGGCTACAGAAAGTGGCTCCTTACATATTTGCCAGCCCTTCATACATCAGCCAGCTCTCCCCAACGAAACTCGCTTTTGTCTCTCTGGCCTCTGACCTCTGCCAGTGGGACAGGTCAGGGCACACCTCCAAGAGGGACCAATGAGGGAGTCAAGAGCTAAAATGATCACATGTTTTACACAAAAAATCCCCACACTTGAGACAAGAATGAGTTAGAGCTCTGGCTGTGTCCTCTGTTCTCCTCCGACTGATGGTGGCACTGGTGTGGCAGGTGCTGGGGGTGGAGGCTCAGCATAATCCCCCATGACCCACAGCTCTTGAATAGGCCATGTTTATTCCTGAAGTGAATGCTTTTCTTTTCTTTTGGATGTTGCAGTCTTGAGGCCATCCTGCAGCACGGGCTGGTACAAACTGTTGTTTATGGGCTATAATCTCCACTCAACACATAGCTACTGCAGTGTTAGGGAAGCACAATAAGACAACAGTGGGTGAACAGTCTGACTGAAAGTTACCTGCTTCAAAAAAAAAAGGTTTCAAATCTATTCTGGAAAATCAGGGAGTTTCCTTTGAATAACAGCTCTTCTGGAAAGGAATTATTTTTTCTCTCTCCACTATAAAAGCCTTCCTCCTGTTAAGGTAATGTAAATTAATAACAACCCCTCTCTGGGCCCCAGGATGAGACCACAGTTTCTGCAGACTGCTCCTATTCTGCCTAGAAGCTGTCATTTTTAATGTGGCTTTCCAAAGTTTTCTCAGCAATTCCCATTCCCTATGCACTACATACTTCATAGAAATGTACATACCGTTCTTCACACTATGTTATACATATTCAATCATGTGAATCGTAAATTACGTAGTTCTCATGAAGATTACATGTTTGTCACTATTTCTAGTTTTCATATCATTACCTGACAGGATTCTGTTGGAATTAACAAAACATAGCATCAGCAGAAACATCTTGACAGAGGCATATGTGGGAGGAGACAGAGACAATAAACAGACATCACACACATGACATTATAATGCAACAAATAAGAGTCTGACTCAAATCACTTTAAAGGACAGAGAGTAGCCCCTTATTACCAAACTACAAAGGTTGCAGTAACTCCTTTCCCTGAGGTACCTCTGCGATCAAGGAAAAGACCCCTAGTAGTATTTTTATAGCCTTTGCTTAAAATGTTTTTGAAGGAAAACTCTGACTTCTAAAGAGTTCTGAAACTGTGTGGTGTCTCAAGACAGATCTTAATGAAATTTGCCGCTATCAAAACTCGACTGCCTAGAATATGGCAAAGCCTATTAGGACCGCAATAACAACATTGATTTTAGGGATTTTCCCCTCCCTCCATATACAGTGCATACTTTTTTGATGTGTGAAGAGACTGAAGCTTCTTAAAAGATATTTTCAATGGGATAGTTCTGAAGACTTCAGATAAAATATTTCTACACAGTACCTGCAGGGACAGGAGAAATTGCTTCAGTTCATTTTGCCTTAGTTAGAGTCGTGTTAAATCAACTGCTCTTGGCATTTGCAGGACTTTGTAGACATTCTTTCAAGAGTGTTTGAAAAGCTTCAAATAGATGAAGGTCTTCAAAAGGCAACTATCACATGGGACCGACATCAGTAATGCTCCAAAGACTGTCCAAAAGGGCCAATACATGATATAAATGAAGCTTTATTACCTTTTTTTCATCTCAGATACTAGGCATGTTCTGTCTTTACTACATGATCCATTTGCTGCCAAGAGGATACCTGATCCGTATCCTGATTAGTAGGAGACATGAGGGCCTGATTTTTCACAGCCTTGAAGTGGATACAGCTATTTGCATGTGACTTTCATATGCTGACAGTTTAACTGGTAATTTGCAAAGTTTTTCCATCAGGAGCAGTGAGAACACAAAGTGCAATGTAAATCAGACATGGTGACATCCGTTCCCTCCCATTGCCTTTCCTTTTGGTGATGTGCAACACTGCACAGTCTAATATAAATTGAAAGGAGCACTGTTTCAGTCTGAGCAACTGCAACATGAGCTGCACGCCTCAAGATATACATAGGCAGCTCCCATTATATTTTAGCAGATCTATTCATATAAATAAGGATTTAATTACTGAAATTTACAAACAGTGAGACTTAGATGACATACCACTGGAAAGTCATACCTGTAATAATGTAAATTACTACAATCTAAAAAAGAGGATCTCTTTGCTCATCCATGTTTGTGTGTGCACGTAATTAAGCCATAGCTACTGAAACAGAAGGAGGAGGGCATCCAGCTGCATTACTGTCTCTCTAGAGTGGGCAAGTTCCTTCCCACTGGAGATGGGAAGATCCAATGCAGGTCCTTGTAAAACACCTGCCTGAATGCAGGATGAAAATTTGCTTTCTCATGGAAATAGTCTCTCTGTTTTTATAGGGAAGACAGTGACTAGATGTGTACCCCGGGGTATGAAGAGCTCCTATAAATACCCTGTTGCCTGACCCTGAAATTCATATCTGGAGCTTGATCCAGCCACTTCTGTGAAAAGTCAGTTTAAAGGAACAGGATGACAGGAGTGTCTCTAAGAGACACGTTGCATCCCAGTGTTGTGGATTTTTCTGATGGCTGAGTGTGCCAAGCCCACTGTGTTCATCACATCATTTTAGCCTTGTTACCATGTGAGAGGAATGTGTATAACTGAAATAGAGTGGTGTGTACTCACTTGTAATAAAGTTGGTCACCAGCATGGAAATTCTGTTTTTTGTGATAAACAATCCTCAAAGTACCACATTCTCATAAAAA
Organism: Lophotriccus pileatus; assembly: GCA_035583135.1. Taxonomy (NCBI): domain Eukaryota; kingdom Metazoa; phylum Chordata; class Aves; order Passeriformes; family Tyrannidae; genus Lophotriccus; species Lophotriccus pileatus. The sequence goes on along the minus strand of JAWWES010000001.1, from coordinate 82,495,737 downwards.
TGCAGCCCTTGCTGTGCAACTTTAAAGAAAATATTTTTTTCCCTTTGGTCATAGACTTAGAGACATATTTATTCTTGTTAGTGGGAATCAGTAGATTTATAGCAGGAATGAGTGTGAATCATAGAGTTTCTGAAAAGTGCAAAAAAGAGCTTAAATACAATAACATCAGCAGTGGCCTTTAAAATGAGTTATAAGAGTAAGTTAAGATAAAAGATTCACCCAAGATGATGTGCTTTCTTGTTAATGTTTACCTTATTATTGTATTGTATCATATTTATCTTGTTGCTATAGAGACCAGGGAAACCAGGTATTTTCTTTCTCTATGAAAGCAAGGACATCTTCACATTTTCCTGTCAAATCTCTCTTACATTTTGGGGATTTGAAGCAGCTTTGATGGATATGTTTTGAGAGGGATTAAGAGCAGAAGGCAGACTCCCCATGATGAAAGTACCGGTTTGCAACCTCTAACCTAGGCATCTGGGAAACTTTAAACTGATGGGAAAGAAGCAGCAGCTATTGTTTATTTCTGTTCACTTGTTGCTCCCTAGTATACTCACTTCAAATTGAAATTTGCATGTATAGTCTTAGAATGAGAGTCTATTTCCTTCTTTGCACTCAAGAACTTTTTACTCTAATACAACCTTTGCTAAAACATTTATTATTGCTCAAGATGAAACTTTGGGATGAATCACTGATACTTTAACATTTGAAGAACCACAGGAGAATTCAGTTTGGATGTTGGAAGTGTCTGTTCCAGACCTCTGCCCAAAGAAAGGCCATCTCTGGGCCCAGACCAGGCTGCTTAAAGCTGTGTCCACTTGGGTCTTGAAAACCTCAGTGGCTGGGGATAGCACAGCCTTTTGGGGAAACTTGTTCTGCTGCTTGACTGTTCTCGTGGGAAAAAGCTCCTTATACCCTGGATAAATCTCTCTTGTCACCAGTTTGCCCACTGTCTTTTATGCTCTCCCCGTGCGTCACTATGAACTGTTCAGCCCCATCTTCTTGAGACCCGCTGTCGGCACTGGTACGCAGTGGTACTATTAGGTGTCCCAGCCCAGCTCCTCCTGGGAAAAGTGCTCCAGTCCCCAGCACCTCGTCTCTTGAGTCCACTCCAGTTTGTTCATATCTACCCTCGCTGGGAGGACCATAACTGGATGTGGTATGTAGATGTGGTCCAGTGTCGCTGTTCATACAGCTCAGAGTGCTGTCAACCGTCACATCTGCTAAGAGGCACTCTTGCCACTGGCTAAGTTTGCTATCCACCAGAGTCCCCCAGTTCTTTTCAGCATAGGTGTTCCTCAGCAGTCATTCCTGACCCTTTTGTCATTGTGAATAGTCCTGTGCTCCCACGTTTTTATTTTTTTATTTTATTCTTCTTCTTCATCACATCTTGCAACGTCAGTAAAGTTTTTCAAACCCTAGGCCAATTTCCCACATTAATCCTTGTTTCTTCTTTCTCTTGAAGGTGAGCTATGTATTTTTTGTGCTGTTGTAGGCTGCAGTGATTCATAACACAAGCCCTCTTCTGAAATTCTGGTGTGTTTCCCCCAGTTTCTTCCTTACCTGCCTATCTAAAATACCTTATGACAAGGCTTTTTTTTTCAGTTGAGGGTTATGCTTGATATAAACATTAGGTCCATCTTACCTATCCACTGAATTTACTTCCAAAAGCAGAAGCATTTTTTTAAAGTGCTTTTTATTTACGTCCTTTATATTTATTTATAAATATGGCTTGAGTTATTCATCCTCTGTATGCATATCACTGATCAAGTATCACTGTGATCTCCTCACAGGCCAGATAGAGTTCTGCTCCACTGAAAAAGGAGAGACACTGAGAGCTCCACAGCACAGAGGAGTTTCTGGGAGAGACAAAGTAATCTGTTAGACGCAACAGCTCCATCTTCCCATTTCTTCACTGCTTGAAGTACAGCACCAAAGATGGGAGGGAAAAAAGGTTTCAATTCCTACTCATCTCCTCTCCCAGGACTGCACTGCAATACCTGCCTGGAAATGTATGGTAGGTGAGACATGCTGCCTTTTTGTCACAGGAGCTACTGCCATCCACAGCCTCCTGCACAAACCCGAAGGAAGCTTTGTGCTGCTCTGTGGTGGGGACTAAAGACTGCCAGATAAGTGCTTGTCATTGTTAGTGTGTCAGGCATAACAAGTCCAATGCATTTAGTATTTCAGAACGCAGAGCTGCTCTGGGAAAAGACTTCTCATGCTGAGAGTCTAGCAGGAAGCTGTGATTCAGGTTTCAGCTTTTTTTTTTTTTCTTTTAGTTGATACCCTAAATGTTAAAGGATAAAAAATTGTTAAAACAAAATATTAACATGTTCCTTAGTCACTTGGACACTTTTAAAATATGTCTTCCTTTTACTGTTAGTAATTTTTATCATTCTTCTTTTTACTATTAGTAATTTTTATCATTCTTATGACAATTCTGCTTATTCAGAGGCTTTTAAGCTGATGAGTTTGCCTTCCTATCAGCCAGAAACCATCTCTTCTTTTGTTAAAGTCTCCTCCCTGGGAAACGGCTGCTTCCAAAGCAGACGAACTTAGGAGAGAGGGTGAAATTCTGCCATCACGCTGCCTCTTGGATAAAGGTTCATTATCTTTGCTCTTCATAAACTTTCAGAACCAAAGTTTTTATTGGCTAGCAAAGGTCATTAAGATTATCAATACAAAATTACTTTCATCTTATTCATGCATCAGACTCTTTGCTACTTCTGACAATTAGGCCCCTGCTCAAAAACGTCTGGGATAAGAAGAGCTGAGAGGAAAACATAGGGGGCTCGGTGGTTTACTCTTCAAGAAAAAAATGCTGAGGTGAAACGGTAATCAAGTTTCTGCAATGTTTTACGAGAGAACAAGTCTCTCTTTCATACTCATGAATGTCAGTGGAAATGACCTTTTAAAAGCAGCAATATGTGATGGTTCAGAGAAAAACAGGAAAATGTATTCTTTAGGATTGAGAATGTCATCAAAATGTTAGTCAGAATCTTTGAGTTTGAAAAAAATTTGTCATCTTTGCCACTTTGCTTCAAATGATGAAGATGGTAAAGTACTTCATTATATAAGGCTTTGAGATTTGAAAAAGAAGAAAAACACAGTTGAGGAGCTTGCAGTGGGTTGTGGTTTGATTGATCACTTTTTCTCTGTAGCATGCATTAATGACTGTACTATTCCCATAAATTCTTCCTTTGACCTTTCTGTCAAAGTACGTATGACAAAACGACAAGTGCATTTCTCACAGCTTTTGGACCAAGAACAGACTGTGTATTACCCCTTGAGAGCCTGGGCTAGCATTGTTCCAAATGTTTTTCTTTCATGTGGTAACCTAAATCCTTTATTCTTCATCTCTTCAGGATCCATGTTTAATATTAGTCCAATGGGTGTTTTTTAATAAATATTTATATTCCATGTAAATGTTCAAGTATTTCCTTTTTTGATTATTGTCTCATGAGTTCATGAATCTTTCTAAGTTATTTCTAAGCTCCATGAAAAAATCCCCTTGGTAGATGGAGAAAAGGTCCATCTTAGGTTCTGTGTGCAAAAAGAAGAAAAAAAAAATTGAAATTACTACAATGGTTGTTCTCACGTTTTATGCTAAAGGGTAACCTAAAATTAATTTTAGACATTTTCTTTCAAAGTAAGATGTCTGTGAGCTCACAGCTTCCACAAATGACATGACTGATGTAAATGAAGACATACTAAGAAATGATGGCGCTGTTGCTGTTGTAAATTGTTGTTGCCAACATGAATTCTTATCCAAATGGAACAGCTGGTTGAACTGTTTTTCATGGTTGCTGGGTGAGGTTTTAGAGCAGCTTGTGGTGTGAATGCTGCAGGCTTGTGTCTAGGTGGTCAGAGCACCCTAAGTCACATAGCCAGTGCTTTGGGGCAAGGAGACTTGGATCTTTGGAGAGCAGTGACCAAGCAGTCCAGGTCAGAAGGCGGGTCAGCGCTCACCAACCCACAAGGACACTGTTTACCCAACTTAGAAGGTCCGCTTGCCCTGCTGCATTTGTTGCTGTGGCACACTGATCTCCACAACTTTTTCTTCTGCTAGTAAAAAATGAACAACAAAGGCTGGTATGTTTACAGCAAGTTTTTGATTTACTATTAATTAAAAAGCAGCTAATTTAGATTGTTCAGATATGAAGATACACTGACCACATTAAATGTTTACAGACAGTGACTCATCACATGTGGTAACAGGATGATTTTTAGTATAGCTTTGGTATCTTTTGTTGGTGCTATAAACAGTACTGTATAAAGTAATGTAGGTAGTGATATAAGGAGTGGATTTCTTATAAGGAACTTCAAATAAAAGAAAGACAGATATTCAGATGGATCTGTACTCAGATCTGGCAATAGTGCTGTTAGTTTACACAAAGCTGAGAGCTTCACTCTGATTTTTATTGAGAAAAAATCCTCGGTGCCAAGAGCATTAAATATTAACCTTAGAAAAGGCTTCAGAAAAGTGATGTGTTGCCAGCTGATGTCTTTAATAGATCTGTCAAGGGGGCACTGGACCAAAAATGGTAACTGATCTTTTTAGAGTCTTAGTAACAATTCTATTACTTTGATGTTGTTCCCTTCAGTGGAGAAAGTGGTATTTTCAAGGATAAAGTTGAGTGTTTCAGTAATAACAACAGAGTAAGGTACACAATTGCCAGAGATTTCCTGTTGGAATAAAAATGAAATTGCAGAACTTTCAGCTGGAAATTAAACATACAATGGTAGAGGTTTCTGAAGTCACCACATTAGTTTTGGTTTGTCTCATACCTAATTTCAATGACATGAAAAGAGACAAGAAATATAGATATAAAGTCACAAGGATTTTTCTTTTCCAGTGAGCTTAGCTCTGTCCAGAACGTGCACATTATAAAGTGGCAGGAAACCATTTGTTGTCATCTGCCTCTAAGCAGATTTCAGATATACATGGTAAATTGTGCACAAGACAGGCAAAGGCTGTAAATGACACCAAAGATATCTGTTGTGGGTTTGCAAGAGTTTCCCCCTCCCTGGGGGACTGTAAGTGGTTTGTCCAGGTGAATTTCCGAGACAAAACCAATCAGGAGTTTTGGTAACGCCTTTTGCCAATTACATCTTTAAGAAATCGGAAGAGAAGGTTAGTTGCGCAGATGAAATCGAGGAGCCATGTGAGGGAGATGCAGCAGGCCCCAGGTGGGGGCCAGGCCTCCCTCCTCCCCCGGGCCCTAGGCCAGAGGAGAGGCAACACTGAAACCCCCCTGACCGAGATAGGTAACAGTGTGAAGAAAAAAAAACTTCAAGGACTTTGCAAAAGAAACTGCAGCCAGAGAGATAGCAGAGCCTTCAAGGTCACAGCTGGCAGCCGGAGAGAGGAGCTGTAAAAGGGAGGGGGAGAGACGGCTCCTTCTCCTCCGTCCCTCTCTCTCCCTTCAGCAGAGAAAAGATGGAAATTTAAAATCCCTGCCATCTGTGGAAGATTGTTGGGGAGCAGAGACAACCCCATCTGCAGCATGAGGGACAGAAGATGAGACTCTGTGAAAGTTTTTGCTGGACTAGCCCATGCAGAGGAGTCTTACGCTGGTGCAAGGAGGCCTGGGTAAGGTCTTGGGATCCCAGAGGGGGATCCGTGCTGGTGCAGTTGAATTTGGACTCACGTCCGAGACCTACACTGGAGCAACTCAGCTCAGGTAGGACTTGGTGTGATCCCAGAAAGGGATCGATGCTGGTGCAGTTGCATTTGTGACCCCTGAGGGACAGCAGAGAATGGAAGAACTGTTGTCCGAGGGGTAGACCCACGTCGGAGAGGTCTATCAAGGACTATTCCCATG
>JAWWES010000001.1:82430529-82481593 GCA_035583135.1 Lophotriccus pileatus | reverse complement strand
AAAATCCACTGCGCAGGCTCGAAGGCCTTATCTGCATATGCGGGTAAAGACCTTCCCCGGCTCTTCGTTCGCGAAGGTGGGCCATTACTATTATTGGGACTCAGACCTCATGAGGTAACCCTTGACAGAATGTCAGCATAGGTGGGTTTGCCCGCTGCTGTTCAGCCAGGTGATGGTTGCCCAGTTGGAGCATCACGCTAAGGGAACACCTCCATTTTGCTTGTTCCATGAGATGCTGTGAATTCCCAGCTGGTCCTCCCCCACCTGGTGGGAACACCCAGTCGTGACAAAAGCATTCTCCAGCCACACAGTTCTCTTCTTTTGGAAGGTTTTTGTTTTTTTCCTTACTCAGAAAGATAAGAAAACCTTTCTGCTAATATTTTCTCTGAAGTAACCTCAGTTCACATGTTGTTAGAAGAGTTAAATAGCCACAGCCCTGTCTCCCAGCCTGAGATGTGAAGACAAAGAATTCTTAAGGTTAAAAGCAGTGAAAAGGTCAGAGTAGAAACTAACTCAGATGCTGTCAGGATTGGTTTTTTTTTCTGGTTAGATAGAGACTACATCAAAGAAGCTCTTAAATTAGAATTAGACTTCATTTGCATATCTTCCTGATGGGAGAATGAATGGATGAGGGGTGAAAAGTGGAGATGGAGAAGGACTTCAGTGAGAGAAAGGGGACAGAAAGCAGAGGATGCATATGAATTCAGAGGTTGGAAAGGGGAGCAGAAAATAAAAGGAAAACAGAGTGGTTTTACCACTGTACACCCATCCTTGTTGTATAGGTGAGAGGATTTTGCAGGGAAGAGTCAGTTCCATGGAGCAATGCGAGATTTTACAACAAAGAGGTAGGCAAAGGTTGGTGTTTCTGATTGCACAATAGGCCTTGCACAAAGATAATGTATTTTTTCATGGGTCTATGTGCAAGCTGAGGATTCTCATTTCCACGTAATGCAGAATTATCATGGAGACTCTGTAGTTTATGGAAGCATGTGGTTGTCATAAGAGTGGATGGGATTTACATGGAGTTGTAGAAACACCTTCAGGGCCGGAGTGAAGGAAATGAATAACAGAAGCAAGAGATGATCCTCTGGACTTCAAGTTGCTTGAGAAGGAAAGCAAGGCTTTTCATGAAACACGTACTCAGCATAGGAAAAAATGCATTTTGATTACTCCTGATTTTAGCAAGAAAGATTTTTTGCTCAGTGAGATTGTTTTAGATGGTTGTGATGAGCTGAAGCTCTCAAAACTGAGTTTATTGCTGAACTCTAGGACGGTCTGCAGGGCTGGGCTCATACATCTATACATACACATGTGTGCACACAAACACAAAAAGCAGTGGGACTCATCTCAGGGCAATGCAAGAATATGCTCCAGGGATGGGGGTGAAATTCAGTTGAGATGGGTTTGCTGGAGCAGAGTGAGTGCTTAGAGCATTCTGTGCTGCCATCATGAATATTTATTAAATCAACCCCCTCATACCTAGGCTTGCTAGCAATCATCATCTTTAGATCCGCAATTTACACCCTCCTGCCACTGGCTGCACATGAGCTGAGACCCTGTTCAACAAATTTCTTTTGATATTTTGATATATATGCTCCTAAAAAAATCTTTATTACACTTCTCACTTCCAGACAATTTACTTTGTTCAATATGTTTTGTTGTTGGGTTGAGATTTTTCTAAGTTTAATTCCTATTTTCCATTTTTCAGTATTTATTATGCCACATTCCCATGGGGCTGTAACTGGCAGGTGGGTCATAATATACATAACTGATAGGCCCATCTGTCTTCCTTTCAGTGCATGCTACCCCCTTCTTTCTCTTTCTTTCTCTCTCTCTCTCTCTCTTTCTTTTTTCTTTGCATATGTCATAAACTGTCAACTATAGGCACAGTCCTGCATGAGGACTAACAGGACTAACACAGCCTGAGAGAAGGTTATCAGTATATAAAGGGGATTGAGTCACTTCACAGTAGATTATGAAAGCGGATTGTTTCATAATGGCTTGCATTATTTCTCCTCAATATTTAAAATTTTTGTCTTCCATGACACATGGAATCAAATAGAAATAGACCTGTGCTTTGGAGAAAAATGAGAGAAACATCTTAATTTTCTGTTCCTTTCATTTTTTTTTATCTTGGTTCTTTATCCACCAGCATGAGAGCTCCCTCTTTTCTCAGGCTCCCTAGTACCCAAGGATTCCAGAGCCTGGGAAAAAAAATAGATGTTAATACTCTCTGAAAAAGCAATCGGTCCCTGAAAAACAGTCCGCCTGGCTTCTGTTCGCAGCAATTCTTCCCACCTGAGATTCTGGGAGCTCTCAGCTTGCTTATGTGCCTGGTTTTTAATTTTAGTAAAGGAAAAGTGAAAGTTCAAAGTGCTGCAACAGCTGTTCGTGGTGGAATGCAGGCGAGAGCTCGCAGGGATCAGGGGCCAGCCGGGTACCGAGGGGCCTAATCCTGCAGCCTGCCAAACGCACAGGGTACACTGCCTGACACTGTGGCCAAGTAGTGGGACAGACCATCAAGTTCCCAGTAAGGAAAATGCAGCAAACTGCTCCCATCCTGCCAGACCAGAGGCTTGTGAGGTGTGCAATAGCATGGTGACATGGAAATCTCTGACTCCCAGCATCAGTACAATAAACCAAGGGATGGCAGGCAGCACGGTGAGGTGAGAACCCGTCCTCAGAGGCTCTGGGCCTCCATCCAGCACGCCTTGAAGGTGCTGACTCAATGGGATGATGCTCAAACCCTGCAAGAAACATCAGGGCTAGGGTCAACACCTACTATCATCAGCTGAATGGCAGTGAGCCGTTCATCACACCCTTCTTTTTTCTCTGTGTGTTATACTTTGTGACACTTTCCATCTATTGGGTTTTATCTTGTTGTTGGTTTTCACCTTTCTGTTTTTATCTTGTGTTGTTTATTGCCATTTTACTCAGCAGCCCTCAAAAACTGAAATTGTAAAGTGTCATCCCACATTTTTTCAGCTCATACTTAAAAAAAAAAAAGGCAACAAAAAAATCCAGCGGCCTGTCTTTAACCTTTGGTAACCCTGACATTCTTTGCACTAAAGTGTCTGATATTAAAGCAGATTGCTTTCATGCCTACATAAGTAATATCATATGCTTCACATCAGCCTATGCTCAGGCTAGCTGAATTCCCACTGTATTATTGCCTGTGAATGCACACTCCGTGCATACTAATAATGGCCTATCTGAATCAGCTTGCCTTTCAACTTTTTGAAAAGGAGTTTTATAGGTTTGTTGGATGGCTATGGCAGAGGAATATAGTTTAATGAATGATGGTAATGCTTGTGTCTATTAATGCTTGGCAAGTTGCACCAGAGAGGTAGAGCTGAGAAGAGAAACAGCCTTAAAAGCGTGCTAGAATTACTAAAGAAACAGTTTCCTCCCTTCCCCCACAGCTGCTAACCAAGATCACGTCTGATCTTAGAGTAGTTAAAGAGGCATTTAAGAGGAGTCCTAAATTTTGTTTTGTTAACAATATGTTTGGATATTTTTCTTTTTTATTTCTTTTTGGCTGTTTTGTTGTGGTTTTTTCTCTCCTTAGACAGTAAGTGTTAAAGGCAACCCCAACAGAAGGGAGAACTTTAATACCAATATGTCACTGTCAGGTGGTCCATATTTGCATGAGAAAATTCTTTTCAGGCCTGCCAGTATTGCCTCTCAGCTCTTCATCCTGCCCCAAACACTTCTCCTTGATATCTTTCTCTCCTTCTGCCTTGCTCTGACACACCTTTTCCAGTGTTAGAGTGTCCTCTGTTTCACAAGGGACACAGCCCAGGTTTCTGGAATGTGGAGCAATAATCCTATACATAAACACAGAATATGACCCTATGCTGTTATTTCTAGGATTCTCTTTCTATCTATTTTCTTTCTATCTTCTAAAAACCTGTGCATGCTGATCATAATCTTACAACCCATCTTCTGTGCAGTTTCAAGATGGTTTTGTTGTTGTCCCAGTATCCAAAACAAAGCGATTTTCTCACATTAGAGGTGCACTGCCAGATGAGTCCCTCTCCCCCATTGAACACATCAGAAATTCACCTGTGCGTAAGATGATGTGGGAAGATGCCTCACCTTCAACCTTCTTCCCATATACAGGCCCTGTGTTAACTTCCGTAGTTAATTGTTAATTTGGCAGGCTTCATCAGGGGTATCTGCATACACATATATGTATATATAAGATACATGTATATCCTGGTAAAAATCTTTGCTGCTGGAGATACAACTTCCCTTGTTTAGAACAAGGGAGGTATAAGGGTTGGACTAAAAGTTCGCCTAGGTCCTCTCTTAGGCATCAGATAGTAACAGCTTTTCTGGAAAAAGATGGAGAAGTAGGAAAATCACAGAAAAATAATTTTCTTGATGTTTTTCCCAGGTTTGAGCAATCTGTGGCTTTGAGACCTCCTGGGCTTCTTTGACAAGGGTAATCTCTATCTGTAGCTACCAGTGGACCTATCCTCCATAAATATTAATTTTTTTTTTACCCATTCATAGTGTTAAGCCTACTTTGTTATCACAGTCACTAAATAGGGGGAAAAAACCCATTGAAGAATAGCGTAGCCCCTGGTCACTTTCAGCATCTGGACGTACTGACCAAAAAGGGCACATGTCCTGTCTTGATCCTGAGTGTGAACCACAGGTAAAATGCCTGTATTATCAGTTCAAGTAAGCATCTTGATGCATTTTCTTGTCTTCTTTTCACTAGAATGTCAAAGATACAGCACTAGAGGTAGAATACTAGCTTTGTTTGACAAATTTCAGGTCCAAATTGTTTGTTGTGGTGGCCTTCGATAGACTTTGGCAAGGGAGGGGGAAGAGATCCTAGATGAATGGGCCATGAGACTGCTTTCTGATGCTGAAAAAGGAGAGAGTGCAAATTTTTTTGTATCCTTTACATGAGTCAAATGCTAACTGCTCTTCATTCTGTGCTGAAGTTTCTATTGTGTAGGTAATCATATGGGCATATTTAAGTATGGGGCTTTTTTGAGTTAAATCCCATTCAGACTGTTATGACTGTGTTTAATCTTTGAAAGACGGATGAGGAGGGGGAAATCTGTTCTTCAAAAAAGAATCCTTCTTATATAGAAAACTATAGAATTCTTATCTTTGATCTAAGTAAGCACAACTGTACCATGTCAGCAGCATATTAGTGCCAACGCATATGTGTTGTACTTTTTAAATGCTGTTTCAACATGTGTCATTGGATCTATGTTCCTACAGGCTCACAACAACCTGCACCCTGGTAACTACATGTTGATTGAAGCACCCTTATGAAAAAAAGATATAAATGTTTGTGGTTAAGGTGATAACCCTTTTGTTTTCTCTGTAATCCATCACAGGGCTTGTCAGCCCTGACAGCTCGAGTGGATTTTTTTGAACACCTCTTTATCTGACAGCTTCATGCATCATAAAGCAGCAAATAGAATTAGATCAAAGTCTAAGAGTCACTGTAGGCTTGGTAAGGTATGCAATCCTGTTTGTATCTTTATCCAGGCTCTGACAGTTCATTTTAACTGGCAACAGGGGGAAGGAGGGAGAAGGAAGAAAGTTTCTTTTTCTTTTAAGAAGGTACAGTAGTGCTGCATTTTTAAACGTACATGGCTTTCACATATCATTTCCCCCTGACATTCTGTGATTCCCCTTGTGCTGTAGCATACTACACATATTTTCAAAATGCTCAACAACAGCAGTCACATTCTCAAAGCAAAGGCTTAACCAGTGTATGAGGCCATGTACCCATATGCTTTAATAATCCAGAGTTTTGTTTAATATCAATGGCAAAGATTGACAGAGCTCACTTTAAACAATGGAATATTGTCCATCTGGTTCATGACAGATTATATGAATTACTGTGATGGATAACAGGTTTGCCAAGAGTACACCCTAAACTCACAGGATGTAACCAGCATTTCCTTATTATAGAAACAACAAAAGGGAAAAAAGGAAAAAAGGAAAAGCCTAGTTTGGTAAAAATTCAAGAGAACAAACTGAAAGCATGATGTGAGAAAACCCCTAGGTATTTAAAGTTATCTACTTTGGTCTTTGCTGGTGTATCTTGTTTTTCATAACTGCTGATAAATGGTGATTCTTCATGAATAATACAGGTAAACCCAAGGATTTATACCAAAAATTTTTGAGATGCTTTAATCCTTGGAGGTCTGAGGTGGAAAAGAGTGGGTGAGTTTTCTGTTCTTTTTAGTCCAAAGCATATCGTGCATAAATATGAAATTAGGTATCCTCCTTTGCTTCCATATGAGACCTGCACCTGAACACTCTTTTTTCTTTCATCATACCATTTTCTGAAATACCACATTATCATGGAAATGATGGGCTGCATGTTTTTGATGGAACATGGGAGCCATCTCCAAACACAATGATCCCATGAAGGGAAGAAGCAGGACCAGGCAGATGCTGCCTTGGGCACAGTAGAGGAAGACATGCCAGGTCTGTAATACAAGATCCTATGCAGAAACTGCTCTGAGGGTGCTTGTAAGGAAGGAAAGGGGTCAGAGGGGGAGAGGCTGCTCCTCCTCCTGCCTCCTTCCCCTTTGAAGACAATAACTTTCAGAGAGAGTTTTCTTGCTTCCACAGAAGGTGCCATCCTCCTGCCTCTTCTCCATGCAGGAGGTGTAGCAGAGGTGCAAGGAAAGGTTTATGGGAGTTCCTTCCTTCCGACTTCTTAAAGAGCCAGAGTACAGCAGGACTGGGGGAACAGCATGGGGAAGTGAGGAGAGCAACTACAGCAGGAAGGAGCTGCAATTCCTCCTCTCTCATAGTGCAGCAACATAGCTGGATACAAAGGGAGGCCAGCCATCTGGGTCCCTTCCATCTCCAAATATTCTATGATCCTATGATCTGCCAGCAGCTCCCTCCTCCCAGCAAGCTGCACCATGTCAGTGTATTTCAGTATAGCTCAGCAAACTCTATCATATGTCTAAGTACTGTGTCCCTTGTGCACCCAAACCCTTCCCTCTGGCAAGAGCTGAAAGAAAACTTGGGGTCACCACCTGGCCTTACTGAGATAAATACTGTCATGTGGTTTTGCCAAGTAGGACTGACCTTTGGTCAGTCTGTTTTTCTGTCAGCTGCTCTTCCCTAAAACTCTTTTAGCAAACATTTAGAAGAAGTCCAAACACCAGAAAAGGGGGGAAGACTCTTTCAAAGAAGAGCAGGAGGTTTCTGACTTCTCTGGACTAAAAAAATCCATGCATAGAGCAAATTGTCCTCTGGGATCCTATACTTCCACATATTGTCTGGTATTGGAGCAGTGGTTTCCATTGGTGGCTAAAGGCCAACAAGGCTTCGCTCATGACCAGTCCCTGACTGATGTAAACCGGAAAGCTTTCTTTTGAGAACCCATAACTAATTCTGCCATATTGTGGGAGACTATGGGAAACTAGTCTGTAGTGTCCCAGAATCCCTGTGAACCAAGGGCACCTCACAGTTTTCCTATGTTAAGTGTTTACACCTCTTACATCTCAGATAGGAGAGAACATTCTTTTAAATGAGCACCAGGTAGGTGCCTGAGTCCTCCAGATGTTGTCCTGTGTCACAGGGGAAGCAGAGCAGGACAGAAATGGAGTGGCACCTACAACTTTTGAGGTGGTCCCTGACCAGGTAGCATAAACCCTGACTGTCTGCAATGACTAACTGAACAGCAAGGAGCTCAAAACATTGAACAAAATTTCTCCATCTGGTTCAGCAGAGCTTCATCTATCTAATCTGACAACTTACATTTTAAATTACCTTACATGAAGTCCACATCAAATAACTGCTGATAAATGGTGATTCTTGATGAATCACCCTATTGACCACATACAGTTGAGGACCACATACATTGCAGCTACTGACATAGATCCTTAGTGGAATGCCACAATCATCTCCTGCTAGGATTTTTCACTTCAGTCACTGCTGAGGTGCACCCATTTGAGTTGACTTCACCAAGGTGGTGTGGTCAGCAGGAATGAGTGGCCACTTAAATCCACTGGACCTATCATCAGTCCACAGTGTCTCTCTCACTTCAATGTCCATAAGCAAATTTTCTGAAAACCCTTCTCACTAGTGTGTTGTGCCCTCCCTGCCTCAACCTGACCGAGCCAGCTTGTATAAACCCACATACCAAGGAACAAGGTGGCTTTTGGTGTCACTGTGACCATAGTGAACAGTCATGATTAAACTGCCTCTGGCTTTAATCATAAACAGCAACTGCTAATGAATTTCTCAGTACTGTCTGATTTTTCCAAATGTTCAGCATGCCTTGAGTTTACACTGAAAAATTTTAAAACTCTGTATAGGCTGGGAGACTTGCAGCTCTTACTTCATCTTACTTCAAAAGGCCCTCAGGAACATGAGAAATGCTAAGGGGGAATTTCTTAACTGTTTCTGACTCTTTTAAGTAATACTAACTCAAATTAATTAACAGATTTGCCTTTGCCTAAGAAAAATGAGTTTAAACTCATAGAATAGGCACTGTGGCTATGGGAAGGACGCCCTCAGTGTTAACAAGGCATGACCAATAGCACCTCCAGCCTGTGCATATGAAAGTCCTTATAAAATCAATACTTCCAGTTCTATGGAAGACTTAGACTTTCATCTTAGTAAGTAGATCCCAGTGGAAATATTTGGAAATAGTGGGGGAAAAACGAAGATAAATACTCTTTCTATACAGTTTCAAACATTAGTTTTCTTATGATCAGAGCGTGTTAAAATATATTCCTTTCCATGGCTCTTCTACCTCCTGCAAAATCTCTTTTAACTTTTATTTGTTATTTAAAAAGCCACAGGGTATATTCTCTTCTTAATACATAGGGATTTACGTGTGAAACTCCCTGTGCATCGAGGTGATAATATACCCCTTAATTGGAAGCTGTTTAATGCTCTCGATTTAACATTTTAATAGAAAAGTTACAAGCAGTCTGGCTGTGAGTGGAGCACTATTAAAATTCCCAGCCAGGACAGTAGTGTTTTTTTCTTTAAGTGGCTTTTTATTTGCTAAAATTCGTTGCAGCTTTCATTGCAAGTTGGGGCCACTTTTAAGTTTCACTCTACATTATGAAAAAGAAAATGGAGAACTTTAAAGCAATCCTAAGTTTCAAATAAAAGTGGAAGTTAAAAACATCTTTGCCATGTGTGTCACCCTATTCGTTGTGCTTGCTCAGTTCATTCAGAACGGAGGCAACTTTATTGAGTGTCTTATTTGTGCAGACACAGTAGGAGGAACATTACCCTCTAAGATCTCCAGGACCACTTATGGGGCTGTTGTTCATTCCTTTGCTTGTTTTCAGACCCTTATAATCATATGAGAACAGAGACAACATGGGACCGTCAAAGCTTGGATCTTACAACCACCACACTGCACAAAGCAAAAATGGGGTCCAAAGTTTGACCTTATGACTAGTGTGTGCTTTGCAGTCTTCCCATTTTATTTTTTAAAAACACTGACAAAAGGTAGAAAAATTCCTTCAGTATCATGTCAGAGGCACAGAAAGATACAGGGCCATATTCATAAAAGGATTAAAAGACTCAAGTATGATTTGTAGCACCTGAATTCTGCCCTAAAGCCATAGAATGCAATTCTGAACTCTCCTCTCTCTTCCAGTCTGTAGAAGTGCCCCATGACCTCGGGTATCCACATTTTTACAGCAAACTTCTTGAGGTGCTAAAGCTTTCTTCTGCGAATGCCCTCAGTCCTCTGTAGATTGAGCAGCTCTGCACAAGGCTCGCATCTAAGTCCAATTTACTTTGTTACAATGATGTGTCTGTAGCTGTGAATCTTATGATATGTTCTCTGGAAACCCTACGGGTATTCTGGCATCAAAACATCAGTCTACCCAAGCAGGTTAGTGATACAGACAAGCAGGAGTAAATTTTCAGTGGCTAAATAAAGGCTGAGTGTATTCCCTACGGGTAAATGATGTCTGAATTTGTTGCTTTATCTGTTTTAATTTGATGTATGTGAAACTTCCAGCAAACAAGTCTGTGTTTATGCAAGAAAACGTAGTTTGTGTTAGTGTATTCCTGAGTCAGACTTCTGCTCCATGCCTTTTCCCTTCTCACATGTTTTGCACTACAGGGATGTGTGAGTAAAACAGAATTTACTCTGCTGAATGTGTATTCCTATAAGGAACAATCTTGCCTATTTTTCTGTTAGCCCATAAATTTTTAGCTGTGGGAGGGAAGAGTTCTGGTGTTGGGGAGGAGGGTTTCTTTATGAGTATGAGTACAGTATCTTTAGCGTAGGAGGGTGGATTGTGGGGAGGGAGGAACAACTGGCCTAGGTCATGAACCTCCCCTGGGCACAACTCTTTCCTTCCTGGGGCAAACACAGGTTTCTTCAGAGCAGCTTTGCCAGGATGTGGTACTACTAATACCTGTAGCTGGTATCTGCATGGGTAGACTGCACCACAGGCCTGCTGCAAGTCTAACCATCCATTCTCTTATGGGGTTGGGGAGGAGTTCAGACTGACTTTCTAAAGCTGTATTTTAATGGATTTATACTTGCTAATCCATCAAAGAGGGCTCATGACAGGGAGCAACTATTTATATCAATATATTAATGTAATTTAATATATATCAGCACATCATACCAAAGTGTGATAGAGATTCTGGCAGATTTCATCTTGGAGCCCAAAATTCCGGGTGCATCAATAACCTGCTTGAAAGACCAACTCCTGCCCACGACCTTGTCTTATTGAGAAACTGACAAGAATGAAGCTGAAGACAGACTTGAAGACAGTGTGCTTTGGTGATGTGGCCACTGTGAATGGCACTTAGGCAGCTATTCAGTTTACAAATGCTTTAATAGCCTTTAGATGGTATCAACTTTTAGTTCCTCATCTGTGCTGGAACTGATCCAACATCCTGTTGGCTGAAAGACTTTGTATCCCCATTAAAAGATATTTTACTGGCCTTCTCTACTTAAAATACATCAAATGATTTCTGTTTCTGTTTGGTTTTCTGCTGAAATATGGAAGCTAAAAGTGGTCCTGGTAGAGCGTAGCTTAAATGAAAAATATGGAGGGACAAAGCCATGTGTTGTTGAGGGCCTTTCATAGCCAGGATGGGGAGAGCAATGCACAGCAAGAGCTCAGAGCCTGAAAAACAGAAACACCTAGAGAGGCTTAAGTCCCTCCACTCTACCGCATAGTTGAAAAGACTCATTAAAGTTTGTGGAGAAAAAAAATCTTTCTCTTTTTTCCCCTCCCTTCACTCCAGCAAGAGCCACAGAGCTATTATCTAAATGAGGGGATCACAGAAATGTGTATTTTTTGGTGAGAATTTAACACTGAGTATGGCATTCCTGAAAAGGTCACTGCTGGCCGTTTAGTTAGGAGATTTGAACAATCCAAAGCTATGCAAAAATTAGGCTTTCACATACATTAACTTCACGCTATTTCTCCTGATTCTATTTTAAAAGAAAGAGATGGTCTTAGAGGAAATAAATTTTTCTGCAACATACAGTATATATTGTCTTTCAGTACAGCTTCCGACTAAAATTTATCTCTTGCTAAATGCAGACTAAATGAATAGTGTAGAACTAATACATTTTGTGCCAAGAAAATAAATGGGCACGGCGCTAGATGCTTAAGAGTGTCACTAATTATTCACGTGATTTGTGGCATCCCTTCTCAGTAAAGGTATGGGGGCTATAACTGGGAAGATCTTTCACATTTCTTTCTCTCTTGGAAAACATGCAATGAGAAACTTAGCAGGCTCACAAACATGCCCAACCTTCTTAATTTCAGTATATCCAGAACGCTATCCCATCTCCTAGAAATACTGTGGTACATCCAGTGTTTGTGTGCTGAGGACAAATCAGAAGGCTTGTGTGTTCCTGTATAGGAACCAAGGCTTTTTTCTTTCTTTCTATTTTTTTTTTTTATGCCTTCTTTTTTTTCTCTGTGTACTTTTCAAACCAGAATTGTGTAAGGCCAATCCCACTTTTAGCTTCCATACCATGAATGCAAAGGAACACTCAGAAGAGTTTTTTTAGCGGGCAGCAAATAGTTTCCAACCGCACAGCTCTCAGTCTGGCATGGTACATCTTCAGCTTCCAAGTAGCACAAATGGACATACAGGGGTTTCCATGGCTTTGCAAAGAAATTAGGCCTTTGTCTTGCTTTTTTTCCTTCCCTTTCTCTTTCTTTTTGGCTATCCTTGGCCAGCATCCAAATGAACAAAGGAGAAGGAAGAAACGAGAGGAGTATAGATGTCAAGGTAAACATCATGTCGGCGAGAGGTATTTTTTTAACCTTCAGAAGTTATTGAAGAGCGTGAGATTACCACATGAGGTACACTGAGATTAAAGTGGAAAACACTGTGGCTATGTGACTTCTTTTAAAGGAGAAGTAGCTTTTCCCATACACAGACTGTCACACTGAAGGACAGTCACCGGTGATGACTGCAGGAACAAAACTCAGTGTAAAACATTGTAAACAAAATGTCACCTTGTTTAGCCCTGAGGTGGCACTTTCATTTTCTGGACAAGTTACAATATTAGTTTGGTTTTGTAACAGTCCTTGATGAATGTGCAGGGTTTTATCATTGTGAGTATACCCATTTTTTTGAAAAGGAAAATTTATCCTGGATAGCATATATTTTAAAATTGTTTTTCTGTTGAGGTAGTTGTTTTATTTTTGTGATAGTTTATAGATTTCTCCCACATACTGTTACCCCAGCATGGTCTCAAAATTAAGGTCTGGGTGGCCAAAACTGGCTGAGTGATAGCAGCTTAGGATATTTTTGCCCTTTCTCATAAGTGTGTCTGAGCACTGTAAATTTGTATGTTTTATGGGGAAAGTAATGCTTTTTTCTTTTTCTGTATTCCCACTGCAAGGACAGGAAGTCAGCAGCCACTGTCAAAAGAAGCCAGAATTAGTAGGAATACAGTTATTATGCTTTTGTCTTTTATTAGACAAAAAAATATGTTTGGCACTACCATAATCAGATGGAGTGTGTTCATTTCTGTAAAGCACTTAAAATGTATTACCAGTAAAGTAACTGATGTCCAGAGAAATGGAACACATATTTAGATACTTGAGTGAAAACATGTTGAAAGACAGAAACTTCACCTTTAAAGACAGCCTACCCAGTGAAGACCTTAAGATGGCTCCTAAACTGGAGCCAGAGGAAAGCAGCTCAAGCATTGAGGGGGTTCCAAACTGAGTCCCAAAGGGGTATGAGCACAGAAGGAGCAAGTAAGCTTATGTCAAAGATCCTGGAAATAATTCACATTTTGCAAACTCTTGTTGGGGAAAAGTCTAAGTTAGATTGAAAATGCTTAAATGAGCAGCGTTAAGATTAATTTGGACTGAGTCACCAATTAGAAAACCTCTCTCTTGTTAAACACCAACCTCTTAATTAGACTATCTTGCTTTTTTGTTTTCTAACATCAACAGAATGGATACATTAGTGCCATACGAGGCTGCCTTAGGAGGATTAGCTAAAGGAAACTACATATTAAACTTCACCTTTTAATTAACTTTTAATGAATTTCTCTCACAGCAGAAAGCAGTCACAGAGGGACTCCAAGATTCAGGAGTTACTTAAGGTCTATAATGGTTTTTTAGGGGAAAAAACAACCCCACCAATTTCTTTGCTCCACATCTATTTCAGCTTCACTCACAGCTTGGGCTGCACAGTTGTTGTGGGACATTTGAAATGAAGAAAAGCTGAAAAAAGTTAGATGTGTAACTAATTATATAAACATGCCATCTTTGTTTTTGTCAGTTTCGGTTACTGGGAAGCATATTTTCCTTATTTAGTGTTGCCTTTGTGCAGTTATATTAAGCCAAAGGAAAAAAAAAAGAAGGAGAAGCAGTGAGGGAGGGAGGAAGCAAGGAGATCACGGGCACTGGCAGGATGCTCCAGCTGCTGGCAGCCTGGCTGGGCCATGCACACAGTGATGGTGTTCCCTAAGAACAGCCATCAGATGGAGGTGAGGATCTCTAGCTGGGTGAGTAATCACACTTGGCATTCGCTGTCAGGAAGACAACTTTGGTACTGAGTATAGAGATCATTAGGAATGAAACATCAAATGCTGGAAAACAAATGGAGGCTTAATCTTCAATGAAAGAGAACATCAGGAAAACAGAGCTTTCATGGTTTTGGGTACCTGATGTGTTGGGAACTGGCAGAATTTGACCTGTGTTGCATTCCCCGTCCCTCAGACCCATGGTGCTCTGGAGCTGCCACAAAAAGCAGCAAAACTCTCCTGCTGTGTAAGGAGCAAGCAGACAGCAGGGCCAAATTTGGTACAATTGCACATGAATCTAGCTTTGCTTGAAGTCAGTGGCAGACCTAGATGCACACTGGAGGCAGGATTTGCCCCACTGCTTTTAATTTAATGGGCCTTGACAACAGGATGCAGGAACAGAACCCTCCCCCGCCCCCCCCCCCCCATGGACTGCATACATGACACCACACCCCAGGGCCCCAAAGGCCCAGGGCCACCCTCTTTTCACCTGCACCCCACATCTCTGGAAAGCAGCAGCTTTGTGGTTGGGCAGCATGGAGCCACACCACCACTATGAGAACTGGTTCGGTGCAGTCAGATCAGAAACAAACAAACTCACAGGAAATGGTGGTGTTCCTCAAAACCCACCCGGTTCCAGGGGACCCTTGCCTTTGCTGTTTGCTTGCCCTCCTCTAGTTGTTTTCTGTAAACATTTGCTCACACACATTTTTGTCAGCACAATAGCCTTTCTTACAGTGAACTTCCGCGTGAGGAGCCAAGACAAAGGCATCTGTGAGCAAACTGAAATATTAATTGTTGTCTTTTGCTTGGTTGAGTGTTCGCCTTCCAACATTTGTCTTTGTGACACTCAGGGACTGCCCAGAGCTGTGGGATGTCCTTCTGCAGCCCGCCCCGGGCTGGGCGATGCCCACCAGTGGGACCTCCTTCCCAGCCACTCAGCCGCCGCCTTGGCAGCAGCCCCCAAGCTGCTGAGTTTTGGGGTCCCTTGGCAAGCCCGCACGCATGGCTTTAAGCTGGCTGCTGCAGTTGGCAGCTGTGTCTGGACTCCCTTCACCTACCACAGCCAGACCACCTGAGAGTTTGGCAAGCAGGACCCTGGAAAAAGGTTGCCTCGCATCCTGCGGGGATTGCCCAGGGATCGCGTGCACGCCGGGCCCTAGAAGAAGGGTTCCACTGAGCTCCACCAGTGCTAGCAGTTGTTACATCCTAGCAGGGATGGGTGGGGATGGCGGCCTGCTGGGTTCCCACAAGCCCTGCAGCTCTCTGAGGTCTGGACCCTCATGTCCTACTCCTCTCCATCCTCATATTTTTTTTATGAGGTTACTGCTTTAGAGGTTCACTTTGTATGGAGCCTTAGATACTCATGAGCTCTGGTTAAATAGCCAGCAAGTTTGTCTAAACCTCTCTATATACCTGTTTCAGCTCTACAAGGGATTCAGCACACAGTGTGCTGCCAGGCTATTTTCCTTCCGCTCCACATCCGCTTGCTGTGAAGTGCCCTCATCCCATCTTAATTGTTCATTTCATCCCTCTCATCCCCAGGTGAGGCTCCTCATTCACTCATTGAAGATTTTATAAGCTATTAATTATACATTGATTCCGTTAAACTCATGATCCCTGTCACATTATCAGCTTTCAAGGGAGACGGTACCTGACATGCTGTGATCGCCGATGACAAGCTGGGTGAGAAGCAACAAAGGTGTAGCTCCAAGAGAGGTGCTTCTGCACCTTTGAAATGACCATCCCCACCCACAAATCCTTGGGATCCTCTTCCAGCCCACCAGCCACTCAACCAGACTCAGGCTCATGTGACCACCATGTTTGTGTCTCACAAATAATCACAAGTAATCAAATCAGGAGCAATCTAAGTAAGCAATTTGCAGTTCTTGGCTGAATATCCTTCATTATTTAAAAAAAAAAAATGCAAAAAGCAGCATCTTCAGAGAATAAACAAGCCACAAGGAGGGGAAAAAAAAGACTGTTAGATAATTCATCCTCAATGAATAATTCAACCGTTCCTAATAATAATTATTTATTATTTGTAAAATACACACTGACATAGGTGTGTACAGTGCCTCAATAAAAGTAATTACAAAAATTTTGCATAAACTTGTTGGATTAATGGGATAAGCATAAAATGTACTTTTGCCGCTCACTTTGTTGCAGAAATGATTTTTGTAACACACAGTGGGCTAAGAAGTGTTTATCCAAAATTTTTGATGGGTTCTCTACAGCTCTCAGTGGTATAATACAGCTTTAAATAATTTTTTAAAATGCATCCCTTGACACATCTTAGATATCAATTCTGGTATTTGCCTACTTTAAGTAAGTTCTGATGGAATTATTCAAATTAATAATCCATCTTTCTGTAGGTTACATATTTAATTACATAAAATGACAGGTAATGATAAAGGCACATATTAGACCTGATTTTACAAATTTTTCTTGTAGGATCCAGTGCTTATTTTGCTTTAACAGAGAATAAACACTATGCTTGCAAAATGGAGGCTTAATAAGAACTAAAATATGAAGACTTCTATTTAGAAAATCAAATTTAAAAAAGAAACTTGGAACTTTCAGTGCACAATTGTTTAAAAATGACACAAGGAGTGGCTAGAATGAGGTTTTCCCCTATCTTAAATCAAGTGATTTGTACCCTTTTATTAAAAAAAAAAAAAGCTTGCATTTTTCTCCTCTTGTAACAGTCTGAATATTACGCAGGATTTTGCAGAGTAGCAAAAACGAGACATGAACTGAGAAGGTGAGATGCTCTGGATATTTCAGAGAAAGAATGCCTATTATCTGTTTTCAGGGCTCAATGCATTTTACCTAAAAATGTGCTGGCAATATGCTGTCAAGCAGATCTGTTGCATATTGTTTCTCCTGTTTCGCCAAGCGCTTGTACAGTCACAGGATTTACAAATAAGAACAATTCTTAGAAAAAGCACGGTTTATTCGTAAGGACAGTATTCTGTGTAATGACTTCTGAAAAATGTACCAGCACCATGCCTAGCAGGAGGAGTCCTAACTTAGTCTCTTGCTCTGTGGAGCTCTGAAGCTTGTGCTCGCTTTCAGAATGAAAACAGGCACGTTGAAATCGGTGAGATAACTCATGTGCTTACATTACACATTTATCGCATGCTTGCATACTGTAGTGATCCGCCTCGGCAAATGGCAAATGTTAAAGAATTCCTTAATCAACCTTCCAAAAAAAAAGGGATTTTTTTTTTGTTTTGATTGCATGATTGCATAGCATTGGGATTTTTTTTTTTAACTCTTTTAGAAGAAATATTTACTTTTAATTTGAAAATACTCATATTTTTTTGATTTGGCTTCAGTACTTTAAAAAGTGACAACAAACCCACAAATGTTTAGCTCTTATTAATTATGGGGAGAGAAAATTTAATTTCCTGACTGTGTTTCCTGTGTACACACGAGCCCCATGAGTTTGTGGCAACCTCCGTAGCTGCTCGGGGGAAGCTGTTAGCTATGCACACAGCAGCAGCACAAATCTGCCGGCCCGGGGAGCTGAGAGAGCGTTATTAGAGGCTGGCTGAGGCAAAGTACCACAAGGCAGCTTTTATAGCTAAAAATCTTACAGTTGCAAAGCATAGGCATTTATTTAATTGGTTCTCGAGAAATTAGGTTGGGATAAAGTTCCAGAAATCAAGGCCGACACAAGGCTGTGAAACGTGCAGTCACTGCAGGAAAGACATCATCTGTGTTTCAAAGGTCCCAAGTACTCTGCCGATCTCAATGCTTTCAAGAAACACAGTGGCTGGGGACTACTGGGTAAGGTGAGAGGTGAAGACAGGTTTAGTCTGAATTTTCTTCCTTCTTTTGTTCTGGAGGTAATTTCAGTACTTACCAGAGTGGGCTTTAATAGTAAAAAAAAATATTATTTTAAAAATGGTTACATATGTTCCTGCTTTGTTTCATTTTTTTCCCTAGTATTGTGCAGGCTACGGTGTTAATAGTGTTTCTGAAATTAATAATTAACCTGCATTTAACTTGCTCATGTTCACATTGCTTTTTGACAAATATCCCCACCAACATTAAAAAATCTGCAGTGCTGTCAACCAAAATGATTTTAGATCCAGCTGGAGGTAATTGATGTAAATCCCTCGCATAGACATATGTAAGCTGGTTTAAAACTTGCTTAAGTTAGTTTACCTCGATTTGGTAAATTACCAGTTTCAGATAAATCTATATGTGTTCCACTCTGTGTCTTAAATCCTTGGGAAGCTCTTCACCTACAGGCACTGGGGCTTTAAGTCATACTTTGTAAATTCCACAGAATTCCTGGATGAAATTGCTCCTCTTTATATTTCCCCTTTTTGTTACTTACACCACATATGGTACTTGGCTTCCTAAACAGGCAGGATTCAAAACTGTTTCTTGTCCCTACAATACTGATTCCCAATGAGAACTTTTAAGCACTGCATTAAAAATGTCTAGACTCAAAAGCTCATAAAGGTTTGCTAATTCTTATGTTTGGTGTAAGACAAAATTCAAGGACTTGGTGTATGACTTCAATATGACAAACCCCTGATGCCGGAAAGAAGGAGGGAAGAAGGGAAAGAGGAAGAAGAAGGGGAAAGGGAAAGGAAAGGAGAAGGAGAAGGGGAAGGAGGGAGGGAGAGAAGAAGGTCCTGTTATTGAAATACCAGTGAATTAAAGAACCTACCCAAGAGAATAACTGCAAAAGTTATTGTTCTTTTATTGTTTGCTGAAAATGCCACTCAGAATGACTGTTACTTTTTTTAATGGGAGGTCTTCTAAATTTGATTCTCTTCTTACGTCATTGTATCTAACCTTTTTCATGGGTTTTGAAGTGATTATTCTGTTTGCAAAGAATCATCTATCACACTTCACTTAAACCGTTGTTCATATCAAGGAAATTAAAATTATATCTATATTTTTACTAGAAGTAGGGATGTCACTGTTGTGGGAACGTTATTCATACAAATTTTGTGTTGTAGGGCACTGCAACACAAGGGAAATTAATTGGCTTATTAAAAGCAAAAAAGCTGCTCATCCACTGCAGAGTCTCCATCATCCGAAAATCGAGGAGAGGAATGTTTTAAGAATTATTCCAAAAAGTGGGAACACATAAAGCCAAGAACATTTATATCTCATCCTGAAGAAAAACAGTCTGCAGAAATGAAGAAATGGCTTATGTTGCAGCCCGAGTCTTCCATTGCTGCTACAGTGAATGTAATCTAAAATGATCCAATGAATAAATGTTAACATTTTCCATTTAAATTTTGGAAGCGCAGCATTCTCTGATCAAAAAGGAGATTCCCCTAGGACTCAGGCTGATTTACAGTCTGTGGCTGTGGAGATCCCTCAGAAATAACTTCCATGGTCCCCCAACAGCAACTAGTCCAAACTGGGGGGTTATGCTACTGATCCCACCATCTTATTCTTGCAATATCCTGGCAAAATTCTTCCTCATCTGTGACTCGGACCACATCACACCTGGAGTAGGTATCATACAAGTGAGTGAGAAAGAAAGTAGGAGCAAGATTGCAGATACAACATTCCCTGTTTCTGAGACACTCCCTCTGCTTGTTCTCCACGTGCAGCCTTAGGAGGGATCAGGGCTTGGCTGCTGATGGACACCTTGAGATATTAGGAACCTGACACTGGAAACTCACTGTTGACTCTCAGCAGCATCTGGTTTGGGCTCTACTGGCACCCAGGAACCCTCCAAGCCCACAGAGCATGATGAGACATGCACATCTCCTAAACTTCTCTGCTCATCTTTCACCATGTATCACTCTCCTTCAGAAAGGGTGGGCCTTCTGCTTGATTGGGCCTTCTGCTTGATGTGTTCCATGTGGGGAGGAGATGCCCTAAGAGCAGGTGAAGGAGTCTGGGATCCCTGATACTGTGCAGAAAAATGTTTGCCAGTAATCAAAGGGCCCAAAAACCCCTGTATTTAAATTAATGCCAACTTGTCCTGGAACAACTTCCCGTTTTCAACCTCTACACAGATGGAGGCACTAGGGAGCTGTCTGGATGGGAGTGTATTTTTGAAGCAATCAGCTGAATGTGGTACCAGCAAATCTGATTGGGTGGGCAGGGCACCCCACATCTACCATGGGATGGGAACCCTAAAAATGACATCCATATCTCTCCACCGGCTTTCCAGGCATAGGCAGGCTTTTGAAGATGCTCTAAACTGGTTCTGAGATTTTGGCAATGCTGAAGACAGGGACCAGGAAGGAGTGAGACTGGACTTGCTCAGGGAATGAAGTGGGAGGGATGGGACAGGAATCCCCAGAAAAAGTCACGGAGGTGGTGGTGGTGTGCTGTCAGTGTTGCTGTTGGTTTGGCAGCACCCACCCCTTGCCTCAGATGAGTGCTCCACTGCAGGTGCCTTGGGGATGGGTGGATATGTGAGGGAACGGACTGAAAAAACCACCAGTGTTGCAAAGGGCTGGCATTCACCTGTCCATGTAGCTTGTCCTCCAGGGGGGCTGCTGCCTTTGGCAAGGATTTACACAAGCCAGTCTCAGGTTTGGCTTTTTTTTTTCCCCCATGAAGTTGCTGAAGTCCCTTTGGAATATTAAAAGCCACATCATGGTGCTATACATATTAATGTGTGAGGATTTTTTTCTATTGTCTGTACCTTTCAGTCTAAGTCTGACTGACAGCCTTATCTATAATATTCAAGCCTTAGGATGGTCTGATTTTCAGATAGGACACTCTTCCTCTTTGGCAACTTTTTTTTTTATTATTTTTTTTTTTTATTACTGAATTTCCAGTTTTGGTGACTTTTATGTTACATGATGTGGAGCTGACATATTGTACCTGTTATCCCAACTATTTAACATTTATATTTCCTAGATGCAAAAGCCAGAATACATTTGATTGATGTAAGAGTCAAAAATGTTGATATTTCAGGTAGATTGATTTGTCACAATGGAAAAGACATATGGCTTTTAATGTGAGTTTTTAGTATCTCTATCATTTTAACCTAAGGCCAATGTACTAGTTAACATTTTTTTTCAGTAAAATATTATGCTGCCAAAATGTACAAAAATAGGATATTTCTGTGTGTTTCTTTTTTATTTTTATTTATATACTGCTACACAGTACAAATCTTTTTGTTCTGCTACAGACGGGCTATTATTGGAATAGTTGTCTTATTTGATAGTCAAATCAAATAAATAACATCTAAACCACATATAAGAGAAAAAAAAAATTCTGACTTTTTTTTTTCTCCCCTAGTAGCCACGTTTGTAGCCATATTTATTTTAAGTAGCCTTGGGCAAAAAGTTATGTGCCTCATTAATCTAAATCAACCTTGCAGGATTTTATGGCAACTGTTGTTGCTGTTGCCACATTATGTATGCTTTTTCCTTTTGTTCTTCAATATAGTGCTTATGAAGCTAAGGAACAATTGTCACTTCCTATTATGTGAACTAAATGTACAAGAATTGATGGGGCTTTCTACCTAATGTTGTTAGCCTGAACCTGGTTTGTTTATTTAATGAACAAAATGTCATAGTGTATCTGCATCCTCCTGACATCTGAAACAGTGGCAGCTGCTGGTGGCAGATTTCCTGAAAGTTGGGTGCAGAATTAACCAATTTAATTTGCATGTTGTCCAAAAAAGAAGGGAGTAGGGGGAAAAAAAAAGAAAAAGAGGGAGAGAGAGAGGGAGCGAGAGAGAGAGGGGCAAGATTCCCTTTTGAAAACATTCTTTTAAAAAGCATGTATTTTGGGCACAGATGTCCTGAGTACTATTGTATTGTGGGGGGTGGGGAGGAGCCAGTCTAATCCTGACACATAACCTACTTCAGTGCAAGTAGATTTAGAGAAGTTCATTGAGATTCAAGGTTTAAATATGATGCCATTACCAGATAGATGCTGGGTTGCTAAATAAAAACTCTTAGCTGCAAGAGTGTTTTAGAAACTGTAACTTATTCTTGCCTCCATCCTCTTACACAAGGCTCTGTTAAACAGAGGATGCTGATTTTGCAGCCATGCTACCCAAAGAAATGTTTTATGCCTTCTTGAAGCTGGAATGCATAGACATAAATAAATGGTAATAATGAATTCCTAGAAAGTGACAAAGTCTGTGGGAATCACTGAGGATGTTCTCAATTCCAAATAGCTAATCCTGATAATAATTGCTAAATTGCGGTGTTTTGGCATAAAAATCCGAGAGCTACAGCCACCTTTTCAGCTTGGAATACTTGGCAGAAACTAATGTTTACTGGGCACAAGAAGTTTTAAAATAAAGAAAAAAACCTCCTCTAAATTTGTCTAGTTTGAGCTGTTCAGCAGGAAGGCAATACTGGGTCTACACAGGCTCCAGTCAAAGGAAGAGCAAAGGCAGCCACCCAGGTTCCTTGTTTAGGGTGTTACTCGCATCCCTCACTGAGGCCAACGCTGCCATCATGCTGCATATGCAAAGAAAAGAAAACACAATCTTTGGGTATATTACATGACAGTGCAGGGATCTGAACTACTTGGTAGAAGGCCCAGTTATGAGTATGTCTGGCAATTAAAAATAATTGGGAAGCAGGTTTGCCACTAACTCTTCCAAGAATGCCAGTTATGATATAATGATGTTTCATTAGACATGCTGAAAGCTGTGAGCTCCGTATGGCAATGGCAATTAGGAAGGATCATAAAGAAGGAAAAAAAAGAAGAAGAAGAAGAAACATTAAAAATATCCCAGCTAAGATTAGCATAGCATTTAATGGCCACTTCATTAGCTAATTGATTTCTTATTAGTTACAGGGAATAGCCCAGTTAGGGGCTCTGCACATCTAATTAACAGCATTTACACAATTAGTCAGTTGCTCATTTTGTAACCAAACATTCTTGGAATCAACTGTGGCTGTGATGCTTTGGGCCATTTGATTAATTTTATTTTATTTTTTGCTAATATTGGCTTAACCTTCAAATAAAAAATTCACTCCCTAGGGCCCCACCATATTTAATCACAACACTATACACACAGAAAAAAGCTACGTCACACAATCTTAGGACATGAATCGGTTCCTCTCTCTTTTATTTGCAAGTTGTTTTATTGGCCCCATGAAGTCAATAGCATTCAAGAAGCAGAATCGTCTGCCTTCTCTCCTGACAGCTGAGTTTTTGCCCATCAAACATTATTATTATTATTTCGCAATTGGCAAATGGAACACATGCATATTTTTTTGCTTATGTACTGGGAGAAGAATGTAGGAGGTCTGGCTGAGATATTTATTTCTAATGCAGTTGCTTCTTACTGCAAAAGAAATGTATTTAATAGAAAACTCATCATTTAATAAAAAGCATGTTTTCACATCAGTTTATACCTCAAAATAAGGGTGAAGAGGAAAATTGCATGATGTTATAAGGGTCAGAAAGGGACAGGCTGGATTTATGTGACGCTTTTAGCAGCTCCGAGAAAATTGATGACCAAGAACATAGTAAATAACAATAATAGCATTTAATAAAACAAACAAAAAACCACTTGTCTGTTGATTTTCAGTTTGTGGCAGCACTCCATAATCTCATAGCACCCAATTATTACTCTGGCAAACCTGATTTTCCTTTCGGTCCCCAGACTCCTATGCACCAAGAAGAGCCAAACTCTGATCTCGCTGTAGGCAGTAATGATATCCCCCCAGATACAGGGGCTCTCCTGTGAGACAGAAGCCTTTTAGCATTGATGCATATAGGCTGTTAGCACTGTAAGAAAATCTTGCATATGTGAGCAGAAGGTCAATGTTTTCACTTGCCAGTTTTCATTGACACATTGGGATTCTGTATGAAATTACCATACGCTAATTAAATAAAACAAAACCTCATGATGATCAGTCAGGTCAGAGATGATGCCGAGTCATCAATATATTAATTATTGTGTTTTGTTTTGCTTTCATTTCACTTATCTTTTTTTTTTCCTCTTTAATGTTTCCTCACAATGAGTACAAAATGGGAAATAATTTTCATTTACCATTACTGTATTAATTGCAGCTAATGGAAAAACACTCTCTCAGACACATAATGGCAATTATTCCCCTTCTCTCTCCTTTTTTTTTTTTTTCCTTTTAATGAGAATTTATTTTTTAAGTGTATTTGCAAACAGCGAACTATAATGGATGATCATTTCAGTGTTGTATTCTTTATTTTTTTATCATATACATAGATAATACATTTTCTTTCATTCCACATTGTTTCTTGTTTAGTTGCTTCAAGGGATTGTGAGAATCAAGAAAACCTCCAAATTACTTAATTTAAAGTGGCATATTGCCAATTTGGGACTTTTTTTTTTTCTGCTGTGGAAATCTAACATATCTGGAACCTCTTTCTAAATTCTGTGTGGCATCTACAATACTCACACTGAACTTCTTTGTGCTCTTATTAAATACAGTGGAAATCCCAAAAAAAGAAATCATGGGTTTGTGAGGTTTTACCAGATTCCAAATTATTGGATCGGTGAAAGTGAGCATTTACGTGTCTGTGGGGTTCTACTATTAATCTCTACAGGAACAGACAGTGCATCAAAAGGAGAGGAGGGATTAAGGACTTGTAGTCTTATCTCCATCTCTTATTCTCTAGTTTCTGCTGCAGATGATTTTCCACTGTGTTCAGTTCCTGCAGTTTGCTTCTCTGGGTTACTTGGATGTCCATACATGTAGCAACTACTCATGTATTTCAAAGGATGGCAAAAGGTAGTCTGTAATTTCCAAAGCTGATATCCATAATTGTCTTATTTTACCTTTTCAGGCATTAGTGGTACACACTTCACTCCTCCTTCCCACTTCAGAGTATGCGTATTTCAAGGTATCTTCTCAAGGTTTTCCAGTTAGAAAGCAAGACAAAAAAATCACTTTCTGAAATTCTTTTCCACCAGGATATATATTCTGCAGGCAGCTTCCCCTACATGTGGTTGTGCAGGATTCAGCCAACAGAAGCTGTATAGCAGTACCTGAGTGATGCAACTAATTGATCTGAAAAGCAAAGTAAAATTACTGCTCTTCTTCCAATCCATACCTGAAAGGGACAAATATATTTCTTCTGCCTATGATGGCTTAGAAAACAGTTTCTTACATGATGTCTAAGATGTGTTACTCCAGCCAACAGCTCTGCACTGGGCCACTGTAAGTACAGTAGAAGCAGCTTTCTGAATTTCAGTCTCAAATGATAAGTTTGTGAGTTGCATTACCCAGGAGTTTCTTGTTGTGTTGATTTGGGCAGGTTTGCAACACTCAGCCCCTTAAAAAAACCATAAAATTTCACAGTTAAATTAAAAAAAATTAAACTAAAAATTAAAAAATTAAATTAAAAATTAAATTAAAAATTATTAAATTAAAATTAAATTAAATTTAAGTTAAAATTTTTTAATTAAAAATTTTTAAAATAAACATTTATTTCAATAATTTAATTAAAAATAAAATTAAAATTAAATTATTAAAATATAATTTTTAAATTTAATTAAATTAAAGTTAATTATTATTAACGAAAAATTATTAAATTAAAAATTTCAAATATTAAAAAAAAATTTAAAAAATTTCAAATATACTTTTGTAGGTATCTGTTCAATTTAATTTTCCCTGCCATTTTTTTCCAAATGCTTGCCTTGTTTTCCAGGAGATGGAATGGCTTTCTGTTACCTCGGCTAGTCTTATTGCTCACATCAAAGGATCATGACTGTTGGCAAACACCAAAACAGATATTTTACATGTATCTATGTCTGAGCTGGTGCTTTTAAGCTAACCTGTGCAGCTCAGTCTCATTGCCCGTGTGCAGAGGTGACTGTTGATATTTGAATAGTACAAATATTAAGGAGTGCAATTGAACCATCTTACAGGGGACTTGGGAAATGAATGTGATATTTTTATCTCTGTTGTACAAGGTGTAAAACACTCTGTATCTTCTTGCCTCAGTTTCTCCTTCTGTGAAATGATTACATTAAAACCCTGAAAAGACCACGCTGAAGGTGCAGGTAAGACACAGCATTGTTGTTTATCTCTCTGTGAGGGAGTCTAAGCCCCACTGGGCATTGACTGGTGGACACTGGCTCTACAGGACATGGTACCAGCAGCTCAGAGGGTTGTCTCTGTCTGCTGGCACTAAGGGCAATGAAGAGAATGTTTGTCATTGCCAGCAGCTGTCAGCAGGATACACTGTGTTTTTTCCTCACAGCAATAGCTAGTTACTCTCCAAAGAATTGGAGGAGTAAAAGGTGTTGTGTTCCTCCCTCCCCTGGCCCTGCCCCCTCACTCCCTCAATATATTTTTTCTGATGATTTAACATAACTTGAGGAAGAACAACTTCACTTCCATGGTTCACTTCCTGAAGCCTCCCCCCGCCCCAGTCCTCATTCCCTATTGAAAAAGAGACAGAGCAGCAGTTTTTAATGATTAAAGAGATCTGTCTCTGTGCGTGACAAGTACTGTTTGTCAGTCTTTAGATTGCAAAATCACCTATTCTCTTCTCTGGAGCTGACTATGCCATGCAGTTTCCAGAAAGAAAATTACTAAATGCAATTGTAAAGGTGAAACAACATTATTATGATCATTTGTGCTGGTTTTGACTGAGGTATAGTTAATTTTCTTCACAGTGGCTAGTATGGAGCTGCACCTGGGAACTCACGGATTTTTCCCAATAAACTTTTCCCAATACCCCACCATGATGACTTACAATATGGTTGCATTGGTAATTTTTGAGGGCCTCTTCAGAAACTGATTAGGGGTGGAAGACAGAGGAACAGGAAGGACGTTTGGACCAAGCGGCTGTGTGGTGCTTATTTGCTGGCTGGGGTGGAAACATGACATCATCTTATGAAATATTACAGAATAGGTCCTGTTGGGAGAAAGAACTAGGCATTCCACAAATCCTCTGCAGTTGTCAGACCTGGGAAACTAGTATCCATTCCAAGAATCAAAGAAAGAAGTCTAAACTCTGTAAAGAACATGAAACTCTAACATCCCAATTGCAGGATAAAACAGAAGATGGACAAGATATGCAGAAACTATTTCTGGACCACATAATATATACAGAGTCAACAGATGATGCATTAAAACTGACAGCACAAATATATGCTGACTTCCCTTTCAATGCCTCTCTTACCATACTGTCTCTCCCTGTAATACTTTCCTTCACTCTACTGATATAATCAATGTACAAAAAAAACCCCACAAAAAAAAAAAAAAAACCAACAACCCCCCCCCCCCCCCCCCAAAAAAAAAAAAAAAAAACCCAACAAAAAAAACCAAAGAGGGGGAAAAAGAATTTGGGATTCAACTCTGCTTGGCAGGAGAGTCAGTGATGTCCAACAAAGCCCAGAGCTACACATAGAAGGTGGCGTGGTATGATGCTAAATGGATAAATAGCCGAATGGAAACAAATAAAAGTGAAATAATTATCTACAGGTTGACTGTTGAGTAGGTGAACACCAATGGAAGAAAATTTCCTACACTACAAGGAGGGTCTCACTTGGACCTGGTGTGCTGCATATATACTTTCCAAGGACTGTCCATTGCTCCAGTGTGATCTTTCAGGCTGCGAAAGCAGCAGGATTTCAATCTTTAATCCTGCAGAAGCTGAGCCATAAAGCTGCCTGGACACACATGAAACTTTCTGTCTCCCTGCTGAATTGTTCTCTTCTACAGCCCTGTGAGAAAAGTGAGGGAATCAAGCCTATTTCCTAGCTATGTTTGTCTGAACTAGAACCATATGTTTAGGGAGGACTTGAACTGCCTAAATCCCAGAGGGCAGCCCAGCATCTCTGCATGAGATGTTCCCAAAGACCCCCACTGAGGAACTGGGGATTCCACTGGCAGGCACCCAGATGTGGAGTGTGTTTGGCAAGGAACGAGCTTGTGGTCCCTTAAGTGCTCTTTGAGGGCACTGAGAATTACGGTGCCCAGCTAGATCAACTGAGCCTTGGTTGCCCCCCACATGCTCATGTGGGTTACAATAAGTGATGTAGGATGTAACCCAAAATGGCAGTAGTTCTCGGCATTAAATCTTACAGTTTTATGAAATCAGAAGTTGCAAAGTTCCTCTTTTGTTTTAAAAGAGCCATATTAGAGTGGAGCTGGGTGGAGATGTCAGTGGAGGAGAATGTACTGCCAGGGAAGGCTCTCACCCCCTCAGTCCTGCTGCCTCTGCCTTGTCTAGCATTTGTGACCCAGGGCTACATGGTGTCCCACCAGTTGGTAGCAGCTCCAGAGACCACAGACAGAATGAAGTTGCATCAAAATGATGTCTGAAGTGTGCTGCTGGTGAGGCAAAAGGCACTGGACATATTGTTTTTGTTCAAGGGAATTTCTGTCTTTCTTTCAGAGAGGAGAGGAAAGGCTGGTTAACTAGTCTCAGAAGAAGTAATCATAGTAGATGGAAACTAGTTTTTTGAGATATGGGCTGCTTAGACTGGACTGAAAGGTATTGAACTAAACAACAACAAAAGTACAAGGCAGCAAAGGAGAGAGAAAGCAGGAAAATCAAGATACCCAGAACAAAATTAATCAAGGTGCCAGAAACCTGAAGAAAAGTCTCTAATTGCTTCCCGGATTGCTAGAAGCCCAATAATAAGCAAAAGGAAAGGGACTTGCTCACTGATTAGTGCACAGACACTCCACTTGGCGTTGTAAACCACCAGAAAGAAAATTGGCATGACTCGAATGTTAAAATCAGTGATACGAAACTTTTATTCAGGAACTCATGGAATTTGCATAAGAGAACAGAGAAAAGCAGTCTACATTGAAAATAGCGTCAGCTGTCTCTGAATCATTTCCAAGTACTCTTAAATGCTTATGGGCTGCTGTTCTGAAATGTAAAGCAGAAGATGGGGGGCTGCTGGTGCCTATTGCTGACTGCCAAATCATACTAAAGAGCAGCAAACACTGGCTGCCTAAACACCAGTCTATCAGCTATAGGAAAAGAAAAGCTGTGCTATCGTGGAGGATTTCAGTCTGAATGACACATATTGGAAGTTTCACGCTGCCAAGTACTAAAATACCCTTGAAATTTTGCAAAATTAGAGATGACAATATTCTAGCTCAGAAAGGGTGACAACCAACACAGGACAATTTGGGATTTGGCCTTATCTTGACAGACAGAAGCTGAGCTGAGAACTAGAAGTCAGCAGTTGTTCAGGCTTGGCTTAACTATGTCTGTTTATGCAAACAACATAAAGTTTACATCAGCAATATATTTACTTAGAGTTTCTCAGAGTTCCATTGTACAAAAATGGAATAATTAAGATACGAGTCAGCTTAGAAGATGTGAAAAGAAAGGCTTGAATACAGCCAGGTGCATAAGGGAAGAGAAAGGATTCATAGCAATTAAAAAACAATATAGGGAAAAAAGATAAGTGAATACCAGTAAGGATAAATTATGAAATTAAGAAAATAGATGAAGAAAGGAAAATGTTACAAAGAGAAAGCTATAGCCAGCAGAATATAAGGCAGTGGGAAGAGTTTTTGAGTATCTAAAGAGCAAAAGGAATCTCAATAAAAGTGTTGTTTCACTAACAAGTTAGACACGGCAGAATTGTCAATAAGAGGCTGAAATATTCAGTAAACCTTTCCATATTCTGACTGGTGGAAGAGAGAAGAAGAAAACAGATAGTGTGTTTAAGTAATGCAATAATGATAAAATATGTCCACCTTTCACAGTGTCTAATGATGGTGTTAAATTATAGGTACCAAAATAGGACTTTTTGTATTATCATGTCCAAGTGTTTCAGGCTGTGAGCTAAGAAGCATGATGGATCATTAATGCTGAGTTTCAGTAAATTGTGGGAAATAGGAAGACTTCAGAAAAATAGCAGATGCACCCATATTTAGAAAAAGCAGAAGAGATACCTCAAGTAATCAAAACTGCTGGAGACCATTCCCTGACAAGGTAGTGGAAGTGCATATATGGGGCCAGATTAATAATCATTTAAAGGAAGGAAATGTCATTAATAATTATTTATAGAAGAATTTTATCAGACTAGCTCAGGATAAATTTTAATGTGATTACAACTTTGGTTGATAGAAGTAATAGTATTTGTGTAATAGTAATAGTGTCATAAATTTCCAACATTATTGCATGTAGGACCACACAACTTGAATAACAAATGAGAATGTTATAAAATCAGTGTCACACATTAAATACAGTGAAGCTGAGTTCAATGATGGGACCAACCCTGATTGTAAACAAAGAGTCTACATCAAGAAGGTACATTCCTTGTTTGTTTGTTTTCTTGATGTTTCCCATTTTTATCAATAACTTAAGTGTCAAAGATGGAGTTCCTCACATCTGAGACAACAATTTTGGAGATAGCCACTGACAGAGAGAGAAAATGCTGGACTTGGTGAAATGAGAAGTCTCTGGGGGTGGCTGAATGTGAAATGACCAGTCTGAGAACAAAACATAAGGTTACACTTCCAGGGGAGCTCTGCTTGGAGAAGTAGAAAATTTTGGAAATTATATTTGTATTTGTGACCAAGATGAAAGTCACTTGGGCACAACCTCTCAGCACGGCACTGAGGCCAGAAGGACTAAATCAGTCCCTGCTGGTATAAAAAAAAAGAAATAGGTAGTGGACTATTTCAACTGTGCTTGTTGGGGTCCTGTGTCCAGATCCAGTGCTCAGAATTAAAGAAGGTTGTAAAAATATTGGTATGAGTTCAGAGAGGAGCTCTGAGAATAATTAAAGGATAACTAATAGGAAAAATAGCTTCCAGGAGAAGAGGTTAACAGTGACTTGATCATAACATATAAGTACCTTCACAAGGAAAAGATTTGGGTAAGACAGAGTTTTTCAGTCTGGCATACAAAGGTACAGTGACTAATAAGACCACTTGCTGAAAACTGAAGTGAGGCAAATTCAGAGCAAAAAAAGAAGGTGTATATTCTTAACAGCAAGGATAATTAATCATTTGGAATGATTTACAAAGAATTGTGCTGGATTCTTCATTAATGGAGTTTTTTAAATCAAAACATTTTATAAAGGAGCCACTCTGCTGCAAGCACAGCTTTTAATCTTGAAGCACAAATAGGGAAGTTCTAGAGGTTCGATTATATGGAAAGCATTGAGATAATCACAACAGTTCCTCTTGGCACTAAAACTGGTCAGTTTAGGAATCTACATCAATCACGGGTTTATGTGTTTCTTTATATAACACTTGAAGAATTTCATTTTGGTTTTGCAATGAAATTTGGTTTCCCACATATTCACAGGATTTCAGGTGTCAGGGCTTTAAAAAACCCACTGCAACAAAGGCAAATATAAGTATTTTCAAAAGAAGAAATAGTTGGGATTACTTATAGGATGAGAGTCAGTTTTAAAAACATAGTGATCAAGAGATGAAGCACTTGTTATAGCTTTTCATTTTACAATTTTATTAGTTCAAATCCCTCAGGAATGAATATTCCTCATTGGCCTGATAAAAATTCATAGCAACAAAGTTAATAAAATGTCTCATCACCTGACAAATGTAGTAGGAAATATTTTTAAAATCTGTTTTACGAAGTAGTCCCCTAAGCTCTTGTGGCAGAGTCAAAGAATTAACTATAAATAGTTAGAGGTAGAGAACTATAATCCTCTGTGCCAAAAGATGACCTGTTAGCCTTCAAAAGAAAGTTAGGAAAGAGCTGGAAAAATGATTGTTAAGAAGAGAAATGGCAACTCTATGCCTCCAGTTCTCTGAATCTATGAATTATTATTTTTTAGAAATCTTTTGGCTTTCACCACTACTTATTAGACAAACTATCTCTTAATTTGAATGCTATCACCAGAGGCCAGAAGCCACCATCAGATCCTGTTATCCAATTCCAGAATTTTACTTAACATTAAATCTGTCATCTCTTCTGGCATTTTCACCCAAGCACCTTTTCATCGATGCCACAAAATGCCACATTCCATCATGAGAATCATTGTCTGCTCTGATGGGTATTTAGTGACCTGCAAGATTGGGATATTTATGGAAGAGAGTCAGTCATGTGATATGGCCAAAAAAAAGGTCTACAGCATAGCCCAAACCAGGATGGCTGATTTTCTTTCGACAAGCAGAGTGTTTTTTTTTTAAATTAAATAGGTTGGTGGTTGATCTCTTTGGTCTTTGCTCACAGGTATTCTCTTTCCAGTGAGGAAAGGAGCCTGGATATTTTTGAATGTTTCCAGAAGGAGGCTAAGGAGGTCAGTTACTGTCATGAAGCCAGCCCTAAGCAGTTTTAAGTAACTTTGAATGCATTTTTTAAAAAAGGGGAAGAACATCTACACCTTCCAAACAATACTGTGAACCTGCATGCCCCTATTTACATGTTCAAATCCTGCAAATTTTCAGTCACGCTGAGTCACTTGATGCATCTCTGTCACCAGACTTATGGCACAGCTATGCACTGGGGAGATGGGTTGCATGAATGCCAATGGTATTTAAGTGCATGTGTTTCCCAAAACAGTTGGACCTTAAAGAACACAGCTTCTTACATCTTGCCTTGCATGTGGGACAATGAAGCACAATGAACAGAGGGTTTATGACACACAGATCTGCAAAAGACTTTCCTCTAGATGTGTTTGTATTTTTACCATGCTTCACTGGCAAGCATTACTTTCCAGCTGAGGTTGTGCTGCTCTTCCAGATTGTGTACAGAGGAGGCTCTCAGCAATTTTCAGCCTGAGCTGCAAATTTCTCCCTTGCAAAAAGCAGGATCTGCCTGAAGAATACTGAAGAATTTCAGCTCTGGTACTATTGTATAAATTGCCTTTTTCTGATGATCATTTTCCTTCATTCTTTGTTGCACTGTAGTGACTCCGCACTGGATACACTGTACTGTATCCAATATTCTTTATGGTTTGGTTGGTTTTTTTTTTTTGTAATATGCAACTGATTGTGTAATTAACTTTATAACGTCTGGGAGTTAAAAAAACCACACAAAACTATACCAAGAAAAAAGTTGCATATGGGAAATAACCATGAGCATGAGATCATCTTTGTATCACTACAGACTTCTATTAATGTTTGACTCAAAGGGTTCATTTTCTCTAGATTCCTTGGAATATGCTTAATTTTCATTGACATTCTGGCAATATAATAAACATTCTCATGCATTTAATTCTGAAGTTCACTGTTTTCTTTTTCCTGTTGATTTGTGACTCTTTTTTAAAGTGAAAGAGCAGATTCTTTTTCCTTTCACCTCTTCGTGAATATCTTCGATGTGACCCTTGGGTGCTTTAACCCCTTGGGGCTTGGCATCATCCTCAGTTGGTACACAGAGGTGCTGCTGGCTGCCTCCCACATCTGCTGCTGTCTAGGTGGAAAGAAGAAGGACAGGAAAAGGCATTTTTGGACAGGGTGAGGCACACCTGGGCTTGGCCAGGTGGCATGATGTTTCTTGTAGTCTGAAGAAATCTGGCATAAATTAGAACTGTCTCTCTCTGGGTACAGGAGGTGATTTGTGTCAAGAGCGCCATAGTTTGGGTTATATTAAAGTATATGGTTGATGGAGATCATCACAAGAAGAGGGGGAGACAGAACATGCCCTAGGTAGAATGAAATTTTGATTTGCTTCAGTTTGGGATGGCCACTTTACTCTTGGGTGGTGAAATCATGGTAAAGCTGTGACACTCATCTTACCAAGTGTTTATACCATATGAGGACATTTTGCCTGTGCCACAATCTCAGAGAAGGCATTCATTTATCTTTTAATGAGGTGCTGAAATTTCTCCTTGTACAATGTGTATCTCTGTAGATAGAACCCTGCTCTCCTGATTAACAAGGCTTTGTCAACATCTGAAAATCTGCTTTGCCACATAATCAAACACATTTGTTAGGCATTTGAAAGGACGAGAAGTTCAGAGCTCTTCAACAGAAAGGCAAACTGCATGCTTTGGAGCGTGGAGGGAACAGTGGTTTGATAGCATGGCTTGTGCTTCTCCGTAAGGTCTCTGCTGACTCCAGCAGGCCAGGCAACTTTGAATTATTCAGTCCAAGACCCCTATCACACAGCGAACGATCTCTCCAGCTGTCCCTGAAAATTCCTGGACCTCTCTAGATTTACACATCCTGGGTCCATCCTTATCCCTCTCGACAGGAGCAAAGCCATGAGGGAACTGTGGGGGAGCTGCAAGGGGAACAGGTGCAGACCCCTGCAGAGCGTTTCTGTCCCAGGAACTAATCCTGCTGCTGCCACTGCTCAGCAGCGTCTGTGCTTCCTGCAAGTCAGCGGGCAGTTGCTGGCCACGAAAGCTGTGTTTGATGCTGAGTCCTCCTGGTATTTCTGCTTCCTGAGCCCCTTTCTTATGTGTAGCTGTGTCCCGGTTTGGGTTTTCTGGGTAATTAGAGTCCGCGGGGGACCCCCTCGGTGCTTCTCAGAGGCGCGGGCCCTGCCCCGGGTGGGGGACAGAGGCTGCAGCCTGGTGACAGAATGAAGAGACTCGCAGGGTCCATGGAAAATGGCGAACTGTTTATTAAAGAAAGGTTACAAGGTTTTATAGGGGTCTCTAAGGAAAGAGCTAGAATTAAGGGGTGGCTATTTAAAACTCCTTAAGGAGATGGGATAACATACAAAACTAGGGGAAGAACTACTGATAAGTAAAGGGAAAACTACTGGGTTAAAAGGGGTAATAAATCTGTCAAGTTGTCCTGTCTCCTAAACTGCTGTTAGCACAGCAGCCTCCAGGGAGTTACAGAGGCCTATATCTTGGTTTCCTGGGCTGGAATGCTATCCCTCCACAACTCAAAGCCAGCTCCAGGCTCTAACTTAACCCCAACATCCCTGCACATACCTAAAGATGAACAGAAGCCAAGGTGCTGTAACAAGACTGAAAACCAGGAGAATTTTTTTTCCCATTTAATTACAATGTTGCTGGAATAACTGAGAAGTGGTGGGCCAGCCTGCACACCTGGGTTGGCTGTGATGGGCTGGTACTGGCTCTCCAGGAGAGATGGCAGGGAAGATGAAGGCGTGAAGCGATTACGGTTTCTATGAAGGATCAGTCTGGGCGCAAAGATCTCTTCAGTGGGGTGGATGATGGACTAGTGGAGAGCCTGTGGAGCAGGGGAGAGGCCTGTAAGGGAGATATCATGGTGGGAGGGTATTACAGTGTATTACATCAGGGTGAGCAAGGGGATGAAGTCTCTGAAGAGCAGAACCTGGTTCTCATAGAGGAGTTTAACCTCCCTGACATCTACTGGAAAGGCAGTGTGGGACACCAGCAATCCAGGAGATTTCTGGAGGACATCAGGAATAATTCTTGAAACAGGTACTGGAGGGTGAACCAGGGAGAGCTATGTCTGCTATTCACTAACAAAGGAGAATGGGTTGGGGATGTGTAAATCAGCAAATGGTGGGGTGGGAGATCTTGCAGGGAGTGAGGAAGGAGACTAACAGAGAGCAGACACTGGACTTTAGGCGAGCAGATTTCAGCTTATTTAGGAAACTGGTAAGTGGAGTCCCAGTGGACACTGAAAGGCAAAGGACTTAAGGAAAGCTGACAAGGTTTCAAGGACAGCATTCTCTAAGCAAAAGAACAGTCCATTCTGGTACTTACAAAGATAGACAGGCATCAGGAGACTCCTTTGAGTAAGCAGTGGGTTCATGGTGGATGTCCAATGCAAAACGTCGTCATACAGAAGTTAGAAGCTTGGATGTGCCATAAAAGAGGAATATAGAAATAGGTAGGGATGGTGTCAGGAAAAACAAACTTTGCCTAGAAGTAGTGCTTCTAAGTGACATCAAGGATAATAGGAAGAGTCTTTCAGCTACACTGATAGCAAAAGATTAAACAAGGAAGTGTTTGCTCATCACTGAATGGGAAGAGTGGATTAGTGAAAGTGGACACAGACAAGGCTAAGATAGGTGCCTTTGCCTCTTTGCAGAATCTGACCCTTGTGCTACAATCTCTATGTTAATAAAATAGGCTGCTGTGAAGAATTCTGTTGTACTCATGATTTGGTTTATCGTAAAATCTTTCATATTTATCTTTTTTTAAAAAAAATATTTGAAGTACTGATGACTGCAACATCTGGAAACAAGAGGATAGGAAGACAAAAAAAATTAAAGATTTGTTAGCTTTATTTTTACTCTGGTTCTCATTCTCTCAACATACTTAATAATAGGAGTGGACTTAAGTTGAAGTTGCATTTCTATACTGGTTGAAAAAAAGAAAGCACAAACACACAGGGCCTTCCCAGTGGTCACTGTGAGCCTCTACAGCTTGTGAGATGTCTTCCACTAAAATAGTTTACCTGGGTAAAGCTCTTTTACAAAACAGGACTTTATTATTTCTCTGCTGAGATGCAACCCTTCAGCCATAGGTCCCTGAAAGCCCACTGACTTCCTTCCACAGAGTTCAGCGACCTCTGGAACAGGACCAGGAGCCCTCAGGAATTGAAGTTGGCTTTCCTAAAAAAATTGGATGTTGTTTTTCCCCTCTCCGAGCCTCTGACTTCTATGGAAGTACTGGAGGACCCTGGTTCAAGTACTGGAGGACCCTGGTTCAAGTACTGTGGACCTGTCCTGAAAAAAAAAAAAATCCAGGATAGCGTGAAATGCTCCTGTTCTGACTGCAGGGAGTCATCTTCTGAGTCCCTGTGCATGTGTGCATATATCCTGAGCTTTGAGAGGTGACTGCAGAGCATGTGCACTGGCTCTCTGGCTTTTTCCCTGAGTGAGTGAGCTTCAGTGTGGGAGAAAAGGGCCCCAGATCCAATAAGTCAGGAGGAAGTGAGTTACTGAGTTAAGAAATAGAGAAGGGAAAATATTTGGCAGATAGAAGAGGCCAAAATGTTCCAGGTGTAAGGGACTGTATGAGAGACAATGCAGAAATGAACAGAAGGCAGAGAAGTCTGAAAGGCAGGAAGACTTGTAAGCTGCTTGCTCTGGAGTACCAGGGATGTTCCTTACTTCTAACCTCCCACTGTTTTTTGAGAGTGAGGTCACCATATTAGAAAATTTCCTAGGACTATGGGCCAACAGGCTTGCTGTGCTAAGCCCATAATTTTAGCAGGACAGTTGTTTTAACAAGACCTTTTCCAGAGTGCAGACCTATTTTCTGAAATATGTTTTGGATTAGTGCGATGGAAATGCATTGGTTTTATAGGTCAGTTCTCTGCTGTAAATTACTTCTCACTTGTAACAGATTTTTATCCCCAAGCAGGTTTAGTCTTTTAACAGGAATTCAGTGGATGGACACACAAGTTGTTCAGTCTCAAAGTAAAAGCTGCTTCATGATGCTGACAACAGTAGTGGACCTTGCTCTAGTCGCTGGATCCTCAGCATCAGTGGGTTGGTTATTCATGCTGCATTGCCACCCCACTGCCAATCCTCAGGCAAGCCAATAGCCATGAATGCCTGTTCTTAACTACAGTTATCTGGAGAAGTCCACCGAGGAGATGCTCTGCCCTGGGAGACAGTGGGAATATCATTGTCCTATGCCCCTTTCTTTCCTAATGTAGCTGTAATCAGACCTTGTACATCCCTCGGAGCTTTCCCTGTGCTGAGGGGCTCCTACCTTGTTGCTCACAGCAGCTCTGGGCAGCAGGAACCCAGTGAAACAGGCTTAAGGGAGCTTCATCCTGAATGTTTAGCTCTGTGCTAACACAATCACTGGTGATGTTTCCCAGGATGCAGGTGGATGGGATTCATCTCTAATCACATGCCTGCAAGTTGCATGGTCTGGGCACATTGCTTGGGCTCCCCCTGCACTGGGGGCAGCAGCAGGAACCCCAACAGGGGACT
The DNA here is from genome assembly GCA_035583135.1 of Lophotriccus pileatus. Taxonomy (NCBI): domain Eukaryota; kingdom Metazoa; phylum Chordata; class Aves; order Passeriformes; family Tyrannidae; genus Lophotriccus; species Lophotriccus pileatus. Next base: position 82,443,906 of record JAWWES010000001.1, on the reverse strand, counting down.
CACCCACCCCAGCTGCCTCTGACTCCTGTCCTGCCACGTGGTGTTGGCTTGGTCGCAGGTGGAGATTCATCTCTCTGCAATCATAGCTCGGTCTGAACACCCAGCTTTAAGCCTAGTATTAAGAAATAAACGTCATAATCTGCTGATGGTCTCTCATCCTCTTTTTTTTTTAGTAAGAAGAGAGGCATCTGCAATACAGAAGGTGTATTTTTGTGGCTGTGGCAGAATTGCACCTGGAAATGAGCTGAGGGACAAGTGATTCACAGGCTCATCCATTACCTCTCAAAAACTCTTGCAACATGTCTGTTTTGGTGTGGGTATATTTTTTGCAGATGTCTTTCAGTTATGTCTTTAGCCCTTTACATTCTGATTACTACATGTCACTCATATTTTTCTGTAAGTAGGGATACTCAGAGTGGGTGGAATTTTTTCATGGACTAGTGAAATTGTTTCCCGAGTCCAGAGGTAGGAGGTTGAAGCTATTTTACTAAATTAAGACAAAGCAAACAACCTCCCCATCCCAAAAAGATGAAGTTCTAGTTTCTCTTGCTTTGAAAGAAAAACATCTCAGCTTCTCTTTAGGAAATGACATTTCAAATGTTCACTAACGTTTTTTAAGAATGAAAGAAAAAAAATAACCTAAGAAACAGGAAAAAAAGGTTTAATCATATGTTTAATAAAGCATTCTGCATTTACACAAATACGCTTTCTGTTCGGGTTAGGAGATTTTTGCCTTTTTTCATGTTTTTTTTTTCATTTGGCCACTGAAGCAAAAAAAAAGCAACTGTGCCCTGAGCTCACAGGCTCATAAGTTTATATGTTTTGAACACTAATGGCCACAAGAAGAACTCAATGTAAATAAGTTACATTTTCAAAATTAATGAGGTCTGCTAATTGAGTTTATCCAGGTAATAAAATCCATCTAATAAAATGTATCCATCAAATATAATTTTTCCAGTTCTATAAAAAATATATGTTTCTTTGCCTGTATATCATCTGTGTGGAGATAATGAATACCTTGTGACATTGGGGTCAGAGGTCAAATCCCAGACCTTATTACAAATCTAGGGAAAATTACTTTTTCACTGACCTATAGTACGACCTAATAGTCTAGGAGGAGTTAAAGGCCAATTGTTCATTCAGCATTGCCAAATAATATATATATAAGTGCATATATATATTTAATAACACTGATGCAATGAAAACTTACTGCTGTAGATACGGATTTACAGCACGTCCACAGGGATTTCTCATGCAGATCTCAAGATGTCAAAAAACAACATAACAGCAACACTCTGAAGTGCATGTTTGAAATGAATGATGACAGACCTTGGTGTGTGGGGTAGGGTTTCATTGTTCCTCCAGTGATTTGCCATAGCCCCAGACAGTGCATCTTTAACAACTCTGAGCAAGAAGCCTTTCTCACACTTATAAGGATGTGGGTTAATTGTCGCTACTTTTGCTGGCTGCAAGGGGACAAATTGTTTGAGGACATTGTTCCATGTGACAACATTGCCAGTTCCAAAGCCTTACCAGGAGATGCCAGCCCTTTGCTGCAGTCTCAGCTGGTGTTCCACTATGTGGGACTGGACTGCAAAACTGAACTGAGGAAATGATCCAGGTCCTTAGAAAAGCCCTTGGAAAGGATTATGAGGAGTTTTGCTTGCTCAGCTCTACAGTACAGCCCTTCACATAACTTCACCAGGAGGTAAAGATGAGTGACTCTCATGGTGTGCAGGACCAGAACCAGAGAGCAGGGCTGGGGTAGTGGTGGCGCATGAGGACTTTGTAATGTCTTAGAATTACACCCTAAAAGGTTACACCAGCCGCAAGTGCTGGCACTATTAAGATAGAAATTTAGATGTGAAGAGTATGCTGCTGCCTTTTCTGTGGCAGTGTCCAGCCCCACTATTATCAGGCCTTCCATAAGAGTCTCATGTGGCCAGAATGTGGGAGCCTTAAATAATCACACACCTTCCACATTTTTTTTCCTCCCTTCTTTCAAGGTTAGACACATTCTCAGCACACAGGTCATTCACATACGTCTTTCTCAGCAAACTTTTCTCCCAGCTCCCTTCCAGCCTGCTGCACAATAACATCTTCCCTGTTTCCTTCAATGGCCATGTTGAACAGGATCCTGTGCATTAGAGCCTGCCCTGATTTGCAGGTCTGCTGCCCCATAATGACTGACAAACAGGCCACAGATTACTTCCATTTTATGACTTGAGTTTAGGGAAATTGAGCATCCTAATTAACCACAGATGTAAGGTTAAAGTGTAGAACAATCTGGACTGGTTTTCATTTAAGTCCTTTTCTGATTCATTTGGTTCCATAAGGGAGGCACAATTAGAAAAAAATATTTTGTCGATGTTGAAAGACATGTGATGTAGAACTGATTGGATTAAATCTGAGTTCATGTGAATTTTGGCAAATTCAATTAGGAGGGGCCCTTGAAAGTACTCTGTGGAAAACCTCGAATGGCTTCACAAACTGTATTTGGATTTTCCAGTCCATAACACTGCATGTGTTGACAGGGCACCATCCCAGCATAATGTGTGAGCATTACAAACAAGTTCCTTTGCTTTGTGGGAACCTCAAGGTCAGGAGCAGAGTGAAACTGCAAACCTGGGCTCATTTGAAGATTCCCAGACTGAGCAAAAGACCAGGTGAGCGTGGGTTAAGGGGCAACATGAGGAAAGACCTCAGTGAAGGGTTTCAAACCGCTTGTGATGGTACTGAAGTCATAGTCTAGGTGTGAGAGCTTTCAGTAACGGGGCTGGCTTTTTTGTCCAATTATTTTTCTCATGACTGGGACAAAAGGACCTTAATTTCTGGCTGTAACATCTACATGTCACCACCACTGAAAGATTTTAATACTTGATTATTAAAATGTTTTGTGAAATATGTTCTTGTGTCTAAAAATGGTAGGTCTGATACTGCTACTTTTTGACAGACATCTGATTGCTCCTGGATTTAGTTCATAACCTTTTTGTGGGGAAAATATTCACAGAAGTACCTGTGTCAAACTGAATCTATTTGGCAGCAGGAGGGGGATTGTCTGAGTTTTGTCCAAAACAAACCTGCTTCCCCCAACCTCTCCTTTCCAAGTAGACGGAAAGAAATACCTCCCTGTAATAGGACTGAAATGGTTTGCTTTTATTTTCTGACTTTGTTTAAGATAAAATCCAGCTTCTGGCTTCCCCTAAGCTACACAGGAATGTGCATCAATTTTAATACTGGTAACATATGTCATCAGTTTACATTATTTTTAATAATCCTTTGTTCTGTCTGTGCTGGCAAAACACTATCACCAGGACTCCTTTGGCGTGATAACCGTTCCGTAGGAACCAACAGACTAACAAGCACAGGCTTGTTTTTCAAAAGCTTTTGTTTTCCTTCTTTTAGAAATGTGATGTTTTGTTACTGATGCAAAATGGATTTGCCTTTTTAAAGTCTCTCTTCTCCTATCAGGCACTGGAGATCAGTCCAAATGAAAAACAAAGCAAAACAATAAAACCGGCACGTTAAAATGGACCCCTGCAATATAGTCAAAATAGAAAGTGAGACGAAGGCTTGGTGGAAGAACCATAGAAGTCTTTGGTTGTTTCCCATCTCTCCCCATGGTGGGAGACTGTCACATGTGCTCAATGGGGGTAAAGTCCCCTTTTGCTGTGGCTAAGAAGCCTCTAGGTGTGTTAGCTTTGCCTAAGCGCTTCAACTGATTTCAGAAGCTTAAGAAATACTCATTGCTTTTTGATTCAATTTACAGAGCTCCTTCTTCTTTTCTTCCCTAAAATGTTGAGAGGAGGGGGGAGGGAAGATACTTCATGCTTTTCCTGTAAACAAAGAAGGCAAAGCCTCCCTCCATGAACCCCTCCCCTTCCTGCCCCCAAAATGAGCAGTCAAAGATACCTCTGGTTGTGACAGAGCAGTTATTTAGGCTGGAGTGGCTGGGGCTGGCTCTGGCTCCTCTGCATTGAACACAAGTTTCAGCCATGGCCAGATCGATGGCTGAGGCTCCTGAGCAGGCTGGGTCTCTTCTCAGCGTTTTTTTGCAGCTCCTTCTGTCCTGTAGCTTATGATGAGGACATGGTTATATCTTCCCTGCATTCAGAGTCTCCAAGTCAAAGCTGTTTCTGTGTTCACCTTCTATCAAAATTTTTGTATTTGGTGATTCTGCCAGCAGCAACAGTTATTTGCATTGACCCTTTCCACTGCAGCTCCCTTCCTCTTTGCATCTACCAGTATCAGCTTGTGGCACTCAAGTTTGTATGTAAATGTGGCAATTCAGCTTGCTGATGGAACTCAGACTCCTGATTTTATTGACACTTCTCCCTTGCAGCACAAATTTCTCTCCTGGAATCAACTCTGGGCTCCTCTAAGTCAGTGGTAATTTTGTCTTTTCCTTTAATCAGTCCAAGACTTCCTCTTTCATTTTCAGATACTATTGTGAATTTTCTCCCTCTTTTATCACCTCTGCCTCTCTGAAACTTTCTTCCTATACTCCTTAAGTTCTCTGTTTCTGTTTCATCCAATGCTCTTCCCCTTAAAAGCTATACTGTGGTTGAAAGCTCTTGTAAGGAAGCCTGGGGAAATTTTCTCTGGAGAACCTTAAAATAATACATGCAATCTTATGCAATCTGGTATACCACAAGGCAGAAAAGGAAATTACACTCAGATCTTTTGTACCATTAGAATTGACACAGAGATTAATACTACAGACTTAGGTGGAATCTGAGTTGACTCTTCCACCTCTCTGAGTTTTGAATGTGTAATTGTGTCTCTGTGAGGAGAAAATGGATGGATTTTGTATGACACAAATATTCTTTCCCTTGTCTGGCCATCACAAACGATAAGACCAACTTTCTTGATACTTCTTTGGAACGGTGCATACAAATCCCATTAACAAATTAAGTGCTATGAGGAAAATCTTCTTGAAGCTTTGCTGCAGTTGTTGAGAAGCCAAGATGGTTCGTATTGCAAACTTGAAAGAAAAATGACTAAGATAGTGATTCCTGTTTTGGAAAGAAATTTTTCCTTGGAAGTGCTTTGGAGGCATGAGGGAGTGTTTTGTTTTGTTGTTGGTTTTGGTTGTTTTTTTGGTTTGGTTTTTTTCTTTTTTTTTGTCTTGTATATGTGCATTGTTTGGTGACATCTTACTGAATTATGGTTTATTAAGTTATTTTTTATTGAAGTACTTTTTTACTTCCTCTGTACCCCAACCAATTCATAATGGTATGGTCTTAGTAAGTTATTACTAAAATAGTGCACAAAATGTCACACAGTTATTTCTTTTTTTTTTTTCCTTTTGCTGTAGTGCTGTTGTGGGATTTTGTACAATTAGCAAATATAAAGCACCACTTGCCTCTTCTTACCATAAAATGACATAGATTTTGAAGTTACTTTCCTAAAATGGCAGCAATGGTACGGGTTCCACCAAAGTCAGTTTCTGCATCAGTTGCCTGGGATTTACAAACCTAATTTTTATTGAGTTGTAGGACTGTAGGACATTACTTCTGAAGCAGGACTGAGTCATTTAGGTGTACTGACAACATCTAATTTTAAGAACCAACTTAAGCCTGTAACTTTAATACTTAGCATCATACAGAGACCATTTATGGGCAGATGCAGCCCATGAAGTACAGCTCTGTTAAAGCAGTATGTGGGAAAATATCTAACTTGAGAACCTTTCCTCCTTCTCTGTAAGCTATTACATCCTATCTAAATACCTTTTATCTCTCTCTGTCTTCTTTCACTGTACAGAATGTGCTTTCTGGAAAATATGCCTTTCAGAGACATTGAGAGAGATATCCTTCCAACTTGCGATGGTTGTGCCTAGGTATGAAGTCCACAAACAAAATTTATCCAGGAGAATGGATAAATCCTGTTTGGAAATGACAGAATTAAAAAAAAAAATCCATTCTTATAAGCACACCAAACCCATGTCACAGCTGACATGGCAACAAATTTCAACACATTTGGTTTTGAATGTGTTTATTTGGTTTTGAATCCTTGTTTATTGGGCTCATTTACTTAGGACAAAATCCAACTCCTAGTCCTACATTTCCCAGCCCATAGTGTGACTTGGTACAATTCTGCAATACTGATTTCAAACTCATTAAGAAAAAAATCTGAGTGTCATATTACTCTGCACATTGCATATGTACATGGAAGCAGCCAATAAAGTCCATGCTTATGCCAGGCAGCTAGGGGAAATTTGCAGCCTTGTTGACACTTTTGAAATGAAAAGGAGAAAAATCTTAACTAGATGTTCAGGACCAAGAACTTTCCTAAAAGTGTCTTGGATTAACTAGTTTGGAAATGGACCAAATTCGTAATTTCCAGGGAACTGGCTAGAAATTTTCCATCAAAGTTGAAAATAAATTCAATCTACATGGAAAAAGATATTGCCAAACTGTTTGGAAATTATTCATGCCCATCCTCTGTTTTCCTATAATTCTCTTCTGACCTGACTCATCCCCTCCTGGAATCACTGGATATCCCTCCCCTGGATTTGTTGGAAACTTTTCTGATCCTTGGCTTTCTATCTGAGAATTTTATTTACAATTTTTTGAGTTAATGTAAAAGTAAGCATTTGTTGTACAGAGAATAAATACTGAAAAGCAATAGTATTTTATATAAAGATCATTCTGCTGTGGACACTGTGCACACAATCTAATAGAACTCTTAGGAACACATAAGGGAAAGGAAATCCATCACTTTGGGGTGAATATCACATGTAAGACCTTAGCTACACTGAGATCACACTATGAAAAACCTATTGTATACATCTTGCATTGAAAACAAAAGGTAGAACTTCATTGAAATAATCATAAAACTATTTTTCCTATACTAACTACAGCTGTGGGGCATGTTTCTATGGAAACGGTTTTCCTTATGTGCTTCTCTATAGCTAAAGGTCTCAAATGGACCTTCTGTCTACTCATTGCCCGTATAAACTGCAGATTCTGTACAATAATCTCTAACACATATCAGCTGAATCTCCTGATATGTGTCAGAAAACATTATCAGGAGGCAAAAACCAGTTATTGCAGGTTCCCATAAATTTATAGATAATCAGGCCCTTAGTGGCAAGTTGGCATCTTAAGTGTAGGGACTGTACTGAGGAGTTTTGATTAGAGGTCATTGTCCTATCCAAAGCTGTAACACACAGCAATGAATTCTGAGGCTTCATCTTGGCTGTACAAAGATTTATGTTGCTTTGATTTGAATAATTTATGCTGCATACTGCATTCTGGATACCAGATGCTAAAAACAATTTGTTCTTTGTTGACATAAGTAAAACACTTGCAAAATTGCTGATTAAATGAGCCATACACCTTAGTATTTTCCTTATTGTAAACCATCACTTAAACTATCATAGAAAAAGATGGCATAAGTAAAGCTGATATTGTTTCAGTGGTATCTGACAGTACAAGCTAGTTGGTAGACAAAGCCACATAGAGAAAGAGCTGTTATTTAAAAACACAATTGCCCACTTTTTTTTGATATCCTCAAATTTTAAGATACTAGTCCATACTGTTCAAGCTGTCTTTATATTATTCACATCCAGAAGCACTTAAATGTAGAGGTATGTAAAGGTATAAATATTTTTATTATATGCCCCTGTACTGATAGTAATCTGTGTATGAATAATGCAGAAGCAGTTAGAGGTATAGAGACTGGTATGTACATGAGTAGGTCTTATTCAGCTCAGTAAAAGGCAATAGGTAATTTTACATTTATTATAAGAACTGAAAGCACTGATTTTCAAACTGTGGGATGTTATTGTTGGTAGGGCATGGGCCACCACTATGTACACCATTACCAGAATAAAACAGTGTTATAGCTACTTCTAATAAATAATGAAACTGGCAGGCAACAACTTTTGAGTCCATGATAGTGCACAGAAAGGTAAGACTCTTCTTATCTCGCTTTATAGTTAAGTGTGACTCTCAGAGAACTGCTTGGGATTCTTCTGGGCTCGACAAAGAAGGACCGTCAGAGAGTGAAAGGGAGCTCTCTCTCTGGGACATGCAGCATGGGCTGAGACTAGTGATATAAGTGAAATAGGACAAATTCCCCGCTTGGGGTGATAGCCTCTTTGTGCAGTATAGCAGAGGAACCTCACACCACCAGCTTTAACTGGACACCTAACCTTTAGATAAGTAAACTTAAGTGATGTGAATGCAGTTCTAATTCTCATTACCCAATACCTTCAATGTTATATTTTAAAATGTGATTAAATTAAAATGTGATTAAATTAAAATGTGATTTAATTTAAAATCAACTTCACTTTTCATCAATTGCATTCTCAGTTTGCTCTTCATGTTTCACTCAGTTTAGACAAAATAAACAGGCATCTCTGACATTTTACATAATCATTTCCTCTTTGTGGTTCCATTCCATGGCACAGGGTTCCTTGGACTTTTTTCAGGGGAAAAATGGTTTATACTTTACATATAGTACGTAGCTGAGAAATGTACATCCTGTGTTAGTGAGCTTGGATCAGCCTGCCTGGGCAGGCACACTGAATTCAGATAACAGGTGGCAGAGAGTATTAAGCAAGGACTGTGTGCTGAAACACAGCTCTGCCGTGTTCAGGAAATGACTGGAGATTGAAGACAATGTCCTGCTTTAATATTGAGGGCAAACTGCGTGCAGGCCACACACTCAGTCCCTGCTGCTGCCACTGGGTGTTATCAACCAGCCACATGTTGGAAGGAAAAGTCCGTGCCATAAAAATGGCTACAGATTTCCTGAACTCACCGTTATTATGACTTTTACCAGGGTGGCATATTCCCAGAATAACCAGGGGCTAGGCTAACCAATTGGGGATCAGGTCGTGGCTTCCTGAAGGAGCCTGTTTGTGGAATAATTCCATTTACTCCTGTGGAATTTCATTACACCTTTTCCTGGGCATTTAAAAGAGGAGTTTTGCTTGTTTATTTCCCACACCTCTCTCACATAAATTTAGCTCCATGGCTTTTGCCATTGTTCAAATAGCTAGGGCTTTTATTTCCCCCAAATGAGCAGTTAGAAATGTGTGGAACCCTGAAAGCTTTGTAAAAACACATTCAGCACAGGGAATGCTGTGAAACGAATAAAGGACTGTGGATGTCTTTGGCTCAAATAAGGGGAAACCTGTGGAATCCTGAGGATCCTGAAAAAGGTAAGTTTTGTCAGAAGAGACCTAAACAAATAGACACACAGGCAAAAAAACCCCAGCTCTGAAAACCAAAACCAAATCCTTTTGGCTTATTTATGCTTTTCAATCATTACCAGACACTTTTAAACCAAATAGTTTATATCAGCCATCTGAGACTACCTCAGACCAATGAAACATCTCAGAAACCATATTATAGGTGGTCTTCATTGAAAATTTAAATACCTTTTTAAAAAAATTAAGAATTACTTACTGGTGAATTACAAGTACAAAAATATTACTGACAAACATTGCAAATAGACGTACTTATTCCATTTTCAGGTCTCATTTGTTTCACTATTATGTTCACTAGTTTAATACTCTTATCTTCGGACTGTTTCCAATAACTTGTGTGAAGTTGTTAAGGACACATGGCCTAACACCTAAACTTCTGCTATACTGCATTTTTCTTCAATTTCTTTCCCTCACCCCTCCCTCCTTTTTTTAAAGCATACTGAAAGTGTAGTTAGACCCTGTGCAGCTGCTTGAGCTTACTCCCCTTCTCCCAGTAGTCAAACAAATATCTGCTAAGGTTAAATGTGAAGAAAATGAATAAGCAAGGAAAATTGCATTAAAAAGAAGGCACTCTGGAGCTGAGCAGAGCAGTGGGAGCCAGAAACACCTCTGGTCCATAGCCTTTTTTGTCCCTGACAGAATTCGATTGTGCAGGAGAAGCTTCCAAATCTGAACACCAGCATCTGCAGGTCCCTGAGTGCTCACCACTGGCCCTGGAGGCCCTGGTTGCCTGAACCCATGCCAGTGGTCTGAAGTCTCCTCAGCTATTGAGCTCAGTCTCTTCTGGTTCCCAGCACCTTTAACACTGGTGTATCACTAGCTAGCTGCACTTCTGCATTTTCTACTCCAGTGAAGAGCCGCCCTGTTGAAATTGTTTGTTTTCATCATTTATAAATGCCTCTTTCCACTATCACTGTAGCACTTTCCACGTCAGTGTGTGTTTAAGCTATCAGCACTTGTATCTCAACTTATCCTTTGAATTATGTAAGAGTTGTAAGGGCTGCCTATCGTAATGTCATCTTCATTAATCAGGCATTTAATTTTGCAGTATATTGCTGCTAGGGGTGAAGAAATGCCTGATTTGGCTTTGGCTTTCACCATAGCTGTTTGCTTCCAGTTGCTACTTTCTGTAGCAGGGATGCAGGAATAAGAATAAATTTCCCTTTAAAATCCCTGTGCCAAATTTGGGTCTATTTATTCCTAATTAGGTGGTATACTATTGCAGCCTTGCAGCAACAATGTTGCAGAGCTCAGGATGAGACCTTATAGGGAGGACAGGTAATTTTATTTTGCAGTAGAACTAGTCTGTCTGGCTCGTTCTGTCACACTGCATACTCCAATGCCCCAAGTCTTGGGTCCACACAGCTTGGCTGGTGTTTCCAGATTCCTGATTCCACCACACGCAGGACAAGAAGTGCAGCCTGCTGACTCCTCTTTAAAAATCCTGGGGTCTTAGAGTTGTGATCATGTTCTGGTTTTTCACATACCCACTTTTAGGAGTTGTCAGTGACTACCCTGTTTCCTCTCTTCTGCCTTTGTATCCCACTTCTGTCACCATTAAGATTTATTATCTCTCATTTATCTCTTCTGATTGCTTTGAGGCTCCAATCCTATTCTGCTCCCCATTTTTTTCTGCTCTCCCTTGTTTTCTGGAACTGAGAAGCTGCACATAGATCTGGCATAACTTCAAGGACCTGCTAGTCTAGGTGCCAAAGCCACATATCTCTTCTACCTTTTCTTTCATCTGGTGTTCTCATATTAAATCATCTTCATTCAGACAGATTTTAGTATTTCTATTACAGATTTCTACACATTCAGGATGATAAAGAACTGTAGGAAAGCTTGGTGGTCTCCAGGAATGATTTCAGTAGTTCTCTGGAGATCAATTCCTTCTTTAAACTTTATAGTGGGGCTCTGGAACTTTGCATCATTCTCAAAGAAATCTCTGCTAGATTGTGCTGGGACCAACTACCCAACATTCAGTGAATCTGCTCCAGTCCATCTGCTTGTTCCTTTGCATTTGCCTTGACTGTTGAGGGGGTTTGGGTGAGGGTTTGCAGTTCTATCAATAACAATGCTGGGTTATTTTTACATGGTTTGAGACAGACTGCAGGTCCTTGATGCTCTGTTCTTCTCTCTGCACAAAAAGGAGACATAAATATATCAAGCATTTGGCATCAGTGAAAGAGATCTGAGTGTGTTTGGCCTAGAACATCTGCTCACAATAACTTTTATTTACTCTTCTCCATAGTCCCACCACCTTGATAGTATAAAATAAAGCAATTAGTATTGCAGTTGCCACTTTTTTGGGCTGTTATATTGTCAAAAAGTGTGTATAATTAATTTATTATTATCTAAATGCTTATTTGCTACCTGTTTCTACACCTGGTATGTCTCCACATGTTTTAAGGAGTTCAAGGTTAAATGTGAAGAAAATGAATAAGCAAGGAAAATTGCATTAAAAAGAAGGCACTGTGGAGCTGAGCAGAGCAGTGGGAGGCAGAACTAGTACACTGCTCCTTGCTTTGGAGTAAGTAAACTTTGCTCCTATCTGGTATCATCTGTATACTTCAGATAGTGGAGAACTAGGTCAGTTTTATACTATGTACCACTACTTGTTGTCTTCAACTGCCTTTAGCTCAAGATAACATTGCTCATTGGATTCATTGAAAAGCATGGCAAGTATGGTTGCAGAGAGCATAATGCCTGAATAAACAACTATATTCCTTCAGTTTTCTGAGGGATAAAAAATCCAGTATTCAGTACTTCCTGCAGAAACTCTGGGGAAGCATCTCATCTCTGCCACACAGGGAAGCATCTCTCCCTACAGCAGGCGAGTGTATCCCAGTCTATATTAGTAAGTAGCCCATCCCAGTAGGAGCTGATCTCCAGAGCAAAATCGTGTTGGAACCCAACACCCATGTCCTCTGCACTCTGGGGAGTTTACTTTGGCCTACGTCTAATCACTTCCTGGGGAATTAACTCCCACTACTGATGGGTGTGCACCAAGTCAGCTCCTGGTACACAGATTCTGGAGCTGCCTGGTAGTCATCAGATTTACGTGGTGAGCATACTTCTGGGCTGAGCCAAAAGGCTGGTGTGGACACATGGCAGTCCCTGGTATGGGCTGGATACAGCATCTTCTTCTTTGGGAGCAGGGAGGAGAAGAGAGGGATTATGACTGGAGGGGGTGGAAGTATTTGTATGGGCTATAGTAGAGACCTAATTTAAGTACTGACATTAGAAGAATGATAGCTACAGTCTTACTTCATGAAAATGTTCTCTGTTAGGGAGAGATGGAATAAAAAACCCTTAACTAGATGCTTTGAATCGACTGTTTGAGGGACCTGCTCCTACCTCTGGGTGTGGCAGTGACGTGCCTCAGAAATGAAAAAATTTAAGTGCGGTGGTACACTCAATAATGTGGATGTCTGTCCAGGTTCTGACCTTGGACTTCTAAATGCAAACAGGGAAATTAGTATGTGAACCCACCCGAAAATTAATTCCCAAGGTCAGACCTTTGAAAACATCTACTGAAGAAGGTAGGCAATTACTAAGTATTTCAAGTATGGTGACACATCTAAATTCATTTCCCACTCACAAATATCAGACCATTCCACTATGAGTGTGTCGCTCCAGGATGGAGTGTATGCTGCTGCTCTGGCACTGGGGCAGGGGTGACACTAGAAGCTTTCAAATTTTACATGGGGAGTTTGTGGCCCGAGTGTACATCAGAAGCATGATTTTGAGCTGTGATTTTTATCATCATAGGATAATTTAGGTAGAAAAGGACCTCAGTATGTCACCTAGTCCTGCTTTAAATGGGGTCAGCTCTCCAACTAATCCACATGCATTTACAACTGCATATGTCATGTAATTCCTAGTGATTTTTTCCCCTGTACAATATTCTTTGATTAATAGTAAGGATAGGTGTAGATCATTTATTATTTTAAAAAGTGTAATTTTAATAAACTGAGAAAACCTTGCTATTTTTCTATAAATATTTCTATAAATTATTCTATAAGTAGCTGTACTTGGAAAACAAATTTCATAATTTTTTATAATAATTTTGAAAAGACCTTGCTTTTGTCATTCTTTATGTTGAAAATGGCTTACAGTAGCAGACTTAACTCTGATATCTTCTGTTTACCTTGGCA
>JAWWES010000001.1:82412383-82430429 GCA_035583135.1 Lophotriccus pileatus | reverse complement strand
TCCTGCTTTAAATGGGGTCAGCTCTCCAACTAATCCACATGCATTTACAACTGCATATGTCATGTAATTCCTAGTGACTTTTTCCCCTGTACAATATTCTTTGATTAATAGTAAGGATAGGTGTAGATCATTTATTATTTAAAAAAGTGTAATTTTAATAAACTGAGAAAACCTTGCTATTTTTCTATAAATATTTCTATAAATTATTCTATAAATAGCTGTACTTGGAAAAAGACTTTGCTTTTGTCATTCTTTATGTTGAAAATGGCTTACAGTAGCAGACTTAACTCTGATATCTTCTGTTTACCTTGGCAAGCAGGCAAATCACATGAAGTCACCCAGTTTGCATCACACATCTACACTGGAGAAAAAACTTGTTAGCGTTGAGCCTCATTACTAATGAGTTGTCTAACAAAAAAAAAACAAACCAGCAAAGTAATGTTAAGAAATGCCTGTTCAGACACCTCTGCCAAAACCTTTCTTTAACTACAGTTTAGATTAGCAAGTATTCTCATACAATTTTTCTCCCACTGGGCCTGTTTTTTTTATAATCACTTTAAAAGTAATAGGAATTGTGCACAATTGATATTTTACATTTCATCCAATCTATCTATTATAAAAGGATGATGTATCTGACCACGAAAAAGCTTGAATACTAGGAAAAGTGTAGGAAGGTTGCCTGGTAATGCACAGATGGACCTCAGAGGGAGTTTTCTTCTCTCTCATTCATATTACAATTCTCTGAAGGACAGTATAATCTTTATATCTCCTCCTTCAAACAACATGAAATCTGTGCCCACAGAGCCCAAATATTTGCCATGGGAAAAAAGAACAACAAAGAAAAAAATAATAGTTCAAACAATTTCAGAAAGTAAGGGACAAAACACAACCATGTTTGCTGTTATTACTATTAAGTTATGTTTAAAATTAATTGCATCTGTGGGCTTCTGGAAAAACAATCATATGAGCTATTACATCAAAATTTAAATAAAGAAAATTATTCAGAACAGTCCATTGAATTTTATTCACATATTCATAAAAAGTAGGAATTAGTCAGTCCTAAGCCTTTATGCATGCATAGACTGTCCAAATTATGAAGACAGTGGTCCTCTCCACTTACTCCCTGCATACCATGCTACATATGCACACAAAGAGAAAGCAAGACTGTTCAAAGGTGCTGGATCCTGCGTATCAGTGGCCAAGGTCTGTGCTCACACTGCTCTTTTTGTGTGTGGGGGATGGAGGTAACCTCTGGCAGAGGAACAGCAACACACAGCTGGTGATGGTAACTTTTTAAACTGTTCCAGCTAGATCTGCCAGATTTAATCTGATCACATGCTGTAATGGAAATAAAAAAGTAATTACTTAAACCTACCCTCTTGAGTGCACTCTTTAATTTGAGGGCCTCACCTTTTGGTGATTTATGAGATATGAGGGACATGACTTTTTGAAGAGCACAGTACTTATTATGGTTAAAGACAACAGGAATTGACAATACACACCACAGTTTGAAATCTGGATACATTGTCTCAAATTGGAGAGGGAATGGAGACACATACATGACTAGCCACTTTTAAAAGTGTTTTGTTCTTCTCAGCCACCTAGCTGAAGGATTCTTGCATCTTCATCCTGCAAGAATGGGGTCCACATCCTGCAGGGGTCCTCTCTTTTTGTGAATCATCCCTTCAAAATCTCAGGAAACCCTCTGCTGTTCAGTGTTTCAGTCTTAAGAAAAGCAGTTATTTTTGGGTCACTGGTGGTCTGGACTCATCTGGCAAGCAGAACAGGTGTGATGCCTCAGTCTTATGGACAGCAACAATTACTAAGTATTATGTCTATTTCCTTGTAGTCTGGCAAGACCTTGTTCACTGAGGGGTAGAGATCCCATAGAAACGCTGTGAAGACACTTTTCTGTATTTGGCTCATGAGAAAAAGATGTGATGCACTGTGTGGCCGAGACAAAAAAAAAAAAAGAAAAAAAAAAGAAAAAAAATAAAAGAGAGAGAGAACCCGTTAAACTTATTATCTGTGTTATGGAAAATGCCTATGGGTCCCAAGAAACATAAAACTACCAAGCAGTAGACACAACAAAAATAGCAGCAATCCCCTGAATTTTTGAGGTGGTGTAGATAAGCAGAAAAATGAAGAGAAAACAAAATGTTCTGTTTAATTCCCACTTTGCAGGTGGGAAACTGAGGCAGAGAAAGATTAAGAAGAGACTTAACAGCACACAGGAAATCCCTGGCACAGCCACAGATTGCAAACCCCAGATATTCCCGGTCAGTATCAGCAGCATCACCAACGCCCTGGTTTTTTTCCACGACTTATCTCCTTCTGGCTTGCACTGTGGCTTTTATCTGCACCAAGACTTTAATGTTACTACAGAGCTGGCCTCCTGATTTCTTTTTTTTCTGTAAATAAGCTTATATATATTAACTATATACTGCACATCATGCCACACCTTAGATCAAAGTGGGCCTCCTATCAAAGGCAAGTGGTTTAACTTCAGGCAGGTTGAGCTGACCCTTCTCCTTCCCCGGCATGACCCTCCTGAATGCTTGATTGAGTCATGGGAAGGACAGTGATGGCTCGGAGAAAGGCCACAATGACCTCTGCTAATATTAACAAGTTTCACTCCCCATGAACACAGCAAGGATTCATTAGCACAGGGAGGATCCAAAAATATATAGGATGAAGAAAATAGGCAAATTAAAGATGCACTCAATTTTGCCTCCTCTAAAACTGATTCCCAGAGGAGTGCAGTCAATTTAACTAGTTTAAAAAGCTTCAGTGTCTAGAGGCAATGTACTTAACTGTTCCCTTCCTCCTTGCACTTTTAGCACCCAACTCGCTGTCTTTTCCTAGTTGCCAGAAGAGTTTATGCGGGTTTTCCCCCCTCTCCTACAGCCAAACATGGGCTCATTGCATGTTTTCCTGAAACCTTTGGCCCCCATCCATGGGCTTGCTTTCACCAGCAGCCAGCCAGCTCTCATCAACCCGCAGCAGTGCAGCTGCAGTAAGCTTCTTTTTGGGTTACTCAAGCCTGGAAAGGTACTCAGGGTATCCAAATCCTTTCATATTCCTCCTGTTGCTCCTTAATGTGTAAAGCAGGAACGTCCCACCACAGTAATCAATTGATGCTTTCCTTCAGCATGGTCCATACAAGGGTTTCCTTGGAACCTCCCTACAGCAGGCAGGCAAACCACCAAGAGCTGATAATCTTCTAATTAGTAACACGGAGTTAGTGAATAACTCATGCTTTACAAATAAGTCAGCACATGGAGGTCTCAAGACCCCAGTGTATCCAAAGGAAGCCCGAGAGAAACTAATTGACATCTGTGGGGGCTACAGGGTCTGTTGGCTGGCCTTGCAGCTCTCCACAGCTGCTCATACATACCCAGAGGAACTAAGGGGAGGCTGCAGGCAGCCAATTTTTAAACAAAACCAGAAACCTCCACAGCCTTGTCAATGGGTGAACATTTGTGTGTGTGGACATGTAGCAAAGGGTGTAAACGGGAGCGTATGGTGTGATTTTGGTGCGCAGTAGCCTAAGTCCTATTTATTTAGCAACATTGAGGACAGAATTCCCCTCTTTAAGGAAAAATAAATGAATAAACACTCTTGCCTCTGATGGTGACTTTCACCTACTGCTCCAAATGGAGCAGCATTACTATGCCATTAAACCTTTTGCTCCCCACAGTTTTTCCTCGCTCAGCATTAAATGAGAACCCAGTGCAGCAGAGGGATCTGCAGATGTTAGCCCTGGTCCTCCACTTCCTTGGGGTGGATATCAGGAGACCCAACCAATTCTGAAGGCCACATCCTTACTTTTGAGCATCTGAGCTCTTATGAGTGAACCCTGGGCAAACCACTGGCACGGCACTTTTTGGTGAGGGGAGGAGGTAAAGTTCAACTGAGAAAAAGGACTGTCAGCTGAGAAAGTAAATCCTAAGGCCCCTTTACTTTGAGCATAGGAAGGAAAATATTTCACTTCTGCTGCTTCCAGTACCAGCGGTCCCACCAGCATCACTCTTTCCACTGGTGCTGGAGGATGCCCCCATTACTTCATGTTTATCCCAGGATCATCATCTCTGGGGGCTTCTTGGAAGGCAGCATCACCCCAGGGCCCCTTCCATCACCCAAGTTCTGGTGGTGACAGCTACTCTAGGCCAGGCAAAGGCTGTGTGGAACCTGCAGCCCGAACACCTGCCTGCACCACTGCTCTCCTTGCAGCACAACCAACAGTGCAGCAGCTTAAATCAGTCATTTCAAAACTTGTAGATTTCACATGGCAAACATGGGGAACCTTTGAAATGTCAGTAAACCACGTGACATAGTTTAAATTTTCCCTGCATTTCTAAGTCTAGTCAAATCTAGTCTTTAAACATTTCTAAATCCAATTCATCCACAGAAAGCCTGCACGCTTGCAGATACTTATCTTGGAAATCTCTTTGTTGCCACAGCCTGGCTCTCTATAATGCACTCTGGTGAGATGGAGAATTTAGTTCACTTAAAATGATGTTACTTTAAGAAACAAGATTGCAATCCTTCAATTGCCTTTGTCATTGAAAAGAAATAAACTCTTTCAAATCCTGTTTAAAGAGGCACAACGCAAACCCCCATAAGCATGTGTCATGACCCACCATGTGTGGTAGGTGTTCCCAAGGGCTGTGTCCTGTCCCATTCACAGGCAGTTCCTGGCATTAAGTGAAGCCAAAGGTGAAGCACACAGGCACAGTATAAGGGCAAACCACAGGGACAGGATATTCTGAGAGTAACGAAACACTAGGGAAATTAGGAGTGGGATGCATCTTAGAGAGGTTTCAATATGGAATTGAGGGGCTGAGCATATTAAGTGAAGTTTGTCATACCATTTATCCCTCTGTTTTTACTCTGCCAAGGTATGGCTTTTGGTCTACTTCCGCTCTTCTTTTTTTTTGTGCTAGACACCGAACTGTGTTGTGGTGAAGGCCAGCTGAACTCAGACAAAGCTGAGGGTGTCTCATCTGGGTAAACATTCCTCCCACTGACAGGTTTGCTGATGTTGTTTCGCTTTGTAGAAAGTTGAGGATGTTTGCGGGAAAAGAGCAGCCTTGCTGTGGGAATGGTGAATCCAGGGAGCACTACTGGCTGCACCTCCTCATGCTGCCTGCCAGGGTGCTAGCCCACTGAGGGGGCCGGAGAGTACAGTGGGGAATTTCATGCCAATGTTAATAAGGTAGAAAGCCAGTAAACCCTTCTTCCCCAAAGAGGGGAAGGCAAAGAGCAAGGGGAAAGGAGGGAGGTCAGATTGTTCTCATCATCAACCCTTTAGTACCTCATTTGGCAAGGACCTTAAAAGCACATCGGACTGCTGTCATATATGTTGTTTGCACCACTTGCTTCTACCCAGAGCTACTGTTCTCCAGCTTCCCACCTCTCCAAGTTTCACCTACAATAATCCCTATCATAAGCACCTCTGCAGAACCCTCCTCTGTATAACACGGGGGGAAGCCCTGCCTGCTGCTGGCCATAGAATGTCTCCATTGTGGCCTCATGCAGGCGCTGTATATAATCTTTCTCTGCCAATATATGTCTTCATGAGCTGCCCCCCCTCCCCCTCCTCAAAATAAAACGACTATTCTTTTCTGCTTTAAGTAGATTTCGTGCAATAAAAAAAATTTTATTGCTTTCAGTAATTGGTATTTAATTTGTAGGCCTTTACAACTTGCAAAGAACAGACTGCTTTAGCTGGAGAGCTGGTCTGTGTGTGTACTATGTGGATTTTATTCCACTGGCACTTGCTTAGTTTACTAGTGTAAAACGATACAATTATGGTTTTGCAATCAGAAAGGCTGCAGATGAAGACCTGGAGAGACGTTATAAGGTCCTGGGTCCAATTTGAAGCAGCAGGCAAGACAATATAATTTTAGGGGGCTCTGCCAGCCTCAGACATCAAAACTTGACTCCTGTTAAGTGTTTTCCATTTTACTGTCAAAATATCAAAGGCTGTTATTTAAACCCAGAGTCTCTTAAACTCGATTTTCTCTTTCTCTCCTTTCCCCCCACCGCTTTTATTCCCTTTAACTACCCTGATAAATGCGAGGTGAGTTAACCTGTGAAATGTTAGCCCCCTCACTCCCCACCTCACCGTGTAGGGGCAATGAAACCCTCTGCATCCCTTAATCCCTTTTTTTGGGGGGTGAAACCTCGCTCCGGCCGGCTCCATTTCCTTCCGATGGCGGCCCGGCGGGGTGGGCTGGGGGGGTCTCTGTGTCCATCGAGGGCAGGGGCTGCAGGGAGCGGCAGCCGGACCCAGGACCAGCTCAGCGGGCACCCGGGAGACGCAGCTCGACACTTCCTCGGGGGAGATGCCGCTGCGACACCCACCGATTGCCCCCCGCGGGTCGGGGCAGGGCTCGGCAGCAGCGACCGGCCTGCACACCTCACCCACACCCGGCCTGCACACGCGGGGACAGGGGACGAGGAGCGCGTCCTCCCTCAGCCTCTGCCGGGCACAGCTGCAAAGCCGCTGCCCCGGGCAGGGCAGGGCAGGGCGGCATCCCGCCCCGTCTGACACGGGGGCAGCGGGGACCGGCGGAGCCCCGGCCGGACCGACGGGCGGAGGAGGGGGAAGGGAGGGAGGGAAGGGAGCATCCCGCCGCTGTCGCTGGGCCGCGCCAGGCCGCGGAGACCTGCGCGTGTCTGTGCGTGGCTGTCCACGCAGAGCTGTGCGGACCGACCTGCCTGTGTGCGGGAGCGTGGGTGCTCCCGCGTGTGTGCGCTGCCCAGGTCCGCGGGGACTTCGGGACCGACCGCCGGACGAGGCGAGCACGAGCGTCGCTTAAGAACACGCGTGTCGTTTCTAACACGCTTTAACTGTGCGGCCCCAGCGGAGCGCGGGTCGGATGGGGACCCGCACCTCCCACCGGCACAGCCCCGCGACCCCGCGGGGCTCCGGCGCCCACCCGAGAGAGAGCGCAGGCCTCCCGCTCTTCCCACGGCGGGGGGCAGCGAAATAGGCAGGCGGGTGCTCTCGGACGTACCTTATTATTATTTTAAAATATACCTAGATTCACTTCTGCTTGCAATAAAGTGGCAAATAAATTATTCCTTCCCTTGAGTATTAAACTACTATCTGATTGAAGTTTACTCTGATGTTTCAACAATTTAATTCTGCTAAGGGGAGGGTGGGAGGGAGATAGCTGTGCCCTTAACAGAAAGAAAGACAGAAATAAATAAATAAATAAATAAACCCTAAATAGTCTTCTGTAGGGAGGAAGTTAATATACTCAATTATTTTCTGAAAAAAGATCATAACATCTGGAAATTGATATCAAATGGTGTACAATCCCTGAGAGACGATAAAATTCCACTGTATAATATTTCCACTAGAAATCTTAATAATCCCATAAATCTTCCTTGTGAATTGGGAAAATGTAACAGTTCATTGAAATACTCATTGGGAAATAATTGAAAAAATGTAATAGTTCACTGAAATATTCGTGGGTTCTTTTCTTTCTTTGGTGCTATTGCTAACTCTGTGCATGTGGGTAAATATTCCTACTTCGTTTTAAAGACATACACGGAATATTCCCTTGAGCGCTGCATACCATAAAAGAAAAATATGCCCTTTTGACTTATTAATCATTATTACAGAGTTCGAAATTGCAGCGTCCCTCGCACATTACTGGAGAAGGCAAACAATTCTCTCTGTGTGTATTTCGTGTTGCTAATTTCAGTACAAACTTTACAGATCTCAACTTTTTTTTTTTTTTCCCCTGAGTTTTTTTTTTTTCTTGTAGAGTCTTCCTATTCTGCTCGAATTATCCAGGGCAACTGAAATCAAGGGGACTACTCACCCATTAGGCTGGCCAACTACACTGTAATTAATTACACACAAAGGCAATTGTTTATTGTAATTCACGCCGTGAATGTTTAATTTTCCAGAAGTAAAAGTAGATGAGAATTTGAACACGTCTAGACTCCTTGTAATGAATATATGAGTAATTAATGTTGCTGGAAAGATCCAGCTTTATATATATAAAAAATAATAATTGTGATAGAGAAGTGATGTTGAGCGCATGTGTGAGTGCATGTGTTTGCCTCTGCCTCGGTGTAGGAGAGAGGAGAGCATTTGTGTGTTTTTGTACTGAATTAATGTATCCCTTTGGTTACGTTGCTAGAAGTCGGAATAAAGACAATTAAGCCTTTAGCATTTCTGTCACACTCCATTAATTACTGTAGCCGCTGCTGTCCCGACCACTTCGTAACATATTCATCAGGTACGATACCCGTCCAGCAGTCTCAGCCGGAGAAGTTGGCTATTGTTAGTTTAAACTATAGCCTTTCAAATGTTCTTTATTTTACTTTTCATACAAGATTGTTTTCTTCTTCTTTAAAAATGTTTTTCTAAAAATAAAACTCAACATAAATGTTTTAAGATTAGACTTGCGGGGAAACAGTTTAATTTTCACCATATGTTGCCACAGCGGTTTGTAGATTAAAAAAAAAAAAAAATCTTTCCACTTAAACTACCAAAAAAAAAGAATCTAATATAAAAATGTATTCTTCCAAACCGTCTCCCTCCTGTGGGCCATTTTATGGCTCTCAAATAAATCTTTAAGGTTGCAAGAAAGGGGAAAAAACAAAAGTACACTGATGACGGAAAAGCAAGTCCTGCCATGATAATGTCCTTTATTAATATTATAGATGTGTAGTGCGCTGGATGGATCAATCATATCCATTCACAATCAGGATTAAGAGAGCCTATTTTAATGAAAATCTATTAGTCTCTCACTTGAGACATGGATGCTGCTTAAATCAATAAACAGCATAAAAGAATACGACACAGGTTTCTAAATTAAAAAAAAAAAATCCCATCTATGAAATGTGTTAAGACGTCTGTAAAATCCTGAAACCCTCGATCGATACTTATAAATATTTAATGGGTTTTTTTAAACACAAATTGAAAACCATTAACACTGCATCCATTCTTATTATTAAAACAAATTGTCCTTGGAATTATGTGCTGTGGAAATGGAGCCAGATTGAAAGGGCATCCTCTGAAATATGTTTACTCGCTTTCATGTAAACCAATAAAAATCTGCAGGAGTCTGTAGCGTGAGCAGAAAGGTTTGATGTACAATGTCCATGATTACAGTCTCTGAATTAATCACGAGAGAGAGAGGGAGAGAGAGAGAGAGAGAGAGTGAGGGAGGGAAGGAAGGAGGAAGGGAGATGGAGAGAGAGGACTCAGTTATCTACTCAACAAAACCTTGCTCTTCAGGTCAGCGCTTATTAAAGCGTGGATTAAAAAGATGATTTTTCTGTTTCCTTATTTACTCCATTTCGACCAAAATAAGCTAAAGCGGGGGAGGGTGGGAGGAAATCGGTTTCGCCCTACGTCATACCATGAGTCAATGTACAAATGTAGATTCCTCTTATAAATATGAAATCCAATACTTTGCCTTGGAAGTGCTTAAAGCCTAATGCAACATTTAAACTCATTCATAATTATTCCTCTGGTATAATTCGCAGTAAAACCACAATGGTCAAGAGGTTCCTTTGAAAGAGGAATTAAAAAATAACACATGGATTGATACCACGCTAAATAAACCCTTCTCTGCGGTACAAGGTCCGGACTGTCTCCTGCCAGTCTGCCTTGCTCGCAGATGCCCCCTCGCACGCGGGGAGGACGCAGTCAGGGGGCGGGCTCGGGTCTGCGTAGGGGAATCAGCCCCGTAGGGGCGGCTGTGGGGCAAATGGGGAGAGGGGAAAGAAGTGGGAACGGACTAAACGTGACAACACTTCTGTCAAGTTAGGAGCCCAAGCAGGGCAGAGGGCTCCTGTCTGGTACGCCGGGGTAGTAGGGAGAGAGCAGGAGGAGGACTGGAGGGCACGGAGCCCTGCAAGTGAGCCGGCAGCCTGGGCTACCGGGGCAACCCTCAGCAGGCCACTGATGGCCCATCCTGCAAGGGGGTACCAGGGAGAACGGAATGGCTTCTGCCACGGCAAAAGGGTACCCAGGGTGCTACGCTGAGCCGGGGGCAGAAAGAAGCTCCGAGGGGCGCTGGCCGCTTTTTAGTTTTGTAGCAGGGTCCCATCAGCTCCATGCCTGCAAGGGAATGGGATTTGGATGGCAGTTCCTTCCCTCTCTTTCTGTCTCTTTCTCGCCTTCCCTTTATCCCTCCCTCCATCTCTCCTCCTCAGACCATTATCAGGAGCAGCAATAAGCGTAATTCCTTTCTGAACCCGCCGTCAAAGTCTGTAGTGAGGTCAAAATTGTCCCCCACTTTTCGCCTCACCGGCAACACATTGTCCTAGGTCCCCGTAAGGCCGCGGGCCGCACGAAGAGGGGGGGTCCGGGGGCTCTCTCCGCCTCCCGCCGCTCCCTGCCGCCCGCTGGGACGGGCCGGGCCCGTCATCCCTCGCAGAGATCCTCGGTGCGCGGAGCGCGCAGTGGGGCTGGGCGCTCCTGCGGGGCTGCCCACACTGCCGCGCCCTCCGCCGCCTGCCCCGCAGGTCTCCGCGGCGTGGAGCGGCGACTGGATCCCCCGAAGGGTTCAGATTTGCGCCGCTTCTTCTTCTTCCTTTTTTTTTTTCCTTTTCTTTTTTTTTAATTTTTACCCCCTTGTTTGTTTGTTTTTATTATTTCCCTCCCTTTCCCTTTCCGGTGCTTTGTTTTGCTTCTCTCTTTCGGAGCGAGTCTGAGACAAGCTCTCCGCGGCTGCAAGGGTTCCCCCGGGCGGCCTCCCTGCTGCCGTCGAGGGCGGCCAGCGGCGGTGGCCCGCGGGCTGCCGCGCAATTTGCGCTGCCGGTGGCTGCCCCACGCCGAGCTGCGCCCCGCGGGTTGCGGAAAGCGGGAGACAACCAGCCTTCCCACCGGGCGGCCCCGCGCTGCCGGGAAGCAGGAGGGAGGCAGGGAGGGGGGACAGGCAACAGAGCTTTCCCCCCCTCTGTCTGAGGAGTCTTGGATTTGTCTGAGGAGGCTTGGATTTCTGCCCCTGTCCTCGGGGGCAGGAGCCCTGGCGGTGGCAGGCGGGGCCCGGGGTGTCCGGGAGAAGCGCGGCCCCGCGCTCGCGTGGGCTGCAGGCGTGGGGCTGGGCACAGGGGGGAGCTGCGGGGAGGAGAGCGGGACGGGGGCGAGGGGGAGGAAAGGGGAGATCCGGCGGACTTGGTGCAAACTCCGGCAGCTCGGGGAAGCCGAAGCACACCGTGCCACTGCGGGGCTGGGGACGCGGAGTCAGTAAATATTTATCCTTGTTTGCTACTTGCTGCGAGGGCGGCAGAGGGAGGCTGGGTATGGTGGGGATGGGTGCTGGTCGACCCGAGGGCTGGGGAAAGTTTCCATGGCGGCTCAGCCCCGGTACGGCGCCTCACCCAACACGGGATGGGGGGCCCGTGTCCCCGCGTGTCCGTGACACCCTAGTACCACGCCACCAGCGTGTGCAACAAACCACCACGAGCCCTTATACACGCGGACTGCATGACAGAGTCACAAGCAGTGTGTCGTCCCGGGATTTTTCCTCAGCCATACGTTACTTCCCCGTCTATCGTTTGCCTCTATTATTTATGTGGTGCCGTGTGATATACATTAGAGCCTCGGGTTTGATTGGCGTTTGCGATGACAAGACCTGTTTGTTAAGTTGTAAGGCTTCCTCGGCTCCCTCACTTGTTAAACGAACTCTGGTGGAAGGATGCCACCGAGACACAACAATATAATAAATGTCAGGGATATCCGCAGTGCCGAGATCAAATGATCAATCCTTGTCCTCTAGATAATCATTTTAAATTCGCACAGGGGGAGATTGATTTTTTTTTAAGCCCTTTATTAATTGCTTCCTCGATTATTATTTTTTCCACTCCTCCTGTGGAGGTGTTAACTCTGGTGCTGGGGGCACCTTTGGATTAATTAAACGTATTTTTAGTGTTTTAACGTTCTGCTAATTTTCAGAGCAGTCCCACACTCCCCCGGAAAAGAAACAATGGCCCCTTGCTCCAACAAGGAGCCTGCTTTGGTTGCGATTCAGAGCAGAGGGTGGCGTGATGATGGGCTCTGATTATCTCAAACTCGAGGGGAGAGGGAACAAGAAGGACGTAAAAAGCCAAACGACTAGAAGGCAAAATTCCACCAAATACTGAACAATCCTTCTCGTTAAAGCCCGAGGAGAGGAGATAGAAATAAATAGCTGGATAGTCGACTCCGCGTGGGGATCAAAAGGTGCGGAGAGGCGCTGGAAATGCCGGCGCTGTTATCTGGAGACGAATTTCAGGCAGCTATTCGAGCACACAGAATAATTATTCGGGGAGTACAACAGAAATAATTGCAGCCTACCAAGAACAAAGTGGGGAAATTATTGCCAGTTCTATGTTAAATCCAGCAGGATACGTCTCGTGGGGGGGGAGGGAGGGGGAAGAAAAAAAGAAGAAGAAGGAAAAAAAGAACCGTATAATTCTATTTGTCGTGTAAAAATCCCCGTGTTAGCAAATTACCCTTCCGCTGCATGCAAATGGATAACTCTACATCGAAATAAACATTTTAGATTCTAATTTTCCCCTACAGTATCTTAAGATAACATAATAACAGTAAACAAGAAAACAGATCCTGCAATGTTAACACGCATCTGAAGAGACCCCCTACCTATGGATACCCCCCACCCCTCTGGCTAAGCAGCCCCCTCCAAATCCTCCGAACACACCGACACGGATCTTCCAGGCACCTCGCAACTTGTTTAGCTGCAGAACACGTCCCCCTCCGCACACCCACTCACCCACCCTCAGCCAGAACAGGCAGCACTTTTAAAACAGCATTTTTGTTTCGCCGTTTTTTTTGACCATTTAATTAAGAGAAATTAGCTAAATAGCAAATCAGGTAAAATTTCCAATGATTACAACAAATGCACATCTCCGGCGTTTTATTCATTACCTTTTTTATTGAACACTCATTTTCTTTTCCTCTTGACAGCGATACACATAATTGCAGGAGCACAGTTATTTGATTAGCTGTGGGTCCGTTTTTACTCACAGTGTTGCCACGCACAGGATGTCCTTACAATCAATTAAGTCTTCCTCGACTTTCATTTCTGCAACCCATTTACAGAATGCAGATACCTATTTTCATGTTTTCCTCTTCCCCCCTCCCTCGCTTTTATTCCTCTCTCTCCCTCTCTCTCTCCCCCTCTTTTTCGCTGTTGCCTCTTTGCCTCCCTAAATCAAGGTGCAAAGATGCCAAAGAGTGATGAAATGAAAAGAAAGCCAATTGCTGGACTGAGGTGGGGGAGATAGCTGCTCGGAGTCCGCCTGCGACTATGGAGCAGTCAGTAATTGCTGGAGACAGGGAGAGCTGGGGGTTGGGCTGAGGTAGCCATGTATAAATAGTGTGATCTCAAATTGAAAGGCATAAATAACAGCAGGAGTGATCTAACCCTATACAGCCCATCTTCTACGTGCAAAAACAGCGTGCAGAGGACGGCCAGATCTCCGATTGAAAACAAGTGGATCTCTGTGGATAAGATCATCGGGCAACCATGGAAGAACTTACGGCTTTTGTATCCAAATCTTTTGACCAGAAAAGCAAAGAGAGCAGCAGCGGCAGTGGCAGCAGCAACAAGAAGGAGACGATCACGTACAGGGAAGTTTTGGAGAGTGGGTTGGCTCGCTCTAGGGAGCTTGGAAACTCTGACTCTAACCTACAGGACATGACCGAGAGCAGCAACCATTGCCCAGTGCATCTTTTCAAAGACCACGTAGAGAGCGACAAGGATAAACTGAAGGAGTTCAACACGGGCAGGACGGCGGAAGGTAAGAGCGGGGCTGGGAGCCCTCCGCTCCGCGATTCCCGCCGGCAGCCCTGACCCCCTTCCCGGTAGTTCCCGGCTTTCCACAGCGGGGGCGAATCGGTCACCGCGGCCCCGATCCCGGCCCCGGCGGGGCGAGTGGGATCGCCTCCTGCATCCTGCCTCCCTCCTCCGGCCACCTCCCTCCCGCAGCGGCGGGAACATACGCTTAGAAACACGTACTCCTGCATGCAAAACGTGAGCGTAGCCATGAAAAATAAGTCACAACTTCAGTCCTGCCCCCCCGCCAGCCCCCATTCACATCCGAAATCGATCCGGTGCGTTAGGCGTTCACTCGCCTCGGGGAAGGGGACAGCGCAGGACGTCAGATGGTTTTGTCTATCTGTATATTTTTGTACGAGGATTAAACTCCCCTTGTCCGGGGAGTTTTAATGCCTAAAGAGACCTATTTTTCCTGCTTCCGGGCCATCGGGATGCTGCTGCTGCTTTTAGGAGAAAGAGGGATGTGGAGAGGCTCTCCCTGAGCATTTTGTCTTGTGTCGGTCAGCATGTCCTACTCAAAGGCTCCGGCCGGAGAGGCGAAGGAAGAGAAGAGCCTGGCTGTGGGGCAGCGGCATGGGCCCGGTGAGACAGAGCATCCCTGCGGCGAGAGCCACCATCGGGCCCGGCCGCCAGGGCCCTCGGTCCCCTGCCTCTCTTCTCACCTGGGCCAAAGCAGCACTGCACTCGGGAGGCAAAATGCCATTCCTTCTCTTAGCGAAAAGAAAATTAAATTTAAAAATATATTTTTAAAGGAAGCCAAGCTAAAAACCCCACACAGGCTCACAGGGAAAGGAGAGAATAAGGAGGCGGGGGGATTAGAAAGTTGAGAAAGTGTCTCTAGGCAAGTTAGACAGGTGGACCTGCCTGGGGAGCTACTGGCTACTTTAGGGTAATAAAACCCAGTTAATAGGTTGGGGAACAACAAGCAGCCTTTCAGCTGTTTCCTACTGTTTGATCTTGTTTAATATAACACTGGGCGATTTAATTTACAGCCCAAACGTTTATTTAATATCCTACTCTTTTCTATCCCCCTCGCTAAACAGAAGAACGGGGTATAATCACATATCCGAATACCCATATTTCTGCAAAAGCCAGTACCACTCAGCGCTGTTTATTTTTCTTCTCTGATCGAGAGACTGCAAAACGAGAGGGTTCAGTTTAGAGGAATTGTTTGCTCAGGAGATGACTTTAAAAACTGAAGGCAGGGCATGCTTCAAGAATTAAAAATAGAATGGGAATGAATAAAAAAAAAAAAAAAAGCCCCTCTATTACTCTTCCTTTCCCCCCTGAATCGAAATTCTGGCTTGTATGTTTAGCTAATCTGAATTATGGAGAGGGGCTGGGGGTGGGGATGGAAGGGAGGAGTTGGAAAGAGCTGAGATGCTTGTGACAGTTTAAATTCATGCCAGGTTTCAGTCTAATTTCAACTGATTCCGGCGTGTGATTTCAGTCCCACCGATATGCTAGTTAATATTTTATACCTATCACAGACATGCTGTAGCCTCGGAAAAGAGACAGCTTTTGAACGCGCCTGATTTTCCCTAGACATTTCCTGGGTTAGCACCCTCGTCTTTTCATAGGGATTCCCCTTACAGGAGAAATGCGAACAAAACGCCATTAAAACTAACCAGCGAAAACCCCCCTCACTGGAGGCCAGATCCTACCCAAAATTTTGTGCAGCCAGTATCAGCACGGAGGAACGATCACGGCCAGGGACAGTTTTCGTTTTGGAAGTGAAAACGAGCGCTTCCTCTTGGGTCCAGCCGTACTTAAGCCCAGACGCAGTTCAGGATGCTCTATTACGTTTAATTTAATTTACAATCTGCAGTTTATCTTTGCATTTTGGGATGCCCCTAAGTATATAGAGTGATATGTGTGCATGCACACATTTTTGTGTGTATACAAATATATGTATGTATATAATACATATGTATTTGTGAGGGAAAACGGATTTAATTCGGGATCGCAGCTGCGACTCCCCCCCAGCTTCACATCACCCAGAAAGTCAGTCATGACAAAAGAGGTAGTGAGAGCAGGCTCGTCCCGGGACTCTGCCGGTGCCCGCGCTGGATGCGCACCCGACGGGGCGCCCCAGGCAGGCAGGGGATCCCGGGGAACCGGTTCAGCCTATAGCAGTGTCCGCTGCTCTTCCTCTTTTCGTTAGCCGGATTTAAAAGAGGGACAGTGCCCTAGGCCTTCTGGAATGAAGGAGAAAGGCAAAATAATAATAATAATAATAATAATAATAATAATAATAATAATAATAATAATAATAATACTAGGAAACAGTTTGCCAAAGCAAAAGAAATCCCCTTCCCCAAGACAAAAAATGGTACTGTTATACCTGCTGCCCCCCTAGTCCTCCTCCCCCTGCTTGGGACAAGCATACACAGCGGCCATCTCCGGTCGCAAACTCTCCCCTAGCCCCGTTGGACGCCATAAAGGCTGTGAGGGTTCCTGCTCTTTTGGAGGGGCTGGGGGGCACCTATGGCCCTTGATTTTGCTGCCCCGTTCAGGGCCGCGCGGGCCGCCACAGGGGTTTCGAGCCGCTGGCAAGTATTTTGGGGAAGGAGGGGTGATAAGCGGGAGAGGAACGGACGGTCTCCGGCCCAAGAAAAGTTTATTTAACGAGGCAAATACTTTCACTGTGGCTTTACCCTGACGGCAGTGGGGAGCTTCTTGCATAACCCTCTTTACCTTGGGAAAAAACGTCGATGGAGAAGCCCCCTTCCCCCACCTCTTCCCACCACTTGAAGGTATCAGGACGCCGGGGGTTTTCCTCCCAACCCCTTCCCCGGACTGCTCGTGCCAACCGGCAGCACGGTTTCCTCCTAACCCTAGAAAGAAAATTAAATTGTATTTATCTATATAGTTTTTCTGAAGTGCTTCAGACATGTAAGGCAGCGAGGCTCCCTTCTTCCCTCCGGCCCTCAGGTGAGGTGCCCCCTGCCCAGCGTGGGGCCTGCAGCAGGGCTCAGCCTGGTCTGGGGACCCCCAGCTCTGTCCCCAGCCCCTCTCGCCCCTCCGGGGCCGGCCCGGGAACACCCCGCCCGCTCGCCGGTTGCCCCCGCAGGTTGTGCTAAGTTTGGGGACGAAGAGAGGGGAGGAGGGAAACCCCCGTGTGAGAGAACTTTGGAGAGGTGTGAGGGGAGGTTCAGTGTCGTTTTCCCCTTCTCCCTCCCGGCAGGGATCTACGAGTGCAAAGAGAAGAGGGAAGATGTGAAGTCAGAAGATGAAGATGGACAGACCAAGCTTAAACAAAGGAGAAGCAGAACCAATTTCACACTAGAGCAGCTGAATGAGCTGGAAAGACTTTTTGATGAGACTCACTATCCAGATGCCTTCATGAGGGAGGAACTAAGCCAGAGGCTGGGTCTGTCTGAAGCTAGGGTTCAGGTAAGAGAAAGGCTCTGTTCCTGGAAATGTCCTCACTTCACTTTCTAACTGCCAGAGGACACTAGCACAGTGTCCCGTTTCATGCAAAGCAGGAAGCTGAAGGCAGAGGCGACACGTGTGATGGGGAAGGTGTTTGCAACTCCTCTGTATCTGTTCTGCCAAATTCCTCTCAGGGTATATCTACCCTTGCCTTGCGTTTCCTAGGAAGCTGGTTTAACTTTTTTTTTTTTTTTTTTGGAAGGGGTATTGGAGGGGTGGAGGAAAGGGGAGACATTACGGTCATTGAGTGGTGATAGTGTTGACAAGTCTCTAACAACTGCATTTTTTTGATTTTTTTTTTTCTTTGCAAACGTGCCATTAACTCTCCCTTAATCCTCACTTTCTTCCCTCCTTTTTATTTTATTGGGCCGTTGTGGGAAAAAAAAAAAAAGGCTCAGAAAACAATCGCCGTGAATACGGCTAGACGGTTTGGGTGCTGAGGGACAGGATTAGCCAAAGCCGGGGGAAAGGTGCCCGCTCTGATTCGCGCAGCAAGCGTATGAATGCATGGCACCCCATCTGGTGGAGGTTCCCCCCGTCCCTCCCATCCCGCTTCAGAGACAGTTAAATGCCAATTAGACTTCGAAATCCTGAAAATAGATCCGGGTGCTACAGTTCTGGGGCCACCAGAGCTGTCTGTTTGGGTGGCTCCACATCGATTATTTTAAAATTCGATTTTCGGTTTGTTGCAGAGGAAAAATACCGCCTCTTCCCCCAAGTCCAGCTAGGGAATGCTTCCACACAACAGACACAGAGATGTCATATTAAAAAAAAAAAAACACACAACAAAC
>JAWWES010000001.1:82383666-82408666 GCA_035583135.1 Lophotriccus pileatus | reverse complement strand
GTATGGTTCCAGAACAGGAGAGCAAAGTGCCGAAAGCAGGAAAACCAGATGCACAAAGGTGGGTTAGGGGTGCGGGCCTGCCGGGAGGGGTCGGCCGCGGACCCCGGGGTACCTTCGTCACTCATTCGGCCCTGTTTCTCCTGTAGGTGTGATCCTGGGAACCGCCAGCCATTTAGACGCCTGCAGAGTAGCCCCTTATGTGAATATGGGAGCCCTGAGGATGCCTTTCCAACAGGTAGTTAGCTTTGGTTTTATTTTACTTTTCCCCAGTAAGCTCCGACCCCCTTTCGTTTGCACGGGAGGAAACCGGACACGTTTACAAGTGCCATTTATATAGAAGTTGGCACGTATTTAAAACAGGCTGTAAAACTTGGTGAAGGAGTCCCGCCCGGCTTTCGGGAGCTCAGCGCCCCTCGGGACCGGGTAGGGGGCCGAGCATGGGGGTCCCGCAGCCCCGGGAGGCACCGCCGGTGCTCAGGGCCCCTCGGCTGCGATGCGATGAGCTGGTACGCGGTCCCAGGGCTGCCCGCACACCGAACTGGCCTCCCAGGGGCGCATCGCCTTTCCGGGGCGGGAAGCGCCCGGGCAAGCCCGCCCATACTCTGCGGGAACGGACCGGCTCGGTCCCGAGTCGCCCGGGGGGCTTCGGTCTCCGCCTGTCTCCGGATAACGCTGCGGGAGAAGGGTCTTCCACCCGATGCGCGAAACCATCAGGGTGAAAAACTATGTGGACCCTTGCGCTGTCGTTCCCCTCTTCAGTGAGTCCCAGGTGGGCTGTTGAGACCTGTCCTTTTTCCGTGGACGAGGTCGTCCCGGAGGTGCGGAGGCTGCTCCCAGATGCTCTGCCACTGACATGGTCAGCTGGAACAGGGGCAGGGGTGGAGCGCAGGTACCGACGCCACTGCGGGGCCCGGGTCCATGCCCCAGTGAGGCGCAGCCCCCAGGGAAGGCCGATGGGCAAAACCGGGACGAGGGAGCTGAAATTCCATCCCGCCTCTAGCCGCTTGTAACTCTCTCTCTTTTTTTTTTTCTTTTTTTTTTTTTTTTGGTCAATTAATAGGGGAATTTTTTTTTTCTTTTTTTTTTTTTTTTGGTCAATTAATCGGGGAATTGATTTTTTCCCAGCCCAAAGGGACCCTCCACCACCTTCTCCGTCTCAGAGACACGTGGAGCTGACAGATTAATTGTATTGATTTTTAAAAGACATATTTGGACCAAAATAATTAAATACATAAATAAACTCTCCCCCATTCCTCCCTGAACCTACCCGGAGCTGAAATCTCTCAGTCAACCCAATGTGTTTGTGTAGGTCGAGAAAGCTCCAAAGCAAACACCAGCCGGGTATAGAAGGAACCCATGGCCAAAGAGTTTTTAGCAAGGTATAAATAAACATCCTTGGAAAAAAAAAAAAAAAAGCACCTGAAAAAAGAATTTTTAAAAAATTAGTTATTTAACACTTGTTGGCGCCCGTGCGTTGGGTCGCATACTATTTCATTTATTTATTTATTTATTTATGTATTTATTTTATTTATTTATTTATTTCATTTATTTATTTATTTATTTAAAGCCATGAGCAGGAGGGTTAAGCGTGTCTCTGGGCCCCTGGTTGAGTGCGGAGCGGAGGTTTACCGCCCTCACTGCGGGGGGGTGGCTCCGCTCACAAGTTGGTCTTTTCAGTCGCCGGGCTCCCCGGAGGGGTCGAGGCGGGGGCCGCGGGGCGGGCTGGGGCGGGCTGGGGGCTGCGCGCCCGTGTCCGTGTGCCCGGGGTGACGCCGTGTCTCTGTCGCCGCCCCGCGCAGGTCCAGGCGCAGCTGCAGCTGGAGGGCGTGGCCCACGCGCACCCGCACCTGCACCCGCACCTGGCGGCCCACGCGCCCTACCTGATGTTCCCGCCGCCGCCCTTCGGGCTGCCCATCGCCTCCCTGGCCGAGTCCGCCTCCGCCGCCGCCGTGGTGGCCGCTGCCGCCAAGAGCAACAGCAAGAACTCCAGCATCGCCGACCTGAGGCTGAAGGCCCGGAAGCACGCCGAGGCCCTGGGGCTCTGACACGCTTCACCCGAGCCCCCCGCCCCACCACACCGCGCCCCAGGTGCCCGCGGCGGGCGTGTGTGTGACCCGCACGGACCACCGCTCTGCCCCCCCGCTCCTCATACTCCTCCTCCCCGGCCGCAGGGCGAGCAGCGAGCGCTCCGGCCTCCCTGCCGCCTTCTTTTTCTTAATTTTTTCGTTTGTATGTTTGTTTCTTCCCCCTTCCCCGAGGTCTGCGAGCGCTCAGCGGCTGCGCCCTCCGGCCGCTTTCCTCGCCCGCTCTCCCCCAGGGACTCGTCGGCCGCGGACGTGCCGCGTGGCGCGGTGGGGACGCTCCGCGGACACATCCACACACACGCGCGCAGCAAACACGCACCCACGAGTCAGAGACTCCTCGGAGGACAAAGTAGGTGGGAGGAGAGAGAAAAGAGAGTTTAAACAAATTCACAAAAAGAGAAAAGAAAAAAAAAAAGAAAGGAAACGATCTCTAAATTATGTTAATCTGTGAACATTTGGGACGCTTTGGATTTTTGACCCTGGCAAAAGTGATCGCTCCGGCATAACGTCATCTGCTGCTGTCAGTTTTGCTACCTTGTGCATGTGTCAAACTAAACACGTTTTGAAGATCAGAAATATATTAGAACGAAACTAAACAAAACAAATAGTAATAATAATAAATAATAAATCCTTGGGGCTGGTCTCCATTAAAGATGACATTTCTTTGTTGCCAACAGTATTATTTCACTGCCATGAATCTCTTCCATCACTGAGGAGCTGCTGCTGCAGAACTGGTTTGAATTTAAATATGGAATTTCAGATCTGAGGCAAGGCAGGTTTTTTTCTTTGTTTTATTTTTTTTTTACTTATTTTCTTTCCTAAAGAAAAAAAAAAGCAGCAATAACAAAAAAAAGTGTGTCTCAAATGGCTGTGTCCTTTGAAAGGAGAAAAAGAGAGAGACTAGAACTTACTAATTGTTAGTGATAACTTGAAAGATGGGAAGAATAAGAAATGCACCTGTTTTGCCAGAATCACCCGAACTCAGAGATGCATTGAGCCATAGAAAGAGGTCAGATTTTCAGTTTTTTTTTTTTTTTCCAAATGCCTGGATCTTTAAATCAAAATCATGCTGTTTTAGAGGATGTAGAAATAATGAATTATACAACAAAGATGGACATATGGTTTTAAGGCATAATACTGATGCAGCATTAATTTTAGTGAAATGCAATTAGGTGCAGTAAAGTGCAATACTGTAAATATTATAGATTAAAAAAAATAGCCGTACTTATTCTGTTAATAACCGATTCTGCAAGAAGCATAACTTAAATCCTTTATGCTCAGACTGGTGCATTGCAGCTCTTTGCCAAAATTACAGTCTGAGTCTTCTGTGAGTGGATAAAGCTGTTTGTATCACATATGGGAAAAGGTAGATGCCATGACTTCTAGTCAAGTTAATGTGCCATATTTTTGGGAAACAAGATGAAAAGCCTGTATGACACTTTCATAATAATTTTAATTAAAAAACCCCAACAACAACAAAACCAAACAAACTAAAACAACCTATAGAAGTGTTTTGTAGAAGTGGACAAGTTCCATAGTTGGCCATTTTAATTTTTGCCTGTGATTTAGACACCAAGTATTAAGCTAATGCTTAAGCGAAGTAACTATGATAAATCCAGTAAGACTGGGGAGCAGGGAAATCTTTTAAATTATATTACCAAAGTGTCTGGGTTTACTGACCCCTCTTCCCAGTTTTACTTTTTATGTTATTCACTTCTAATTAGGTTTGTTTAAAAAAAAAAAAAAAGTTTGAGAGAGGAAGGTACAAATATTGGTTTTGTCTTCATCTAAAGAGCTATTTGTTGCCTTTGTTACCAAGGTCTGCGTTGATGGAAGATTAGCCTCTCAATAGTATCATTATTAGGCCTGCTTTTCATGTATTGTTTAGCAATCCATTGCTAGTTTTGGCTTTTGCTGGTATTTATAAAATGCAAATATTATTGTAGGACAAAAATTCACGGCTAGGATAATTTTAGACACTTTTCTTCTTCTTAAATTTTTGTTGTTTCTCCTTCAAATTCCGATATTTTCTAGCAAACAGACTTTCTGCAGTGTCAAAGTTGTGTCATTTCCCTTCTACCTAGTACATGATAAGTAGTTATATTTTTGATTTGCTAGACCTGATAAATGTTGCCTGCCTTTTTTACCTCTCTGTGAAAGCCTAGCACCTTTTTAAAGCAAGACCAAAATATTAAGGCAGTGTTACTTCTTGCTGAGAAATACAGACCAAATCTCAGGCAATTAAGATTTTTTTTTTGAAACAAAACATTACCTAGAAAGTAAAATGTTATTCATGATGTCGTATGAATTTCTGGCTAAAATGAGAAATATTTGGAGTGATTCAAGCACTCCTAAAATGCAGATCTGAAAAATAATAAACATAACTACAGAGATGGTTTAGGCTATAGAAAGTAACCTGTTGTACTGGATACCCACAGCCTTCGAAGGAAAATTAGATTCGCAGTGTTAAAGATCAAAGGTGTAGAGCTTTCGATTGAGTAAGGGCTGCTTGTTGTCTGTACCTGTGATCTAATTGATACCATTTCAAATCCTCTTTTGAGACCTTAAAAGAGGCTTACGTGATTTTTTTCCTGTCCTGTGCTGGATTTCCACAAAGGAGTGATTTTCAACCTCAAATAATTCCATAGAATTTTGTTGTTGAAACTGTAGGCTTGAGATCTGAATTTTCTCAGCCATCTAAGTGAGGCTGAGAAGTGTTATCAATCTCACAGTCTTGCAGGATGCACATACAGTATGCATCCACCTTGTATGGGAAGGAATAACTTTTCCACATTTACTGTTTTACTAGGTACAAACACAGCAAAAAAATGCCTGTAGATTTGTCTCAGAATCTTTGCTTCTTTCTTGTATTCAAAAAAACATTGGTACAATTCCTTGCTAAGATGAAAAAAGGCTGGTAGTGTAGCATACATCTTTCCAGAATGAAATATTCTTACATTTTTTCTGATTGCTTTCAATGGGTATCTCAAGAACATTCTTGCTCTCTACCACAGAAGGGAAGAAGGTGGCAAGATTTATCAGCTTAGCCTGTTTTGAAGGAGGTACCACAGATTGGCCTGGGGAGAAGGGCAGGGTGTTGCTGTGAATCTACCAAGGTGTTTCATGCTGCTCTTGCATTTCATTTAACGTAAAAGTATATGAAAAGGTGCACTATGTAAGGGTTGTCACCAAAACCAGTTCTGCTTTGCTTATTTCTTGAAT
Organism: Lophotriccus pileatus; assembly: GCA_035583135.1. NCBI lineage: Eukaryota > Metazoa > Chordata > Aves > Passeriformes > Tyrannidae > Lophotriccus > Lophotriccus pileatus. The sequence continues at coordinate 82,403,360 of JAWWES010000001.1, read as the reverse complement.
GGGCCAATTTCATCAGTGGTGGTATAAAAGCTTTGTTTTTGATGATGCATGTAGGTGGCCTTCTCTTCTTGTCATCCTTACATCATTGGGAAGAAATGAAGCATCCTATCTTGGCTACTGTGTACTGGACTGTACTTTTTTCTAAGTGTAAGTCACTGTGGCTCCATTCACCATGTGGAGCTCCAGTGATTGTACAAGTTGAGAATCTGGACCAAAGCATCTACTCCATCTCTGTTAATGTGTGGTCTCTTTTTTGTTTGTTATTTTATTGTCTAATTATTTTTCTTAAGTAGGTTGGAGGTTGAAGATAACATAGTAATGGTCCTGAGGTGCTTATTAAAGTTTAAAAGTGTTGTAATCGTTTTAGATTCTCAGGCATGCCAAGATTCATTTATTGTCTGACATCATCCAGCCCGATCCTTGTGTAATCTTTCATTTGAGAAGAGTGAGATTTCCAAGATCATCAGAACAGCAGCCACTGAGCAGAATTTCCTTGGAGGAGGCCTTCATTTAGCGTATGTGGATTGCTAAAGAATCTTTCTTAGAAGTTCTGTTTGGTATTTGAAAAATAACTTGGACGAATGCCAAATGAATAATGCTGGTTTTAAACCAGTCTATAAAAAAGGCTTCATGCACTACATGGGCCCCTTTATAATAGAAAAAATAGATTCTGTTTTTTTTTTTTCTTTTTTTTTAATTGTCACATAAGCTTAAATGCTTCATTTATTTGTATCAAAATAGCAAATTGACTCCATGGCTCATTTTTATTGACTTGGAAATGTGTGAAAAAAATTATACTGAAAGTTTTTTGCTTAGTAGGGTCATATAGATGTAGTGACATTTTGGTTAATATCATAATAATTAGCACTTATATAATGTTTATTTGCAAAGCACTGTATAAATGTCTATTATTTAATCCTCACCCATTATGAACCAGGTAAAATTATTATTCCCATTTTTTTTAGAAATTAAAGCATATAAATCAAGGGCCAGGTTCCATCACCCGTTGCCAGCACCGAGAATTATTACTTTTGTTTTCGTAATGTAGCAACATCCCCCAGATCACAATCTGACATGAACTTTGTGGTGGTAGACAACTTTCTATGTAGCAGAGGCCCTGCTCCTAGAAATTTAAACTCTGACTTCAGCGCTGGTATTAAATGGCACACTGAATGCGTTTTGGAGTGGCAGAATTTGCCTGTGAGTTATTTCCACAGAACATGTAGTTATTGCCCAATCCTCTGACCCCATATGTCAGTGGGAATTTGGTTTATGGCTCAGTGGGGCCGAGCTGTGTCAGTGTTAAGACTGGAACCAAATTTCTTAGTTCCCGACAGCACGCACAAATTGCTAGGAAACTCTGATTTCCAACTTCCCCTACTATAAATTTTTCACACAGACCAAGTGTACAGATGTCAATTCTTTGCATGCTTTATCTGCTATGTCTTTTAGTCCTATGTTTGCCTATAAAATAATAATAAGACATGATTTTGAATTGACATAACTTTGACACGTTGGGACTGTTGAGTCAAATAAAACAGAGATGTAGTCCAATGAAAGTCCAAGTCCCTAAGGTAAAGCCAGATTATGGATTCTTTTTTTTTTTTTTTTAATTGGTGGCAAAAAATTACGCATGTTTCTGCTCGTTTAAATGTACTAGGCAAAAGATTTTTTTTTAATTATTAAAAAGATAATTTTAGTTTTTGGAGACAGTATTGCTTTGGAGATGGCAGGATTTTTTTCCCCTTCAGTTTAAGGAAAACTTTCAAAGTATGGTAAAAATAGATTACACATATTTCTTATAAATGTGTTTATTTTTATAATATCTAATATCTAATTATTCAGGTGGTGTCCTTGTAATTGCTAATTGTACTCAACTCTACCAAGTGTGCCCGACCAATATGGTTGGAAAGTTTTTGTTTTCCTGTTTAAAATGGATGGTTGAAGTGCCCCACTTCTCATCTGGAAGCAACCTACTCACCCTCTTATGTCGTTTTCCTTCCCCAGTGTGACAGAATTTCCATGGCAAACAAATTTGCAAACAGCTGTGAATAACATGGCAATAGCTTCTCATTTGGTCACTTGAAAATCTCTACTGGTTGCAGTAAGATGTGGTAGGACTAAAGAAGGCCCTGGTATTGCTTGGAAACTAAAAAAAAATTAAAAGAAATGTGGTATGCTGCAGAATGTGATCTCCTCTTCTTAAGAGTTGAATAGAGCCTTCTGCTTTATGACTCATGTTTTTTGTAAAATGGCATCTGTAAGTCACGTCTTTAAAAGGTACAACATGGGTCCTGTCAATGTAAAGTGGTGGCCAATGTTATATTGGTTATTTCTGTTAGCTGGCCTTTCTAGCCAGGGCAGTTGAAGACCATAGGTTTTGTTGTTTAAGGCATTCTTCAAGAGGGATATGATATCAGATATCCCTCAAATTTTGTCTGTTAGACAGATTTGATGCTAAAAGTTGGTGCCTAATTTTAGTAAATCAGCCTAGAAATTTGCTGATTTCCAAAAAATAATTGAAACTTGATGCAGTTCATACACCTTATTTTGAGAATTGATATTTAACGAAAATCAGTTGAAGAATGTAGAAAATATCAGATTTTGAAGCTGAAGATATTTATTGAAAGTCGATACTTTCATGAATCTAGGCTTACGGTATGTGTTAATTACATCAAAGACAGGCAAATATCTCTGTTTCTTTGTATTAATGTATGTGGATGTTTTATTTATTTTTGTTTGAAAATTTCTAAATGTGTATTATTTTAATTATGTTGAGTGTAAATTTGACAATGCTTTGCATTTATTTTTATATTTTAAGAACCTGTTGCTTTTGCAAAAATACGAGCAGCCAGTGTGATTTGCAGTACCATAGCATTATTTTGGTTATATACACACAGTGTGTCTGAGTTTACAGACATTTCAGGGATTGCTAAAATGAAAGAAACAAAAAAAACCCCTCCAAAACCAACTCATCTAAAAGTTTGTAACCCCTTTGTTATTGCAAAAGAGAAAAACAAACAAACAACTCTTTTTTAGGTTTCAGTTATGCCAGCATGCTCCTACATGAATTCACCAGACATGTTGAGTTTCATTTTCGGAGTGTATTATGTTGAATCACATGATATGAATGTACATCTTGTAACAGTGAGATATGAATAAACTTATAAATCTTTGTAATCATGTGTTAATGGATACACAGAATAACTACTACCAAAGGGAATAAGAGTAACAAGGCATTTCCCCATGTTAAAGCTTTTTCTTCTGTATTTAATGCTTTTTCTTTTTCAAGCACCTTACTCACTTTCTCCTTGCAACAAATCAAAGTCGTGCGTCTTACTCTGCAGTCGTTTAATTTCACTTACAGGTCTCTCATTGGCTTTTACGTAAGTTGTACAGAGTAAGTTGTAGCTTAGTGATGGTTAATTAGAAATGACTTTTGCACCCCATCTGCTAGTTTGCTGATTGTGTTTGGTGTCCTATTTTTTTTGAAGAGTTGGTAATTTTTCCTTGGTATCAGGAGGAATATAGTAGCCTTCATAGTGGAATGTTCTAGGGATTGTATTTGATGGCCCTGATCTGTTGTCTGTTCAAATCAATAGGAAAGGTACTACATCAGGCTTTTATTTTTCAGGTGATTAAGGAGTATTTCCTATATCCCTGCTTGTTGATATAATTTCCTCCTATAGTTTTATTCTTTCTATTTGTAATTCAGCTTTCTAATGTTGAAAAGTATACTTAGGGAATCCTCTTGCTTTTATCAGCAGCGGCAAAACAAACTGTGTTGGTTGGAAGTCTTTGCTAGGTTACAGTCTGTAGATCATGTTCTAAACTCCCAAACTAGTCACAAGAGTTAGGTTAGACGTGTTTGAAAACCAGTTTGTTTGACACATAAGCTGCATTTAAACTTCATCAACCTTATGAGACAGGTGGTTCCATATCCCAGCCCTTCCCTCAAGTCCTCCCAGAATCTCGTTATTCTTTCTTATCTGCAGCTTATTGTATATGCTGAAGCCAGAACCTCTACGTAACTTTTCTAACCTTGCATTTTCTGCATTTTTTTAAATCTATTGGAGTTCTGATCTGCAACAGAAGTGGAAAGCAGTTGGTGCAATATTCCCACATCATGATTACTGTTTTTCTCTAAGCCAACACCACAAACTGACATCCTGTTTTTCCTGTCAATAACTATGTAAGAGACAGGCTATTATAAGAAAATAAATTCTTCCTTTTTGTCTCTTAAAGATACGTGGGCAGTGAATGGTTGTCAGTAGCACGTACTGTAAGAGCTACCAGAAAAAATACAAAGCGATAACAGTGCCCTGAAAGATTATCTTCATCAGAAGACTGTCTAAGAGCTATTTATAAACAAATAAGTTTTAGCACTTTGTCTATTCATCTTCAGTTTAGCTGTTGAAAAGAGAGATAAGTTTCTTTGGCAATTTGGCTGTTAGGAAGAGAAATTTATCCTCTTCATTTTCATTAATTAGCATGTTTTTTTTTCAAGTGGCTACTTGTTCTATTGCTTTCTGAAACCATTGATAGTTCTGAGGAAAGTTTCTTCTCTCTTGTCTTTGGGTATATTTTTCTTCTTCTTTGCATGAAAATTTATTTTTAATTAAAAAAGAAATTACATGTTGACCCTATTGCAATTAACGTTTTTGGCTACTGTCTCTAGTTCTCCCTGAATTTAATTAGATAAAAATAAACACAGTAACAAATTCCTCGTGAATTGTCAGTAAAATTTCCCCTTCTTTCTTGAGTAGCTTCTCTCTTAGACTGTTATTTTTTGGACTGCTAACATCTGAAAATTATGAGGAACTACACAGGAAACAGGTCTGAGTATCTGAGTATCTGCTGGCATAGAATACCCATGAACTCTGGAAGTTTTACCATTATATGTGGTTCAGTTATATACTGTCTGCATATCCAAAAGTCCAGTTAAAGTTAGAGAGAAATTTGTATACTCAAATCTGGAGGAGCAACCACAGAAAGATGGAGCTACATTGAAGTACCACATGTAAATTACTAGAGATTGGATAACAGAACAAAAGGAAATGTATGTAATTTCATTTCCCTGAATCAAATACTCAGACTTCATTACCAATATGATTAAGGGTAATGATCCTACTCTTACATTTAATTGCTGGTTTATAATTGCTACCAAGAGGCTATAAAAATACAAGGTTGTATCCAAAAAAGTTGGATCTAAAAAAGGGACTTAATGCCTCACTCTAAAGTTAGACTTCAGAGGAATTTAAGTGCTTAGTTCCAAAACCTTAACACAGGACTCTTGGCTACTTCTCAAACTCTGCTGAAGCGTGAGGGCTGCAGGTCCTCTAGTTCCACATATTTAATTTCTGCATGTGCCTCCTGTTGTACTTGTCTATGTGTCTGGCACCTGACAGATCTCTGTGTTTGGGAGGCTTGCTCCCTTTTTAGCCTGATTGAATTACAGAAAGTAGTCATCTCTTTTATGTTGCTTAACTTCAGATGTTTACAATTAAACAGCTACATCAGAACTTCTCAGTGGAAATAAATAGACTTTTGGTGAGCATATTAAGGTGTGCCTGAGAAGACTAGCTTGGATGTAGCCACCTTCTCTGTAGATGTCTCTCTTTGGACAGACATGTACAATTCCATGACAGGTATCTTCCACGTGCCTCCTTTGTGTGTCCTCTACTGCATAAATGACAGTGATTCCACCACTTTGTTTTCTTTTCTTTTACGCAATGATTCAGTAACTAGTATATTCACACAAGACTCTACAATCTGGGTTTTCCTGCCTTCTTTTGTCTTAGCAGATGGGGTAGCTGAAAAGTTAGAACTGTTGGTCCTGGAGTAATACTTCACAGAACAGATTAGACATGGATCGCTTGGGCATGAGCTGACTGTAGTTGATGCCACTTTGATGGCATAGTAGGCAAATGACCTTTTCTGCTATGATTTTCATTCTAACTGGTTTGCCTACTGTGATTTCTGGTATTTTAGTTAACTAAAGTGCAAATTCTTTTTCTAACAGATTCTTGGGGAAAGGAATCATCTTATTGCTTTCCCTAGGTGGGATTCAGTACAATATTTGAATATTTCCTAAATGTATCAGCTTTTCACAATAGACTTCCTAGATTTCATGAAGTTTTCAATTTTCCTCTCTTCCTGGTTACAAAAAGACCATTTGAGAGGAGGGATTTAGATGTACACATACCCAAAAACATTAATAAACAAATCCCTGAAAACTTGACAGAATTTAAATTGCAACATACATAGCCTTAGAATCTTTAATAAAGCAATCTCATGTGGTTCCATCCTATGTTATCACATACATTCTTGCCACAGGACCTCTGCTTCAGTTGCTCCAGGAGGTAAATGGTGCTCAGGGAGGGAATTGGGACCTGTGAAGAGAATGAGGAGGAGTATTCATCACTCCACATGAGATACCAGTAGGTGTATGTATGTAAACAGTGAAGGAAAAGATGGAAATAAGTGTAATTTTGGCTTTATCATTAGCACAGTTAATGATCATGTAGAGGTGGATCTAGCTTGCTACAGACTTCCAAGCTGATACACTGGAGGTAGTAAGACATTTCCAGGATATCAATGGATGTGTCACTTTCTGTTTTCTGGATGTTGAAATCATAAGACCAGGAGTATGATTTACAGAAATGCTCAGTGTTAACTGTTACAACTTTAATGGAACACAAGTTATTTAGGTTTGGGACTTCAAGGAAAAAGCCAGAATTACATAGCAGTGTAGATTCATGCAATATACCTTTGATTTATTGTCTTATATCAGGCAGACTGTTGTGTCTTTCTGCCTCAGTCTATAAAATGGGTTTAATGACACTCTCCTAATGTGTACATAGGAATGACACTCATGTAGCTTGAACATAGGAAGACTGTGACCATAAATTCATTAATCCTTATAGTACACTGATATACTTGATTTGCAAGCATCAGAACAAATCCCATGAGGCAACAAGTAACTCTGTATTCACTGCAATGTTCAGAGGATCTGCAGTAAATAAAGCATGAGGATAAAGAGAAATATTGGGCAACTGCTGTATTCACTAAACACTGTGCAATGAATAAAGCTAGGGTCCTGTGAAAAAAAAAAAATCATATAATTAAAGAATGTATCATTATTGTATATACACATGGGAGTAGAATCTGATTGCATAGTAAATGTCAGTAATGGCAATTCCTGACTTTTGGCTGTTTAATGAATTAATGAACACTTATTTTTCTCAGCTTTAAGAATCTTTTCCTTCAACATTTGCATATGCAGTGGTCTGTAGTTATCTCTTTTCATATTAAAAATAAAAAGCCTGACTGCATATGCTGTAGAACAATTAGGACTGGGACACTGGACTTTCTGCCAAAGTCTAGACATCACTTGATTCACAAAAGAACCTATATGCCTAGGAAGACAAAGATGGTCACAGTGTCTGAAGCTTACAAAGGACTTGGACAAACGGGCCATCTGAAGGGATGTTAAACTCACGGACACCAAATGTACAGAAGACTCCATTTTATGGGGATTGGAGCCCACTGATCGGAGGGATGGTTGAGGGAAAAGGCTTTAGGGCCTGTTCTGATTAGAAGAGGCAGTTCTCAGCTCACATAAGCTTTCACTGCAGCTTGAGCCTCTGTGTAATATTAAAGGATGTGAAAGGCTCACAGATAGTAACTGTGGGCAAGAAACTCTGCATTCACCTTAGACAAATTTATATTAGTACTTGGAACAGTAGTTCCCAGTCCCCCATTTTTTTCACCCATTGGGATGCATCCTAGTGTAACTCATACATCATGAAGATTCATCATCACTTGTGATCTGGTGCTGGGGCTAGCTCAGAGAAAGGGGAACAGCTGGGAAATGCAGAACCTGGACAAATCTGAAGTGATTTCATTAGATGTGCAAGCTCTCACCTTGGCATTAGGGGGTGAGATGAATTAATGTTTTACCACTGGTTGACAAATGAGGTCTTTCTTCAAGGGCTAATTTAATTTACTTTAGACCATGTTTGCCAAGGACTACTAACATGTGTATGGATATTTGTGGATGAACTGACTTTTCTGCATATCTGAGCCTTAGGACTATTGATCATGACAAAAGTTTGCAGGAGGTGCCAGCCATTATTAATACAGAGAGATTGTTACTGCTCTTCCTTTGGTTACTGTCTTTGCTATAAAGGAAAAGGTGTAGGGTTGATAAAATATTGAACCATTTCTCAGTGTGTTAGAATTAGGATAGAGTCTGATTTTCTGGGAATGTTTATTTCTGGGACTCGTACCTTTTTTTTAGCATGTGAGACTTGCACTTTTACAGGAGCAAATAGCTTTTGTTGACCACTAATGGGCAGAGATATGTTTGCTGGTGTAGATAGATGTCTGTGCCTCTGGAAAGTCCGGCTTGGAGTAGTCGTGGGAGCCAGGGCTTGAACTAGGTTGTTGTGCTCATGGGAGCCTTTCTTATCAGAGGGGGGCGTGGTTCATATATCAGTGCCTTGGCATTGTTTGTCCCTTCATTCTTGTTGCTGAAGAGCTGGATATAGAGTATTTGGAAATGTTACATTTGGAAACAAAACATATCTGGGCCTTGAATGGTGTCTAATATCTTTTCTTTGAGAAGGGTTCAGTGTTTTATTCATGGAGAAGAAGAGAGAGGAGATTTTTAACATGAATTCTCTTCCTGAATAAATTATACACTAGATGATAGTCTGACTTCTGGAGTAATTTTGATGAAGAAGAATAATGGAGAATAAGGGAGAATGTGCTTTTGGGTTAAAATCACTTATATCTTTTAAATGTTCGAATACTAATTCTGTATCAAAACTATATTCTTCCCAAGAACTGAGAAAAAGCAGATTCTCAGGTCTGTTACTGTAAATGTCTCTTTCTGGGCCTCATTCACTTTACCTTAGACTCCATGAGTTTTGCTGTTGTAGAAAGGCATAGCTTTTCCTGGCAAGTGATAGTTTCTCACTGATTGTTTTAATTGCTTTAATTTATCATAGAATCATATAATGGTTTGGGTTAGAAGGGACCTTCAAGACCATCTAGTTCCAACTCCCCGGACACAGACAGGGACACCTTCTGCTATACCAGGTTGCTCAAAGCCCCATCCTACCTGGCCTTGAACACTCGCAGGGATGGGGCACCGACAGCTTCTCTGGGCAACCTGTTCCAGTGCCTTATTAGCCTCACAGTAAAGAATTTCTTCCTAATATCTAATCTAATTCAGTTAAAATCATTGCTTCTTGTCCTGTCACTACATAGCCTTTTAAAGAGTCCCTCTCTATTCTCTTATCAGCCCCATTTAAGTACTGGAAGGCTGTTATAAGGTCTCTCTGAAGTCTCCTCTTCTCCAGGCTGAAGAAGTCTCTCAGCCTGTCTTCATAGAAGAGGTGCTCCAGCCCTCTAATCATCCATAAAGCCTTCCTCTGGACTCGCTCCAGCAGGTCCACATCCTTTTTATGGTCTGGATGCAGGACTTCAGGTGAAGCAAGAGCAGAGTGGGACAATTACCTCCCTTGACCTGCTTCTTTTGGAGCAGCCCAGGCTACATTTGGCTGTCTGGGCTTTGAGCACACACTGCTGGCTCATGTTGAGCTTCTCATCAATGAACATCCCCAAGTCCTCTTCTCAGGGCTGCTTTCTATCCATTCTCCACCCTGCTGGTATTTGTGCTTGGGATTGAGATTGGATGTGGCACCTAATGCCATAGTCTAGGAACCATGGTGGTGTTGGATCAAGGGTTGGACTTGATGATCTCAGAGGTCCTTTCCAACCAGGCTGATTCTATGATTGTCCTAACCCAGGTGCAGCACCTTGAACTTGTCCTTGTTGAACTTCACGAGATTTGCACAGGCTCACCTCTCAAGGCTGTCAAGGTCTCTCTGGGTGACAGAATGAGTTATTTATTGTTGCTTTATTCCTTTGATATGGGTGCTTGCTCCATGCAGAGTCTTGCTTAGTAACTGTAATCCATAGTAGTCTTTCTATAAATAGGCTAAAGTCAGATGGCATAAGTTTTCAAAGTTTTCTGAAAAATGATGACAGAGGTCTGTCACTGCCCAAACAACATGGAATTTTGAAAAAGGAACAGCCTTACTGTTATCATGTCCCACAACAAAGCTAGGTCACAAGCTAGTCTTTCAGTCTCTCAATCTTTCAGTTGGGCTGTAATCTATGAAGTTTATAGGGCCTAGCAAGTCGTATCTTCTTGATCTGGGTGTCTTTATGCTTACATGAAGGAAAAGTAATTCCAGTTAAGATCTGTAAATTATCATAGAGTATCACAATGTTTTGCAAATAGAGTTCCATCTTATGTAGACCCAGATGTTGAAGTCTCTTGCTGGTAGCCACCATCATGTTCTCAACAGTGATTTCTTGTTTGTTTTCTGGTTGGTCTTAGCATTTAAAGCCTTGAGGGGCTCCAGACTTACCTATATCAAAGTCCATGTCTCCCTTGATGTTTTGATTGATCAGTAAAGAATGATTAGTCTAAAAACCTCTCAGTGTATAAAGGCAGCTGCTGTCAAGGTATTTCCTTAGGGATTAACTTCCTAAAGTGGTCCAAAATAGTTCCATCCCTTGTCCCTTGAGGTATGCTGCAAGGCACATCTCTCTGCTTTGTCTCCTGAGGATTGATATGACCTGCTTTTGCTCTGTGTTGCTTGTTGTTTGTTGTTAAAAACCCCAACAAATGTTTAGAATATCCACACATCTTTTACCATCCTATGAAGGCTGAGTACTGCTTTCATACTTCGGTGCGGTTCTGTCCAAGATGCAGGACAGCTGCTGATTTATATCCTCTACACTCCAGGCCCTTGTTTCAAGTCTCAGTTATAAGCATCTGTTATCTTTGCATACCTCCCTGACCATAGTCAGCAGCGGACCAGGATGAAACTTGTATGATGCTTTTTTTACTCACTTTTATGTGCATTTGTGGTTTATTTTTCTGGGGTGTTATTTTATTTTGTCCTTTACTCACCTGCTTTGCATGTGTAATAGTTGACAGAAAAGCAACTCCTGGAAATTTAGTTTCCTCCCTACTGCTAGAAGTATGACATGTTCTCTTTCTTTCAGGGCTACTGCATGAGGCTGCCTTAGCATAGACATGACAAGATTGATCCCTTAGGACAGGCTTCTAAGTTCCTTGAACTGAGTGCTATTTTTGAAAATTGTACACGAGACTTTTGAAAATTACTCAGACTCTCTCTGCTGCAGGAAAACAAGGACTGCCCAATCAACCAAATTAAATTACCCCAAATTCAACCCAGCCATGGAATAAAAGGTTCTTTTTCCAAACATTCAGAGGCCCCAGGACTAGAACACAAGAGGTGCAAGAAGCACACTTTGGAAGGCTTGTTTTTTATATAAACCTTTCCCTGTCCTGCACATCTTGTTAGTGGAACTCCTTATCCCCATGTTTTACACATTGACGGGAGTCCCAGAAAGGTCCCTCCTTTAAAGATTGTATATGTACATGCCATGTTGTGTTTAATAAACTTTTAGAATTACCATCTTTCATGTCACTTAAATGTCTGCATGTTGAGGAAAGATAGGTTTTTATCTTTATTGAGATTATTATTTAAATAGATAGTTGGACCTCCAATATGTGACTGGAAAAGGTGGCATAGGTTAGCTTTTTGTATGTGGATGTAGGACTGAGAAAAAAGTAATGTTTATTTCAGAAAATAATGGTATCTATGGCAACAGATACATGCTGTGTTTCATTGGGGAAACATAAGCAGCCATATTAGAAAAGAAGAGGTTATTTCAATAATGGCTTTTCAATAATTCATTGCACAAATTTTACAAGTCAAGTTAAGAAGTACTGCCATAGTCAAACTAATGAGGATTAAGTTAATTTTGATACTCAACAGTGATTATTCCTGCAATTAAATATTCTTCTCAGGTTATAGTTAAAAAACTGCCAGACAAATATTTCCCAGAGAGGCACTAACAAAAACAAAGTTTGACATTTCTTAAGTGGAAATAGAATGCAAACTTTTTATAGCTGTCCTTGTTACCATTTTATATCCATGGTGTCTCTAGCAGGATAACAAAGATTTCTAACTGCATGTCCACAGGCAGAATGGTTTACAGCTGAATATTTATTTAATTAGTACTTAAAAGCTTACCTAATTTATAAACGTTTGTGTTAGGGGTATGTGGTTCCTACAGGCACATTAGTGGAGTTTCAGTTTAGATTGTTTCTTGTTAATAATTCAAAATAATGACATCTTTCCAAAGCCCTAGGTGTTGTCCCTGGCTGCTGCTTTGCTCGTACTGTATCTGTCTGAAGCTGAAAGTCCCTTTACCCTCTTGCAATATCAACTGCTTCCGAAACTGCAGTAAGAAACATGAGAAAGCACTTTATATCTTTGTTTATAGTCGTTGTAGAGAGCCAAGACTGTGTGCTAATTCTCTCAATAATGACTAATGAGTATAGAAGTTTTCAAGCAAGAAGATGTTGAAAGAGGTGAAATAGCAGAAGCAAGAAAGAAAAACTAAATCAGACCACCAGCATTAAAACCTGACACCAGCAGCCTGGAATTTTCAGGTGAAATTCACTTCAACTCAGTATAGGACATATGCCCGAACAGGATATATTGGTATAGAATATATGCCCCAATTTACTCTTCTAAAATTTCTTTTACTAGCTGGTAATTTTCAAATTAGTAATTGGAGAGCATTAGAAATTAAAGAAGTTATAGGTTTGTACCATTTCACTGTGAAGGGATTCATTAAAGAAGCATGCAAAGCAAAGCATGTACAAAGTGAAAATAAGTCTGGCTCAGATACACATTCTGGCAGCAATTCCAATGCTAAATCCTTGACTGGCTGCTTTCTTTGTACATGTATATTTTAGTATATTTAACCCAAAATTTACATACACAATTTGCCTTTGGAGAACTGGGAAGGTTGCACCAGAGCTCCTGAGTGACTACTCTAGGTTAGGGATCCTTCTTCTTCATCAACCCTTCTGGAAAAAGGAATTCCATTTTATATGCTGGACATACTTCATGGTGAGCGTGGTGGAATGAGGCTTTTCTTCTTTACATATGTGCCCAGACAGTCTGTGAAGTCCTGAAGGCACTAGGAATGTGATTTCTCACCTTATGAAGGATTACACAGACCTGAATCTTCAAGCACCTTCTCCCCAGTGAGTTTTTTATAATAAAGAGTGTTTTCATTCTGAAGAAAATCACCATTGTAGAGGAAGAAGTTGATATATTCAGTTTTTCTAAAGACATAATTTTACCCTCTGTTTCTCTACAAAACCCCTGAGCTAAAATATTTGTTTATGTTTGTGAAGGTAGTATGTTTTTCTGGGATGCTGGTAGGGCAGATTTAGATTTTGTTCAAGTGTTTCGTTATGACAGAAAATTACATTTATATTTTCAATTTACTATTTCAAAATGAACACTACAGACAAAGTTTTCTATCCTGACCTGCACAGCAGCTCTCACATCCCATAGTCTGTTTTTCCCGCATGAGGGGAACTCCCATTGATGTGTGGATCTGAGAGAAGAATTTTGCCCTGAGGGCTCAATTTTGCTCTGAGATTGACATACGCATATCATCAAAAATAGAATAATCTATGCATTTGAGGAGCTATCAGCAGCTCCTGTGCAGTGCTGTTGCTCTTGGAGGTTTCTGACATACTACTGAAGTGTGTGATAGGCTGAGGGGGATCCTAAGTCAAATAGGGTTTGCCAACAATCCCTCCTTCCAAACAGATGAAGTAGAAACAAAGGGTGATCTTTCTTTGTTATTGTAATTAATTATATTATGACAGGCAAATTTAACAAATCTTTTTTTCTTATAAAAATATATGTATTTTATACTTCCTTGAGTAGCTCTCATTCTAGAGTCTCCTCAGACAGGTGCTCAGTCAGGAGATGTCTGGCTGCATGAGGATTTTCACATCCTTCAATATTCTGTGAGAACCATCTGAAAATATGGCATTCGTGACTCTAAGAGGAAAGAGTGGATTACAGTGGACATAAGAATCATGGTTTCACTTGTGGGTAGAATAGTACTTCAGTGCCTTCTTGCTCTGTGGTGTTTGTATATCTAGAAAAAATTATCTGAGGGACAAAAATCATCACCTCTTCTCCTTGCATAGCAAGTCTTTGTGGTCTTTCCACCTGTTTTCCTCCAGGTTTTCCTGCTGGCCTGAATAACATGGCCACTGACCTCCAGTGAGCACAACTTTAGGTGGAAATCAGTACTTCCCATGGATTTTCCCACCACTCCTGATCCCATACTTCCTTCTGCTTTTGTGCTGTTGGTGAAGCTCTGCTGATTTCATCTATGGTTGCTTTCAGGTATCCCTAGGCATCTAGCAATCACATTCTTAATCTAAAATAAGGTTTCTTGCTGCATTGTAGCAGGATGTGGCCGTCATGATCCACTGCTGGGTGGGACTGGGTGAATAGCTGTGGCTCAAGGGGCTGGTTTCCTATGCTTCCTTTCTACCACTTTTTCTACTGTCCTGGTGCCAGTGACAGAATGCTAGCATGGCTACGCCTCTTGAACCAGTTCTCAGGTGTGTGATGCTCAGAACTATAAAGCTGACCTCCACTTGCCTAAACCAGATCTTTATTACAAGAGCAATTTATAAAGATTGTTCAAAAGTGTACAGAATTGGGTCTCTGCATTGTACTAACAAATATCTGTGTCAGCAGTTAGACAGTGCCATATCACAAAAAGCTTTCATTCTGGTTTTTAACTCCACCTATGCTATGATATTCCTTGCTGTTGGAAGTTTTAAAGGAAGGAGGTTCCTTTTCTTGCTGTGTAGCAGGAAGAATGGCTGGAAGCTCTGTTTTCCCTTTGCTGTGATACAGAAAGGACCCTTTCTCTTTGAAAGTGGCAGAAAAAGCAGAACCTTCTTTTCCTCTGGAGAAGAGCCATTTCTACCATGGGAATATACTGAAGAGCAGTTTGCATTATGGCCTACTGGGTCCCTTGCATTCTCCCAGCCTTTCACAGTTCCTCTAAGAACATCAAAAGGACCACTCCAGGGTCACTATACCATGACTAATTCCTGGAATTTGATCATGTTGACTATGTGATATGAATATGGGATTAGTCTAACAAATTGAGTGTTATTCCTTCTGATTTTGTAACTGATGTTTACCAATGGTATCAAAACTTTAATGAACAATACAAAAAGCTTATCTTGTAAATATGGATTATAATACATGCTTGTTTGGAAGTTTATATTAGTGTGTGTTTTTGAAAACAAAGCTCTCTTTAAAAGTATGAATACTTGCATTCAATGCACTAAAGAGATTCCAAAAGTCATGAAATATGTTTTCAGTTGTTACTTGAATCTATGTTCAGTGACCTGTTTCTCACTACATTACCTTCCCGTCCTCACAAATGGTGTAGTGATTCTTATTTGCTGTGTGGAGGTACAATATACCTTCTCCATACTCTCTCTTCTGCTGAAGGTAAACAAGATAAAACCTGCTGTTTCAAACCTTTCAACTTCAAAATGCTTCGCAAACATTTAAAGCTAATCACAACCATATCCGTTATAGGATATAACACGTATTCCAGGTGGGGAAACCAAGGGAGATAAAATAGCATCCTGGGAGAGCACATGAAATGCTCAGTGTTTCAGGCTGCTGAGCATGTTAACAGGCCATATGAAAATGTGTAAGACCTATAAAGAAATTTTTAGGGTTTGCAAATATGTGATTATCAGGGAAAATACTTACAGTATGCCCACTGGGGGTATGGCTGGTGACACAGCTCCAGGAACCTCTCATGTTTCACTGGTGCACAAGTGTGATAGTAGGACACTGATAAAGCACTGGCTGTCATCCTCTGCACATCAGCCTCCTACAATGAAAAGCATATGTCTCAAAGTAGATTTTTGGAAATAAATCATCAGTTTTTGGAAATAATACCTCAAGATCAACAGATCAGCATGTATGTGTCTGAAATATGATTTGATTACTGGAAATGACATAAACGCCGGACTGCACTTGTTTTTGTAGAAGACATGCCTTAAATCTTACGCACTAGTAGATGTAACCCTCTGATGGTGAAAATCACAACTTGTCAAGCTGATGAGACCAGTAATGAAGCATGTCATACTCCTGATGGACACAACAAAATATTGGCTGTAGAAAGAAAAGTCTGTTAGATTTCTTTTGTATTTGTAGAAATTCACATAAGAAAGAAAAAATTATGAAAGCATAATTTTGAATCTCTAAAGCAACAGAAAACTGCCCTGAGAAATCCATCAGGCTGAGAAAAAAACCTAAAACCAAACAAGGCACAAAAATCTGGAATCTTTCCTTAAAATTTATGCGATACAGCTGAGTACATCTCTAGCGGGCACTCTAGAAATCGCTTTTCATTAAATCATATTTTTCCTGCCTTTAGTTTCTTCCATATGTCATAAACCAATATTGCTTTACTCTACTGGTCAGATGAGCCAAGTATCTTTTCCTAGTGGCAGAGGAGACCGCAGGCTGCATCTTGTCTCCCATCATAATGGGATCCACTGTATAGGAGCACTGGAACTGTCACCACTTGGTAATATTGGCTTTACTACACAAGGCTAATAGGCCGATGCTTCCCAGAATTGCTGAGCTGGCTAAGGCTCTGCTAAAGACCATATATGACTCAGGGAAAACCTTCATGCTTCAGAGGGGTCCAGGAAAGTAGGTGAGTGAGGGCAGACTACCATGATCAAAAAACTGCCTGATGCTTATAAGCATCTTGTTATCTGAGGACCATTCCCTGTCCATTTATGAACAATTGGGAGTGAACAAATTGAATGAATTGTCTAGCAAGACTATTGAGGTGGATATCCTTTTGGTAAACCCAGGACTCAGCTGGAACTTTCTGAAGCACTTGTGGAGTTTTTGACTGTCAGCTGCTGAAGTCTTTTTTCCAGGTAAGATTGCCAGCTGCAGACCATCCACATATTTACTAACAAAACCTATTATCTTGCATCCTGCTTTAGGGTTGGAATTCAGGTCTCTACTGCCTGGAGTATGGAATGTGATGTGACTTAGGAAGAGACCATTTAGTCAATGGAAGCAAAAATCTACCTATTGCCCTCAGGCTTGCAATATAATTTTCTCTCACTCTGGCATACGGCATGGCCTATGGCCTCAGTCTCATTAGGACTAACTTTACTTCCCTTCCTGGATCTATCACTTCTGATTATGATATTCAGAAAAATTACTTTACAAGTAGAACAGAGACATAAGACTAATTTTTCAGGCATAGTTTTAGTATTGGAAGGCCATTTAACTTTCCATATTATATCATGTATTTTGGATTTTAACATATTAGGATCTGAGAGCAAGAGAGACAGCTTTTCCCTCCCACTAGAAGTTGGCTTTCTGAACCTCAAAGGTAATAAAACTTGCAATGCTGGTGTCCACTTATCTTATTTGCCAACAGTAGAACGTGTAATTGTATTTCTTCTTTTAGGTCTCTTTTCAGCAAGCTTTTCACTCACCACCCCTTCTGCTTCTGTATCTTTTTACCCTCTCTCTTTGGGCTTAACCTTGTCAGTGTTCTAGTTCATTCACATTGCACATTGCTGGTCAAGGTAATGTGCTTATGGTTATGAAATGTTGACAGATGGCCAAATGAAGCTGCAATGTCATAGATCTCCAAAACTATTGTATTTAGTTAGAAATTTCTTAGGAACCCTCAATACTTTAAATCCTTTCTTGAATGAAAGCTATAGGGAGACATGGTATCTTGTCTTCTGTAAACACCAGCAAGGCTAGACAAAATGTTTGGTATTGATCAAAACCTGAATTCAGGCTCATCTGAGGGTGGGTTGTTCAATGAGCTAAGGCCTGTGCTGCACATATCTCTCAATATGAGTTTCATCACAGAACTTTGGTTAGGGGTTGTCCACACGTGATAATAACCACATTCGACAGTCAGGAATAATTTGCAACTTCTATGCCTTTTGGGAAGGCTGGAACCCAAAACTGTCTTGTTGAGAATACTGCATTATGGAAAGAGAAGGGTGAGATGATACAGTGCCTTTTTTCTTTTTTTTCCTAAAATTGCCAAATCGTCATTCTCCTCTGAAGCTAGGAATAAGAATGGTAATTGTTAGGACCTTTTTTCCCTTCTCCCACCAGAGTTTATACAGGGCTTTCCATACTATGTAGCTCAGTGTCTGCATTTCACAAATTCTTTTAAAGCCAAACTCTGAGAAACCTTTCAGAGTGAAAGCAGTTGACAAAACTCTAAATTTCCTTTTTGTGTCTCTGGCCTATAGCTCCAGACATTTTTTGATAATGAGGAAAGAAACACAAATTATCCAGGTATTTAAACTGCTTATGGTAGATGAGAAAATCTCTGTAGTAATCCTGTTTAGTAATTTAGTAATCCTGTCTCTGCAATAATCTTCAGTCACATTTTCTTTAAAATGGTCCATTGGCAGTAAAAATGATCATGTGCCATCTCAGTTTAATGGCAAATATGTTTTGAAGAGAGTACTGACATTTGGAATATCAGTCCCTTGATGATTTTTGTGGGTCCCTTCCAACTCGGCATATTCTGTGATTTCATGATTTTGCAATTGTGCACATGTGACCAGACAGTAAACTTTTCAAGTTAGGAAAAAAAAAAATTTCAAGCAAGTTTTTATGACTTGAAATGGTGCTGAATATATGGCCATACCTTCAGCCACTGTAACCACAATGCACCTTGAATGATTTCAGTAAAACCACTCTCATTTGGTTTTGTTAAGGACACAATGACCTATGCAGTTCCAACTTGAAACAATCAGCTTTCTCACTCACTCAGGAGAACCTTGCCAAATTCAAAAGGGAAAAACTTTAATACTTTTAAGATGTGAGGGTTTTAAAGTGATGGATTTGCTCAGAGTTGTGAGGAAAAATTTAATCTGACTTCTTGTTTTGGATTAAGAAAAGTGCTTCCAGAGCCCTGAATCTGAGTGAAGGTTGGCCTCACATTGATCCATAATAGCAGCACTTCCCTTGGAATTTCTAGCTCTGCAGGGATTATGAGAACATGGAATATGGAAAAAGAAAATTTGGCTAAGTCAGATCATTTATTCCCCTGAAAGAGTTGAATATTCCATAAACAGCTGACAGACTAGCCCTTATGTGTAAATCCTATTGAATTTACACAGTGAGGAGACCAAAACTGTAGTAGCAGCTATTAAAAAAGCATATGAGTTGTGAACACATAAGATGAAAACTTTTCTATAAATTCCTGTACTATCCTGTAGTATGTTGGTGCTTGATTGTAAAGATTTTAGTGAAAACCAGGTGTTATAAGAACCTAGAAAAATGATTATGATGGTATGAGTTTCTCGGGTCTTTCCACGGGCCTGTTGTCATTGTGGTCTAACTTCAAATTCAGCTTTGGCTTGTTAATTGCCTTAACAAAATCTGAGAGTACATCCTACCCTCTGGCAGAAGCTCCTGGGCTGAAGAAGAACCTTTCTCAGTTATTATATAGATACAGCCTTGTTTCTGTGGTCAGGAGACAAAAAGACCATTTGCAACACTGCTCACTGTGTCAGTTCTTGCAGCAGTGTCAGACCTTTTACAAATTTGTAGAATGCCTATGTATGATACTCATATGGATCTTTCATTTTCACCTGTCATATCAGTGATGTGTACAACACATTCAGACTCTGTCTTTCAGAAATAAAA
>JAWWES010000001.1:82360020-82370595 GCA_035583135.1 Lophotriccus pileatus | reverse complement strand
ACTCCCCGGCTCATATCCGTTATTTCAGGTTTCTGGTGCTGTGTGAAAAACATTCTAGGAAAGGGGTTTTGCAAATTGCAGACATTTCACCTCCCCCCCCCCCCCCTCCATTCTTATGGCTGAAGCAATATGCTTTTTTTTTTTTTTTACAGAATACCTGACCCATGATTTCTGACTTGTGCAAGGTTCCTTCTCATATGAATAGCAAAGTATGAGCTTATCCTTCTTTTTCTTAATATAGCATAGGTGTAAAAATATTTGTTAATCCTGTGCAATTAGGGCATAGAGCAGGGCTTGAGTTGCTTCTCAGTGAAATCATAATATAAATATTTCTTGTATTACATTATGCAATGTGAGGACTCTTAACTAATTCCTAGTCTATCTGGAATGGGT
Organism: Lophotriccus pileatus; assembly: GCA_035583135.1. Taxonomy (NCBI): domain Eukaryota; kingdom Metazoa; phylum Chordata; class Aves; order Passeriformes; family Tyrannidae; genus Lophotriccus; species Lophotriccus pileatus. Next base: position 82,370,202 of record JAWWES010000001.1, on the reverse strand, counting down.
ATGTGTTTTGGCTCTATAATTTAAAAGTTCAAGATTAGCATTTTACTGATGCTTGTTGTCCTGCATCTTGTAAGCTGAGTATTTAAGTTTTAAGAGTAGCATGTTTATTTTTATATGTTGCTGCTAATCCAAACTGTCTGCTAAACTAATCCCTTGTTAAAATGAAATCAAGTCAGCTATTTTAGATTACAAAGTTAAAACAATAGCTCAGCCAGACACTTCACACATCTGTTTTACTTTTCCTGAATAGGTATGCAGCTTTTCTTACATTCTTTCTCAGCAAAACTGCCACCAATTAGCTATACTTTTCTTTCATTTTTCTCTTGTGACCTAAGTCTTGTTTTCTCGGTTCTTTTGCTGATTACTTTTGAAATGCTGGCTTTTTTACATGTTTGTTTTCTTTCTCAGTAATACATTTTAAAATGGATAAAAATTTCATGCTTATTACTTGTTAATATGTTATCATACTCTATTACCCAAATTCGGACCAGAGGTAATTCCAATGTGGGAAATGCCAAAATAATACATTCTTGGAGATGAGATCTTAGACAGATATGGAAACCCAAAGTAGGCTTTGATTTACTTACAGTCTGCAGGAAATGAAGCATTACCGTCAATGTGGTATATAGAGATTTTAACTGAAGATAACTTTATTTCCAGCTTTACCTGCTGCTTTGATTTAAAGTGTTTTTCACATCATCTAATTTTTCATAAGCTTTCACATGTTTAAGGTTTGAATTTTCTTAAGGGATTGTATAAGTTTTCATTTTGTGCAGAATCCTCCCTCTTATTTAGTGCATTTGCCAAGCACTTTAAAATTACATCAGGTGAGGGTTGCTCCAGCCTCCAGCAGCCAAGAATGTGAAACAATGGGGTTTACCTCACCACTTTTTAATAAACTGCTTGTTGGAGTGGTGTTCTGAGATGATGTTGCTGCTTCAGCCAAGGTAACCTTCAGTTCCACTCTGATTTGATATAATTTTCTTTATTCAGTTGTTTCATAATCCCTTTTTGAAAGGTGGAGAAGAAGAAGAGGCAGGATGACCCCATCTCAGTCCTATATTTAACTTTACATCAACCAATTGAAAATTTTCAGCTGAGGAGTTTTCAGGGCTCACCTGCACCAGAAATGTGAGTGACTATGCATCATGAAGGGGTGGGAAGAGTTTTTACTTCCTTTCTACTGCAGGGAAACTAAGGCATAGAGAAATCATATAAGGTAAATTCAGATTGCTTTGTAAATCAGGGGTGTAAGAGTCTGTAACACTCTGTGATGTGGTCAGGAACTGAAGCTGGTCCAGCTTTTCTCCTTGAGCTTGTGGGAGCCACATCTATGTACTGAGAACAACTGTCCTCTCAGAATCCCTCTTTGAGGGTAAATGCCTCATGCCACCGAGCACTGTTCCCCTGTGAGTGCTTATGGGTACACATTCCCATCACATTCCAAGAAGACCTTTTAGCCCCCTTGCCCAGACACCCAAACACCCTTGCTGCCTTGAATGATGATATGTGGTCTTTCATGTTATTAATCACATATGCATACAGGCTTTAAATTTTACAGGATCTTAACAAGAACATGCAGTTGCAGCCTTGGACCCAGCAATAACTTTGCAGTATTCACACAAGCTCCCACATGAGGTGTGAAAACACTGCTTACCTTCTCAAATGTGGGTCAGAAAAGCAGGGCCAGCTCTCAGCCAGTGCCTGGGACTGCAGATCCTCCCTGTCAAAGGTCTCCATCTGCTATGTTATCTCCTTAGCAGCGATCCCGCAACTGGCTCTGGTGTGAAGTCAGACTTGTTGGCTCCAATCTAGCCAATACACTGGGGTGGATAAGACAGGAGACTGCATCAAGCTCATTATTCTTCTTTTTCATGAAGTCATGAAAACCCTACTGAAATCATTAGAGAATGACCTTGATATATCAATGGTCTTTCTTTAAACCGGGATGACAAGACTGTGTATTTATTCTTAACTGCTGTCATTTGGTGGAAGCAGGAGAGAGGCTCTAAGTAAAGTCACTAAGAGGGACAAATACCTCCACAAGGAGGCTCAGTTAGTCCTTAGTGATAGGTTTGATGTCATGTTTCATGAGCAAGTAGCCAGCAATCCCTTCTGGCTGCTGTGTCTCAGTGTCTAGCCAGAGTGGCTGCCCATCACGCCAGACAAAAACTGCCTGACACGTGGTTAGATTTTTCTCCTTCCTAGATTTCAGGTGTCTTAGTTGGAGGAGTGACTTCAGAAAATCAGTGGTGGCAAAGTGATCACTAAATAATGCTTCCTCCCTCCAGACCTGCACACACCCACAGGTTGCAGTTCCTGCAGGCAGAAGGGCCAAGTAGTGCCCTGCAGGGCTGCAGAAAAGTGAGCCAGTGCCACCATAGATGCAGATGGGATCACCCTCTTAGTATGTTAAAGCTGAGCTTGACATTGAGGACATGTGGAAATCAGCAGGAACTTGCCTGTGTTATTTTTATAAATTTGCTACTGCATGTGGAGACTCTACAGCCTGGATCAAACTCTTGACATCACAGCTCCACTGGCACTCCAGCCCTTTTTAGGCCATGTGTCTCTCAGCACCCTGTGTCCTTCTTGTACTGATTCTCTAAATCCTGCTTAGATCTGTTCCCCAGGAATGGGAATCACTGCCTTCTCTCCTGTGGACAGCTAGATCTGAGCTACTTGATGTTCTCTCTATAGGCGATGGAAACAAATAAGCACTTATAGGATGTGGTTCATATGGCTTCTGTTCTTGGAGGAAATGAATTTGGTCTCATAAATGCCCATTTTCTTTTCATCAGCTTTAACAGGAATTTATGGTAGCTTGCTCTGACACAGATTATCTTACTTCAGAAGACAATCAATGCTATTTCAACACCCTGAGATGTGAAAAACACTACACAACTCATCTGTAATGACGTTTTTTGTGAAGGATTGGAAAAGCGCGTAGCAAGTTAAAGTGTGTAGAGTTTTGTACACCTGGCGCACTTTCTGGATGGGCTACTATCTATTTAACTTTTATGCCTGTTCTGTATAGGCATGTTCAGTCCTTAATGAGAAGTGCACAACTGGATCATGGTATTAATAATTTGTCAAGCCTCTTACAAGGGGAAGAGGAATATTTCAGCAAGTCTGCCATGCCCTGTTCTATTGACCTTCTCTGGTAATCAACAAAAACAGCAAATAAGAAATAGCAGGGAGTTATCTCCTCAGCTTCTGTTAACTCTCTTGCTGGAGAGAAAGATATTTACCTAGCTTAATAAGCAAGCACATGGTGCTACTGCTATGAAGAAACAGGTTTTGAGAAAGACTGTGGCATTTAGAGGAAGCTACCCTCTGTCTTCTAATCAGATTAGTTTTTTCTGTGCTTATTAAAGCTAATGTCCAGGTACCTCTGGGAACTACAGCAAAGAGTTTCTGACATCATCCTGTGACCCACAAATACATTGTTCTCCTAGAATATGTCCTGCATGTGATAGTTACACATGGACCACACTGACCAGGTGTTACACATGTGATAGTTACACACTGACCAGGTGATGTCCTAGTTATGCTTTTCTTGTAACACCCAGTGAAAATTCTGTGCTGTTTTGTGTTAGAATAATGTGCTGGATTTCTGACATTGATGAAAACAGCTTCTAATATGCCATTTTTAAAACTACTGTGACAAAATATTAACCTCGATGGCTGGCATATGTCATATTTATAGCATTTTGTACTCCCTTCTTAGACATTTCCATTGTTCTTGTAATACAGTTTTAGATTACCATAACCTTTGAGTTGAAGGATAGTGGACATAAGAAATTCAGTGACTCTTGTAGTCTATTTTTAAAATCTGAAATCTTTTTCACTTTTCATTGTATCTCTTTTTCAAGTCTCTCTGTACCTTGATGATTTTCAGTGCTGCAAGATTTGCTTTTTTCACGTGTGTTTTCCCCCAGGCACTGCTATACGATAGGTAAGTGTAATTATGGCTTTCTAAGATGCAGTATTACAAGCAAAATCAGAAAGATATTTTAGAGCTCAATTTCTGTTAAACAGCTGACCTACCTAAGTATGACAAAAAGGTCTGTGATAACACAGGCAAGTGAATAGGTGAAGTAGACAAACCTCCAAATCGTAAACTAGAGGCCTTCCAACTGACTACTTGTCTCTCCAGGAAACACTGAGGCTATAACTAACAGAAATGGAGAATAGACAACCAACATTACCCCAGACTTCTCACAACTGGGCTTCATGAGGGTTGTCAGCAAAGAATGCGCTATAATAAATAGTTGGGACCAAATCTGTGACTGCAACCTGGCAGTGCTTTGCATCACCAGCATGCCATTTAAGGAGCTGGAGGTGATCCTGCCTGGTAATTTGTTCTTCACGTTTTTAACATGACGGAGTGTGAGTAAGTATCTGAGGCACCAGTATCTTCACTGAGCTGAGATGTACTGTGCAACAGTTGCTTCTCAGAGGCTTCAAGGGAGGCATATTGCAGAGGCAAGCTTGGTTGAAGGCAACATCTTTCATCTTGTCCAAAACTATAGAGCTGAATCCCCCTTTTTTTTTTTTTTTTTTAATTCATTTCTTATGTTTACTGATTTGTTGGTCCTTTTTAAACCAAGGAATGTTTCTCCCTTAAGTTTTGCTAATTGACAAGCTGAAATTAATCTGGAGTTTTTGCTCAATCCTGTCCTCTAAACTAAAAAAAAAAAAAAAGAGAGCAAAAGACACTCTTTCTGAGGAGAAGAGGACGCTCCATGTGATGGGGGTAGGGGAATAAGGAGGGAGAAGGAGGAGGAGGAGAGAGAGTTGTGCAGATTTCCTGCCCACACTTCAAAAGGGGCTCTCTTCTCCTCTATTATTTCCTTTCCCATTAGCTTCACTTTGTTGGCTTATGGTTCCAAAATGCACCAGGAGTCAACTCCAGTGCAAACCTGATATTAAAAACTAACAGGCTAATGCCAGGGAAAACACACTCTGCTCCTGGTTTCAAAGACAGATTTTCTTTTTTCATAAGTGCAGCCATGCTTTTCTAATAAAAATTCATTAAACAATGGTTATGAAAGATGAAGGGTGGGGGAGGGGGAAGGGTTATAATCAAGTGAGTCCCTTTGAACTCACTTGAAAAAATACAAAAGCAAACAATTGAGCTGTTAGTGTCACACGTTTCCCTTATGAACAGAGAGGCTTATCCAGGTTTGCTCACAGTCCAGAGAGTAAAGATGAGTTAGGCATCTTATCTAAACTTCTCCCTCTGAAAACTGTAGGATTTCTGTTCTGTAAGCATGGATGTGGAGGCTCTTTTGTGTTGCTTCAGTTTACATTATTGCGGGTCTAAATGGACCTTGTAGAGACTGCTTAATTCATTTATGTAAAGTAAAAACAAATGTAGAAGCCCTCGCTATTTTTTATTGTTAACATCCCATTGGGAGGCAGGAGAGTAAATATTTTAGAACTTTAAAGCAATCTACTTAAGCTTAATAATAATGCTGGGTTTCAAGTAACAGAGAAGAGTACAAGTCACTGGAAGATCAAAGATTATGCTGAGTTTTATAGCAAATCTGGGCAAAGATCTCCTGGGAGGGGTAAATCTTCAGAACTCTCCTTTCCCAGTCTTTCATGGTGATCATTTGACATCTATGGAACAAGAAAGTGAGGAAGTGAGAATTCAGGCAGTTCTCCTGTGTCCAGAGAAAGAGGAGGCCACAAAACTGAAGGAATGCTGACTTTCTGTCTACTTTGTAGCTTAAAAATTATAAATTGAAAGAAAAAAAAAAAAGAGAAAAGGCAAAATAAAAATAAATGTATCAGAAATACCTTTCTTTTCCTGGGTCAGTTTGTAATCTCATGCTAATTGAATTTTGAGTGAGTCATCTCTAAATAAGATTGCTGACAATTTCCCTGGGTTTATTTATGTTAAGCGCTTGTGCTTGTCAGCAAATTTTTCAGAATCATTTTCAGAATCATCTGTTGAGAGACACTAGACACTCTTTACATTTTTTGAGCAACATTGTCCCTTTCATCTAAACAAGAAGAGGAGAGTGCTACACTTTGGGCCATGGGCATGATTGCACATTAAAAAAAAAAAAATAAAAGGAGTCAAAAAAGGAACACCAAGCAGAAGAGCTGATAATGAATGATATCACATAACAATACTGTCATATCAGGTATGTGTGTCTGTGGATGTATTCAGGGGATTGATATTTAGAGAGCATAATCAAGAATCTCTAACATAGGAAGAAAAACTGGGCCACATTATTTTCCCATGGCTGAAAAACTTTCCACTGGCCTGGCTTCCAATTATGAAAACACTGGAGTCCTCAGCCATTACACCAAAGCTTGTAAATTTCCTAATGAATATTTAAAATAACCCTATGGAGTTTTTTAATGTTAATGCATTTCAGCCTTTGACTAACACGAATATCCTACAGGGCTGCCATCGTGTTTAGCTACATGGTTAATTCCATTCTTTTCTTTTAATGCTAAAAAATAGTGCCAGAGGAAAAAAAAAATAAATCTTTGCTTCATCTTCTCCTGGTGTACATTTTATGTTTTGTTTTGTATGGTTTTTTTTGTTTTATTTTGTTTTGTTTTGTTTTGTTTTTTTCCACAGTGAAGTTCCAGACACAGAGCAGATGCACTCAGCCAATTCCTTTCTAGGCACTTACAACACAAAAGCAAGATGTGCACTCCCCCCACCCCCCAAAAAAAAGCAATTATTGAAAATCAATACCATAATAATGGTGAGCAGCACAGTGTTTTTTCCTTGATAGCCAATTATGAGCAATTTACTAAAGTTGTCAACTCATGGCAAAACAAATAGTGTTAATAGTATAGATTTCATAAAGACCTATCTGTCTTGTTATTGCTGCAGTCTGAGCGGTGTTCCAAGTTCAGGCTGGTAATGGAGCAATAACTCACACAGCAATGGAGAGAGTACCATCACCAGCACTGGTTGCCTTTGGAGCAGGGGGACTGAGCACTGCTGCCATGCAATATGTCCAGATGTGACTCCTTCCCCATAAATAACCACAGGGTTTTTATAGGAAGGTAGCAATTTCTTATGTGTTTCTGGGGTGTTTTTTTGTACAGTGCGATAAACCGCTGTGATATTTTGAGAAGAACTGTGGGACTGTGAAGTTAATGCTGTATTTTTGATTGCTGATTTCAGGCCTGAATGCAGGCAATGCAAGTTTGCCATGTGCCTGAACAGCATCTATCACAACGGGAACTTCTCAGCTTCTCAGTGCTACTGGCATGCCAAATTATGAGTCAAAGGAGTATAAAAGTGATGTTAATGTAGTAGATGAAGAGCTTGGTATCAAATCAAACAGACTTCTTCCTGCTGATGACAGTGTTACTAGGAGAAGTTCTGCCAAATTGCTTTAACTGTGGGAAGCTGTCTCTCATACATTGCATGAAACATAACAGTCTCTGCCTTCTTGAGAGGAACACGGAGCTGATCTTGACACCGCACACTTGCAAATGAGTTCTTACAAAGCAGGGCCATGTCCTGGTTTTCTGTGACAGAAAATGGCAGCAGGGAGAAGGTAAGTAAAAACCTCTGTGGATCTGAGGTTTTACCACCAGGGCAACTTTCTTTCTCTGGTCTGTGGGAAATTCTGAGATGTTAAGGATATTCATGTGTGGTCAGACATGCTGTGTACATCTGTACAGCTGAGTTTCCCAATGAGTGTTTTAATTCAAACCCTTAAAAGTGTGCTAATGGGTATTCTGATGCCAGCCTAGGGCATGCTGAGAACGAGACCCACCTCATGTTTGACCTGTCCAAGTGGCCCACGTTCCTGCTGAAAGCCCTGGGAGAATGGGAAGGAAGGACTGTGCTGAGCACATGCCCACCCAGGCTGAGCTCAGCCTTTGATTTTGAATCTGGACTATAAGGCTGGGGTCCAGCCCAGATGATGGATGGAAAAGCCCTTTGGGGCATGGGACTTTAGTCCTACGCTCAGGTTTCTTTGAGTCTTAGCTCAGCTGTCCACCTCTCTAGGAAGCCACAATTCCCAGTCCCAAGCTTTGCTTCTGTGTAGGTGCAAAAACAAGGTGTGGGAACGCAAACCAGTGTCAGCAAGTGTTCCCTCCTGTACATATATGAAGGACACTTGTGCACAGAGAGTTTTCAAGCTGTGTCCATCCTCTGGTCTCTAAGAAGCACATAAATGCACCATAATAAGGTATAGCTTTAGGGAGCAGAGGAAGAAGAGAAATGAGGCTTCTTGTAAGCTCCTACTCTTCCTGCCCTCTGAAAGATGTGTGTGTTTATTTGTTATTTAAATTGAGTTTCCTCCTTTTTTATCCCTTCCCTGCTAAACACTGGAGGAGTGACACTAGCCTCTCACTTGCAAGGAGCTGGCAACAGCTGTGTCTGGTGCAATGTCTGCCACACACATGTGGTGCTCCCTCATGACAGTCTGGTGGGAGTCTGAAGGCAGCAGCAGCAGCACTTGCTTGCAATTTTAAAACACTGATTTGCTTTCCTGGGCTTTGGAGCAAGTGCATGCTCTACTCTCCCTCCCTAAGAGCAGCTGTCAGTAAAAAAGGGGTGTCTACATTGGGAACCCACCCCAAATGCTCCCTTAAGCTGCCTTGTCTGCTTTAATCTGCAATCTCCTTTCCCACATACTGGAACAGCTGCTCTGCTGCAAACTCCAGCTGGTGCTCATGGGGTGCCTTAAAAGCCTTAAAATGTTTCTCTGCTGGAGACTGTGAACATCTCCTTTGCCATAATCCCATCTGCGTGTGGCAGGGGTGGGAGTTGGGATCTCAACTTTTCTGGACAACTTGAGCAAGAAAGTCTTTCTGGAAAATAAAGGGTTGATTTTTCTTCTTCCTGCCTACTCTGTTTCTAGCTAAAAGGAGCCTGGTGAGCAAATTTTAAATGCCTCTTTAAGCCTTTGCAGATCTCACTAGCAAAGGAGAGGAAACTGGTTTTCGAAAAATAAAAACTAGCCTGTACATGGAGGAGAAATTGGAATCAATTTCCATGTCAGGTTTAAGGTCTGTTTGAAAGTTGAGGTTTGAAGCTGAGAAGCAGAATCAGGTATGGTAGAGACGAATCAGGGCACTCTGTTTCATGAGATTTCTTCACTAGCAGACATAAATTCAAGAAGCCTATGCTGGTCTTAAGCAATTTCTACCATCTTGGGTTGTGTACGAAAGAGAACTGGAGTTCTCAGAGCCTTGTTGTGCTGGATTTGTTCTGGCACTGAAACAGAAGGGGAAATATCTCACTACTTAACAGTGAATGGGTGGATGTGGGAATTTATTTAGCAGATCAGAGCAATCTCCACAGCCATTTAAAGACATGAAGTGAGGGAGAACAACTTTTTTCAAGTGATTTTGTAGGTAAAGCTTAATGAGATAATGTTAACAAAATGTGGCCGACATGCTGTCACTAGTACAGCTCTTCTTGAGCAAAGAACCAAATGATCTTAAATTGATCGTAAGTTGTGAAAGACAACAGATAGTTTTGACAGCAACAATAGATTTATAAACTGAAGGAGCATCACCAGTGAACTTTGCATTATTATCAATGCCATTGATAATGTCATGACCAGAGCACCGAAGCAAGCCCAAGTGATGAGTAGCACAGCATAGCAGGAAAGTGGTTCACTAGATCTTCCTTTCCACACACATACTAGTGTAGAGGGAATGTAGAGGAAGCCTCATAAGGAAAATACAAGGCCAGAAGATTGAGAAAGGAAATGCCTCATATAAACATCCATCAGTTTGGAGAATGGTGTTGTTACTAATCACTAGTCACTAGACACATCTCTATCTACTAGATCAAGGATTTTGCTACTGTTTTTGTGTAACTCTGTGTCCCTGCTACTTGGCTAAACCCGGATAGTTATTTTCCAGAACCCCTATTTCTGGAAAATGGTCTTCGCCAGAGAAGGGCTAAGAGTCTTTCTCTTGAGACTGTTTGCCTGAAAGTCAGGGGGCTTATTGCTGATCCTTGTAGACTGATTCTCTCTGCATCCATGTGTCTAGGAGAGTTGTCCCTCTTGGCTTTTCTCTGTGTCTGCTGCATGACATTATAACGAATATGTTGTAGTTTCCATCTGTTGTAGCTGGGGTATCTGCCGAGGTTTAGCAGGGGTTTCTCCGGAGGGGGTCCTGGAGGCAGCTCTGTACAGGTTCTCAGGGCTGAGACCACCCCCCCCCCCCCCG
>JAWWES010000001.1:82333167-82359920 GCA_035583135.1 Lophotriccus pileatus | reverse complement strand
CAGCTGGCCAATGCAATGAGACAATATAATAACCATGGCAATACAGGAACCAATGATAGACGAGTTTACAAACTTCCCAACCCCGACACGAATATTAACAACATCTCACTCTGTGCCCCTAATATAAGTGTCATAAATTAGTAGCGTAGACTCATTTTTCCTTCTGTAGCCTTCTCTAGATGGCAAAACAGAATATAAGCCCGAATTAGATGTTGTGAATGGTCCTCTGGAGCAGCATCTCTCCCTCTCTGTTGCCTGCAAGTTGGCTCTAGAAAAGTCACACCCTGATTTAGGTGCTGAGTTCTGGTGCCTCATGTTTGCAGGCCAGTGTGAGTAAGTGTCCTCTGTATGTTGTATGCTACAAACACCATCTCATCAGTGATCTGGTCTGTGAAAGGTTATTGCTGGTAAAGGACCGTTTGGAGAAAAACAGCACTAAAACTCTTTGTCTTGAATAATTTATTTCATACCCTGCCTCTCTTCTGGTGTGTGAATTGTGTGTTAATAGCTTGCAGTTTTCTCACATTTGTTGGTTATTTGAAACTATTGTCAGAATAATTTCTATGAATAATTCTTGATCTGTAGGTCTTTCACACTCATTTCACTGGGATTATTTGAAAACTGAAATTCATCTTTCAAACTGAGTTGGTTTTTATTGGTCTCATAGATCATAAAATATATTTCTTTTCACAGAATTGACTGTTGAAAAATAGCATGTATTGTCCTATGAAGAAAAACATTTGGGTGCATGATGAGCAAATCTCATCTGTTTGTAGGATCTATTTGGTTTGTTTAAACTATCATTCATAGAAACAGCCACAGTATTAGAAAACTCACCATTTTACCTAGCCCAGTCCCCTGCAATCTCATGTAATCATGTAGTAATTCAACCATTTCAGTATTGATTCAAATACTTACAGTTTTTTAGCCTGTAAATTATCTGAGAAGTAACTCCCCTTATGCTTTTGATCAACTTGCAAATCCTGAAAACATTAACCCCTTTCTTGTGGACATTTTATTTCTCCTACATCTTGTTGATGTTGCATGTAGAAAAGTCAGTGAGAAGGAGAAACATGGAATATAAGAAAGGTAAGATGTAAGACTGGAAAGAATCTCAGGTCCCTGCCATCACCAAGTCTAGGCAATATTTTAAAGAGGAAAAGTTAAATATTTATAAGCCTTAGAGAACAGTTTATTTTGGATTAGTTTTGCATATGAAAGTTTGGGTTGGTTTCTTTTTATCTCAGGAGGCTCTGTTGTGCCTGTTAGTCACTTCTCTGCAGGAGTACCTCAAGGAACTTCCTATTGCTTTTGTGAGTAAAGTGCAAACATTCATATCGGCTGTCTGTTTCTTGTCCAGAAGTGAGACCACGTGTGGAAGTCCATTTTAATATTTAAGGGATTTTTTTTTCATAACAGCAGTACCATGCTCTACGGCATATTCTTCTCATTTGCACTGGAGAACTGTTTTGTTTTTATGTACATCCCACAGTGTAAAAGCAGACAGACGGACACTAGGGAATGAGTTCTTGAGATACTTCTCTATTAAATTATCTTCTCAGAATCAGCCAAAAATAGTTGGAGTAGTAATGGTGAGTGGCACAAATGATAATGCTAGTGAATACCAGCATGACAGAAGGCCTTTTATTCCCACCCCCAAAACGCTTACCTTTTAGTAACAAGCAAAAAACAATTCAGTATCATCTACACCTCATCCAATTTAAATCCCATAAATCAATTTTTTTGAATCCCTATTTAAACAACCAATCCAGACTCTTGGTTCTGTGTTAAAAGTAGCGAGGTTTTAAAGGTTCAGTGCCTGTCTTTCAAATGTTTTGAAGCCTCTACCATAGTAACATGAATGCTTCCACTGTGTACCATGGATATAACACTTCTGTGTATACTGCTCGTCTTGTCTAGGTCCTTTGAAAAATATTTTCCCTAAATGCAATGTTACAGTACAACAGAGAGACTTTGGGATGTGAATTTTAGTTGTTTTTGTGTTCACCGAACCCCAGCAGATGGCTGGCTGCCCAGTGCAGCCAGAAACAGGAGGTTGTGGCAATTCTGTTCCAGAAATATATTTGAGCCGCAACATGGCATGCGGTTTGCTGAATTAGGTGAATAATACTGGGGGCATACATTACCTGCTGTAGGACGCCAGGACATCATAGGGCTGGAAGGGATCTTGGGAACTTGTCTGGTCCAGGCTCCTTTCCCAGGGTGGGTCCCTGGTGCCTGTCTCATTGTGGCGGATGTTTATCTAGCTTGCACTGATGCTAATGCCACAGCCTTGCTAAGCAGTCCATTCTGGTTTTCCATGGTCGCTGCTGGTAGAAAGTGTCTCCTAGATATAACTTGAATCATTCCATCTATTATTTCAGCCCACAATCTTGCAAGTTACCAAACACAGGCATGAGGAAGTTATTATCCTCTTTTTGCAGGAGAACTTTTACACACTTACTAAGGAGACTCTTAGTAAGTTTCTTCTCATATTTATTACTTAAACATTTAAAGTTCCTTCAGTATTTCTTTCATTTCAGTTTGTGTCCTCTGGATACTCATTTTTGTTCTTCTCTCAATTATACCTTCTTGCAGGGCCCGAATAATGGACTCTTGTGGAGACTTGCTTATGAACGTGAAAGGAACTGGAAAACTTCATACATCTTTTGAACAGTGTTTTTTTCTTTATATACAGTACATGGCTTACTTCCTTCAGTAAGCCTGATATTGCTAATTTAAAGATAATTCCTGATAATATTAATAATACACTTCTAAATTAAACCATTGCCAGTTTCTATCTGAGTGTATTTGAGTAGCTTAGCTGATACATGGCCATTTCATTTTATCTTGCTGTACCTATCTTCTACAATATGTTACCAAAAACCTTACAATTTCCTTTAACTGCGTGAGCACAGCTAGGCAGAATATTCAGTATAGGTAAGGATATGAGCTTAACTTCAACAAGTACAACATATATTTATTACTTGAAGAGCTTTCCTCTGTGCCACAGTGAGGAAAAAGATGGTTTTCAATGTCTTAGTTGTCAGTTTGCTTTCATCATGAGGTTCTCATAAGGTCTGTCCTGATTATACACGAGGAAATCCCATACTGTATACAGGATAAGGGAGGCCCACACACAGTGTTTGCAAATGGAGGTTGTGACCTGGAGAAATAGGGAGTGCTGTTTTGCTGTTTGTGGCCACAACCCCATCAGGGCTGGAACCAGACAAGTTGGTGGGGTGGGCTATTCAGCTGTCTGTACTATGGCAAATATTTGAACACCTGCAGGGACCAGAGAAAAGGAGATCGTCTTTTTCAAGACTTTCTATTCACATCCAACTTGCAGCTTTTCTAGGCATTACACTAAACACAGACTAATTAAGCGTCAAAACAGAACAAGAGCTTCCAGCACAAAGAAGACTCAATGTTGTGGGTGAGCTTCTGGAGGCAGGATGCTGAGTAGGTGTCAGGAGCCCTTGGAGCCTTCCTTGCCTCTGCCACTGACCAGTCTCCTGACCTTCATTCCTCTAATCATCTTGCACGTGAAAATTAAGACCTGGGACTTTCTCTTGTTCCATGTTTGAGTAGTGCTTAATAACAGCCTGTACATACTACTGTAATATAAAATACACTAATAAACTTCCCTCAGACACCTGCTGGAGAGCCGTCCAGTAAAAAAATGGGAAACAGTGATGTAAGATGCAGTTTGCAATATCCCCGAATAATTATGCTGCGAAGATGTAGTGACCATGGATAGTTCGCCATATAACACAGTATATCAGCTACAGAAGAAAATTATGCAAGTTTCAGAAATGGGAGAAAACTGCAATTAGGAGATCCCCTTGAAAGTAAACTGGTCTTTAACTATCTGCTGCTGAGTTGTCTGTGAGTGACTGGGCAAACAAGTAGGTACTTTTGATGTCGGAACTTTCAACAGGAATGGGATCCAGCTGCTCATGCCAGTGGTTACTGTTATGACTGTGCTTTTGCTCTCTTAAGTATCTTTTGGTTAATTTTGTGTAAATCTGGACTCAGCTAGTCATCATAAACAGGGAACCATTTTAATTTCTGTTTTCAGAAGGGGAGGTACTTACCAGCTCCTTCCAGACAGCAGATTTGGTTAATAACAGTACCCACCTGCTTTGCCACAGTACATCTGTTTCAGCTTTTGGTGTTTGAAATACATCTGAAGTGTTTGATCATCGGTGCAGGTGTACAGATAACCACAGAAGAATGAAGAAATGGAAATTTCACAAGGCAATGACAAGAAAGATATTTTCATCTTTTTAACTTGCTCTGAGACCTGAAGTGTGATAGAGCTTAGGTGGTCAGTTTTAGGCACAGGAAGGATATTTTTGAGATTGCAGGAAGCTCTGTGAGGTAACAGTTTACTTGAAACAAGAACAGATACAAAGCTCTGACTTAACAGCCAAATTCTCTTGAGGTGCGAGGAGCAAAGGGCTTGGATCCCCATTCAGTACCTCAATAGTGTAAAGCCTCTTCTCTGCTAGTAGAGGAGCACTTCAGTTTAGAGAGATGACTGAAGCTCCTACAGGTGGACCCACATCAACTTTTTTGCTACTCAGTGTGTCCACCAATAACAGCAGATCCAGATGAACAGGTAACTCAGAGCTGGCATTAACAATAATCACAATAAGTAATGGGGTATACACTTCATGAGCTACCCAGCTTTGAACTCTGTGTTGCCATGGCTAGATGGCTGTCTTGCCACCTCATTTACCTGATTTAAAGATATGACTATGAGCTTTATGAATAATATGTGCACTGTCATCCATAAGCAGGTGGAGGTGAGCCTGCTCCCAGTTGCATCTACCATGTGTGGGGAAGAGAGGGGAGTAGTGAAACCCCTGACAAATGGCATTCCTTGCGCCCTGGTGGGCTTCTGCTTGTGCTGCTCAGTGCAAGATGACTTGGGCTCAGGCTGTTGCTGCAGCACAGAGAGAGGTTTAACCCTTTGTTTTGTGTTGCTGAGGGCAGGAAACCTAATTATGGTTTTCTGTGACTCAAAGTTCTTGGTAGCTAAATAGGTGTGTTGGACCTCTATCCCTCTGCAGGGCAGAGAGAGCAAAACCATTTATTTACTATATAGGAAGCAGGTGCTGAGTGAAGAGCATAAATCCTACAGAGCTAGGGGGAGAAAAAAAAAGGCACTCAGTAAAATAGATGCTAGGGAAAAAAAATAAATACAAATCAGTAATTCTGCCACCAGGCACCTGCTGGCATTGTCAGCAAAATTTAGTAAGAGAGGTGTACTCAGCCACATGTTTTGCAAATGCTTTTTTCGAAGCTTGTTATAGGTGTCTCTGCATGTTTATTTATTACTGTCATCACAGCACTTCATTCAGGCTTTTAAAATGATTCTGAAAGGCATGAGGCTTAACATCCACAGGTCTGATGTCATGCTTTAACCTGCAGGATACGACTAGCAAGGGCAGCAGCTGGGTGACATTTCCCACACTGTTCCAGCAATGTGACTCTGAGTCTGCCTGGAAAACTAAATGCTTGGAGTGAGATGAAGAGGTCATCTGCACACTCACATCGTCTATCCTTGACCTTTCCGTTGACAATACCCACAAGATGTCCTTTCTGACAGCTGCAGCAATAGAGTAATTTTGTGATAGGGACACATGTCCAGGCTGAAATCATCAACTCATTCCATCTAAGCTGCAGAGGAGCCATCGGAATGTTAGCACCTTTTGGCTGCTCAAACAACTGCTCTGGTTTTGAACTAGTGGCCTTTTGGTGACAGGCTCTGATATCCTATTACCAATTCCCAAGCCATCCAGCTCCTCTGAACACACACACACTCAAAAACCAATTACACATAAATGTAAATGACTCTGAAGTGCCAAGTGATAGAGATGTGACCTGCACCTGGGTCAGGTGGCTTGTGTGAGACAGCATGAACTGGAGGTAAGCTGACACCTACAGTGTTGTTGTCTTGGCAGTTTAAGAAACAGACTCTAGCCCTACGCCCTTGCTGCTCTTTGCTTCCTTTCACCTGCGCCCTCTTCACGGACAATAAAAACAAGATGCAATACATCACTTTTGTGATGGCTCTATTTTCAATTGAAATGAGAGACTGGGATCTTGCAATGACTCGTGAGATTTACATTCATCTGTTGTATCAGGTTGTTAGGAAGCTGTAGCTCTGGTCACTTCAAAGTACTTGTTATTTTGAAAAATTGGCCAGAACTTCAGCTGTTGTACATCAACATAACTCCATTGCTTCAGTAGAACTGATTTACTCCAGCTGAGGATGTGGCCTCATATCACATGGCTGTTTTTTAACTTAAAAGTATATATATAATGCTGACAAGTACAGAATAGGCAGAGTTCAGTATGAGAGTAAAGGAGAATTCTTTGTAAGAGGATCTTGTTCCTGTATAAAGACATTTATAATAAATGATTAAGAAATTATGTGTTCCTACATTTTCTAAGCATGCCATGTTTGGATATAATTGTGTTACTTTGAATATTATTACTTCCATTTACAAAGTGAAATTCCAGGCCTGTTCTTTGAAAATTTGTCCCTTCGTACTTAGTAAATCATAATTATACTGTCACAGTGGTTACCAGTGACCCTGAGGGTCAATGGACTGCTTCTAAGAGAATCAGAGAAGGTAACTAAGAAAATCAAACCTATTGTTAATTATGTTGAATTCATCATGCAAGGATGAGCAGCACCACTGAAAAATGTTTCAGGGATGGTAATTTGTAAATGGCTGGAGAGCATTTTCAATAAGTTTATATTTCTTTCCACCTTTCTCATTGTTTTTCTTCATGTTCTGTTCCCATTTAATTTTCAGTCTCTTTCTGATGATATGTTTATGTTTTCTTTCCTCTCACAAGACAGGATCTTGAGCCTTTAAAATGTGTTTGCCTGACCTATACCAAGGCATCGGTGAATACTAAGATACTGTCCCCATCCTCAGAGCTTCAGAAGTGGCCATCAGTGCTGGCACTTGAAGAAGGGTTTTAGGACAGAGCCATCTGTTCAGATGTGATATTCCCATCCTAATAAATCAAGTGCTTTGTGAGTCAGCTATGTTGTGCTTGGACTTCTTAGATCTTTGCCTTTCTTCTGTTCTTACCATAAAAGATCATACTTCTAAGTCTTTCAGCTGAATACAGGCCTTATATGACAGTGGTGATCCCAGTGAAATCCCTGACAGAAATCCATGGCGAAGAGCTGAACAAATATTTATAGTAAAAAGATAATTTCTTCATTGAACAACACACAGTATAGACAAAGTGCCTTTAACAGCTCTCTGGCACAGTGCTGACCTGTATAAATGGAAGCTCTCTGTCTCTGCGCCCTTTCTTTGTGCTATGTTCAAATTCTGCCATCATCAAAGCATGCAGACCTCTGAAGGAGTTTGCTCGCCTGCTTTTTCATCCTTTGCTTCTCCCTGGATGCTGATGGCTTAGCTGGGACATAGGGAATGAATTTTCTTCAGACACCTCATCAAACAAGGACTTGAAAAAAAAAAAAAAAAGCTCACTTCTTGCTGGCTATTTTGAAATTGGAGTCAATTTAGAATTTCCAGGACAGAGTCTCACACAGGCTGACATATATACTATTGAATTGAAAATCCATATAATGAACACCAGGATGGGAAGCAATGAGGATTAAATGCACATATCCTTGTAACTTATTCTAATGTTGATTGCAAGGCAGAAACTTTGCTGCTTAGGTACTCTTCAGTTTGGAGCAAGAATTTGTGTGAGTATTGGGCAGAAGGCAAAGACAAGAAAATACATCTGAGATTACATCCACAGTTCTGTGAGTTAAATACAATTATTCACAGGGTAGTAACCCTTTAAGGGGTATGAAAGTGCTCCCCAACTAAGGTGTCAGGAATAAATGAAAAAATAGAGTAAGTTTTTTTTTAATTAATTGTTTACCAAGACATAAGAATAGCTAAAATTTTCCCATTTTCATCAGGAAAATGGCAACATGATCATTAGAAATAATATCCCACACAACCTTTCTTTTTTTTCTTTCCTAAAAATGGGAGGATACTTTTTCTTTTCCATTCTCTCTGTCAAAACAGGAAAAAAAGACATAAAGGAGGAAGAAGGGAATAGCATGAAAAAACCCATAAATGTTGAAAGGCAGAAATACTAATATTAAAAAATAAATGTTCCTGTCTTCACCGCAAGAGAAAAGAATTTTGAAGGAAATTAAAATATTCTTAATGTTTTTATTTTTCCCAAAATATTTTTTGATAGAAAACTACCTCCCTTACCAGGCTTATTGTGGTATTTATCAACAAGGGGTTCAGCAACCTCACATAATTAAAAAGGTGGAGTCTTACATTTAGATGTGAAATAGCAATGGAAGAAACCTCTCTGAACATACTTAACTATTCACCTAAAATTCTGTTTAAGGCTGCAACAGAACAAGTTGTTACAATACTTATAAACCCATTCCCAGTTTCCTTCCCAATAATGTACTCTTGTCTTCTCTACTCAGGGCTGGCCAGAGCAGTTGTGCTGTTGCATAGCAAGATTGACTGAGGAACTTATCTGGCTTAAAAATAAACCAGGAAAATAAAAAGAGATTTCTCACCAAATTATTGGGAAGCCATCAGAGTGTGAGTCCTGGCACAAGAGAACAAGAGAACAACCAGATATTCTGCCTGGAAACACCTTGGCTTTGTGTGTAGGTCTTTTCCCATGTTTCAATCAAGGTCTCTGGGGTGCTGACTTGCCCTGGGGAATTTTTGGAAGTGGGGTCTTCTGTACTGTGTTTGATGGGAGTTGACATGAGACTGACACAGGACCTTTTCATATGAAACAGGCAATACAGTTTGTTAAGCCAGAGCTCTGCTTCTGCCCTGATTTTGAATGTGTTAATTTCACTAGAGCTACCTTTCATTCACATCACAGCAGGTGGGGAGATATTTAGTGTTGAGTCTCATAAAAATTTAACAAAGGAAAACTGAAAAAAAATGCATTGGTCTTCAAATTTTGTAACTTCTGAATGTTTGCTTACAGGGATCTAAACGCATCATATGACCTAAAGTCAGGCAGCAGGCAGCACCTACCTCCCAGGCACAAATTAACAGTTGTTTCCTCCAAATAGGCTGAGAAACTGAAGTACTGAAAAGTTAAACACAAAGACACAGAGGAAATTTGTGCCACAGCTTGGACTGGGACTTGGATCTCCTTCAGGATTATTTAACAAAGCAAGCTGCGCACAAATGTGTCCCTATAAGTAGTGTAGCAGGATCCACATGAGGACTGGGTAGACAGAAATGTTTGATACCTTTCAAAGTGGCTTAGGAAAGCAAAGTAAGCATCATGCAGTAAGTGCCCTTTGATTTGATTCTTAACCATCTCACACTTCTGTATGCTATTTGCCCAGACTGGGGTGAATACCTGACCTAAACAACTTGTACCTGGTATATACAGAAGAGTTTTTTGTTTACTTGAATTTGCTTTCCAATAATTTTTCACCATGTCCATCTGGACCTTTTTTAATGTATTCCTTCAGTACCATTAGTGAGGCAGTGCAATGTCATTTTTCTAAGGTCCTGAATGTTTACTTCTCCAGGTAGGGTGATTACGGGCATGATGGAATGAAGTCTTTAGTCAAGTGTAGATCTTATCTTCCCATGTAACAAGGTAGCCTAATGAAATGAGTTTTATTCAAAGATCTTGTCTCATAACGCTTCAGGAAAACATGATAAATTGAATGATTCTTTTAGCAAATGCATCACACAAAGCACTGGCATATTGCTTATGAAGTTTAATTTTGTAATAGTTCATGGGGTATAATGTACCTGTAGCTATTTCAGTGGAATGAATTTTACAGGCTCATTACAAAAGCAGAACTGTTGTCCCAAAATATTGCTGTTCTTGTTGAAGTGTTGCTCAGATTCAGGGTAATTTGCATGTATAACCTCCAAGGAATTTCTGCATCTCAGTTTTTAATTTTTTTTTATTTTATTGTTCTATTAATATGAACTGTGGTGGAACTCTTATTTAAGTAGTGAGAGCCTAGCTGTTATTAGCAATGGTTTTACTGACTAAATGTGGCAGACCAAATCTAAATTCAAAAATAGATATTTTTTTTTTAAACTAAGAAAAGTTTGGTCATTTACCAGCTGAAATGTGATACTAGACAAAAATGAAAATATTGTGATTTGGACATAATTTTGTTCTCTTGGATCTCAGATGTGGTGGTTTTCAATATTTCTTAAGACGTGTATTACCTTTAATGGGAAGATGACTGACACAGATAATTTAGGAAAAGGAGAAGTTACTCTCCCAGTACAGCTATGTTTCCAATAGCAATTCTGCATTCTCATTACTGTAGAATAATGCATAATGTCCTGAAACTTGAGGGGAACCTTGAGTATACACTGCCTGTCCCTCATTGTCCATTTGGACCTTCCTGAGCTAGAGCTGTGGTGAGTCTGAACGAAAGCACTTGTCACTCTCCTGCATGCAAGACTTTCTTGTGTTTCCAAGTGCATTCTCAGGAGCAGTGGGATGAATATGAATGCTAACTTAGTGTCCCACCTTTTCCTTGCATGAGAACTACCCTCCTGCTTCAGCAAAACTGCCACGTTTGTGCTGTTCAGCTTCTGAGGAAAATGTAGGGGTTGATAATATAGTTTGCTTTAGTGGAAATGGGTGTGGGGATGACACAGCAAATCTGAACAGGTATCACAAAATAACAGAAAGTATACTGAGTTGGAAGGGACCCAACAGGATCATCGAGTCCAACTCTTAGCCCTGCACAGGATCATGCACAAAAGTCATACTATGTGTGTGAGAGTATCGTCCAAACACTTCTTGAACTCTGTCAGGCTTGGTGCTGTGACCACTTCCCTGGGGAGCCTGTTCCAGTGCCCAACCAGCCTCTGGATGAAGAAGCATTTTCTAATATCCAGCCTAAACCTCTCCTAACATTTTCAGGCCATTCCCTTGGGTCCTCTCACTGGTCACCACAGAGAAGAGATCAGTGTCTGCCTTCTTTTTCCCGCCATGAGGAAGTTGTAGACTGCAATGAGGTCTCCTCTCAGTCTGTCTTCTCCAGGCTGAACAGACCAAGTGACCTCAGCCGTTCTTTATACAGCTTCTCCTCAAGGCCCTTCACCATCTTCCCTGTCCTCTGGACACTATCTTATAACTTAATGTTTTTCTTATATTGTTGTGCCCGAAACTGCACACAATATTCAAGGTGAGGTTGCACCAGTGCAGAGCAGAGCAAGACAATCCCTTCCCTCGACCAGCTGGTGATGCTTTTCCTGATGCCCCCCAGGACATGGTTGTCCCTCCTGGCTGCCAGGGCACTGCTGACTCATATTCAACTTGCCATTAACCAGGACCCCGAGGTTCCTTTTGGTGGCACTACTTTCCAGCATCTCACTTTCCAGTCCGTACATACATCCAGGGTTGCCCCATCCAAGCTGCAGAATTTGTCACTTCCCCTTATTGAACTTCATATGGTTGGTGATTGCCCAGCCCTCTAATTCCTCAAGATCTCTCTGCGGGGTCTCCCTGCCTTTGAGGGAGTCACCAGCTCCTCACAGTTTTGTGTCATCTGCCAACTTGCTTAATATCCCTTCCAGTCCTGTGTCCCAGTCACTTATGAAGATGTTGAAGGGCACAGAGCCTAAGATACAATATCCTACAGTATCCTACAATATCCTTAGAGTTAGAATGCTCAAAAGTAAGTTTGCAGAAGCAGGATCAAAGAGCAGAGCTGAAGTCCATTGAAATCGATGTGAATTTTTCAAAATGTTAGAATACCACAGGCTTTTTCCATTCTCTCATTCTACATTGTTTCTGTTACAGTAATCTTTAGAGGAGCCTACTGAAACTGAAATCTCACTCTGTAGGCCACTGCCTATCAACTATTGGATAGATCCCCTGCTTCCTTGGATTCACTGGAGTCATGCCGAGCCTGAGTAGTGAGGCTCTGAATCCATCTCTGCTACAAACATGTTACTGGACAGGAAACATCTGGGCTCAAGAAGCTCAGATTTGGACCCATTATGTGTTTTTAGCATAGCAGAAACACTCATTACTGCAAACATTAATACTGCAGTGGGGAAACTGAGTGATTTGCCCAAAGTCATGCAGTAGGCTGTGGCAGGATTGGGTCTCCTGAGACCCAGACTCAGACTTTGAGTCCTTTTCTGTATGTCTGAGGATATGCTGTCTGAGCATTGTGCCACACAATGAACCAGTTCCAAGAGCAGTTTCCATGGTTTTGGGGGTGAGTGGGAGAAGTCCATGGGTGCATAAACTAGGAAGAGCAAGTATGCTACCTTTGTTGGAGTCTGAACGCACACTTGAAGTGTTCTGGCTTCTGAAGGGTAACAGGCTGCAAAGCTGTAATGTTATCTCAGTTCATGTTATTTGATCTGGTTGTAATGAAATGCTCCTTTTATTAATTAATACAAACCTCTAATTTTTGTCTCTTGAGTGAATAAAATGAACTTCAGTAACTTGTCTTTGAACACTGCAAACTGTCGAATATATATTTAAATTAATGTTTTATATAAATCTACAAATCAAATTCAGTTTGAGAACCTGGACTCTTGAGACTGTTGATTCACTTTATTCATTGTTTATTTCATTTCAAAGCACTGAAAGATGTTTCAGGTCTGCATTTTGTACAGTTTGGAGTCTACTTTCCAAAGATCTTGCCAAAGATTATTGGTTAGGATGTCCATGCCATTTAGCTTGCAACTCCTTATTAATGAAACTTTTAGGAGCAGTGAACATGGTAGAATCTATCATGGGATAAAAGATTTAAAAAGCTCTATGGAATTGAGTTTGAAATCTATATAATGTGTGTACTGTATTGAACATATATATCCCAGTCAGTATCTTTAATCACATTTGGTGTTTCTGTCTGTCTGCATATACTTCACAATTTTTTTCTTCTATAGCTTCAATTAGTGTTTAATGAACTTAGTGAGAGTTAATTATTAAAAAGTGACTTCAGGGGTCAAGCCTGTTTTACTTAGATCATAGACATAGACATAGCATGAATGTGGTTTTGCCACTATGAAAATTGTAGTGTAAAGACCATTTTTTTTTTAATCTAGGAATAAAAAGCTGACCAGTCTAAGTATTCTTTCCACAGCACATTCTCCAGCATTATTGCTGTACACATTTATAAAGAAGCAATTTGCCCTGCATTCAGGTGTACCACTCTTAGAAATCTAACAGCAAGTATCCATTTAAGTCTGACAGCATCGTTCAGTTGTTTTTATGTACCTCCTCCTTGCTGATTTAAAAATGTTATGAAATTGAAGCAGACTGCCATAAGTACAGTGACAATATGTTATTTTCCCATTAAATACTACGGGATGTGGTGTTATGTGCCTTGCTTCAACGCTTGTGATAATTAAAGATTGGGGAGGGGTGCTGAATGCAATTCTTTTTAATGACATCAGAATCACAATGTTAATGCAGAGTCAACATGCCTACAACATTTTGGATTTAAATCTGTCATTTTTTACAGGCAACATTTGTGTTTTGATTAATGTCTTGCACTGTCTTTTTACCATTTGAGCTGAATCTCAAGCTGGTGTAGGATACACCTATATTGCTCTTCCATCAGACATTGCTAATATCTGAGCTGTCAGGCCTTGTGCTGGCCTCTCCTGACCAGATGGAGAGCAGTGGGTTGTCCCTTATCCTCCCTGTAGTAAGGACAGAGAGGCAGCAGAAAGCTCCTGTACACCTCAGACCCTCCCGTGCCCTACAAGTGCCAGTACAGGCAGGGTTAAGGGCAGCCTTGTCAGGCTGACCCATGCTGCAGCTGTGCCTTTGAGTCACCCTTCTGGCTGGCTGTTCCAGGGCATGGATAGATTTGACTTACACATGGCTTTTCTATGCAGCACTGTGCCCAAGTCATACCCTAGCTTTCTCTAACTAATATTATTAGGCTGATTAAAGTTGCATAGCTGGTAATAATGCTGAAGATATTCAGAATTATCCTACAGATCACTAATACTCTGTTCTAAATAATATCGGGAGCACACTGAGTGTTTATATTTGTCAAGAGAGTCCAGTGACAATGAACTCCTTGCTCCTGACATTCAGAGAGGTCAAGCTCTCATTAATCTGCTGTCTTCAAGGATCACTGTTGATCACTCCTTGGAAGATTCAGAACTGACACTGCAGTGGGTGATGAAAGCCAAAGTCAATCTCCTTTGCACATATGCATTTGGTGGTGCTCAGAACCAAGGTTCAATAATCTAACCTTTAGCTTTTCACCTTATCCTTACAGTAGAGTCATGTGGGATGCATTTCACCTGAAGTGCCAAAGCAATTTAGACAAATATCACGGGCACAAACACATGTGGTGTTTGTTACCATGTTGTTCATCTGAGCTTGCACAGCTGATCTGAGGAGGGATGGTGCATGTTTTGCAATGATGGAGCCTTGGTAATTTGAGATGAATTATTAAGTGCTGACAATAAAGGAGCATTGATATGCAAAACAATAAGCAATGACAGGGAAAGACGGGAGAGTGGGGTAAGAAAAATGGCAAGGTTTCCTGAGGATCGGACAAAGATGTTTCTGTGGGATTATTTTGATTGGTGTCAACTCTTCCTTTTATTTAGAAGCAATTTCTTTCAAAGCAATAAATATTTGAAAACGTCATATTTATTAAGTGTTAATTTTACCCCTAGGCCTTTTGAGCTAAAAGTTCAAAACACAACACTGGCAATACACACAGGCTCCATCTGTTCATCTCCTGCTGCATGCTTTGAAAAGTGTCACCCAAAGCCTTCATTATTTTTAGTGGTGCTATTTTTTTCAGGTTATATCCTTGCTATAACCTTCTGTACCTGTACCTACCTGTGTCTGCAAGTGACTTCTTCAGCTGCTGGTACAACGATGCTCAGTCATTCACTGCAGCTCAGAGAGGTCAGGCCATTATCAGAAGGTGGCCAATTTCCATTTCTAATTATGGCCTATGGGCAGGGTTCTGTATTCAGGAATTTGACCCACTTCAATTCAAAGAGGATTTCCTTCCAGTGTCACTGGAAAATCACTTACCAAGATGAAACATAGCAAATGCCTTCTTACTGGAACCAAATAAAGGGGCATCACAATTATTTAGGCACCTTATTTTGGGATTTAGCATGTGCTCACAATTTAGCTTTGTGGAGCACTATTTATTGGCAGTGTTGCTCTCCTGTCCACCCCTAATACTTTTCCTTGGTGTTTCACTTTCTCAAGCACTTCCCCAAACCTTCCCTGTCTCATAGGCTGAGATGATCAGAATTTGAATAATCAATGTTGACACTCCTGAGTGTCATCATTAGGGGTTAGGCTTAATCCCTTGGGAGGAACAGGGCCCTGGGGACTCACATCTTTCAGAGCATTATCTTTAGTTGCCTGCATGTTCAGCACAAAAAGGCTTACAATTTGCTCAGTTATTGAAGGTTTTTTCATAATTTTGTGGCTCATTAAAGAGAACAGCAGCTTAGATTCTGTAGAACATCTATTGTGAAAACACTAATCCCACGAACAAGACACAGTTATGACCTCCTTTGAAAGGTTTTTAATTTTTCTTTTTTTTTTTTTTTTTTTCCCCCTTGGAAATTAAGTTCCTGATTGTAGTAAGCAGAAGTGCTATAAGGCTGGTATTTCAATGCTTGTGTAATGCAGGCTATTTATTTATACGAAATATGGATTTAAATGCAACACTTAGGGCTCCAGATCTCACATATGTATTTTGTTCTTGCTGGGAGTAGGCAACAATTCCTCCTCCTGTGTTATATTGAAGATTACAGGTTCCGTGTTTTGGGTGATAGCTCTTTCCCGGTTTTAAAGA
Organism: Lophotriccus pileatus; assembly: GCA_035583135.1. Lineage (NCBI taxonomy): Eukaryota > Metazoa > Chordata > Aves > Passeriformes > Tyrannidae > Lophotriccus > Lophotriccus pileatus. The sequence goes on along the minus strand of JAWWES010000001.1, from coordinate 82,344,073 downwards.
AGGCGTCATTGAGGTTTAACTTCACTGCTATCCCCAAACTTCCCAAACATTATCAAAACGACTCTAGGAACCCTAGTCCACTGAGAGACCTGACCTATTAGTGCTGTGCATAAAAGAAATGTTTGTCTTAGAGAACAAAGAGACATATCAGTACTCAGTGCAAAGTCAGGGTATGAATTAAACTACATATGAAGGTAAAACCTCATGGAGAATACTATCATCTTTTATAGGTGGACATAAAGGGAAGGTGCTCTTGAGGAAAGATTTGAACAGAAAAAGCGTCCTCCTAGGAGGTGAAATTGTTCTCATTAGGTAGCAAATAAAAAAGTCTGAAAGAGACTGTTCTGCTCGGGGTTTTTCTGACTAAGCAGTAGCCATTTCTGAGGACAACATAGTCTGTCTTAGTACCTGACTCCTCTCTGTCCTAGGTGCTCCTCTCCCCCAGAGCTACAAGAGCCTTAAAGGGTTACTTGCATTTGTAACCCTTTAAGAATGGGTTGTGTCTCACCGAGACCTTTCTCCTCCCCTTAAAGGAAATGGACATCTTATTGCCGTTGTTACTCTCTAGGTATAATGGATTTGCACTCATGAATCTAAGTTTTTTTAACAGCTTTTTAAATTCCAGACATAGGGGTTCGGGTGGAAAGAGCTGGGAAAAGAACAAGAACTCTTTTAATCAAGTGTGTATACTCCACTTTATACCCGGAGCTGGTCATAAACCTGGGAACAGGACCCAACTGTTTAGATTCTAACTCCAGTTATTCAACTGTACAGAATGTTCTTTTTGCCACTAGAAATTTTAATAACAATGATTTATCATAATTTCACTTTCAAAGGGAACAGTGAAAAACGGCAGGTGAAAATGTTAATGCAAGGGAAAAACGATAGCTCCAGATTTGATTTAAAGATTAGTAAATGTGAACCAATTTTTCTTTCATAAGAGAATGTGTCATTTTAACAGCATAATTTTAGTGGCATATACTTTTTCTTTGTGTTAGCCTTTCCTTTTGTCTCTTCTGGACATGAGAAGCCTGTTCTCAGTACGCAGCCCTCAATGCTAGGCATCGTATATCCAAGAGCCTGACTTCTTTCCCCACTTCCAATTTATACCTCTGTGCGATATGGTAACATATTGAGGTATCAGTCAAGCTATTAGGCTGGCTGTAACTATTTTTAATAAAATACCACAAAATGATAGAAAAAATATTTGAAAAATGAGGATTTGACCTCTTTACATGTGTTATAGATTCTGAACATGATGTGCAAATGGTAAATTCTGAAAAGTTATCTTCCGTATAATGTCATTTCTGCAGAACTCTCTTGCCTCAGGGTTGTGAATTATTGTGCTGTGAACATTATAGGAGAGATTATTTACAATAAATCGTGTAAAACCCCAAATGTTTTGCAATCAGAATATGTCAAATGCTGAGGAATGAGGAATACACTTTGGTTTATAACTTCCTTCAAGTATGAGCCTAAAAACTGTACAGTACTGTAGCTAATGGAAAAGCATCCAGACCAATCTCTATAAATACTTATCACAGTCCCATAAACTAATCTATTAGAACCACTTGGCGTTTTCATTTATACCTGTAAAACTTAAAAAAAAGGTTACATAGGCTGAGCTTTCTAATGCTTTCTCCACATTTCTTATGCACAAAATAACTTCTAAAGAATTGTTCTTACAGTCTTTTCGTGACCGTCTGTTATCTAAAATATGGTTTATCTGAATAATATGTTATGTTTCCTCCACTTCCCAATCTATGGTGTTAGAGTAATTATTTTTTTATTTCTCTAGTGCAACTGGCATGCTGTAAAAATCTACTGAAATATTCTCAGGTAATAATGTAATGGGAGCTTTAATAGTAGTGAAATTAATATAGGATCTTACATTTGTAAAATGTTAAAGGTTTTTACCACAAACTCAGAAAATTATTTCTGCCACATTGCCCATCTGCAATATTTGATATGTATTTAAGGTTGCTTTTTATGCTATGTATCAACATTTGAATTTAAAAAGAGAAACAGAAAACACTCTGCTTGAAAGGAAGTGGGCAGGTAGGTCAGCCCACAGATTCTCTTGGACTGCCCCAATTTGAGTATTTTGGGGTTAGAGAAACTTACAGAAAACTTCTGGGAGACTTGTTGAGAGAGACTCAGTATGCTCAGGACCGATAATAAGACTCATAAGTCTACCGAAAACAGAAATGGTAAGACAGGGTATCAGCATTATTGATAGGAAGTATATGCCGACATTTTTGAACTGCGCAATTATGAATGCAAACAAAATATAAGATGTGTAACAGATCACGGGACAGATTGTTTTACCCTTGAAACCATTTGAAGAAATGCTGGACTTGAACCCAGTGAGTAAGAAATACAAATGAGATACAGAACCTAATGCTAAAACCATATGACAAAGTTTCTTGCCCTGCTGGTACCACACCCCTTGTTAACACAAACTTGTGTCTCTCCTGCTTTACAAGTAATTTATAACCTGTTTTGCTGAATGTGAGCGTGGAGATGCTTAAAGCATAAAATAAGGGGCAATGAGAGGGACAGTTCCTGCACCTGACTACCAAAGACCCACACACTCAAAATGGCTCTCTGCTGCTCACTTCAAAGCAGTTTTTTTGGAAGGGAAGAAAGAATGCAAGGTACCCCAAGAAATTTATTTTTATCAATCACCTCTGTGTGTCTGTTATGTAGATACAGCATTTCAGTGGAAAGTCTTGCAGACTAGTATTGATTACAATGCCACATGGCTGCAGCAGCACTTTGTTTCCAGAGAGTCGTGCCTGGTGATTGCAGCCTGGTTCACTGCAGTTGCTGTCAGAAAAACCTGGTCAGCTGCATGTTTGATGCCTGTCACCTTCTGCTCTTATTTCATACCAAATACAGCCCTATGCACAGTGTACATGGCTGCATCTACTGTACCGTCTCAGTGTTTTTTTTATTCGCAAAAACAGCAGTGTTTTTAAGGTCAGGCTTTTAGGATTAAAAAGCCGTGTGTTTCCATATGCTCTCTTTTTACGGCTTGATTACAGTTCTGTGTTTTTCAGTGAAAGCTAGGAGCTCAAACTTTCAGCAAGCGTGCTTACATACTACGAAGCAAATTAAGCAATTGTCTTGGAAGCCCACCGTATGTGTTGCTATCCTGCAATATACAGCAGAGTGTATACTTTAAGAGAAATGATGCAAAAACAAATATACAAATGTTATTTTTATTCTACGTGCCCAGTCTGACATTTAATGGTTAAGACTAGCTGCCAAATCCCCTACTTCCCTAAAATATCAGGTAAAATACCAATATGTAGAAGTAAGACTTGTGATATCCATGTAGGCTAACAAGTACTAAAGTTTCATTTTTATTAGCTTTTCAGGAATTTTGGTGAAAAATATAGCTTGTAAAATTTACAGTAGTATTTTTCAATTTGACCTGAATAGAACAGAAGTATATTTCTGGTCAGCTTGTAGAATACATTGTTGGCTAATAGCATTTTACTATCCAACTTACTTTTATGTTATTTGGGAACTCCTGTTTTTGACAAAGCTGTTGAAATGCATTGGCTAGAGAGCAGATTTTTTTTTAATCTTTCACAAAAATTGGTGTTCAGTGACAAGCAATTCAAGCATTTATGTGCAATTCTCTGGTATTTCCAGCACAAATCTGTCTAGAAAGAAAGTCTAAGTTATCACACAGGAAAGTGATCCTCAGTGCATAGGAAACCAGCAAAAGAATGGCAAGTTACAGGCTGCCAGGAACAATGCAGTACTACATAAAATGCATAGCGCATTACATTACAGGTAAGCTAGATTAGCAGAAGGCATATTCTATATTTTGTAGTTGTTATCCAGATAAGATATTTCTCTTGTTCTGTTTGTTGATGATTACCTTTTGAGCTGTTTGGAAAATGTCGATTTTGGCTGTTGTATGGCCTGAGGAAAGCAGCAACTAACTTTCCCTGTCAAAGATATATAAAGACTGTGGCATTTACTGTGGCATTTTTCCTGACTTGGAGGGAATGGTATGCCAGTGCTATTGCCGAAGGCTCAGGGATACCCGGACGCCATTCATCGGCACTTATGTGAAACTGGCAGTGATTTTGTGTCCCTTCTCAAGGACAACTTCATGCTTTGGTTCTAGATTCGGTATCCACCTCTACTTGTAAACTACTTATCTCTGGTGACTACTAGGACTGTCTTTACCATAAGCATCCTCTGTGATGAGTGAAAGGCCTTCAAAGGGAATCCAAGTCCTTTCCACTGCTAGGACTACTCTCTAAAATGTTTTCAGCCCTTAAATCTTTTTTTTTCACAGTTGAGAAAAGACAGATCTGTGGTGTCAGAGTCATGTACGCTGTTCCCCCCCCCCCCTATATTCTATGTTCTCTTATTAAAAGGAAACAAAATGGTTTGGAAATTTATTCCAGACACAAGGTTTTTTTCCTTAATGTATATTTCTGATGCAGCCACATGCTGGGTTCTTTACATTAAACACATTTGGCAATTCAAGTTTACTTTTGGAAACAGCCTGCTTTGTTTTCTGATCTTAGTTGTTTGGTGTTTTTTTTTTTTTTTTTCCCTTTCTTTTTTAAAACTATGAGTTTACTTTTTGTACTTCTTGTCCTTTTAAGGAATGCAGGCCTCTTCCTCCATCTCCTCTTGTTTATTTAGTGCTTCATGGAAACACACTGATCTTTGTAGCCAGCAGCCCATTGTCAGCCTCCTTGGGTTGCCTCTGGCATTATGACTTTTAAAATTATGACTTCCATCCATTAAGAGGTAACCTAATTTTGGTTTGATTTAATCTCATTCAGCTTTAACTGTCTGAAGTTAAAGTATCTATGCCAAGCTAGTTATATGGTCTCCTTCTAAACTTAATGGGGAAAAAGAGATCTCCAGAGGTTGCTCACCTCACCACTGTCACTCTGTGTGATTTTCTTCACTGGCAGAGTGCCTGGATGATGAACTTTGTCACTGGGTGGACCTTTCCTGCTTATGTGTGTTTTGTATTTCCAGGCTGACCTTCACAAGGAGAGGGTGTTTTGTCATAACATCCCCAACACACATAGTGCACTGTATGGATGGTGCTTCAGCTTAAGTTCTGTTTGTTTCAGTTTAGTGTAAATTTCTCCCCTTCCTGCCATTCACTAAGCTTAGAATTTCAACATTTTTTTGTGTATAAAATTGTTCACATGCACCTTTGCCGCTGATTAATGAAAAGAGTGATAAAAAATGGATTGTGTTGAGCTGATGCAACTCTAAATACAAACAGCTCTAATTGCTCCTCTGATTCTCCTGCATCTAATTTTCCTGTAAAAGGCTGCTCAGGGCCATAGATTTTGTATTGGCCAAAGGCTAAACACTTCTAATGCTGTTTTTCATTCTCAAGACCTCAAGTACACTATATTTCTTTTACAGTTTCACTCTTTCTGATTCCCTTCGTATTATTACAGATTCCCTCTTGGGATCAGCAAAATAATATGGGAAGAATATCAGTGATACAGAACCTTGCTTCAGGGTTATCTTTAGATATCTGAGTTGAACTCCACAAGTGAGGTACTAAATCTGCCTTGAGATTATCAATATGTGAATGAGTGAAACTGTAGGCTTTAAAAATAGCTTGTTCTCCTTTTGTTCTAGGATAGGAGAAACTGAACCAAGCATTGCAGTTGTTGCCACACAGCTGACTTCACTGAGCTCATAGTGTTGCAAGTGCTAACAGAGTAAGGCTACATATGTCTTATTTAAAACCCTCAAATATCACAAGGTGTGCAGATAGTAGGGTAAGGCACAACAGGAGATGCAAATGAGGGCCCATTTTGCATATGATCATCCTGAGTGATGATGACAATAGTCATGCTGTTAGATTCTTTGACTGGAGTATGTATAATGATTTTACAACAGCTTAAAGAAATGACAATATAGCAACACTGTATATGCAAGACTTACAGAAGTCAAACCTCTCATATTCATTATGTATTCTATAATATTTCTTTCATGGCTGGTGTTTCATCAGTGTACTTCAGTTTTATAATTCTGTCTCCATACTGAGCTCCACAAGGAACCCACTTGTTTTCAGGGAGTAAAGACAACTTTCATTAGCACTTTTGCAAGGATTTAGGTATTGCCCTTCTCTTAAGGCTGACGAGTTTAAAAGTTTTACAAGAGCTGGCTGAGATTTATACCAATAAAATCTGTGGGCTTTTTTCCTTCCCCACCCCCCTTTTCTTTTAAACAGTAAAAATACATACAGAAAACAACATTTAACCTTTAAAAGTATAAAGCTTAGGTTATAGGGCTATTTGTAATTTTTTTTTGAAAAGTTGAAGTATTGCATGTTTTTCAAGGAAACTTTATACCGTATTTCAGAGTATATATGGAAATGCCTAATAATACCTTTTGTCTTCGAAGCTCTCCTACAATAGAAGTATTTTAAAAATTTCATTCTGTTTTCAAAATAAAAATGGAAACAACCCTTTGGCGTAGTTTGTATACAAAGGAATATGCTGGGGTTTTTGTTATTTGTTCCTTCAATTAGCTATTCTTGCCCAATAAATGTTAGTGTTTTGTTACTAATAACTAATGAAGAACAGGTAAAAAAAGCCACAACAACATCTTATACTCATTAAGAATTGGATCAAGCTAGCTTGCACATCACATGAAGCATGCCATCACAGATAGAAAGCAAGAAGTGTCTGGGGCAGCATACACTATTAATTAGAGCTGAAGCTGGACTTCTGTTGTGGCAATCATGACTTTCATGTTCTATTACTTTCATGTTCTAAAAATACTATGCATGACTTAATGTTTTATGATTTATGTATGTGGACATTAGACACATTTCACAAGGGCTGCAAACTTAAATTCTCCTCACTAAAGAAAGGGAGGTGTTCAGCAAGGGCATGGTAGCAACATAAAGCCCTTCCATTTGAGAGTGAGTGTCCATGGAGGGCAGCAGTCAGTTATGGGAACTTGAATTCAGTAGGATGAAGCTGGCATCTTCCATGCCCCAATGGATATTTTATAGCCTCTTTGTTTTGTAGTTTTCAAGAACGATGGCGCCTCTGGTGTAGGGAGGAGCAACATCCCGTGCCCATCCTCATATCTGTACTTTGGCTGGAATGGCAATCTATCCCTTTTAAGATTTTTCTGCCAGCTCCTGGTGTTCACTATGGAAATTCTCTTCAGCCATTTCATGCTTGCACTGTTTGAGAATGGTTGGAGTGCAGTAATAAGATTGATCTGTTTTGGGGAACTAATTAACTCTGTCTTGTAAGTGTAATGAATTTAACTATGATCAAGCTGATCTTGTTCTTTTGGGGTAGTGATAATGAGGTAGGCAACAAAGCTCTTGTTACCATGCTTTCCAATGTTTGGATACTCCTGTTTAAAAGTGATTAAGAAAAGGTAAATGTGAGACTGCTATTTTCTCTTTTACCATGAGTGGGTGCAGAAACTTGGCAATACACAGTTGGAGGAAAGGGTTAGAAGCTGCTCTTCTGACAGAAGCTCCAACAGAGATCAATAGGTTAATACAGTGCAATCAAAGGACTTCTTTGAGTCATGCTTGAAAAGCTAAAACACTCTTGTGGGTTCTTCAAGCCAAATACTTGTGTTTGTGCTGAAGCAGAAGGGGAACACAAACACAGATAAATACTGCATTTTGCATGGAGGCCAGTTTGCCAGCAGCTGAAGGGCAGTAACTCTCTAAATTGTTGGAGCGTGATCCTGGTGATATCAGTTCTGTCTTGATGGCAAAGCTACGTGAGGTAGCTTCAAGTAAAGGTAATCACAAGCAAAACTCCCTGGGCAGATTGCTTGAATCCTTTTTGTTATCACAGAACAGACACTGTAAAGTTAATTTTTCATTTTGCTATAAAATCACACCAATGACCTAAGAAAGTTGGATATTTTTATTCTTTTAATTGAAACTATTATTTTATGGAATGGGGTTGATTGGATATTTCTCCATGCAGCTCAATTTCTTTTTAGACGGGGGTGGACTCTTTTGTCCCAATGCAGTGAAGTCATCTATGAATCATCTGCTTTGCAAGTCAGAGAGATTTGGTTCAAATCAGAGAGACACGGTTCAATGACATCATCCTCATGTCATCAGTGGGAGCAGAGGACACTTAGAATCTCTTAAAATGATAATGCTAGTGTCAGGCTTGAAATTTTTTGTATTAGTAAAATCAAGCAATTGGGAGATCAGACAAATTAATTATACCTTCTAAGACCTTTCTTCCTCAAGTGAAACTATAAGTGTTGTGAATGGACTTCAGCCACCTCAGGGCTTTACAAAAATGCTTAATATATAAACATGAAAAAAGACATCAATGAGCTTATAACGCTTTGTGAGATCTATCTTTTGGCCAAACTGTAAAAACATCTAAAATAATTTTGTTTTCTTGGTTGCTTTGAGGTCTCTATTTTCATTCCTGAAACCCTTGCTCTGCCAGTTTCTAGAATTACCGAAATTTTCCAGGGCTGTAATCTACTTTGACTAAAGAAAGCCTGAAGATGTCTAATGTTCCAGAGAACATGTGTTTTGAATTGAAGAACAATGATACAGTTTTGTTTGCACTCATTAATAATGAATCTATTTCTGACCACAAGTAAAGATTGTCTAAATTAGTCTCCCTGATTCAGTAATTGATCTGAAGCGTATGCTGTGTCAGAGCTATCAATATAGTGATGACTGCATGCATCTCAGACAGCTACAGTAGTGTTTATGAAGGACATTATAAAAAATATAAAGGGGGTTAGAAATGAGCTTTGTGGATTATCTTCAGTTAATGGCATGGCAAATGTCATTTTATGGACCTAATTTACTGAACATTAATAATGCTACAGTTGAGGTAAATCATTTTAATGGCAAGATTTATGTGTGTAACACTGGCACTAATTTACCAATGGAATTTACAAAATCCATTTAGCTCTTCTAAAGAGGCACTAAATGGATGTTATGACTTGGTTTTAGACTGCCAGTATCATGGGAGCAGGGCAACCCTGCTCTTTCTCCCCTGTGTTTGTGTGTAGTGAAAGGCAGAAGATGAATTCAGTATTGCACTTCAGTGAGTCAGAGAATTGTGCTGAGTGATCAACCCACTTCTTTTGGTGTGTGTCTTAAACCAAGAGCAGCTGATTAAAGTTATGCCAAACCTATACTGGGAAGAGATGCTTGGGGACTGTACCTCCTACACAATGTTCTTCCTATATTAAACACCTTTACCTTCAGATAGCTAAGCTGCTGTGAAGTTTTGGATCTTTTAGGAGTTGTGGAATGCTACTGGGAGAGCAAGATGCAGGGGCTGAAGAAACACCAATGCCCCTGGCCCTTTTGCTTATGAAATTATTGTCTGCTGTTATTAAATGTAGAGTAAGCTGCGGTATCTATGGTGCAAAGATATGTAGGATGACTGGAGGTCCTTTCTCTTCCCTAAGGAGATAATCAGGAGCTCCAATGGCAGATAAGATCCATGAAGCCAGCATAATTTTAGTAAAGAGGGGAAGTTCCTGGGCAGCATGTCCTCAAGAGAAGGAGTAGTAGCACCGCAGAACCTTCTGTCTGCATCAAGAGGACAGAGGTGGTTCCCGCTTTTTCAAGAACAAATGCAGAAGTCAGATCTCATTTAGCCTTGATTTTCAAATTTCACAGTCACTTACTGTAAAAAACTTGTTTGATCTCAAGGCAAAATGAGAATCATATTGACCAACCTATAAACTAATCAAGCTGGGAAAAAAAAGAAAGGAAGAAAGAAATTAAGGAATAAAATCTTGTTTCTGGTTTTAAATACATAGAAAATACCTAGACACTGTCATAACAGGGAACCACATAAATAGAAGATAGATAGATAGATGGATAGATAGATAGATAGATAGATAGATAGATAGATAGATAGATAGATAGATAGATAGATAGCCAGCCAGCCAGCCAGCCAGCCAATGGAAGGAAAATGAGTAAACACTGCAGTGTTTGCCAATCAGGCCTAGTGTGAACATACAAGCTGATCAAATAGTGCATAATTATCAGCTTAAAAATTATTGGATAGAGCATTTGATTATTCATGGAAAGTTATGGGCTCGGCTGAGTGTGAGATTTTATGCATGTCTGCTGAAACTGGTTGTTTATGACATGACATTCTTTAATGGTAAAATGAAAAACAGCACAGTTCTGTGCCAGGACACGAGAGGGTCATAGGGGGAATGAATATTTATGAAGCAAAATAAATATGAAGATGGAACTTCCCCCTCCTTTTCCCATCCCCCATTTCCAGTTTTTTTACCATACAAAGTCCATGACATGTAATATACATTGGCATATATACACCCTGGGGCAGCTCATGGCTTTGCATTTAGCTCTGATTATGGTATGATGTTGCAGGTACCATCTTTGAGAAGTGGGTGCTGTTGAAGGTGTAATTTGTCCTTTACTGCTTTTAGAAGATTCATGTACTCCTGAAATGCTGCAATAAGCCAGTTTTGCAGAGCTGTAGTTCTATTTTATCCATCTATTTTAAGGAAACATAGATACCTCTTCCCATTCAAACCGCTTGCCTTAGGATTTCCCTGTATTCCATATTGTGATCTGTAATGTATTTCAGGAAGATAGGCTTTTCTACTCATTTTACAAGTGAGGACCAAAGAAGGAGACAACTAAAGTTTTCAGAACCAGACTGTGGTAGGGTAAGAAATCAAAGAGAGATGCCCTACATCCTTAACCTGCTCATAAAGTATTAAAGTGGATCTTGTCTTTCTATTGCTCTATATCGTGTTCAGTTCTGGGCCCCTCAGTTCAGGAAGGATATTGAGGTGCTGGAACGGGTCCAGAGAAGAGCAACGAGGCTGGTGAAGGGACTTGAGCACAAGTCCTATGAGGAGAGGCTGAGGGAGCTGGAGT
>JAWWES010000001.1:82238418-82333067 GCA_035583135.1 Lophotriccus pileatus | reverse complement strand
TTTAGGTTGGATATTAGAAAGAAGTTCTTTACAGAGAGAGTGATCAGGCATTGGAATGGCCTGCCCAGAGAGGTGGTTTAAGATGAGGTGTTTAAGATGAGTCTGGATGTGGCACCAAGTGCCATGATCTAGTAATCACAGTGGGGTTGGATCAAGAGTTGGACTTGATGATCTTGGAGGTCTCTTCCAACCCAGTTAATTCTATGATTCTAATGTCCATTCTTTGGTGCTCCTCATCCACCTGGCAGCATAGGTGGTACTTAGCATCTTCCCTCAGTCAGGGTGTAATTTATGCCATCTGTAATTTTAGATGCATAACTGAAGTGCTTAAGATAGCTTAGTGCACTGAGATCCCCTCCATAGAAAATGGAGAGAAAATCGTACTGCTGGAAAATGTTTCAGCCCTCCTAAATTTTGACTTAACTATGAAGATGACAATCTCCTTTTCAAAAGAGGGAGGTCTACAGTGAGGAGCTTCCAGGGTAGGGACTTCCATTAGGTGACTGAAGTTGGATGGGATGCATACAAGTGGAGTTTCTTAACAGTGAGACAAAACCTTGATGTCCTGCAGAGTCTGAACAGATCATGATGCATTATAGCAGTAATTATCAAAGTGAACTGCTCTAAGGAGAGTGGTGAGTAAAGTAAAAGCAGGGAGACTGCTAGCACTTATCTTTACTTATTCATTGAGCAGGTATTGTACAATTTTGTCAGAAACATCTTTTTCCAACAAGAAGTCTGTTTTTCAGTCCTGGGCACAGATGCTTGCCAACTTATCAAATAATGAGGTGATTTTTGTAGTGTGCACAAATGAAGATGTGAAAAGCACATTCCTTGTAAATACATTCTCAGAGGAAAAAGAAACCAGAGTTCTGGATGAGACATGACACATGAAAGCACTCAGTCTGACTCATATTACCACTAACTCATCATCACCTTTCCCAATAAAACCAAGCTGCTTAAAAAATTGTGTTGAATATTTTTTTTTTCCCAGGGAGGAACAATATTTCAGGTGACAGAGACAGAACACAGTAGACAGTGAAGAATTCAATATAGATAAAATACTGTGGTTTTGCTCTAGTTTTTTTCTTTGCTGTAATTTGTTTTCTTCTGAATTCCTTATGGGCTGTGTTCTATAGGGGGAAAATGGCCCAAACAAAACAAGCTTTAAGACGAAAACTGAGTTTCAAAGACAACCTGAAATTAAGAATGAACATTCAAACAACTGGGAGGAGGCATATTCCTCCTTTGAACTCTGGGGGTTAGTATAAACTGGCAATACTTTCAGACCATTCCTCACAATTATGTACAGCACTGATGAAAACTCAGAGATGAGATCAATGATGTGACCCATAATCGAGCAATCAAGAGCTAATGCTTTCTGAACATGGGACTTTCACAGGGATCAAAAGAATTGCTTCAACAGTCTGTTTATTTAGTAGCAAAAGTACTTGTATTTATTGTGCTACTGAGAACAAAGAACCAGTGCTGGTACCTGGTTGTTTTATTTCCACAACTCTGCTGTCATCATCAATAGGTGAGACAAGTTCCTCAACAGAAACAAAAAAATGGGCTTGCTTGCTTGCCCACAGCTGGAGGAGTTGAAGCAAGTGTATTACCATGTAACTTTTTCTTCTTGTCTCTGGCTCTCTCCCATGGAATGAAGAGATGAGTCCACCTGAACTGCTCACTTCCTGCACTGTGCTAACTTCCTCAGAAAGAGCACTGGACATCCTGCTTTGAGATGTTGCAGTACAGGATATCAGTTCGTGTGATCTTGGTGGGGAAAATTATAGCTGAGAACTTTCAAAAGGTGAGGTAGTTTAGTTATGTTACACAGATGGCTTTTATTCTCAGGAGATGGGATTCTAATGGAAATTTTTTTCCATTTTATATATTCTGCATTATTTTGTTTCTTGGCATTAAGTAGGGATAATACATACTTGTCTCTGTTTCCTTGTGCAATTTCCAGAAAACCAATCATTTTCCGACCTAAAACTGCGAGGACACAACTGTCCTTCTAATTCTGTGTTTGGATGCTTATGAACAGTGGATGTGGGACACAGGGACACACAGGCTTAAATATCTAATCCAAGAGGCCACTAGAGGACATTTTTTTTAACATGTGACCAATATGTTGGAATTAAGAACTTGTAGTGGGTTTCTGTGGGTAGGTTTTGGTAGGAGGGAGGGCTACAGGGGTTGCTTCTGTTAGGAACTGCTAGAAACTTCCCCTGTCTGGTAGAGCCAATGCCAGCCAGCTCCAGGACAGGCTTCCTGGCACTGGCCAAGGCTGAGACAATCAAAAGTGACAGTAACACCTCCGTGATAACATATTTAAGAACAGAAGGTTGTTGTGCAGTGAAGAATTCCAGACAGGGAAGAGCGGAGTGAGAACATAGGAACAACAATGTAGACACCAAGGTCAGTGCAGGAGGAGGGGCAGGAGGTGCTCCAGGAGCCGGAGCTGAGGCCCTGCAGCCCGTGGTGCAGCCCATGGTGGGGCAGCTGTGCCCCTGCAGCCCAGGGAGGAACATCGGGGTGCAGAGACCCACCTGCAGCCCATGGAGGAGCCCACGCTGGAGCAGATGGATGCAGGAAGGAGGCTGTGACCCCGTGGGAGGCCCAAGATGGAGCAGGATCCTACCAGGGACCTGCAGCCCATGGAGAGGGAAGCCCAGGCTGGAGCAGGTCTTTCCTGGTAGGACTTGTGGCCCCTGTGGGGGACCCACGCCGGTACAGCTCATTCGTGAAGGACTGCACCCCATGGAGAGGTGACCCACTGGACAGCAGTTCATGCAAACTATTGCCTGTGAGATGGACCCACGCTGGAGAGCTCCATCAAGGGCTGTCTCCTGTGGGAGGGACCTCACCAGAACAGGGGAAGGACTCCTCTCCTGAGCAGCAGCAGAAACAACAACCGTAACCCCCATTCCCCGTCTCCCTCCACCACTGTGGGGAAGGAGGGAGAACATGGAAGGAAGGAGGGGTGGGGGAAGGTGTTTTTAAGATTATTTTACTTCTCACTCTTTTGCTCTGATCCTTTTTGTAATAAATTTAATTAGTATCCCCACTTTGAGACTGTTTTGCCCTTGATAGTGATCAGTAAGTGACCTCTCCCAGCTCTTAACTCATGAATCCTTCACTGAGGTTTTTTCTCTCCTCTGTCCAGTTGCAGAGGAGAGTGAGAGAGCAGCTTTAGTAGGTACTTGCCATCCAGCCAGTGTGGCACAGCAAAGCACTGCAGAGCTTTACTGGGTGGAGTCAGAGCTCATCATCTTGTTTTGACCAACAGAGAGGGGGGCTTAGGGATGCATCCATTCACTACAGCAGCATCAGGCAGCTAGAGCCTCCTGGTGAATCTTGCTCATTGTTTTACATGCTATTTATATATTTCAAAGTGTAATGAATGGAAAGATCATAAAATCATGGTGAGTGCTCATAGAATTTAGGGAAAACAAAATAAACAGTCACAGGCCCTCAGTTAAAAGAATAATAAAAAAAATCCACAATTTTTGTCCAACAAGAGATGTATTCCCATGATGTACATTCTTAGTATAATTCATATCATATAAAATGAATAAACACAGGGAAAAGTCACACTGTGAACAAAAAAAAAAAGAAAAAAGAAGAGGAATGACTCATTCTCTAGCAAAGAACAACCTTAAGAAAAATTAGTATCTGCAGGACCTGTCTGCAGAGCCTCTTCTACTGCTTAGGTACAATAAACAAAGATTTTAGCTTTTAAAACAAAAAAATTTTTTAATAATGAAAAATATTCTAAGACACTACCCATGACTTATTAGGGTTTTATCTAGATAGAAAAATTAATACTTGAGGTATGCGTCAAGGCAAAAATTAGGTTTGCCTTATAACTTACATTTATTATTTCCATCTTTCCCAGTTTATTGACCTACTCACCTTACTCTAAGCAACCTACTCAGCTCTGTATGCCCCAAGTATTTGAAATGATCTTCAGGACACCATCTGACGTAGCAGCTGAATGGCCATAAGCTTGTCCTGGTATATGTGGGATATTTTGTCACTTTTCTGCCCATTCTAGGACATTCCACACAGGAACTGAGCCACCTTTATGTTAAATCAGCTAGAACTAATGAAGTTCATCTCACCTGTCATGGGGTCTTCTTTAACTGGGGAAGGAGTAATATTTGTCCACTGATTCTTTGAGTTTCCTTTTCAAGGACTTCTTGTCTCAGAGGGCCCTAATGACTCTTGGAGATTCCTGTGCTGGCAAATTGCTATCAGGGCAATTAGCCTTTTTCTTTTTGTTCCCTCTATTGTGACTGAACAGCTTTTTTTTTTTTTTTTTTTTTTTTTTTTACCTTTTGTTGTTGTTGTTTTGTTTTGTTTTGTTTTGGTGTTATTTCTCACTCTCCTTTTGGCAGCCATTTTTTTAGGGTAAAACAGAAGACCCTGTGTCCCTGTTCTTCCTGTAAGGGCATAGGCAGCTGAGAGCAGACCCTTTGAAGATGTTCTTGGGGTCTCTTTGACACCTCCCCATGCCCAGGAAATGTGCACCACTATATTTATTTACTTTCTGACAAGGTACAGTGGGACGAAATCTCCAGATCTCTGCTGATACTGTTGTGAGCAATGATGGAAACCCCCTTCATAGCTTGGTGTTCACCACACAGCCAGCCTTTTAGCAAATCAGTTAAGTGATAATGGACATAAAGAGTAACATTTCTTCCTAGAATCAGTGGGAACAATCTACCAAGACAAAGAAATTGTCTTCAGGTGGAGGTGATAACTAATTTTGACCTCCCTCAATACAGTGGTTTTTAAAATATTTGGTTATTTTTTGTATATTCAACTTTCCTGTGATGCTTTCTATAATGTTCAGGA
Source organism: Lophotriccus pileatus (assembly GCA_035583135.1). Lineage (NCBI taxonomy): Eukaryota > Metazoa > Chordata > Aves > Passeriformes > Tyrannidae > Lophotriccus > Lophotriccus pileatus. The sequence goes on along the minus strand of JAWWES010000001.1, from coordinate 82,328,201 downwards.
GTCTATGTGAGGAAAGTAAGGAATCTCTAGTAAGGACATTCCAGAGAAATTCATTCCAGGGAATGAATTCTTTCCCAAGTGCTTCAAACATCCAAGAACATCCCTAATACATAACATGGAAATCATTATTTTGGATACTTGCAGAGAGAGAGAGAGAGCATTTGTAATGTATCATACACACCTTTGGTCTCGGAGAAAACAAATAATGTGAAGAGCAAAAACACATGATATAATCACAATTGCAGCCCTATTATGTTTCCATATTTTTGTGCCTCCATGGGATACTTAGGTTGCTGTCTTGAACGTGTTAAGTGTTATGCATGAAGTCATGTGACTTGAACTCTGGGGCAGACAAAGATGAATTGATTTCTAATGGAAAAATGCATGCCTGATGCTATTCTCATCTCAACACATCCTTTCCTGTCTAGTGAGTAGTTATCTTTTATCTATCTGAAAGTTAAATTTGGAGCATTAGTTACTCTTGTTGATAAAAACTTTGCAAATATAATTCTTCCTTTTCACCTGCATCATAGGGTAATATTTCCAATCCCTTTGATTTCAGTGCACAACTTGTAATTTTGAAAAACAGTCTTGTGAACAGCTGTCTCTGTTGCAGACATGCTCTGTGCCGATTCTGTTGCATTTTCTACTAGGGTATGTAGAGGTGCATACATCTAGCTAGTAAACAGAATAAGATTTTAGGTTTGTCAGGTTTGACTGGAGTAGAGTGCATGTCTGCTTTGGGAGCTGGTAGTGAGTGTGCCACATGGTCTGCCATCGGCTTACCCCATTGAGGTTCTTGCCTCCCTCACAAGGCCATTTAGAAGTGGGCTAAGTCCACGTCAAGGCTTTTCTCAAGCCTTTCCCAGCATATTTAGGATGTTGTTATCTGGTGTATTGCTATTCCTACCCCTCAGTGTATGGCTGGCTAGACTGGACTGAGCTGCAATGGGATATTGTTTTGATCCAGTATGACAGTGTTTCACTGACATGCTTTCATCATGATGCGGATTTGACAGATAAATGTCCTGACTTTGTCCTACTGGACCACTTCTCACAGCTGTAACAAGTTATATAACAAATAGACATATCTTCACTTTGCTTTTCAGTTTCATTTTGGTATTTTGCTACTTCTAGGTCTGTTTAGACAATCAGCCCTTCAGTGCAGGAGCCTGCTGTTCTAAGACATCTGTAGAATATAGTTTCTGTCAGTCAAAACAACAAATGAAAAGTGTGATACTTCTGATTGTATTCACAGAACGTACCCTGGTCTGGTGACACAGTGCATCTGAGTCACTTGCACTGACATGTAGTGCATGTAATTCTTGAGGGTTAGGCCACATCCCTCTGAAACATGCATGGGCAAAATATTGGTTCTTTGGCAGAATGGGTGATTTTGGCCTCTCTGCTGCTGTTCTCATGGTGCAGATCTGCTTGTCAGCAAATAACCATCTCTCCTTCATCTTTGGTGGTAAAAACACTTATAGTCAGACTTCATTTCCTGAGGATGCCTTGTGATTCTAGAGAAACTAAAATGGAATTTTATTTCTAAGAAAATCAGGACTTAATCTCTTTAAAAGATGTGACTGTGGTATTTAGCTCTGGAGAGAGGGTTTGAGAGAGATATGTTTGAGGAAGCAATCTGCTTTCAAAAATATTTACTATATAGGATGAAAAGGAATAACCTTGTAGGATGAAAAGGAAGCATCTTCATGCCTTTCACTGCATCCTGTCCAACCTGGATTAGTTTGCACCTCTGTGAAAGCCAGCAAGTCCCTTAATGGTGTATGATTCTTCTCCAGCTTTCATTACACTGGGTACAATCCCAGTCCTGATGATCCTACTTTTCTCGTGAAAGACGTTCCAATCTTTTTAATAGCTAGAGTTCAAAGATGCTTCTGCCCCTCCGACTTATCAGTAATTGCTCTACCCCATTTACAGAGGTGTCAAGCACAGTCCAGAGGCAGACCTAAAGAAGTATTCTGCCATCACCATTCCTAGTAAATGCATAGATTTAATTCAACCTATCTTTAGAACATACGTTTTGTTTCCCAATAAAGTATTCTTTTTGTGACCTCCTAATTAATAAGATTAAGGGAATTTAGCCCAGGAAACTGACAAAAGGCAGCATTCTAGGACCCTCACTGAATATTAATATCCACCTTGTAGCAAAAGCAGAACACTTGTTTGTGTATATTGGAGCCCCACTGGTTTAGGTCTTTACTAGGAAAACAACAAAGAAGAGGAAAAAAAATAACAAATTACAGCTGAAACAAATCATCAGCATTGCTGTTTTCAAATTACTGTATTTCTGGGGAATTTCAGTCAGTTACATGAAAAAGAAGACACCAGTTTCAATGGAGCTTTGATAGTCAGGTTATGTTAATAATGGGAACTCATGTAAAATGCATAAGGTATACCTTACAGATGAAGAAGATTGCTAATAATTATTCTGTATGCTAAGAGTGTAGCTCTTTCTGAACTGATACATAAAGACTCCTTTACATCCTAGTCTAATTACTTATAGACAGTTGAGCACAAAATTACTTTCATCTGTTTGAACATGTGGAAGGAAAGAGATTAGAGAAGTACCTTTCAAAACAGCTGGTTGGCATGTTAAAGAAGAAAACCTACTGGTTCTTCAGTTCTGACTGAAAAGTGCATTTCTTTATAATTAGACCTATTAAAGTAAATGTCATGCAGGGGGATTCTCAGAGGGGGTGACTGGGGTGCACAGCATGAAAAGTCAGTTGCTCTCTTATGGCTTCTCTGGAAACTGGTAGAGTTTTCAAAGCTGGGGAAAGATAGGACTAGGTGTTTTGACACCTTGTGTTTTTGGAATTTCTTTTGGTGCACTGGTTCCCATGAAATAGGAGAGGGAGTTCCTGAGATGACAAATGGCTGTGAGCAGCCACTACTCAGACCCTTCTTGTTGCCTTTCTCTTGCTGTCCTTAAGGAAGAAGTCAATGTGGGTGGTGTAGAAAATAATCTCTTACACAGGAAAAATCATATTGAGCATCACAAAGGGGCTGAAGGCAGATGAATGATTAATGTCAATTTTCTATTTGTTTGCTTTAGCTGATTTCAGGGCAAGTGTTGTAGAAAAGTAACATGCATACAAGGGGCTTAATCCTGTACTGAACCTAGAGCACTAAAATGGAATAGTGTGCATTTGTAGCAACACCAACAAGAAAAATCTCTCTCAACCTCTAGGTTCCTAATTTTGTCCGAAGCATTTCAGTGTGCCCTGGGATAATAGCAGTAGCAGCAAGTTCTTAGGAGTGCTCTCAGGCAGACTTCTCTGAGCATTTCCTGAAGCAGAGACATATTGCTGAACTCTGTGCTGAGAGTGGACTCAAGACCATACAGTACAAAGGTTCTTGCACACAAGAACTCCAGGCTGAATATGAACACATTAGACACCTCTTCTAATTTTTCAGGTATAGAGCAACATAAATAGCCTCTGAAGCTCCTTGGGGAGGGAACTACACAGTGCTCTCTAGTTCACCAGAAAGAGAACCATGTACCTTATGTAACTTTCTGTATGTCTGAGCCATGACTTGCCTCCTGTTTTGTCTCTGCTCTCTGTGAGATCAGAGAAAGCTGAAATTGGGTTAGTATGTATAGGTTGATGAGGAAGCCAAGAATCTTCACTTTAAATCACTGTGGAGATTGTTCTTCCTCACACAGCACTCAGGCCACATCTAGATACTGTGTCCAGTTTTGGTCTCCCAGTACAGGAAAGCCAGGAACAAAGTAGAGTGTTGGAACACTGAGAACAGGCTGTGAGAGCTGCTCTGAATTATCCTAGAGAATGGAGGGCCTAACAACTAATGAAGCACCTAACAACCCCCATTGTCTAAAAAGGGTCACTGAGGAGATGCAGAAGGGCTTTTTGGAGCAGTACATAGTGGGAGGACAAGAGACAGTGGGCAGAAGTTGAAATAAGAGAGGTGCAGATGGGTATAAGGAGAATTTTTTTTCCCAATGAGGACAGCCAGGAAGTGGTTCAACGATTTTGCTGCTTTCTATTACATCTTCTATGAGCCCAAGTACTGCCTCTAGAGCAACTAATGAATGGTTGGTGTGTGACTTTTTGAACCCGATTGGGAAGTTTTGTCAGACATAACTACTCTAGGAGATCTTGGCTGAATGTGGATCTGCCTTTGAGAAAAGCTGAAAATCAATACTAAATGGTCAGCCCTAAGCACAGTACCTTCTTCCAGCACCTCCCTGATGATGCTTTGCGCTAAGCTTCTTGTTTCAGAAATCCAAATAATGGTTGACTGGTCGTGAACTTCAGCATATAAAACCCTCCTCTGTGCATGTAGGGTAGATCATAGTATCATAGAATAATCAAGGTTGGAAGAGATCTTCAAGATAATCCAGTCCAATTGTCCACCTAGAACTACACTGTTTGCGTTGAAGCTTGTTTTCCAGCGCTGAAATGGCACTGTGTCATCTTTCATGACTGAAGTTCTTTATTCAAAAATGCTCTGAACACCAGAATCACAGAATAATTTTTGTTCTTCTGGTCCGGTTCTCCAACAGGTTGTTCAGGTCCTTGTCCTGTCAAGTTTTGAAAATCTCTGAGAATATCTTAAAACCAAATTTCAAGAACAAGGGAACGGGTAAAATAATCACCAGCTTGATCTGGTATCCTGTATTCTAATACTGATACCCACAAGTGGGTAGTATTTAGGAGATGATTAATAAGAAAGTCTGAAGTAATCCTTTCTGTTGCATGGCTCAAATCAATGAGTTTTGGTCTTATTTCATGCTTATGTGGGATCTGTGGCATGTGTTTTTTGGATCATAAAAACTAACAGTTTATGGTAGATATGACAAAAAGGGTGCATAGGCAAATATCCTGTTTAGTTCAGGCTCTTTTGCATTTCTTCCCTACATAAAGAGAGAAAATTATAGATAACACTTTACAAAAGTTTGCATCAAATAAACAAGGTATCCATGGCCTTAATATGTACTATTGCCCTTTTTCATTAGACCAGGTCCTGTTTATGACAGCAAAGATGCCTGCTCTTTGTGTCCAGCTGGGTATGCTGGTAATCAGATGCTGCATGCCTATGTGAGGCATGGTCTCTCAGCTGACACTGTTTAAGGCAGTCCTAATGAAGCTTCCTTGTATGGTGGCTCATAAATCCCAGCTCTTTCTGGTTTCACCTTGCTTCCACAAAGGTCTTGGTGAAATTATTTTGCTGCTGTTTGAGGAAGGATATTCTGTGTTCTTCTGAGCTTGTATCAAGAGGCTTAACCTCTTCTCTGAGAAAGCAAAAGGCAGTATGGTACATTATTCCAAAGATGACTGACCCTTTCATTAATGAAATTAGTGCAGGACCTGGTGGAGCAAAGAGCTTGCTGAATGCTTCCTGCTAAACCTCTAGGGTAGCACAGGAGAATGACTGCCCCAATGAGCCCTGACCCTACCCAGGGTCCTGCCCCACAGAGCAACAACTCTATGCTTGCAGAGAAATGAAGATAACTGTTAGAGCACCAGTCATGTTAACTCATCAGTGAGTTGGCCTTTGTCTTTATTTCTAACTTGGTTTAGACTTGCACCAACTTTGAATTCTTTATGGATAGAAGATACTCTTGATTAAAAGATACATCTTGATTTAAAGGACAGCTAGTGTGTTGTACACATAATACATGGCTACCAGGAGCGCTACTGATTGCTGATAATTTAATTCCTATAACAGACTGGAGAAAGCTTATTACCTGGCAGCCAGTATTCAATCACTATTTTCTGAAATAAATAGCCTATCAGACAGCTAACAATAAAAAAGCAAACGTGATGTCCTTAATTTTGTGTATTTTTAAATGTAATATACTGTGCTAACACAGACATCTTAAAAGCTATCTCCCTGCTAATCCTTCTCAATGGCTTTACCCTGTGTTTGTGGTATGGTTACTTAAGTAAATGGTATTTCTACATTAATTTTAAAATCTGATGTATGGGCTAAAAAGATAAGTATAATAGTGCTTGAAATGCACTAAAATACTGTCTTCTGTGTTATGTTCATGAGGCTTAGAGTTGGTTTTTATTATGCTGTAGAAAAAGAAGCATTTTAAAATAAGTAATTACAACTGATTGTGTATTTTCTTTCATTGTCATTGTTCCTGGAACCATAGAAACAGCTAGAGGAGCAAAGACCACAGAAATACTCAGGGATCTTGGCCACAGAGGACTAAATACTGAAAAATAAAATAAGTCTCCCCACTTCCCCAACAACCCCAAACCACACATTCCTCCACAGAAAACTTGATGCTGCAATATAACAAAATGTAATAAATGTGTTAGCACTCAGGTGGATAATGGAAGTAAGAGGGGAGAATCTAATTAATTTTAATTAATTATAAACTGAACTATAGCAAATCTACGGAAAAGACATTAGTTCTTTCAGTTGTCTGTCATTTACTGATATAGATTGAAGTCTGATATGACATTGGTTATAGATTAAGTATAGAGCTGGCTGTGAATTTTCAGTGTGATGTTTTGAAGAAACTTTTTTTTAAAATCAAATCATAACTTTTAATAAAAGTTATTCAGTATTCTGTAAGTAAAAATTGACATAATATTAGGTGAAGAATTAGAATAGCTCAAATGAAAACATTTTATTTGCGTAAGAGATTCAAGGCATTGCATTTGAGATTAGCTGAACATAAACCTGTGTCTGCCTAAGCCCAGAGAAGCAGAGGTGCTGCTCTTTGGTGTAGCTCACATTCCTGTATCCTTCCAGCTGGAATTTTTGGTTAATTCCACAATATATCACTGCTCTTTCTCATTGCTTAAGAAATATGCTCAGTTGAAACATAAGTTAATCCATCGATCAGTCCAAGATTTCTTATTTAAGATTTAGAGGCAGCAAACTTTCCAAAGAAAAACTTTCCAAAGAATGAATGTACTAAATTCAATGTAGATGTTCTAACTTTGATAATAAATGATATACATTTATTCTACTACAATATATGTACATTGCAAATAGGCAAAATTTTCTCAATTTTATTTGAAATTATTGTAGTTGAAAATGAGGACTGAAATCAACTTCTTGCACATTTATAACCATTTTAAAAAATACAATGAGAGAAAAGAGAGGAAAAAATAGTGCAAATGGACTCAGAGATGGGAATATATTGTTGGACAAAACTTGTATGCAGAGATAATAATGGCAAGATAGTGGGGTGTTTCCTTTTAGATATTCTAAGGTGCTGGAGATTAAGGAATCTGTCCCCTTTTACCTTCACCTTCCTTTAAAAAATCTACTTTGGCTATAACATAATGTACTAATAAACACTAAAGGCATTTTACAATAAATCAGGTTATATCTTCTGCTTCCTTTTGAATGTCCATCTGAAATAATTAGTTGCAGAAAAGTATACACAAATATATATATATATATATAACACTTTTGGAAAAATGGCACAGCTGCTGCCAGCTATGCCCTCTGGCACTCCGAGAGGCAGAAGCTCCTCCTGGGTTTTACAGTATGCTCTGAAGTGGAGTTGTGTTTTAATTGCTCCATCCATCCCTATTAATGGACAGGCAGAAAAGGAAAAAAAAAAAGAGAAAACAGATATTGTATACACATTGCTCTAAATACCTGTGGTTAAAAGAATATTAAGGTTGTTAAATGAAGAACTGAAAAAACAGGAAATATATGGCTTCTGGTGTAACATTAATTTAGCTTCTGCAGCCAATTCCATTATGCTATGGTTCCAGGAACCCATCTTCCCGTAATGAACAACTGACTGGTCCTTCATGACTGTTCTACTCTTCACAGGTAGTATGGAGTTCCAAGCTTTATTTAACATATAAAATACAAACCCTGCTCTGAGTACCAGGATATTAATTTCCTCACAGTTTTTCATTTAGCCCTCCTAGTACATTCTGTTAATGGTACTCATAGTACTCATGATTATAATATTTAAAGTGTTCAAGAACATTCAATAATGCATTTCTACAAAGTCCTGGGAGGTGGTGGGTGATTGCTGTTTTTTGTTATATGTGTTGTTACACTCACAATATTCTGCGTAAACAAAGAGAAAACACACTTTATATACAAAGCCAAGCATTTATTGTTGTCATAACTAAAATCTTTACGGTATGATTCAAGAATAATTTGTCCAAATTTAATTACTTCAGAAAAGAATATTTTAATACAGAAAGTCTCCTTAATAATGTAGTTAAAATTGTTATGCATGCAGTTTGCTCCCCTTTTTCTGTTATTATGTTCAGCATTTTCCTGTTTCTCTGGGCCCCAAGGCTGGTGGTTTCATTTTGCTGTTAAGGATGTTAGGAGTGCAATGCAGACTTGTCAGCATCTAGAGCTGTTCATTGGAGAAATATGATGTTCATCTTGATGGGTTCTTCTTCCTCATTGAAGGTTTTTCTATATGCTCACTAACTTATAGTTACATATTTAATCTTTCCTCAGGGGTCTGCAGCTTTAAGTTTTGTCCAAATTTACTATATATGTGCCCTTTTTGTAGGCTAGATTATTACGTCTTTATTCTCAGTTCTACTGAAACCCAGTTTTGCCCAGTCCCACGTGTGCATTTCTTTAACAGTTTCTTATAGCTGTGGGTCTTGAGTGCCAAGCATGTGGCATATTTCTTATCATCCCACGGAGGTATTCCTTTACACAGCATCCTGTCTCTCCACTTCTCTGCTGTCACACTGGGCCTGCATTTCTATAAACTACATCATTATATGCTAGGCTTGTAAAATCACAGAGGCACCATATAAAAAAAAAAACAAAAGTAAAACAAATTAACCAGAGGTACCGGTTAAATTGCTGTTAATGATAAACCAAGAAAAGCAAAGTTCCCAGCTAGTCAAGAAAAGCCCAGACAGGGCAAGCCTGACAAGCTTCAGATCTGGGAAACTCAGTGTGAAGCTGATAGTTTGCTACTAGCAAGAGCTATGATATATTACAGGGACTGAAATTACAGTGTGCATCCTGAGAAATAGATTAATTAGAAAGAAAATGCTACTTTTCTTTACATAACGATTACTTGAACTCATTGAAAGCCTGTTTTTTTTTTTAAACTTCAAGAAGTGTTAATTGACTGAAAGCACTTTTAGTTCCTAATTAGATCATTACAATCATGCTGTAAACAAAGGCGATGATGAACAGACACATGCTGAGTTAGGATGTTATGTCTAGTAGAAATGGACACATTAGAGGATTTTGGAGTTAGGTTGCAGCTCAGCTCAAAGCCCAGAAATTCAGAGTTCCACTTGGTATTGGCTGTTTTGAGCTGCTCTGGGAATGCAAAGCAGCCATAAACTTGACTTAAATGGCCAGTAAAGTGGGTTTTACTGCTGCTTTGTGTCACCAAATTGCTCCAAAGCAGCTGGAATATCCCATGAATCTGGCCCCAGATGTTTATGTGGAGTTTATTCAAACTATTCTAACCTCTTTGACATGAAATCTGCTGGAAACTTCATGAGAATAAGCTCTCTCTCCTTCTCCTGGTCTCAAACAGAAATGCCAAATGAACAGTCAGCTTTTAGTTTCATCACACTTTTGATCTGGAGAATACTGCAAATGGAAAACAAACCCACCAGAACTTACTCGAGTGTTTCAGAATTCCTCCTCAAACATAAATTAATTTTAATTCTCAGAAGATCCAGTGTGTTTTGGTGGTAGTGACATCACTTTACCTATACCTAAATTCTAGTTACTATGTTATCTACTGCTGTATTCCAACAGGTGATCTTGTGTGGGATTGTTTTCACAGGAGCTCAGACATCTGCAGCTGAGTTTAGTAACCTTTAATTCTCTTTACAGCTGATGGTGCAAGGGAGTCTACCACATCATCTCACTCATCTGGACACCTAATCTATGAGTTCAAATCAGTGTTAGAATTATATTATAACAATTTTGAATGGAAATGTCATGCAAAAGTGCTTTCACTTTTAGTGACATTTACCGTACCTTCATGCACACTAAATACAGACTCATGTTAAGCTGGCCCACTCCAGTCAAGGAACACCCCTGCAGAGTAAGGTACTTCTCCGTGTAAGACTCTCACAGCCTGTCCCATTCTGGTGCCAGCTCCAATATGGGTGTGTACTTCTCTTATAATGAAGTTCAAGTAGCAAGAAAGAGCTAGCTGACCCATATTCTGCACAAGATCATAGACCGCTGTGATGTTCAGGATAGCCTTTATCATGACACATATGTCATCTTCAGGACTTTTCTCCTTACCAGAGGCAAGTCCAGCTTTTCATAAGATATAAATATTGTAAAATGATATGAAAATATTTCTGGCTTGAGTCACTTGAAGCACAGCCAAGCAAATCACTAGGGACTGCACTGGAAGGAATGTCTTAATTTTTGGCAGCACAGATGAGTTAGCTGACCTAATAGAAAATATCTGTAATATATTTGATTAAAATTCCACAACTTTTGGCAAATATTCATAAAAATACTGAACTTTACACTTTACAACATACTTGAAGAAACTTTTCTCTGAATTAGAGGTGCACTAACAGATAGAAAAAGGACTGCCTTTTGTGTCCAAGGTGAAGGTTAAAGTAAATATTGATGAGAGAGAAGGTTTTATAGACCAATACGCAGAAGGAGTTAAACAGGCATTTTCTTCAGTGGGAATATTCAATCTAATTCTCTTTTTATGCTGTGATTAGTTGCTCTGTTTTATTTGTTTTGCAATAATAAAGTCTTTGTATAGGTTGCATAGCAATGTTTTAAAATATCTACATGAAAAGCATGACCTTAAAAAGGAGACAGGAGGAATAGAATAGTCGAATTGTTAACAAATGAATAATTGGTTTTGAGAAATGTCAACGGAGCCTGCTTGTCTACACTACAGCCATTCCAGGAGAGGTAAATAGAGGTAGTCTTTTTGCTGAAATTATATGTGCAACGTTCAGAGGAATTCTTCTAATGACTCACATGCCTGAGATTACTTGGTCTACAGTGGGTTGGGGCCGAATCTGAATCCAGTAGCACACTGCATGATGACCAGGTTATTATTCAAGGAATATGTTTATTTAAAATAAGAGTAGCTCCAAATTAGGTGACAGTTATTTTCTCAGTCTGTGTGTTGGATCAGTAGATAAGACCATCAAATGAAGGGAAAAACAGCAGAATGTTCACATAGAGTTTTATGAATCTTTAGCACCCAGCTGATAATCAAAAGTTTAAGGGCATTCATAATTTGAAAATTTCAGTTTGGAGGATTTTATTATGTGGACCTTGAAAAGACCCAACATCCCTGTACTACAGATTTCACTGTGTAAGCAGTCAGGGTGGATGGAGAGTGGGAGAAAATACGAGTGGTGTGTATAGTCACACAGTAGAAGGAGTGTTAGGACTCTCAGTATCCTTCAAGCAGTCATTGCCTGATCCTGCAGTCCACTCTGCTCTCTTTCAGACTGAATAACTCAGCTCTTCTGCTCTGCAAAGTCACTTTATGTAATAGACTTTTTACGTACACTGAAAGAAAAATCCAGTGGGTCAGGCATCACTCTATCAGTATTACACTGATTACTGTTTTATTGAGAAGCTGGCCATAACTATTAGGAATTCTGGCCTATTTTATCACTTGAAGATTAACTTGTGACCTAAAATGAATCACTCAGTTATGCTGCAAACTGTGGAGATCTCCTTATCTAGCTGAAGTACCTGTCATATAGTTTTTAGATGAGAGGCTTTATTTCAAAACAAGCATTAGGAGAAATTGTTCGATGCGTGTTTTAGAAGGCTTCAGTGCTCCTTGCTAATTTCCCCAAAGTGTCACTAATATCCAAGTTCAGATAAAAGAGCCTAGGGTTGCAGACTCAGATGCTGCACTGTGCCTTTGTCTACCAAATATCCTCACAGCCACCAGCCTGCTGTGCTCTGTGCTTATGTTTTCTATCTTTCCTGTTATCACCCAGTTCAACTGCCCATCAACAACCTCAGACCCCTGCAGTATCCCACTTATCCCTGTTGTACATCTGCATTAGGCAAAGCAGAAATACTTCAAAAATGTCTTTTGACTATCAAATTAGGCCTTGACTCTCATGAGGACTCCAATTTCAAGATTACACTTGTTCAGTATAAGGTCCCATGTGTAGAATTAAACAGGCGTCAAACCACACTGTGTGAGAGATTTTCCTCACCCAGGACACATGGGCCATATGTCAGGACCATGACCCACATTTGTACTTTTGTTACACACCTTTGTCCCATGAAAGTGGGCATATATGGGCTAGTAACAACTGTGTCTGTATACAGCAACTACTGGCTGTACAGGAACAGGAATATCCTATTATTTTTACGTAGTAATCAATATAATATCTTTCCATCTCTTCTGTACCTCTGTACCTCTGTTAGGAATTACCAACTGGTATACACAAAGAGAAAATGGAATTATAAAAAGAATCCTACCCATTCAGTCCTAGAGATAAAATGCCATCTATGTTTACACTTTTGGATCTGCTTGCCATTGTCTTCAGTTAATTAATTGATGCTTCTTGCTGATTCATGCCCCAAGATCCTCTATTATTTTTGCATAAACACTAGGCATATAATGTTTTTCATGGTATATTTCCTTTTTGCTTCTGAAAGATGTCTCGTTGCTTGATACTGGCAGTGTGAACTGTTTGATGGGGTAGCATTTATGAACTTTATTGTTTAGAACTTGCACATCTGGCTGAAACCAATAGACCACTCCTCTTTTTCTCATAGAAGTGTTTCCAAGGCTAGAAAACTTCCATGGCATTTCTAGTTTTCTGTTTCCTAGAAAAATAATAATGAAAAAGAAAATCTTAGATATTACTGAAACAGCTTGTATTCTACTTCTCCTCTTTCACCGGTATTTATCATTTGTCATTGTCTTCACAAAATTAGGCCAGCATGTTACCATACTTGGACACATCTTTAAAGTAGCACTGAATGTTGAAAAGGGAAGCATTATAAAAGAAAGCACATCTGAAACTATGTCCTTTTGGTTTCTGGATTTGAAAAAGTGTCAAGAAAAATAAAGCTGGTCTGAATAACTTTGGAAATAAATTGAAGATTCTGGATTATTAGGTAGTCTTAGGTAAAACAGGCATTTTTATGTTCAGCTGTGATTTTTAGAGGAAAGAAATGTAATTGCATACAAATAGGCACAAGACATATTAGGGTGGCTGCATAACTTAGTGCTGGTAGATAGGATGATTGTGAAGTGGGCAAAGTTACACAAGTGTGTAGGGATATGTCTTAGTATATAGTGGGAGTCTCTGTGAGTCATCCTGATGACACACTGAAGCCAAACCGAGGTGTGCCCCAGCTCTTCCCCACACATCTCCATCAGCCTAGTTTTGATAAAAAAAGGAATGGGCTGTTCAACCAAGAGATTCATGACCATTCATTCAGAGGGTTATGGAAATCTGAGCTGCACTATCTTTTGGTGTTTCCATGAAGCACAGTCGTACTTCATACAGTTGGTTAAAGGATTCTATGTGAATTACAGTGAACCTCAAAAGCTGCTACAGATAATTGACTGATCATCCTGCAGGGACTCCAGGAATACCATTAGGGAACTGTCCAGCAAAAGTTTCTCCCTTGAAGAGTGTTTCCGTATGGTGTCCCTCTCAGAGCTGTTAGCTGGTGCAGACAGAAAGAGCAGGCTGAGAACTGGCCATAGGTGTGCCCAGGGAGAGAGTGTAACTGCCTGCTCTGGGCTATGCCTTTCTCTCTCTGCCTGATCCTACAAGAAACATCTGTTCTTTAGGTCAGGCAACTGAGGTACATTCAGCTCCTAAAGATGACTAAGAAGGGAATGGATACATGAGAAAAACCAAACCACTTTTTCATTTAACTGACTAATGGAACCCACTGCCTGCCTAAAAAGTGCAAACCCTGGGTGTTGATGCATGCTGGACTGAACATCTGAAAGATGGGGAGGCCACTGGAGATAGGAAAGCTGGGAAGGCTATAAATGTGGCACTTAGCTCAAGTATTCAGCTTCCTACTGTCTATGATTTCTCCTGGTCTTCCTTGGTCAGAGATATCTCTCTTCAAAAACCTTTCCTATGTTTCAGGTGAACGTTTATGTGAAAGAGGTCTCCCTGTGTGTCAACCAAAACATGAGAATTTTGAAGGGAGACTTCAATATTGTTCAGTCTTAATATGAAGAGTCCTTCGCACACCACTGGATATTTTGCCACAAAACATATATTCTGCTTTCTTATAGGGATGTGCATGTTGTGGAAACTGTCTTTTTATCTGAGTTTTCCTTTGATAATATATTTATTATTCCATTCTTTTGCCATTTTACTTTTACCCCTCTTTATCTGTGTTCCCCTGCTTAATAATGTGCTCAATGTTTCTGTCTACTGCATCATTTACAATGAGACCTTTCATTAAGATCCTATTAGACACCTTGCATGAATACCTAGAGATGAGCAACAGAGGTAGCTGAAAGAGCACACAGGCAATTCCAAGGCAGAAGTGATGTATGACAAAGTGTCTCCACTCTGCTTATGTAATTGTCTGAATCTTGATTTAAGTTTCCACTGCTGCCAGAAATGAATTATGCCATAAAATCTGTCCTCTTACCATTTGAACTTTGGATTGCCATTAGTGATGATTTGTGCCAGATATCATTAAAATTATGCATAAAAATATAAACTATCTGCAAAGCATTCACAAGCTTACAGTTCCAGGCCAATTTTTTGATCACCCCAAGCTCTCTGTGTTTTTCATGTATAGAAAAAAAGTCCTTGTCTTGGCTCCTTGAAGATAATTTGATGATTTTTTTTCCAATATATTTACTTTTTCTTCAAAAATGGGCAAGTTATTTCAGAGCTCATTTCTTATTTAAAAAACAAGTGAATTTGGTGCCTGAGCTCTTTAACAAATCTGGGCCTGAGAGCAACTGAGTTAAGTGCACTTGAAATATGTGATTATCACTGGAAGTGGGAATAGCCAGTACTTCAGAACACTGCGAACCTGAACTGCTTGTTGATAAGTTTTCTTTCTATGATGTATTTAATTCAGTAGAAATGTGACTGCTAGCCTTGATTTTAACCAGGTATCTTGTAGGCAGATATTATATACAAATTTCTCTACATAAGATCTACTAATGCATCTCAATTTGAATTTGTAGATCTGCCAAGTTTCACTCATTCGGAGAGAGGCTTCCTCATTTGGGATTAATTTTAAGACTCTCTTAAAAGTGTCTCCACTTGTGATGAAACATTTTGCTCTGTGTGAATGAGATGTATAAAGTCTCATTTTAAAGGCCAAATTCCTCTCTGGTGTACCTTCTGGGGAATTCCCATGATGCTTTGAAATCTTCCTCATTCAGATAATCACAGCTCAAGGATTCTAAAAGCTCCTTCAGTTTGATCCCTGTGCATTTTGCACAGAGTTCCAGTTGTACAGTAGTTTTCTGAAATGCTCATATGGAGTGAGAGATGAGGTAGTCATAGATCATTTTCATTTTAGCCTAAGCCAGGATGAAAACTCTACTGATGAAGTGAATTTGACATACAGCTTAGCTATTCATACATAAGAATAATATACATTTTACAACATGTATAAACACATAAAAAAATAGTAAAACTTCCCATTTTTCTTTGTTCCTTGCTCCAAAATAAACATTAAGAAAGTAGCTAGTGAAAGGAGCTGCTGGTGGTGTAAAGTCTTTATATATATCATAACTGAGACATCCACCTGCCTTTTTGAACACAATGAATGACCATCAACAAAACCAAACGGAAAACAAAGATCAAAAAACAAGCCCCAAACAGATCATGTTTGCCGATAATATTATTCAAGACTAAAGATTCCTTTTGTCTTCCGTGTGATACTAAAACACTCTCAGGCTGATAAAATCAACAAGGACAGGGCAATTGCCATTGCTCATTTTATGACCTGGGGCATTGCTCCAGTACCTCAGACTGCCTTGGCACCATTAGTCCCTAGACTGCTTCTGCTGATCTTAAAGAGGCTTTTGTTGGTAATCAGTACAGACTCTGGAATCCCAGGACACCACTGCTAGTTATGCTGAGCTAAAATCATAAGGAGTGCAAGCAATAACAAGCACCAAGGCCTGTGCTGACCCTTAGCAGCTGTTTATATCCAATCATAACTGAGCAAATGACTTTCCAAACGAAAAGGCATGTTTTTGGAACTGATAATAAATCAATCTTTAAAGAATGAGAAATACTTATTAGTTTTATTCTCTGCTAGGTTGTAAAAAAACCAAATAGGAACCCCTGCCTTACAGCCAGACGGCTTTCACATATATAGAGAGATTTAAAGGGGTTGCACATCAAAAGGGGGCATTTTTAATAGTGCTCACATGACAGGCAAACACTACTGCATTTCTGAAAGTGATACACTCCAGCTTAATGAAAAGTAACTTTCAGAAAACCAACTAAATTGCCACCAAATCTCTGGCAATTAGTAAAAATAAAACTTCTAAGTTCCTAATGGGGCAAAGGAATAATAAATAACATAATTCTGATAGTGTGAATTTCAGTGTCAGGGATAACGTGGTAAAGCTGTTCTTACTTCAAAAAGTTTGAAGATAATTAATAACAGAAGAGATTTTTATAGCTGCAGGCAAAAGAAGGTAACAGTGCTCTGCGTGAAGGGAGAGAGGACGTGCTGCTTCAGTACCACAAACCTTGTGCTGTCCTGTTCCCTGCTCCTCCAGGAAGTCTTGGTGGGAAATTGGTGCCCATGCCTGGCCCAGCAGCATGGCTTCTAACAGGCTCCAATGCCTCATTTCCCAGCTGATGCTCCAAGGGTGATTCTAGTGGGTGAGGAAGTGGGTGGACAGTCACTTGTGACCCCTGATGACAGTAACCGTTTCCCACCAAGACCCTATATTCAGTATTTGCAGAAGTAGCTACTTTTCTGTGCTTTCTCTTCCTCTGCACCAGCTCTGTAAATTAATGGAGCTTCTGAGGAGCAGAGTGGAAGCAGGATGCATGTGCTTGAATTAGTTGTTCACATCTGTGCTGGCCAGCTTTTCTGAGAACAATTTGTCTCACCCTGAAGAAGATGATCTGTTCAAATGAGCTACACAATGGAAGTACAGTCCTTTTATCGACCTTGAAGGGAACTGGTGCCATCTATTCCAGGCATAGAGGTCTGTATGGGAGACATCTTGAGTTTAGGTGAAACAAAACCCCTCTAAGAGCTATCCTCATGTTTTCCTTTTGTTGGTTATGAGTCCTGGGTCAAGAAAAGGTTGGGAATATTAGACCAAGATGAGCAATATCGTGTTTGTAGCCATGGTGTTGTTTTGAACTTTTGCAGACAACTACCACACCCCTCTTATGTTTTCTTCATAACATACCAACTGCTGAGAGATTGGCACAACAGTGTAATATTAATAGAAGAAATCTGGTTTGAATTCCCTTAAAGTCAACGTTCTTGTAAATCTAATAAGTACTTGGATATTGATGTGCTAGTCCCCATCTGCAGAATTTAAAAATCTGAAATTCATTTAAGTCTTATAATTAATAAACAAAAAGTTCTCAGACTTAAAATGTGAAAGACATCATTAGTTACACTATGTTTTTATGGTGCTATTGCTAAAAGGATATTAAAGTGCTTCAAAAGTGGCCAGATCCCTTATTATGATGTTGTTAAGAGGAATGTTTTTTATCACCATTCTGCAGAGAAACCAAAGAAATTACTGATACAGGCCAAACCTTGAAACGCTTGAATGTTTGCTGTGGACCATTCCCATGCTGACTATAGGACATGAAAAGATGAGAGATACACCACAGCAGTGGTGCAGGTAGAGCAACCTAGGCTGTGGGTCCAATGCCAGGAACAAGCATGTATGGCCTGTGCGTGTAGCTGAAGTCTGAGTGTGCAAAAGCTGCTTCAGGAATGGATTAGCAGGTGCTTTCAGAGAGTCGTTTAGCAAAGCAGCCCTGACATGTATGCTTGCCTGAACAGGCTGGTGGAAGAGGTAAGGTAGAGGCAGGGAGCACCACTGGAGACTTCAATCAGAAAGAAGAGTGGGCGCATTTCCTTTCCTCCTGGCAAAATTTGCTGTGGGCACTGTCAGGTGCCTGGTAATATTTAGGATATGCTAATTGGCAAATTAAGTATGCTAATGATCAGACAAGGCCGATGACAATAAGATTGGCAGGGGTACAGGTACCTGGACAGTTGAGAAGCAAAAGACAATAAGAAGGAGAGGGTATGGGGAGGTGCCCAGCTGACCTCTCAGAAGGCCTTTGTTCCCAAAAGCAAGATTGTAATTTAGAGGTACACGTGTGGGAGGTGTTGTGCTCTTCTGTGGTAACCTGAACCCCTCTCACCTGGAGTCTGTCTGCAGACTAAATGCGTTGTCTCTGATGGGCACGAGTTGTCTTCATTTGCCCAGTGTGACCGGTTGGAAATAGTCAGACATGTGGTAGCCATAGGAATATTTGGTAATCCAATAAACTATTCAGCAAACACAAGGAGTCATGTGGTTTATTCTGCTCATTGGTGCTATTATACATGTGCAGTGGAGGGACTGAGCTCTCCCAAGATAAAAAATATATTAATGTTCACAATATGATATTTTCTAAGAATGTTCCAAAATTTATTAACAGACTGGAGGCCCTTGTGGGTGGACAAAGAGAGATTTGAGAGATACAAATAGGCAAGGCAAGTGGGAGGTACTGTGGTATTGTCATTTGACTTTGATATTACCTGTTGATATTTTCTACCTTAAAAAGCCCCAACCCACCAAAAGAGTCTGTGGGCCCCAATAGCTTACCTTTGGATGTATTAAAACAAACAAATAAACCAACCAAACAAAACCAAACAAAACCACCCCAAACCCCCACCCTAAATACACAACATTTTTCTATTTGGATATTTTTCTACATTTTGTAGAATTAGCTGCAAATTACAGGTTTCCTGTAGGACCTCTGGAGTAAGGCCATTTCTTAGGATCACTGAGGATTTGGGAGGCTGCTGTTAGGGTTCTTGTTCTAAATCTCTCTTACCTCTTATGAAAGCATCTGCATATTTTCCTCTACCGAATTTCTGTTCACACCTTCTGATTTCACCTCCAGAAATATCTAAGGCCCTAGTAAAGAATGTAATGCTTGGTTAGGTCATTCAGGCCTAACATAAGAATTTTTCAAAAGTGCGTTCAGGTACTCCTGTCTAATTCCACAACCAGCCAGAAGCTCTACAGCCTTCCCTCTTTGACTGGAGGGGTCCCCAGAGCACAGAGTCATGCTTTTCTACGTGTTCAGACCTAATTTGATCTTGTCGGGCTCATCAGCTACTACAATGCTTTGGCTTCACCCTAACCAGCTGCGAGAAAGTGGCATTTCCCCATCTCAGTTCCTTTGAGCACTCGAGCTGTTTTATAGCTACCTTACAACTCTCTTGAAGAGAGCTTTTAACACAGGGCTGTGGTAGCTACTGCTTTCTTTTCAAAACCAGCTGGAAGAGGAAATGTTATGGATCTGATATTGCAATAGTGTTTAACTGAGAACCAACAAAATTTGACAATACTCTTCTTTTGCCTACAGGAACATCTACTTAGAAAAATAGCCCAATCACCAAATTATACAGTTTGGGAAATCAATCTTCATTCCATCTCTTGAACAAAATCATGCTGAAAGGAAAAAGAAAATTTTAAAAGTGAGAGAGAATAAATCTGCACTGCAGTGTTAAAAAAAAATATCTATGCCTTGAAAGACACTCCAGCATGTTTCAACACTCCTTTGTGGACAGCTGTAGATACACTTGTGCATTCTGCATCCCATCATTTTAGTCAGTGCCCAAAAAATAAACACTACGATACCAAAAATGGTTATTAATGATTTTAACCTCAAATGTTTTAGGAATGCAAGAGCTGTTGCAAGCTGTTGGCCCTGAATTTTCCTTAGCTGTTTTTGAATCCCACCTTTTGGGGTGGCATAACATGTACCTTGCTTGCATGCTTCTCTCTGGGGTTTGTATCAGGTTTTAAACTATCCCTGGTGAGGACCATGGATTGCTAATAGTCTGTGAAGTGCTTACTGTGTGAATTTTCTGCCAGAACTGTTTCTATCTAAATAAGATTATCCAAGGATGGGTGCCGAATTCAGTTACTCAATCCTGAAGGAGGAGCTGCTAACAGGTTGCCTCCTTTCAGCTGAGGAGTTTGAGACTATTGCAAGATATATAGGATTGCTAGTGGTCCAGGGGATAGTGACAACTTCAGTGGGGTAAGCAGGTTTTAGATTGGTGAAGTAGCAGTGGGATTGCAGAACGTGTCTTTCTATTTCCTTTTTTCAGCGTGATTTTGGTTATGCTACTAATATTTCTCCTTTTGTTTTTCCTCTACGTTACCTGTGGAAATTGAGCAACTGGAAAACTGCTTTCTGTGTGCTTCCAGTGGATGACCAAAAGTGCGGTTCTAGGTGATGTAAATATAAAAATTCAGTGGCTTAGTTTTAATGAAAATATTAACAATTAAAGTATGTATCCATATCGGTAAAACTAGATTTTGAATAGTGTGAGTTTTTTTGGGGGAGTTGAGTTTTACTGAATAGTTTAAGTGGTAGTGGATGTTACCTATGAGTTGCAACAATGCATTTTGTTGGCACATATCGGATATGAGCTCACCATCAGTGTGTGACAGCGCTGAATAGTGTGATGAGGCAGCTTTGGAGGGGGAAAGAAGGGGCTGAGCATTCCATGGTAATGCTCTCATCCCAGGACCAAGCCCAGGCTGCCCACCCAGGGGCAGTCTTTTATGACACAACTGGCACCAGAAACAGTACTGTGAGCTGCAACTTTCTTTCTTCAGACACTGAGCCTCCATGTTACCTTTGGCGCAGTAGGGCTCACAAGTATGGACATGGAGGTGGACCAAAGCAGGCTAAAAACTTTCAGGGAGTCAACGGCAAAGTGAAAAAGAATATAATTTACACAGGCTTCTTTACATTGTGTTGGGAGTCTTTATTCCTATCCCCATTATATCTAGGTATTAAACACTGTTCTCTGCTGCATTCAGCTATGATCTTTTTCTTGTAAAGAAATGAACTGTGTGAACGAGCTTGAAGACAAATTTTAAAATATTAAACGCTGTCCTTCTTCTCAAATCTAAATCTCATGTTAGTTGTTTACATACATAATTTAATAACTTGCATATATTTTTTATATATTATTCTGACAGTAGCAAGTGAAACCAGATTCAGAAAAAATATTCCGGTACATGGAATCTCAAAATACACATTTGCATTGGTAAGGTACTAGTGTATATTTTGTAGGGCTTATATTGCTACTCATTGTGGTTAGTGGTTAGTATGACTATCATGTTTTTGGAGTATTACGTATCCGAGAAAATGTAATTTTTTTCTATTCCTTTTAAAATCAAATTACAATGTGACATTCAATAAAATATCTTTTGTGCAGCTAATAAAAATGAGATCCCATCTCACTGCTTTGACAAATAAACCACACAAGTCAAAATACTGCCTCTGATACAGTTTATAGCTTAAGCTTTCATGTCAGCCTTTCCTATAAAAAAGCCCCATTATTTATTAATAGCCTTCTATGTCTTAAAAGTTTCTTTTTCTTGTGTGGAGAAAAAATCATTTGCCTTTTAATGGGGTGTCAGATTTGTTTTCCAAACCTTCTAAAAGGTTATCGTTGTTACATATGGACAAGTGCTTTTTTCAGAATCAATGTAAACTCTGTTACCAGGGTAATTTACTGCAGTCCCCTGGTAGCTGTACGGAAAACTTAATTTCACCATTTTGCAAAGTGGAGGGGTGGGACTCTTTCCTTGTGGTTAACTATTTTCACATGGAGTGAAAAGAAAATGCATGCTTCTAGCACATACTAAATAACCGATGGGCTCTTACCCTCTGTTTGAGTTCAGGGCACACTGGCAGTCTGGTAGGGTTCATGGCATAGAAGGATGACTGACCGAATTAGATATACCATAAAACCTTTTAGCAATTAACCCCCAACTAACCAAAAGATTCAGGCTAATACTAACAGTGGATAATAAAAGCTTGTTAAATTTCCATCCATTACCCACACACATACACACACAAATATCTGAGCCACATTTTTTATGACAGAGAAGTCTGTACAGAGGGAAGAATATTCTATGAAAGATCCAGAGGTGTCAGGTTTGAGTCTGTCTTGCAGCTTGAGTTAAGAAATGACATGAGACACAAGCAAATATCAGATTCAGGCTTGTGCATTTAATTAGAACTTGCATTAGCAGCTGCAGTACTTTATTTTGAAAAAGGCAGTAATAGCAGTATTTTTTCTCTAATAAACACTACTTAAAAAAACCTCCAAAACCCGAAGCCACTAGGAACTACTTATGACCTAAACAATATTTTAGATTGAATTAATTACTTTTTACTTGTAATTTCTATTAACTTGTTTAATTGCCTAAAGTATTTGGGGATGTTACCTACATCTGCACAGAGAAGAGTGGGTTTCACAACAGGCATCAGCTCTTTAAATGTGACATTTTTCCATCCACATTGGTGACTGTTCAACAAACTGAAGACACTTAACCACATCTGTACTGTGCTTAAGAGGAAGCAAGCTGGTGATCTCTGCTACTGGACTGAGGCACAGATGGCTCTAGACTTTCTGAATTTTGAAGCTTACACTTGTTCTGCACAGGGTAGGGACATGCAGTGCAAAACTCCTTCTGGATCTCAGCAAGAAAGATCTGTCAATGATTGGCATAATAGAAGAGCTGGTTTTATAAGGTAGAATAAAAACGGGAATACAGATAATGGATAAATCTTGTGTCACTTCAGATGCTGAGAACCCCATGTTGATGCAGTGTTGACAGACCCCGTATGTATTTTCCCATGGCATGTTGCACAGATGCCATCCATGGACTAGCAGAATAATTCACAGACTTCTATCCATCAATTAAATTTTGGAACAACCTTCTAATAGGTTAAGTAGGGAAAAACCCCCCAAACTTGAACTATGAGCTTGAATTAAGAGTACTACAGACCTTGGTAAATTCATGGATGAGGTTATGTATCATCCATTGCCTGGGATAATAAGGGACTGAATTCAGTGATCCACTGTGTCCTATGGCAGATATTTTATGAAGAATTCTACCATAGGAAGTTTTTAGTAAGGTGTCATATTCATACTGAAGAAAGGTTTTCTCAGGCTGTCCTGGATAATTTTCAAATACTGAGACTGGGATCCAACATTGTCAATGCTTGTCTGGCTGTGCTCTCGGGAGAAATACCACCCACACAGATACTAAGAGCTACTGAAAAACCTGCTGATGTTCACTTTTCAGCAGGCTCAGTCTGCATCTCTTCTCACTCAGAAAATCCTAAATGTAAGGTGAATTCATGTGTATAATGACTTTGGAGCTTTGATTTCCAAGACCAGCAACAGGTCTCTGGGATTATTTTTGCCCCACCATCTTCAAACCCGTGCATTTGGAAGACTCTATTACAGATTATTTATTAGCACTTGTTGTGGGTTTTGGCCAGGAGAAGGAAAGGACGTGCCATGTGTTGGTCATCAATCTCCTCTCTGGAAGATTGATTCTGGTCACTGTTTTTTTCATGATATATGCGTCTATATGGCATACTGCAGAGCAGAGGTATTCAGTGGAGTTTAAACTAGTCTTGGTATTAGTGAATCAGTGTGGACACTGTAGAACAAAGCTTGAGCTATGTGCATTCACAGATAAACTTCTACTTCATCTAGCTCATGTGGAGACCACTTGGGTTCTTGCATTATAAGCTGAGTTTGTGGTCAGAAAAACCTACAACTGTGCTGATAAAGCACTAGGTTTCAGAGTATGAAGCTGTATTATAGCCAAGAAGCAGAATATTGGCATATGAAGGCTGTCTGACACTGTTTTGATCAGTGTTGTTGAAGTAGCAAGGTGACGATGCAGCAATGTGTCCTTCAGTCATTGGACAAAAACCCCAGAATCAGTACAGACCTTGGGTCTTCCTTGTGGTAGGTATCCAAAGTGCATAAGACCTTGGTGTAAAATAAAAACAGATCAAATCTGTTTTCACATGATATCATTGCACCATTCAGCTACAACTTGGACATGTTCATAGTTTCAATCACAGAATAACTTTAGAAGTTATTTGTTGTTGGAGTCTGGACTTGTTGCTCTTCCTCACCTCAGTGTGGGCTAATGTGTGACTGTAGCAAGCCCAGAAAATAAAAAAAATGTTTAAACATTCACCAGTTTCTTCTTTTTCTCATGATTCAGGTACTACTACAAAACTAAAGGCCACCATTGCAGAGAGGTACTGAAGGGTAAGTCTTTCTCTGGACCAGAGCTATCACACTGGCACTCCTGTCCTGCACAGGAACTGTGAGGGGTTGAACTATGCTCAGATCACACATAGACCCTGTGTGTTGGCTCAGCCAGTTCAGACTAATGAGACAGTAGGATATTCTGTATGTTGATGGAATTTTTCAGATAACTTAGACTCTGAATTGAAATTATTTTCCAGTAAATATTAGCAAATGGATTTTTTACAAAACTGAATAATTTGTTCAAAAAGTGTAGAGTTTTCTGATGGCAACAAAAGATGAGTTCCCAGCTGAGATGGAACTTCCTGACAAATATCATATTACTCTGCCAAAACAGAGGTTTTGTCTGTGATACTGTTGTCATAATTAATACAATGAGCCCCATTTTTTTTTCTTTAGAAACTCTTCATCTTTAGAAATTATCCTTAAAATTCTAAATATTACTACTACTTCTTTTGTCACACTGTGGCAGTCAAACAACATGAAACATTTTTGCTCAGACTATTAGAATTTGGCAAAGTTACAACATCTGAAAATGAGGTCTTATAATGGGAAGTATTAAATAACAATAAATCACTAAGCAGCTCTATCTACATAAGCTCAAAAATAAAAAAAGTAAAAGCAGGAAAGCTATTCTCAAATAAAGCACTAGGTTACCATGTGATTGTACTTTTTATTTGAGCTTACAGTTTGGCAATGAAGTCAGTGGAAGGTCAAGTGACCCACCCAAGGTCGCTGACTGGCAGTCAGTGACCGAGTCACTATCACAGCTTGTGGAAGTTCCTGGCTCTGAGAGAAGCACAAGGTAAGTGACACTAAGGTACATCTTCTCTCAGTTTCCATTATGTTTCTAATCTCTCTTCACTACAGTAATGAATGATAATGAGTTGCAATCTTTTCTCTGGGTTGCTCTTGCCGCTGCATTGGTGACACTTATTGTTACAATAAAGATATAAGTGGAGAAAAAAATATGCTAGGTGATATTAGGAATAAGCAAACCTAAATAACTTAGAAAAAGAACAGTTGTTGCAATAACTTGTTAGAAAGGACAGTCTTACTCAATGTGTTCGTGTCAGGCAGGTCACCCTCTCCTTCATCTGGAATTGAAAATATTGTGAAAAAAATGGACATGATTCAGTAACTTCTACTTTATGTAAGCAAGTTTTATTAATGAAAGGATGGAGACAGGTACATAGGTAAACTGATGATATTTACTACGCAAAATCACAAACTCAGTTAACCCAGCACTGAGGATCAAGCTCCTGTTATGCAGTTGCACTTAGGTGCTGGTGAATATTAAGCATTTCAGACTCACAGAAAACCAATTTTCAAAGTTGCTCAGTGGTCATAACTCAGGTCAGTTTTTTTGAAAGAGCTCAGCACTCAGCAAAACTTCTTCAAAAGGCAATAGACTTTCAACCCTGCTATGCACTTGGTGGCTCTCACTGGTCAGACTGTGCTCTTGGAGGCTGTTGAGAGCTGCATCCTTTATCAAAGTCTGATTGTGCACATCATGCCTTTTGCCTGAAAAAAAAGGGAGTGAGGAGGAAGCAGGAAAGAGCATTCAGTTGCCCTGTTTCTTTTTCTTCCTCTCCATCCTTCTCTTAGCCCCTATCTCTTTTTCTGCTGACTTGCATCTCCAGCACAGTTCCAACCGGAAAGAAATAGCAGCTCTGAGACAAAGTTGGAAAATACCATGGCAGAAGAGTGTGGGTCAGGGACAGTTTTGGGGATACATGGACAAAGACTCTGCCATCAGCAATGTTGAGCCCCCTTGGTGCTAGTCTGGAAACATGTCCCATCCATGTGTGCTCATAACAATATTAGCCATGGTGGCAGCTGGTGAAAATTCAATAGCAATGGAATCCTTTGTGTATTTTAGCATGAGAATATTCCATATGTTTGATGCTATCCCTTTAATCATCCTATGCAATGTTCATGATCTTGCTTTTCCTTGGTCTGCTGAAATACAGTGTCTTGTTTTTTTCAGCTAGTTGTAAATATGTGTTTGTGTGTATGTGTGTGCACGCAGTTCACTACAATTAGTTTATACTAGATTAGATTTTTTTTTTCCATCCACAAGTTATGACTTCTGTTGTCATCATTCCTTTAATATCTTATTTTGGTAATTCATCTACTGGTTTCCTTTCTATGTATAATTAGTATTAGGTTCCTACAAGGACACAAATGGAAAACCACTCACAAACATAACAAGCCCTGTAAGGCCTCATGAGTCTCACTGATTGTTCAGAAATCCTGGGTGTGAAGGAAAAGGGTATCTAAAAAATTGTATGGTAGGAGAACCTACACTGTCTGTAAATCTTGGAAACCCCATAGTATGTGATGTGTGTGATGGGGTAAGGTGCAACTTGAGTTGCTCATGTTTATGTGACTCCTCCCATCTATATTGTCACTAAATCCATCTGCTTCCTAAAAAACTCAACTAACTTGCAGCTCTAGCAAACATTTTACCATGACTTTGGTTCAGCTGTTGTGATGGTTCCTTCTATGAATTTCTTTTTCTGCTGGAGAAGGGGAGATATTATACTACAATAATATTTTTTATATTTAGCTACTTATTTCCCAGGTCTGATTTGAGAACATCAGTCAAAAAGCCTATTATCTGTTTAAAAGAACCATTTATAACCGTCGCTATTTTTCTCCTACCCTTCAGGTTAATAAAAAAAGTTTGACATACATCTAAGATTTTAAGCCTTTAGTTTGATAAAGCCTGGGTTATGAAGTAGGGTTTTTCAGTGGCTCATTAAAGTAATTAAAGTTAGCACTTCTAGTTTAAAGCATGGTAAAAGCTTTGAAATACCCATCCTCTCTCTATGCATTCACATGTTAGATAAAGCTTTACCTCTTATGAGGTAAAAAAATCTCTGTTGATGATTTGGTGGTTCCCATCATATCAGGGAGAGTCCCACCAAAGTGGCCATGCTGGTGAATCAAGACCCTTAAAAGAGGGCCCCGGTGAGAGTAGAATTGCCATTTTCCACACTTGAAATGTTTACTGCATCTGTTCTGCAGTGGTATACCAAGCATTTAAAACCTAAGAGAAACAGATTGTGAAGGTTCTTTCTTGAAGGACAGCTTCTGCTCTTGCCATAGTAAGCAGCAAGCAGAACTGTCTAAATAATCCATTAGCTGAATTTTTATGGCTTCTCTGAAAAATCTGTATAGCAACTTTTGGTTTTCTTGAAGGTGTTTGTTATTCTAAGTAGTTTAATGCTATGCTATTTCTGGTCCTATGGATTTGTTTTGAGTATTTGATGCATACAAGTGGACCTTTGCTAGTTAATTTATCAGCTACATCACACAATATTGTCGCTGTTTCTGTATGGAATGAGCATAATTCTTCAAATTGTGTATCTGCTGGGAATACAGTGTTTCTGAATTCACAATTTGTATTCTATGAGTAGTATTCATTTAACATTAATTTTCCATGAATGTTTCATGTACCTTGTACTGGTTAATAACATGAAGACACTTTATGTATCCAAAACTCTT
Source organism: Lophotriccus pileatus (assembly GCA_035583135.1). Lineage (NCBI taxonomy): Eukaryota > Metazoa > Chordata > Aves > Passeriformes > Tyrannidae > Lophotriccus > Lophotriccus pileatus. The sequence goes on along the minus strand of JAWWES010000001.1, from coordinate 82,300,418 downwards.
TTGTGGTGTATTGGGGGAATTTGTAAAGCTGTTTTGACTACACTTCACTAGTAGTTTGCAAACAGAATTTTTCAAGTTACTTCCAAACTCTTCTCTCTTGAAACCTGTTCCACATCCTCTATAGGCCACCATAATGTTGCTCTCAAAAATCATATTTAAACTGTAATGTCTTCTGAAAGTTGATGCAAAAAAGGGTATAAAACCCATATTCTTCTCTATTTTGGAAGGCATTGGCCCAGCTAGAGTCAACAATTACTTGCTTACTCTACGAAATATTTATGAGAAAAATAAACCATAAGCTTTTATGCAAATGCTGCTTCTGGCCCTTTCCAGGGATGACTTCTACTGCTTTTCTTCCAGCATATCAGATATGTTCATTTAGCCTCTATATACAAGTATTGGGAGGCATAAAACAAGCAAATTCCTCTGTCTATGTGTCTGAATTTAAGATCCATTCCCTTATTTTCTCTCTCTTCCCCCCTCCCCCTTACAGGAGTTTTCCCTTTCCTGTAATCATACTGGTACAAAGGGCTTGAGGAGGACAGCTTCCCTCTCTGATTAAATTTAAGCAACAACAGCTGCTGGATGTTGTGCTGGCAATGCTGGAAGTGGCTGTCCATCATCCTCCCTCTCCATAAGTCCTTGGTACCTGGCAAGTGCCCTGAGATACTGCACACCTTGTGGAGACGGGGCAGGTTGAACCAATGCCCTGAGGACCCCCAACAGTGGTTTCCAACTATATTTTGACGGACAGGGGCCTTTCAGGACTATGACTTTCCAGAAACATGTCTTTGATGGGGCTGTCATCAGCCACCTGAGACAGCCCTTCTGGGAATGCCATCAGAGTGTGGCAGTTAGGCAGGTGTACAGAGTCACTGAAGTACCTGTGGAAACTCAGTATGGGAAGGTAGAAAAATACAAGACTCACAACACTTCCACATTTTAGTAATAAGATACTTGCTTATAAAGATAATTTCAATAGGGCTGCACATTACTCATTTACAGGGAAGTCTGGTGGCTGCAGAAATCCTAAATCACAGCACTGGCTTCCTGCTTGATGCTAATTTGGGCCAGTTCCAGCCAATGGAGTTCCTTTTCCATTGTGTCATTTAATTACACATTTACCCACACTTCTCAGCTAGTAAGAGCCTTAATATATGGCCTCTTAATCTAATACTGTTCTATTAAAAACTACACTCAGTATTTTAAAGTGTTAGACAACAGATGGAATTGACAGTTTTAATAGGTAGCAACTAACATCATCTCCCAATCTACACCTCTGTATTGGATTTCAAGCAACTGATATCACTGTGGACATGTGCAGATATGGAGCTTGCATTTAAAGGCAGAAATTCAATCAATAACCTGTCTCTCAACAAAGCTTACTAGATTATATCAGTTAGAAGTGACCATCTGGCCTAATCTTGGGAGTTCTGAGATATCATGTAGATCTTTTTCGCTAATGTCATTTTTATTTGGTTAACATTAATAAACCATAGCAAACATTGCAAATCTTGCAATCTGAAGCTGTAACTCAATTTTTGCCTTTAACATGAGACAAGTCAAACATCTGCTTCTCTAGGGGGAACGTGTGTGAGAGCCAGCAAAAGAAAGATGCAATCGCTCTGAAGATTTTACTGTCTTTCTAGGTGTTGTGAAATGATGGAAAGTGGCAGTCTTTTTTATTTACTAAAAGAAAAGTGTGTTACTAAAAGGTATCAAACAACTAATGTGATTATTTCTGTGAATACAAAATATGGAGGGAAATATGTAGATAGAATTCTGGGGGTTAAAGTTTCAGAGTATTCTATGGCTGCGATAAAAAAAGAATGTACATTACATATTCATCTACTAGATTTATGCTACAAATAAAGTCTAACTTTTAATCTGGTACAGTCAATATATATCACGTATCTGTGATCAGTCGTTTAACGCTGTCACAGCCAGAATGCATAAACTCTGAAAAGCCTTTTTTAATACTGGAGTTAGGAACATTCTCTTCTGTCTCTTCGCTACATTAAATTTATTTTCAAATTCTATTTTGTGTTTGGCTGAGAACCAGCACTATTAGAAGTTCAGAAATACTCTTTTCACAAAAAAGAAAAGTAAATATCAGTGTTCCAAGTCTAATTATAACTTTGTACTTGTAAGTGGCATAATAGTGATTCAGTTATGCAAATTATCGTCATTGGATTTTGATCTTGCAAAATAAAAATCAGGACTGATTCCTAAATGGATCTGATGAAATCAACCCCCTTGAAATTCTGGAAATTCTTCTTTATGGTTTTGTTCCGTTGCTGATAAATTGAAATTTTAAAAATTTCAAACAGCAGAGTGTATCATGAATGCCCAGAGGTAGGGAAGGGGAGAAGAAAGACAGGTGACATTGCTAAAAAGAAACAGTGTCAGAAGAAACTGAAAAAAAAAAAAAGAGTATTTGGGAACTTCATTAAAATAGTACTTCTTCTTAGTACCTCTAATGCAGTCCTGCTTTAGGGTGCTTGGGACACAGAAATCAAAGACATGTATCCTTCTCTTGACATTGGTATTAAAAACTGTAAAAAAGCTGGGCAACCCATTTTAACCTAATGTGCCCCCATTTCTCCATCCAAAAATGATGACAATGATTGTTACCTGTCTTTATTTTTGGAAACTAAGTTTTATCATTTAATGCCTTCTAAAGATCCAGGCTGTTTTGCTGTTACAAAGTATTTCACTTACAAAACTGAACAAGCTGACTTCGAGAACAAAAAAACCCTACTCTGCCTCCCCCAAAATAAAATCTGGAACACAGACAAGACCCTTAAATTCCTAAAATAATAGAAAAGGGTAGAATTTCAGTGGTATTATTGTAAGAAGATTTCAAAACCGGGGTGAAAATAGAATCTGGAAAAACTGAAAAATCAGGGAATAGTACCCCCAACAAGTTAAATACTTTTTTTCAGAAAAACAAAATTTTGGTAAAGATTGTCCTTGAAATATCTTGGATGTGAATTTTTTTGGAGAATAGTATTTTATTTTTGTGGTTTACTTTCCTGTTTTTTTTGGTGAAAGCTGAGAATCTGTAGTGGATTTCAGTTTCTGATTATTTTTTTATTTGTTTTTTTTTTTGGTCAGCCTTCTTATTCAAAGTATGTAAAAAATATTGTTTCTTTCAAAATACATCACAGGCGATGCTAACATTTTCATCCAGATCTAACAAGGGAATGGAATTTTGCATAGCAAAGAGAGTCTCAAGATGTCTTCTTTTTCTTTTATTGCTACCTGTGAATCCAGCAGAATCCTGAAGCTGACAGTGGTCAGCTGTGCTCTTAAGTGAAGATGAAATTTTTGCAGTGTTTGTTTACAGGAAAACATTTATCCTACCTTTATCCATTGCAAGTAATTTATTGACCGGTAGCAGCACACAGCTTCTTCCATGCTAGCAGGCTATGCACATACAGTCCTTTTTTTTAAACTCTCTCTTTCTCACTGTAGTTAATAAATAAGGATGCGGATGAGAGATTCATAGTTAATTTTCAGTAGCTAGCACAGCATGTCTCAGCCTATAAAGTTCTGGAAGTCTCAGGCTGTGAATTCCTTGATACTGACAAGCCAAACAGCTTAGAAATTATAATTATAAGTTACAAGTGTCTTAAGGGTTGTTCTTCTGACATAAAACTAATTTCATGTTTTTATTCATAATGTGAAATAGATGAGAGGATGGGACCTTATTTAGATTGAGCTCCCAGAGATATCACAGGCTCTGCGTCCTGATTATAATGGGAAAAGATCACTTCGTTCGTTCCTTGTAGCTAGTTGATTCTTTGTGCTTTTTTTTTTTTTTTTTTTTTTTTTGACAATCAGCTAACAAAAAAGTGGAGTTTCTTCGACTTTTCATCCCTGGTTTGTTCATAGGAAGATATCTACTGGTGATTGTTGATTTTTCCCTTAATGATAGTTGTACCAGAGCATATCAGGTTCTCTCCTTGTGAACTTGACACTTCCTTTTGCATGAGTGATGTACACCAGTGATGTTCTCACCTGTACTATTTTCTTTGGCCAAGTAACTTCATGAATTGAGAAGTGAGAAGGTTAGACCTGGAAGGAGCCATGGAAAATGCAGCCTCAGAGGGTGAGGACAGTCCCTGTCACCACTTCGCTGAAAGAAAGAATGGTATTCCGAAGACAACAACTCACTGCCCAAAACTACTCCAGAGCTTCAAAGGCTGGGGGTGTCTGAGGGGCATCCTATGGGTGTTATGGCACCCCCAAGCTCATTAAAGCTGTGTCACCAAAGCCAACACCAGTCCCATTTTGGCACACATGCTGGGATTGGCAGCTGCTGGGAGGCTCGGGGTGAATGAAAGCACAAACGTGGGGCCAATGTTGATTCCTTTCACAAACCTCTATACAATCAAGGCAGGCCAAGGGCTATAAGATACTAATGAGAGAGAGAATGGGTTTCCATTTGCTGCCAGAGGTTTGCCAAAGTCTTCCCTCCCTGCTTCAGGAAACATATTTGGCTCATGTTCACTGCTGGCATTAGGAGTTACTCTGCTCCAGTAGTTGAGTTGTGCTGGTCTTCAAATGCTTAAATGAGCTGCAATAGTTTCAATCTTAATTTTGCATGTGTAACTGAGGATTTGCATTGCTTAAAAATCCAGTAATTCCCAGTGGACATGCAATGTCAGTGTCAACAAATTCAGGTATTGAACAGGTAGTATAATTTTAGCTAGGATAAGTGAAGTTCCTTACATCCCCCTCGGAAAACTCCATGGTTTTATATCTATTGCATTCAGTCAGATCCTTCTTCAGAGAGGTTGGAAGCGGGAGCTATCTCACAAGGATGTTGTAAGGTTAAGCAGAGAGAAAATTAGAAGGGCTAAACCCCAACCAGAACTTAATCTGGCTACTGCTGTAAAAGACAAAAAAAAATATTTTTTACAAATTATCAGTAATGAAAGGATGGCTAAGGAAACTCTCCACCTTTTATTGGGTCCAGGGGAACACACAGAAACAAGGGACGAGGAAAAGGCTGAGGTACTTAATGCCTTCTCTGCCCCAGTCTTTTATAGTTCTCCAAGTTGTCCTCTAGGTATCCAGCTCCCTGAGATGGAAGACAGGGACAGGAAGCATAATGAAGTCCCCATATTTCAAGGCAAAATAGTCAACAAACTGCTGTTCCACTTAAGAGACACACAGGTCTATGTGGCTGGATGAGATCCACCCGAGGGTACTGAGAGAGCTGATGGAAATGCTCACTAAGATACTTTCTATTATTTACCCACAATCCTGTCTTATTGGGTAAGTCCCAGTTATCTGGAAGTCAGCATATGCCCATCTACAGGAAGGGCTGTAAGAAGGATTTGGAGAACTACAGGACTGTCAGTCTGACCTCAGTGCTGGGGAAGGCGATGGAGCAGACCACCTTGAGTGCCATCACATGGCATGTGCAGGAGAACCAAGGGGTCAGGTCCAGCCAGCATGGGTTTATGAAAGGCAGGTCCTGCTTGACCAACTTTGTCACATTCTATGACAGGTAGACCCTCTTAGTGGATGAGGGAAAGGCTGTGGATGTGGTTTGCCTGGACTTTAATAAAACATTTGATACCATTTCTCACAACATTCTCCTGGGGAGACTGACTGCTCATGGCTTGGATGAGTGCACAGTTCCCTGGTTAAAAAACTGGCTGGAAGGTTGGGCCCAGAGGATGGTGGTGGAGTTACATGCAGCTGATGGCCAGTCACAAGTGATGTTCCTCAGGGCTCAGCCCTGTTTTATATCTTTCTTGATGATCTGGGCCAGGTGATTGAGTTCATCCGCAGTCAGTTTGAAAATAGTCCCAATTTGAGTGTTGGTCTGCTGAATGGTAGGAAGTCTCTGCAGAGGGATCTAGACAGGCTGGATTGGTGGGCTGCAGCCAGTGGTATGAGGTTCATTAAAGTGAAGTGCCATGTCCTGCACTTCAGTCGTGACAATGCCATGCATCTCTACATGAGCCAGCAGTGTGCCCAGGTGACCAAGAAGGCCAATGGCACCCTAGTCTGTATCAAAATTAGTGTGGCCATTAGGATCAGGGGAGCAATTGTCCTGCTACTCACCACTGGTGCGACCACACCTTGAATCCTGTGTTCAGTTTTGGACCCCTCACTACAAGAAAGACATTGAGGTCCTGGAGTGTGCCCGGAGAAGGGCAATGGAGCTGGTGAAGGGTTGGGAGCACAAGTCTAATGAGAAGTGGTTGAGGAAGCTGAGGTTGTTTAGCCTGAAGAACCTGGGGAGAACTTGTTCTCTACAATTATTTGAAAGAAAATTGTAGTGAAGTGGGTTTTGATCTTTTGTCCAAAGTAGCAAGCAACAGGACAAGAGGAAATGGCCTCGGGTTGCACAAGAGCAGGTTTAGGTTGGATATCAGGAAAAAATTTTTTCACCAAAATGCTCGTCAAGGGAAGAGGTAGAATCACCATCCCCAGAGGTATTTAAAAGATAAGTAGATGTGGCACTTCGGGACATGGTTTATTGGCGGACTCACTCAGCAGTGCTATATCAATGGTTGGAACTGATGACTTTAGACATCTTTTCCAGCCTTGAAAATTCTATGATTCTAGTTTTAGCTACCTAAGAGTAAGGTGCCAAGTCAGGTTGCAAGCTGGAATGATTTTGTTGTGACTTGGTCTTTCGGTAGAAAAAGCATTAAATCTTTTATTCTATTCTGAAAGAACCATAAATTGAGTGAAAAATAATGTGTTTTGACAATTTTTTTTAAGCTTTCAGAAACCTAAATAGCTCTAACAAAAATCTGACTTCTGGGTATAAGGAAGGAGACTAACATAATTGCCAAAGTCTTCTTGTGTCAGCAAAGGCCTAAGAATTGAAATATCATGGAGAAAATATTTTCTTTTCCTTTGCTCTTCCACAAATGTAGTTTCACAAAGTTAGGATTGCAACATGTGAGCAGCAAAGAAGAGATTCAATATACGCATTGGCTTTCTCATGCTGTGAGAGGCTAGCAGGAAATTTAATTTTTCATGATCAGTTGTCACATTTCTACAGCTCTAATTTGCTTGAAAAGTAGGAATTCTTTCTCTTTTTGTCTTTCAGCATGGAATAAGGAGTTTAAAGAACTGCATCATGGTTTCTGCATTCATGCAAGGTTAACTTAAAGAAGACCTCTGGACATGGATTTTTCTGACATGAGGTGTCCACCACAGAAAGACACAGAATTGTACAAAGTTATTTGCAATATTTACTTGTATGTGATACTGAACCAAAGCATGGCTGAACTGGTTGCTACTTTCTATTTCTGACCTCCTGTGCAGGCTTGAGCAATTTGCTTCAGCTCTTTGGTTACAGATGTGGAGTAGACCATAGGACTCCATCCCAAACTCAGCTTACCCCTCCCATGTGAATTCAGATCCGTGTAGAGGTCTGTCCTGAATTTCAGTGCAAATCCATTATATAACTGTAACAGAGATGGTGAAACTTAAGGTTCACTGTTTTGGAGACTGGGTGGGACACTGGGTGGTCTGAGCTTTGCTGGGCCACCTTCTACAGGAGTCCTGAAGATAGCAAGAGACATGCACAGAGATGGACCAGAGCTTCAGTTTTGAGTCAGTGCAGTGTTAATGTGAAGTTTCACTTCCTGATATCTTGTCTACAGTCATCTCTTTGGACAAGAGATATTTGGAGAGCAAGTGCCTCTTTCGACGTCTCTTTATGATGTCTATTATTATTATTATTATTACTACTAATATTACTCTTATTATTACTCTTATTACGTCACAATAAATTATTATCAGTAATAATAAATTTGCTTTACCACACCATTAAAGTTGTTTGTTATCTTGGGTTGTCTTTTTCTGAGTTATCTTTCACTTCCTTTTTCATTTTGGTCAGGTTTCTATTGTCCTTGTGAGACTTGCTTGGATTAGACTGTGATGCATGTCTTGCTGGGCTGAGGCAGATTGTGGATGATAAATACCAAAGAAAAACAACCTGCAGCTGCTGGAAAATGCACTGCAACTTCTGTGCTTGCAAAGACAAAATCATAGAAGGTCAACTGACAGAAAGGCTTTCCAGATATTCAGAAGATAGATTTCTCTAAGGGGAATGAAAAGCAATGGCAGGATATGTTTGAAAGGTGAGATTTGGTTAGTTCATAGAATCATAGAATCACAGAATATGCTGAGTTGGAAGGGACCCAGAAGGACCATTGAGTCCAACCCTTATTCCTGCACAGGATCACCCCCAAGAGTCCCACCATGTGCCTGAGAGTATTGTCCAAACACTTCTTGAACTGTATCACTTCCCTTGAACTGACTAGTGATGCTTTGCCTGATGCCCCCCAGGACATGGTTGGCCCTCCTGGCTGCAAGGGCACTACTGACTCATATTCAACTTGCCATCAACCAGCACTGCTTTCCAGCCTCTCATTCCCTAGTCTATACACACAACCAGGGTTGCCCCATCCCAGGTGCAGAATCCAGCGCTTGCCATTGGTAAACATCATAGAGTTGGTGATTGCCCATTTCTCTAATTTGTCAAAGTTTCTCTGCAGGGCCTCTGTGCCCTCAAGGGACTTGAGAGTTCCTCCCAATTTAGTGTCACCAGCAAACTTACTTAATAGTTCTTCTAGTTTTGCATCCAAGTCATTTATGAAGATGTTGAAGAGCACAGGGCCTAAGATGTTCCCTGTGGAACCTCACTGGTGACATGTCACCAGTCTGATGTTACCCCCTTCACTATAACTCTTTGACCTGTGGGCCAGGTGCTCACTCATCAAGTAACATGGTTAATCCAGCTGTGTGCTGGACATTTTGTCCAGAAGGATACTGTGAGAGACAGTATCAAAAGCTTTGGTGAGGTCCAAAAAAATTACATCCACTCATTTCCTAAATCAATTAGGTGAGCTACCCCGTTGTAAACGGAAATCAGATTTGTCAAGTAGGACTTCCCCGCCTCACAAAGCTGTGCTGTCAGTGACAGATGACTGAGTTGTCCACCCAGTGTTTTTCAACACTTCCCCAAATAATCTTCTCCATAACTTTACAAGGCACTGAAGTGAGACTGACAGGCCTGTAGTTTCTAGGGTTGTGCTTCTTGCCTTTCTTGAAAACTGGGATGTTTTACAGCTTCCGGTCATCTGGACCTCTCTGGATTTCCAAGACCACTCAAAAATCATTGAGAGAGGTTTTGCAATGACATGAGCCAGGTCATTGAGGATTCTTGGATGAAGCCCATCAGGCTCCACAGATTTGTACCGATCCATCTGGAGCAGCGAATACTATACAATTTCAGCATTGACTGGGAGTTGATCATTCTTGCAGTCATGGTCCTCCAGTTCAGGGCACTGAGATCCCCTTGTTCTGCCATCCATGTAGAAGACAGAGGCAAAGAAAGCATTAAACACCTCTGCCTTGTCTCTGTTCCTGTTTGTGAGGTGACCATCTTCATCCTGTAATGGGCTGATGATATTTCCATACTGCCATTAATATATCTGAACAAACTCTTTTTATTGCCCCCCCACATTTCTGGCCATCTTCATCTCTAACTGTGCTTTCACACAAATTTTCTCCCTACAGTGGCAAGAAGCATGTTTGTATTCTTCCCATGTCACTTGACCTTGCTTCCACTGGACATATACCTTTTTTTCCATCTTATTTCCCAGAGAAGATCTCTGCTCAGCGAAGCCAGCCTTCTGCCTCTCCTGCTTGACTTCTGACGTTTGGGAATTGCTGCTCCTGTGCCCTTAAGGAGTGATTGAAAAGTGACCAGTACTGATGGACTCCAGGACCTGCAAAAAACATTTTCCCAGGGGATCTTACTTACTAATTCCCTAAGCAGCTTGAAGTCTGCTCTCCTCAGGTCAAGAGTTGAGGTTTTTATGTAATGTTCATTACATAGAGAGACAGGTTGGAAGAGAGTTCTCCTCCAATCTGAACGAGTTTTTGCTCACAGAACCTTGATTTCAGATCCTGGACTGCTGGCCCTTGCTGTGCCTATTTTCATTAATACATCTGCAACTTCTTAGTAATAACAACAGGTGAAAAAACTCTGAGAATCTTATACTGACCGCCAACTCCTTGAAAAATATATTTTCTAAATATAAAATAATTGTTCTTATTATTTACATTCTGAGAGAGAAAAGTGAAATTTAGTCAAAAGAAAATGCTTCAAGCTGATGTACAATATCAATTTAGTTTAAATATATTCATGGCTTACTTGATTTTGCACTAAAATGGTTTTGAAGAGAAAAGTGAAGAAGGGAAGGAAAGGGAAGGGAATAAGGAAAAGGGAAAGGGAAAAGTGAAAGAAAGAAAAAAGGAAAAAGAGATAAGGAAAATGCAAAAAGGATAAAAGAAGTTTAAGAGTTCCTTACAAGGAAAATACTTCAAAAGTGGAAGAAATGCAGTGATAGTTCCTGGGTCTAGATCCTTCAGTCTGAAGTAGTGAGGCTGGAAAAAACTGGGTGCAAGCTGGGAACACAGGTCACTGTGTTGTGTGGAGGGGGCAACTGGGAAGAAAAACTGTTACACAGAGGGAAATGGAAGTAGAAAAACAGAGAAGACGACAAGAAGGAGCTGCAATAAGAAGATGAGGAAGAGATGGAAACAAAGGACAAGAAGAGAAGTTCTTGATGAGAGACTGCAGTTCTGAAAACCTTATAATTAAGAAACTTGCCAATGAGTTCAGGCACCACACACAAGGTTGATCTTTGCTTTTGTTCAGACCACAGAAGATACAGAGGTGCGCTTAAGTCCCTAGGTTGTATTCAGCCCAATTTGATCGTAAGTAAAGTGGAATTTAACATTCCCCATGATATCACGCCTGACAGTCCAACTTGATATATATGAACAAAACAAGATCACTGTCTCCACTAAATAAATGTTCAAAGTGTAGGATTTTTGTGGAGGTTAAGGAGAAATATATGCTGTATAGCATTAATTGCTTATCTCTCAAGCATGAAATCCTGATATATTATGACTTTTAAAAAATATATGACAATAATATATTACATACATTTCAGAAGAAAATTATGTCTTTACCTTGAAAATCTACTTTGTCTGATGAGCTGTTGTAATCATTTTAGTGAAGGAGGAGGGCTGCAGGGAGGAAACCTGCAAAGATTCGAAGGTTAGAAATGATGAACAAAAGGCTGAGGGTTTACTTTGCATGCAAATAAGTAATTCATCACAAATCCATAAACCAATTAGTAATGAACTAATGATATTGCTTAACAACTGTATTTTTGATTAACATATAAATAATTTAGGTTAGTATTTCTTTGGTCATGCCAGTTCCTGCTATTATTTACTAGCCTTGTCATGACTGCTCTTAGATCACATGCCCCTTATGAAACATTTCCCAATCTATTGCAAGGACCAGTTTGTTTTAATGCGCTCAGTTAACACCACTAGAGCTATTAACAAGCTTATTAGCATAATCCATTGTGATATATCATTGTATAAAAGTTCAGCTCCTCAACTGAATGGGACTGGGAAATGGCTTTGAAGATTTTATGATACAATAACTATCCATTTGATAAGCAATTAAAAAGATACTGTGAGACATTAAGAGTGAAGACAATGGCAACATGAGGAAAAGAGGAGGGGGTTGAGAGCAGAAGCTGTTGCCTGGTGTGGGAACCATGTAAGTTGTGTTGCTCCTGCTCCTTAGCCACAAATTGCTCCTGCCCCTTAGCCACAAATTGCATGCTGCTGCTGGGCTCTAAAGCTCCAGTAACAAGTTGGGCCTGACTTTATCTTTTTAAGCTGGGAAAAAAAAGAACAAAGCAGTTTAAGGCTCAGTATCTTCTGCTAGCTCACCCATGATCATTTTCTTAGACTCTCTAAGGAACATCCTAATACACAGCTGATACTGTGATTTTATGTTGGCTTTTGCTTCTTTTAAATTTTAACTTCCTTTTCTTAGCTGTCTGCATTATCTTTAGTGAACTTCTGCAGAAAGAAACCGAATAAAGGTTACTGAACACATTACTACACATTATTGTTCAAAACTCGCTTTGTATAACATGGCTGTATTGTGCTTTTAAAATGAACATGCAATGAAAATAGTAGCATCTCTATTGTGAAAAAAGTAGCTTTTCAAGTGTTGCTTTCTCTGAAATGCAATAGCTCTGATATGCTAATATTTTGTTCAGCTCAGTCCTGATTATCCAGGGATTATTTGACCAAAATTTCCATTGTCTATATAATAAGAAATATTCATGATATTGTGCATTCACACCGAATTTTTCTACTGGCTTATTTCGGTGTCTTATATGCATTAATTAATTCTTCCTCCTGATAAGGAATAGAATGGAAAGATGATTTCTGAAGGCAGCATGATCTAGTGGTTTGCACAGAAAATGGAGATTTGGTTTTCAATCTTACTGATATTGCCAATTTCCTAAGCCAATTTTCTAAGACTCAGTTTGCCAGTTTTTAAAAACTGATATCAAAATATACAGGTTTTCAGAGTCCTTTGGCATTTGTGCATGAAAAGCATTTATATCCTAAATGAAAGGTGTTACATGGAATGTGATAGCTAAGGCAATAAATTTTAAATAATTTATCTTATGTCCCAAATCAAGTTGCATTAAGAGGGAGACATTTTATTTTTTAACTGTTTCATATTTGATATCTTTTTGAACAGCCTTAATAATTGTATGGCAACTGAAGGCATACCCAGACTGAACCATTTCCTGATATACAATTCTCCCTGCAAACAGATTTTTTGAAGAAAGACACATGAGAAGGAGTCCAGTTCTTTGTGAAAGCCAGAGGGATGCTCCTGTTCACTGCAGAGGCATGTGTGTGTGTCACTCTCGTGACCAACCATTCATCAGCTACTTCAGAATAGGAAGGATTAGGGGTTTTTTTTGGCATTTGCTTTGAATTCGTTTTACTAGGACACACTTTTAAAGCTATTTTTATAGTTGAAAATCTAAATTTTGCAGAATGAAATGTTAGACCAGGAACTGGCAGTTTTTTAGTAAAATGTGGCTTTATCTCTGTTGTCTGAAGAACGAGCACTGTAAGAAAGCATTCTTCCTGACCAGCCGTAATAATCAAGCACATATCCTAATAAAGGCAAAACTAACTGTGGTAGATAGAATAGTGGTTTGCATTCACTGAATATGGAGAACACACACATTAAAAAAGTCCAACAGGTAATGTTACATACTCTAATAAGGTGAAGAATTAGTCCAGAAAATGTATTGCTTCTGAGCACTCAGCCATATAAATTTAATATCACTGTAGAAACCATGCCATACTAAGTAGAGGTGTGAACTAGTGCATTTTAAGAAATTATTTATCTGAGCTGAAGTTGTGTACCAAGGTCAGCACAGCCACTCTTAACTATGGATACATGCACCTGAAAGTTCTCTAGCCATCAGGAGAAACTTGGGATAGCTTTGACCAGGCAGAGAGGCTCCACAATCCTTCCCTTTCTGATGAGGGTGAGCAGAGCTGATGAAGTAAAGGAGAATCAGCTGAATCTTCTCCAGATCCTGGTTATTGATAGGTCATGGGAAAGCTCTTTAGAGTTGCTCAGAGTTAATTGAGGAAGAGTTGGCCTGAGAATGCCCCACTTGCATTGTGTCCCAAACACTTCTGTAGCATCTGAGAATTAGGGAAACACAATGGCGGAGTAAAACCACTTTTGTCTCCTAGTCTGAAGTCCAGCATCCTCTGAGCCTCCCTGAAACCTGAGGACTCTGGCCTTATATATCTATTTGTTTGCCAAGAGATTGGATGATATATAGGGTGTCATCATTTTAAAGCTGGTTCAGACTCAAAACTGTGGGTTTCATTTGAGTGTTATGTGAAGTATCATATACCTCTGGCCAAGGAACTGCAGCTCATTTAGTAGATAAATTGAGATGAGAAAAATGGCACAATTTAAATATCAGCGATCAACAGGAACAGGGGAGGGGGAGAGAGAGAGAGAAGGAGCCCATCTTCTTTTATTACAGCCATCTTAGTGCTTCGACAACAGGTAGTAGTATTACATATTCCCTTTCCACTTTAAAGCTCTGGTAATTTCCTTCCTCGTGTCGGGGCGATTTTATTCATTGTTTCCTTGCAGCAGTGATTGATGTTCTGAGCTGCTAATCTCTCTGAGTGATAACTATTTTCATGTAAGTCCATGAGTCTATGACACAGGCTGCTCGGCCAGGGCTACTGCTGACTACTTATTTTGTGCCTCATTTACATTTCAATCTTGGCCTCATGAATGTAAAACCTAGGCTGCAAATTAATAACAGGAAGAATATTAGACCGCTCCAGAGTGGGGGAACAATGCAAATCCACCAGAGCACAAGGCTTTACCATTGTGTTCCAGGAGGGACTCATTTATTGGCCGGCAGTGAATGACATTACAGAGAATGGCATATCCAGAGTGACACAAATTTATTTCTGTCCCCAGCGCTCCAGTATATTTTCATAGAATCAGGGGGCTATTTGTCTAGGGACAATTTAGTTTCCATGAAAAATTTAAATGGTTTCTGTGGAGATAGTGGAGTGAAATTTAATTTGTTTCTCATTTACTACAGCAGGTATGAAAAGGAGAAAAATTGGATGTCTGATGGGCTGAAATTGGTGCTGTCCCTCCCCACTATCCCCAAAAGGCCTGTGGGCCTATATCATAGAGATTGAGCAAGACTACCTCATCCCTCCCCTTAGAGAATGGTAACCTTAAACCAACTTACAGAAAACCTTTGGGGAGGCTGCCAATCACCCTGAAAACAACATTTCCATCGATCCCCTGTCTGTGTGATTTATGGCTTCATTTTACGGTAATTGAGAATTAGTGAGAAGATTAGCAAGGCTCAACACTTCACCTTGATATGCACACTAAGCACCGTAATTTGTCACTAAGGGATGTCGGACACTTTTTTAGTTACACGGGGTTCCCATCTAATTGAATTTGGAGATAACATGGAAATTAATTTGACACAGGAAAATTTTGAATACAGCCATTTCCTCTATTGTAATGCACAATACTGGGCTGCATTCAGGGGCAGCTATATTGATCCTGATCACTTTCAATTGTGGCCAGCTGAAGGATGGAATACACTAAATCTTATTTAAGCTCATATGAAAGCAGTTCATCTGCAGCAATCTGTGGCAGATAAAGAATATTACCTTTCATTTTGTCTGACTGCATCAAGATGAAGTTTTGAAAATTTACTTCTTGCAGCAAATATACCAAATGTCTAAAGTCAACAGTTACAATTCAATTACAGACCAGCTCTTGTGGGCTGTTTACAGGGTAATTTGCTACTTAGGCAGCAAATGAAAATACTAACTATACTCTCCATGCATAGAGAAGTTACAGCACACAGAGAAGCCTCAAGGAAAGACAAAGAAAAAAGATTCTAAACTTCTTGGCAATTTAAAGCACTGCACATTGGATTAGTCTCATTATAGCTTGAGTGGTTTCATACACAATCATTTTTTGTTTGTTACTGAGCCATTTTGTGGGAAGTTTATTTTATCTTGGAGACCTAGCATCAGAGTCACAAAGAGGTTACATGGTACAGACTCTTCATATCTGAGAGACGCTCTACCACAAGACTTACCTGCATTTACAGTTCTATTTTATTCCAACTTTATTTCTTATAACTCCCCTTTATGCAGTACTTTGTCCTTCAAATAAGGACTTCGGTTTCAAATAAGGACTTCGGTTTCAACAAATTGCTTAGGGAGATTATTTCCTGAGAAAGGTGCTCCCTTCTGTGAATAGTAGAAGCAGATCTTGGCACTTTATGCCAGAGGGTGTGTGGCTGGGATATTTATAGACATTCTTTAACAGACCATCTGGCTTGCTTTGTTCATATCTGTTTTAGTGATAATTGGCCTGAGATGAGCTGTAATCAAGATATATTATTCATTACCTATTATTATTACATGATGAATGTTAATCCGATCATCATTACATCGCTGTTTGGAAAGACTTTTGAAAGGTTTAATCGTAATAGTTTAAAGCTGTTATTTGTGCAGCCCTGTTCTGTAGTCATGGGTACACACCTGCTTCTCTGAACACTGAGGACATTCCCCAGTGTACAGGCATCAAGAGATGGTATTTAATGGTCAGAGATACGTAGATGTGGTCATACAAATAGGTTTAACCTGGAGCTCTCAAGATGTGGTCATACAACTTGGAAGAAATGTTATGCTGAAAGCTGTCCTCATCCAAATGCCAAATTCCCTGGAATTACTGATGGCAAATGACAATTGTTGTCAGCACTTTTATGTGCTTCATACTTCACTCTCCTGTAGGCATATTATCTGGTCTCAGGAGTTTACCTGCAGGTAGTCTTCTGCAGGAGATGATGAGTGGCATTACTGACAGAGGTCAACCTGTTAGAAATGACCTTGTGATTTTTACTCATTTTATAACTGGAAAAGCTATTTCTCAAAATAGTAATTTGATGACTATTATTAACAGTGTGCATATGCATATGTAATTTTCATATCACATTTTCATTGGTTTTCAGTAATGCAATATAAAAGGGTGCTAACATGACAAAAATATCACTGTTACAATAAGCTTAAGGAATTTGGATCATTTTACCCAGGATTTGCTTTCATATTTGGATGTCTTTTGGATTATACTAGAGATATAGATTTCTCCCATACAACGGGGAACATATTAACCTAATAAAAAACTTACTAATACAATAAAATATCCATATTTGATTTATATGCTGTTTTCTAGTATCTAGAAAAAAACATCCTTTTCTTCCTTTCTGAATGGCAAGCAGTAAGGTATGATGTCATAGTTGTCTGTGTTTTTATGTCTTTATAAAATATTTTTGTATTTACTCCTGAGTTTCTTTCCGCTGTCTGCAAGTGTATTCACTTAAAGATCTGTCCATTCCAAGACAAATTAAAGAATTTGTGTTACAGGGTCACAGTCCTACAGATGTTTGTATCTTTCCTGAGCTGGGCTGAAAAGCTGTAGTCATTATTTTTTCTCTACCCCAGAGCAGGGCAGAGCAGAGCAGAGAAGACAAGATAGAGGAAAGAAAAAGAAGGAAAGGTGAAAAGAGAAAGAAATAAAGAGAAAATAATAAGAAAGAAATAACTAAAAAAAAAAGAAGTGTGGAGGATTGAAAGAGTGAGTGGAGGAAAGAAAGTAAGGTGAAAGAAAGGAAGGAAAGAAGATGCAAAAACATGGGGATGACCACAGTTTTGACCAGAGTAAAAAATACACTCATGTCTGAAGTCAAATCACCTTAGACTTTGATCTTAATAATTTTCAGAAATTGAGGGTTGTGTACAAAGGGATTAAAACAAAGGGTAGGTATTTTCTTTCAAAATGACTGTCCTCAACAACCCTCACTCTGTTGTTGCTCTAAGACTGTAAGTGCTTCTATATCAGACACACTGTGGTCTTTGACCATGAATTTCCCTGAGTCTTAAGAGTTATCATTCTGTTAGTGGATCTCAACACCAGTGAGCATTTTGGTTCCAAGCATCACCAAATAAGAAGGGACATTCTCTGTCATTTAACTCCCTTGATGGGTTTGATACAAGATTCAGTCTTAAAATGTGACGTAGTTCACACTTTGTTTTGAAATACAGATTTTCAAAGCAATTGTTTAGTGGTTAGAATCTTTCCAGGAAGTGAAATTTCTGGTCCAATTTCTGCCTTTGCCTGAAGAAATTAAATCCCATCCCAAATCACCCACCTTATCACAAGAATACTGGATGTTCTATGCATGTGTATCTAGACATATTGAATGAATTTTCCAGCCAAGAGGGAGCAAACCTCCCTGAGTGTTTCTATCAGCTGGACTGGAAATGGATCCATGGGTAAGGAGAAAGGGGTTCACTTCTATGTGAAGTGTTTCTGTTTTCTACACTAGGTTCATTAGTTCTCCAAATAGGGTCTCTAATTTTTACAGCAGTGAAACAAAATTTTACGTGTATTTCTCCAGCTCTACTATAGAACTTTTAGTATTTGCAGTGTAGCATGAGTCAACATGGTTATCATATGTATTCTATGTTGACACCTCCTTCCCGAAAGGAAATCAGTCTTTGGGAGATAAAAGACTTTAAAATGTGTATGCTCACAAGTGTTCTGTTTATGTAGTAAAGATGGTGCCATAAAAACATGCTTTGCCCTTGGAGTGGAAGGTTATCACTGTGCTATGGTGATTAGTTTTCAAAAGATATCCATCATACTTGGGATGGCTGCTAAGAAGGTTCCAACAGGTGGTAGTGAGTGGTGTGGACAACTCCCTTATCTGACAACTTAAAGCTATATTTTAATCTTCTTGGCCAGTGTCACCAAGAGACTTACAGCAGGGCCAGGAATTGGACTCAGTGATCCTTGTGGGTCCCTTCCAGCTTAGAATGTTCTGTGATCCTGTGACATACAGACAATTCTTTGAAGACAATAATTTATTTAAGCCTCCTGAAACAAGCAGAGCACAGGGACATAGCAGCTAATGCTTTCAGTCTTGCTGGTAAGATGTGGACAAGGGGGAAAGATTTTGAAATAAAAGAGTTAGATTAGATATTAGGAAAAAATTCTTTACTCAGAGGAAAGTGAGGCACGGGAACAGGTTGCCCAGAGAAGCTGTGGATGTCTCATCCCTGGAGGTTTCCAAGGCCAGACTGAATGGTACCTTGAGCAGCCTGATCCAGTGAATGTCATCCCTGCCTCACAGCAGGGGTATTGGAACTAGATGATCTTTATGGTCCTTTCCAATCCAAACCTTTCTCCAATTCTGTGATTCTTTCTATGTGGTGCAGTGTTCACTGTCAGCCAGTGTTTCCTAACTACTGTGTGATAAGTCACAGCATTTTGCTGTAGTCTGATTGAGGAGTGGCATGACTCTTGTGTTGTCAGATTTTGAGATGATGTGGAGTTCAGATAAATACATATGAGTGCTCTGATTTGAAAGCCTGCTATTAAGAAAGAGTCTCAGTGTGATCTTATGCTGGTGGGCTTATTCAAACAACAGAAAAAATTCCACAAGAGAAGAGCAAATCATGCTGGAAACTCGTGAAAGTTATTTTCTTTTACATTTCATATCTTTATTTTCTCTGCATCATCTGGTGGCTTCTGGAGCATAAGCTGAGCTGAGCTCTCTTTTTTAGGCACTGGACCATTCCAGGTGACTGGTTTGTGTTTATTTATGATGAAGGAAAAGTAGATTTGGATACCACATATAATGATTTATAATGCTATAAGATGTTTTAAGCCTCATCTCAAACTTTGAGTGTAACATTTAAGTACAGATGTTGTACTATTTTGGGGCTCAATTCAGTCCACACATGACTATGCAAAATTCTTTTTATTTCTATCATCATATAATTGCTGAAGGGTCCACAATTTTTTCAAGAGTCTTTTTTGCTTGTCATTGTTTCATCTCTGCCATGGACGAACAGCCATAAAGGATTAAAATGAACTAAGGAACCAAAACCTTGTCTGACACTATTCCAATTCTAGAATAAAGTGGCTCATGCGTCTTTGCTGTTCTTACTTTCTTTAGGGTTTTGATTACTCAGCTTAAAATAGAAGAGGTCAGATATGTGCCAAGATGAAAAATGCTGAAGATGCTCATGGAACTGGAAATCTAATAGCCATATTGGTCTTCCAATGACAAGTTCAACTGAAAGAAATAAAGCAGTTTTCTCCACTCCCCATATTCCCTAATGGTCCTCCCTAATGGATGTGTGTTCTGAGAACATCTTCTGGTTTGCAAATGTTCTCTTCTGCACTAACTATCATGATTGTCTCCAGTTTGGGCACTGCATTTCAACATTCCTGAATATCCTTGTTTGTTGGGTGACATTCAGTATAATCCAAGAGAACATAGAAGAGCAGAAACACCTGGGCCATCAATGCAAATTATTGAGAATATAGGGACTGCAATGAGTTGCACTCTCCCTCTGCTTGTGAAGAAATCACAAAATTGTTCTGCAACACTAGATGAAAGAGATGTCAGTCTGGGGTCAGAATGAAAGAACAAAAAGTACAGAAGCAGTAGGAAGTAGGAAGAACAGAACTAACTTAAGAAGCCTCAGAGTTACAGTGGAGTTAATGCAAAAAACCAAACAAACAATTTGAATGCTTTAAACAGAAGAAATTCACATAAGATGTTCCTTAAATGTAGTTATGGAATGGGATATAGTTTATAATTTTAACTAGGGGCTTTGCCTATCTGCTCTAAAATGTGTGTAAGGGCTGTACTTCTGTAATTACTACTGCACCCGACCAGGAGAAAGCACTCAAAGGAGGGACATTGTTTTGAAAGTAGAAATGATCTATTATACTTGAGAAGATTTGGTGTCCATCAGTTTCAATCTGTTTCACTGAATTGGACTTCCATGCCTGTCCCAAGTTCCAGCATTGCAAAGAAAAAAGTCAGACCTGGCTTCCCACACATACCGTTTCCCATGGGGCATGAAGCGAAGAGTCTTAGCTGCATTGGGCAGCAAGAAAGCTGTGATTCTTCCAGCAACCTGCTTTAAAGTGGCTGCTGTCCTTCCCTCCCATGCCTATGGGAGCTGGATATTCCTTCGGTGGAAGGAGAGAGGAGAAGTAGGAAGGAGATATTCTGGGTATTCTCTGTCTGCCTTTTCTTGCTCTCCCACTTTCTGCTGTGGAGATTTTGGGCCAGCTCGGCTTGAGAGCAAAAACTGAAAAGCTAACTGTGCTGGTTCTGAGCATTTGTCAGATGAGCGAGGTGCTTCGAGCACGAGCTCAAATAATTGTGTTTCCAACAGTTTGGATGAAGATAGGAAGTATCTTGAAGTCTTTTTTGTATCTTTTAATATCTTTTTTATACGTGTCCAGATAATGCAAACTTGCACAGTGAATTGAGTCACCAAACTTTTATCCCTCATGAGATGACTTCCAATGCTCCTCAGGTTCACAGCAGATGCTGATGCATTGTTTCCCTGTGCTATGCACCTGATGTTTCTCAGGGATTGTGAAGCAACCCTGACTGTGGCGCAGTCAGAGGGGGATGGGATTGAGCATCAGGAGAAAGCGTAACTGAGAGACTGATAGAGACATCCTGACAGCTAGAATGGGTCATCAATAGATCCATCATGCCAGTAATTTGCAACAAATTTAACATACATCACTTTAGTCAGGCCATGCTGTATCTGTCTTGTCACAGCATCAGAGTGAATAACACTTAAATCGGGTGTCACCGTTGACCTCTCTGACCCTTGAATTGACACTGCTGTTTGAGCTTGGCCTAGCTGGCAGCAGATGTAGGGAAGATTAGTACAAAAAGTGGGGGTGTACTGAAGGAGGACAGAGCATAACAATACAGCTTAACCAGGCAAACAAATGGTATCTCTGGATTTTCTCCCAGTCTTGTTTTGCTTGATGAAGTGTTGGCATTTGTTTGGACCTATTTCCAGCATTCTTTAGTCACATTAACTGTGTATATTTTTCATTCTGATTGCTTTTGTATGTATGCATGAATATGCATATTCTATAAAATTTGTAGACTTCAAGGTGACCACCATGGAGACTAAAGTCCTACAGAAGATGTAGAACACAAACAATAGTAAAACTAAATTATCGTACTCTATAGTTGAAACATGACACCCAGCCTGAGACATGAATGGATGCTTTGACTGTTGCCACTTTCAACACGTCAGTGCAGACTTAGCCCTGTAGGAAATGACCAAGCTTCTCAAAAAATGTGTCTCGGGAAGAGAGCAGGAGAGACCAAGACCCTCATCAAATCCCAAAACCCTGTGCTAACTCAGGACATGCTAAAAAACCTCCTAGATTATCCCATGGAGAATGGAGTGCCTTCCAGCAAGCACAGACAGTCTGGAGCTTGGGGGAATATTCTTCTGACATCAAATCTGAAGACTGAATTAGCTCAGAACCCGTGAGCAAGGCTCTCCAACCAGCTAAACGACATATTTTCATTCATCCAAGAGAAGCTGCTTCCCCCATTTTCAATCTTAATGAATACCTTCCATAGACTTCTATAGTTGTTTCTACAGACTAGCATGGAAATGACTGCAAACCTGTTAATTCTCCCTGGTGCTAGAAACAGACACCCTCCAGAGCCAGACAGAGCCCACTGAGTCTGCCAGCATTTATTTTTGAATCAGCACATGATAGAATTACACGATTTGTTTGCTCACCCGAAAGGCACTTTAGAGCCATTCATGGTATGCGTGTGACTGGATGCTGGGTGGGCTTTTCCACTTCAGTCATTCATCCTTCTAAACAAATATGTGGCTGTGGGCTGAAATCGGTTTTTTTTTTTTCTTCAGGCATTGTTCTTAAATGGGTGACTTTTAATTAATGGACTTTGAATGGCAATAAAAGGAGAAGCTGTCTGAGCAGGTAATTAGAAGTTACAAAATTAAAATGTATATGACTTGTATAACAGCTTGTCCTTTTTTTTCTGACAATCTGCTTGATGTTTGATATGTTGGTTAAACTGATTTATCACATCACTAAATATCCCTCAACTGGAAGAATAAGAAACACTTTGCTTATTCTGTATGTCCTATAATGTTGATATTTAATGAATATTTGAAGGTGAAAACATATCAAGAGTGACAGATATAACAAGAAAATTATAAAAGGTTAGAGAAATTAATGTTTTGTGCAAAGAAAGACAATTTATTTCTTTTGCATTATTGCTGCTTTTAGGAAAGACTGGTAGTAAAGTGAAATATATTTGTTAATGAGTTGTCCAGAATGTTAATCAGATTCTACTTTATTGCTTTCTGAGTATGAAGCTGACAGTCCAGACACCCCCTGACACTACCGTGAGCATTTTCCTTGTCTTTCTCAGGAGAAAGACTAACCTCAAAGGGTCTGAGTTAGGCAGTCTTATTTACAGCAAGGGCTACTCAGGGCAGATTGTAATATGTGTAACATCTTTAGAATGAATTGTATCAAAATTATTCATGTTTGTAATTTTTTTTATAATTAACAACTGAGTTGGCATACACTGTGTTTCAATTTCTATGCTGCTTGGGCAGCGAGAGGCAAAAAAGTGGAGACAAATCAGTACCTGGTATGCCATGTTTCGCTCAGGATTTCTGGGATTTGAATGCTGAATGGAAGTGGAATTGCACCAGGAAGGTGAAGACCTCTGCCCCATTGCCCAGTTGTGTATTGCCCCCAGTGTACGCTGAAGATGGGTATCAGAGGAGCTGGAGGTCATACAAAGGTGGGCATGGGGGACATGTGAGTTCATATACAGCTCATAACCATGTACGAACTAGGGTTAGCAATGATGGGGAGTCCTGGTTCTTGAGATAATGTAGCCCTTTAAATTTTGTATAGGTATGTTCCCCCCTTCTTTCTACTTGATCTTTAAAAAATTTTTTTTACAGTGCATTTTACTTAAACCTGTTTCTTCCCTCATTAATTTTGATGTGAAATGAGGAAGGAAAAGAATGTGTCTGACAAAGGACCTTTCATGTGTATGTGTGGTGGATTTGGGGTTTGGTGATGGGCACCCAGCAAGGAGTCATAGTATGGATCTGAAGGTAAGTTTGAGACTTCCTCTGGATTCTTCCTACAGGCAGCCCTTGGGAGTATGTAACAGGTGTTCAGGATAGGAGGTAAGAGACAGCCAGAAAGGGTGTTAACTGCGTGGTCCCCTCGGCGCAATTAACTGCAGTAACTGGCCTAACTTACCTGTGGGAGCTCGGTGGCTCTTTGTTGAATACTTTCTGGCCATCATTGTATATCTATTACTGGGGGAAGGCATTCATTAAGTTAGCTGTGAATACTCCTACTTTTGGAGAATATG
Source organism: Lophotriccus pileatus (assembly GCA_035583135.1). NCBI lineage: Eukaryota > Metazoa > Chordata > Aves > Passeriformes > Tyrannidae > Lophotriccus > Lophotriccus pileatus. Next base: position 82,276,662 of record JAWWES010000001.1, on the reverse strand, counting down.
AGCACATAGATTTCTTTTTCCTTAAAGGAATGCCAATCTTAGGTCTAAACCTTTAAAATTCCAGTATAGGAATAGAGCTAGAGTACCTAATGAAAGTTGGGATTTGTTTGCTTTATGGCCCCATTTTTCCCTTTGGTTCAGCCTCCTTCACTGGATAAAATTTCCTGTAACAGATCATGAGCTTGCCTCAAACATGAACCACTTCACCACCAGGCTTTCTGCTGTTGTGAACAGGAGCATGCTCTTAGCCAGGGTGACACCTCCAAATAAAAGCGAAGGTATAAAACATTTGCATTCTAATCCCCGTAATGTATTCATATGGCACTACCTCAAGGAAGCTATTGAGTTTTAGGGGAGGATATGCAAGGCAATGTTTCTTTTCAGATGTGTTACTAAGTAGAAAGTCGGTAAATAAATGATCCCATTCTTGTGGTAGCTCTACTCTTTTGGCCTAATGTGAGTAGAGGAGAATGCTAAGGTATTAGTAGAATCATACCTTCCACTAGCCCAGTTTGCTCAAAGCCCTATATAGACTGCCCTTGAACACTCCCAGGGATGGGACATCTACAGCTACTCTGGGCAACCTCTTGCAGTGCCTCAACACCCTCACAGTAAAGTTTTTTCTTATATCTAATCTAAGCCTACCCTCTTTTAGTCTGAAGCCATTCCCCCTTGTTGTATCACTACATGCTCTTGTAAAAACTCTCTCTGCAGCTTTCATGTCGGCCCCTGTTAGGTACTGGAAGGCTGCTATAAGATGTCCCCAGAGATTTCTCTCCTGCAGGCTAAACAACCTCAACTCTCAGCCTGTCTTTGTAGGAGAGGTGCTCCAGCCCTGTGATCATTTTTGCAGCACTCCTCTGGAGCCACTCCGACGGGTCTGCCACCATGTTTGTTCTGGTAGGTGTTAATACCCACATTCTTTACTGTTTTCACAGGAAATTAAGCTGAATAGTTACAAAGGGGAATGATAGAGAAACTTTGCGCAGAGAACCGTGCGACTGTGGCTGCACCTCATTCCACTCTCTAAATAGATTACAGATCATTTTTTGGCTCTGAATTCACTCCCATGAAGTAATTGCATTCTTTATTTTCACACTTTACAAATAAAAGTCTGGGACTCTATCCCAGTCTCTTCCTTTCTCTTCTCCTATACCAAAACAGAGCCTTTGTAGCCACAGCCCTCTTCTGCTTAGAAACCTGAGATGTGTAGAAGCAATACTTGACAGAAAAGGAAGCCAACTTCACTTTCTCAAATGCAGTTTGTGGTAATGCTCTTGGTAATGCTGTGTGCATAACTGTAAGGGAGACAGTTCATGTGGGGAAGCATATTCCTTCTGAAGCCTGGCACCCCAGCATCTCTCCTCCCCTCCAGCGAAAAAAAAAGGAAGCCTGTGGTTGGTCCTGGTCATGGCCTCCTAGGAACAGCCCTTCAGCCTCTCCTGGCAGGAGAGGCACTCATGCCATCCATGCCTGTCCTCACCAGCCTGAGAGGCTGTGAAGAATGGCTGGAGGGAGCACAGCAGTGCAGATCTCTAGTGAGACTGAACAGGACTGTTGCCATACTCATGGGGGAATTACGGCCCAGCCAAGGAAGGGAGACAGCGTGCACTCCTTTTTTATCCTGCTCCTGGGGTAGTGTTAATCCCACTCCTTGTGAGGGCTGCCAGCAGGCATGATGTGGGCACTGAGGTGCTGACACCAGTGATATTCCCACTCACAGCCACCAAAGGCACTGGCACATCCTACTCAACCCTCAGGAGGGAAGGATCACTGTACAATCTCATGCATTTCTTAAATCCTCATGCTAAAGGTCTCAAGCTAGGCTGTTCCCACTGGCTTGACCTTCTTAAATAAATGTACCCCTTCTCTTGTTTTCTTATTAATTGTTCAGTGATTCATCTGGTGTTTTTCAATTTTTTCTGTTTCAAAATTTTTGTGATGTATTGTTTAAAATCACAGGCATGGAAAGAACTCCTAAGTGTAAGTCTCACAGTGGTTTGTTCTCTGCAGCCCTTCTTTGCTCTTTTCTGCCATGGGAACAAATAAGGCGATGATAAAACAATCATTTGGTCCAGCTTTATATGCCTGTTTAATTCTAAAATTAAAAGATTCGTAAATAACTTTCTCTTGTCAAAGTCATATTTTATGCTTCAGTTTTCAAGAGTTTTAGATTTGAATTGAACCTTGCTGTTTAGTCCCTGATTTATACTGGAGTGATTAAACCTCTGATTTATACTGAATATTTCCATATTAAAAAATAATAAAGGTGTGCTAAAACCTTTTCCCAATAAGTTTTATTAGGTACATCAGGTGTTACTGTAGCATAGATATACAGTAGTTTAGGTACATTGCAAACAGCATCTTATAGTATCAGACAAAGAGAACCTTTTACAAACCCCATGTCTCTAATTTCATTTTAGAAAATTAGATACTCAGAATTTTGCATAAGATAACTGTATTACTGGGATGCAATTTGGCCCAGGTTTCTAGCTTTAGTGCATGTGGCTCCTTAATAAAAAGTGTCAGTTAAAATGAAAATACAGCTTGGGTAATTAAATTTAATTGGATCTTGTCACTTTAAATCCTCTTCGTTTTTGAGTGTTTCTACAGAATTGCAGCTTCTGGTTTGCTAATTTCTTTATTGCAAGCTGTGCTCTGAACCTGACTGTCCTATAATAAAGTGGGACCTTGTTTTTGTAGAGGGCTTTGAACCATGACTGTAATAACAAACAAAAGGAGGGTGGGAGCTAATTTATTGCCCAAAGAAAACCTCTCCTTTATTTCCTACATGTTCAGTTAGTGAAAAATAATGGGTCTGAATTTATTAACTCTTTAATTTTCCTGACAGTTGAGCACCATTTTGCATAAGCTCTCATGAATACTATGGTATGATGCTATGCCTGTGACAGGTAGCAGCAGCAATTATCATACTTTTTTTATGCTGGAGTTTTTTGGGCAAGCAGTAGGGATTAGGTGAATGCAGTATTCATATGTAGGTCAAGCAGGGTACAGGCAGCCACAATGCAAATGATGTGTACTGCCTGCCAATAGCCACCGTGCTGATTCGCAGGGATCACCTTCTCCAGGGGTGAGGGGTAATTCTGTTTCTTTATTACACATTGCACATGCACAGCATCCAAAGGCAAGGAAGATTTAAGCGCAGGTGATGAAGAGATAAAATATTGGCCATACCAACAGACACATCATAAAAATGATCAGTCTGTCAAATTGTACAACTGCTAATGCCCACGTTTCAAATTAAAGACAGTTGAAAGAATTTGTACACACGGGTTTTATGTGTGAAATGCAGTATTACTGCATCCTTGATTAGAAGACAGGTCACTTAACACCGACATCTCAGAACGATTAAAGATGTAAGACTGTCCTTCACAGCACAGTAGTAGTCCCCTGATTCTCTACTAAAGCAGATGGATATGATGTAATTACATTTTGCAAAGTGCTGGCAATACAAGTACCTCAAACAGGATTGCTATGCCAGTGCAGTCACTACTATTTATAACCTCTTCTGTTCCAGAAGTGTGCCTCACATTTTTCTGATAGGTCTGCGAGGAAATCTCTGCAACCAGACATGGAAGGATCTGTTTAGTTGACTGCCTGTGGGTGTCCGGGCCTAGTTGAGGTGCCTGAGGTAATATGAGATATGTGCACAGAGCTGAAAGACACTGGGCCCTTAAAGTAAGATTCAGAGCCCAGATGAAAATGTGTCTTCATACACTGGTATCTTCATGGGAAATACATTCCTAAATGTGTATTTTAACTAATGAAGCTCTAGCCTTTGGTTCAGATGCCCCCCCAAAATCTTCTAGTGGCAGTTGAGATGTCCTAGCTTATCCCACCTGACCTGCTGGTCCAGAAGAGCATAACCATTACATGTTCCTGTTTTATATCTATTGCATCTATCTTGATAGTCCAGGAGAGTTCATCCAGCACTAATTACCTACGTATGTTTAGGAAACTAAATGTAGGCCTAGAGATACCTTTGTTCCATAAAAGGTGGGCACCTAAATTTAAGGGTCTGTAGCCTGAAGCCGTACGACTACTATTTTTGCAGACCAGCTCATCATGGGAACCTGTGGAGCATGCCTCTTCCCATGCTCAGCCTCCCTCTCTGCTATGCTTTGACCACCTTTTTCCCCCGAGCAGCACCTGGCTGGGGCTGGTGTTCCATCATTTCCTTGTTGTTCATCTGCTGCTTTTCTCAAGGCAAGTGCATCATGACCTCTCAAGGAGGTCTCCTAACCTGCATGCGTGGCTGAATTAGGAGAGCTGAAGGAGGCACCTGGATGCAGGAACAACCTATCCTCTCTGAAACAGGTGGCAATCCCCACCTTTGGAAGATCTGAGTTTCTGTTCATTATAGCGAGAACTGGGATGACTAGTTTGTAGTATTCATCTAAATTGTTGATTCCTAAATTAATGGATCTAAGATGAGATGAATCACATATTGTCTGTGTTTCTATATCTTATTGATGGAGCCACAGAATTTCTATCTGCTTAAAATAGTACAGTCAGATCAAGGCAGTAATAATACACCCCAGTAATTAATTACAGGGATCAGACTCACTATAAGAAAATGTCCTGGCTTGCTTTTGCTGAAAATAGTGGCCAAACATCCCATCACTTTCAAAGAAGTCAGAATAAATTATTTCACAGTGCTTTCTGAATTTTTACAGTGTTTTATAATTTTGTTAGGGGAACACATAAGTAAAGACAGTCTTGTTTTCATACTTGCCTTTTTGCCATTGCTTGTTTTAGAGCCTCTGGAAAGCAATAGATTATAAAGATCTATTTAAAGAGATTACATGCTTTATTTATACATGGAACAGATGAATGGATGGATAAAAGTAATATATTATTTCTTACAGCTACCACTTAACCAGCATGACTCATCATACTGTAGTAAGTCTGCTACTAAGTCTGTCTAATTCTCTTTTTCAGTCACATTTGGGCCTTGAGATCCAGGTTGAGATTGCATTTAATTTTGCAGATGAACTATCACATCTTAATTTATGAGAATGATAGATGGAAACAATGGTTCTTATGTTTAGTGTTTTACATCAGACACATAGGATGGACTGCACAAATACGTCTTGTAGTATTGAGTAGTTTTTACTTCCCCCCCCCCCCCCAATTTTCAAAGCATTGAATATCATTCACAATGGGATGGCATTTTAAAAATATTCAAATTTATGATGTCAGTGTTGGTAAGGTATTAGTGCAATTAGTGCAATTAGTGCAATTTTACTTTCCCTTCTGCCAAAAAAAGACAGACACATGAATTCCAACTAACTTTCATGAAGTTCTAAGCTCCGAGTTTATTTGGTACTGCTTGGAAAATGCTATCCTATACTTTTAAGTATCTTATTGGAAGACATTTCAGCTAGGTCCTCTTTCTTTACTGTTGTAAGAAATTTTATCAGGCTTCCCTGTTACTCGGTTGGGACCTGATTCACCTTGTTTATGGTTTGATACGTAGTCTGCATTAAAACCAGTTCTAGAAAATTTGCCTCTAAAAAAGGGGCAAAAACATTGTACCCCATAAACAGAAGCATGGCTATAGAGATTAAACTGCATTAGCAGCTACAGTACTAGAATTAATGATGTCTGATTAATTTGCCCCTTTTAGTGAGCAATGTCTATTTTTCTGTAGTGATAAATGGCTCTTTAAGGATATATGATTACAAATTTACAGACTGTTTTTTGAGGCCTTATCTCTACCTCTTTGATCTTTAAGGGTTTACAACAATCTGCTACTAAATTTTTGCAACCTAGTGAGAGTAATTATTTTAAATTTATGGATGATTTCCTTTTCGATCACTTTTGTCCTAGATTAGAAACCACCTGAATGACAGTTTAAAAATCATGATAACAAATCTTACGTGACCTCTTCATCATCATAATTTAATACAGACTCTTAAATGAACATTTTTAGTAGCTGATTGTTCAGCACTTGCACGCATTATCATGAAACATTCAATTTCAGGAAAAACCTCTGTTGGGAATAGGGGGAGCTCAATGCATATATGCAAGAGATTACACAGTGCACTGCCTGAGATCTCAGGGGACACTCGGTGACCCAGGTGTTTCCTTCTGGCCTTATGTTCTCATTTGGGAAAGCATCCTCTTTTGGGTCCAGCAAAGCTGGATGTTGCTGTTCTATAGCTCTTGCAACTGCTTTTCTGTAGAACAGCTCCTGGCTTCTGCCAAGGAGGAATTCATATGAACATCCACATTTTGCTGCACATTGAGTTTGTTTGAACAGACAGTTGTACCATTTAAGCTAGTCACAATGACCTTGCCTACAGTGAATGTGGGAGAGCAAGCAGCTTGCTGGAAGCACTAACCATCTTGAGGATGGACCAAAATGAGTGGCCACCAGCATGCTTCATTCCAAAGTAGTACTTTTTAAACTTTTGAATTAAAATAATTTACTCTCCTTCATATAATTAGTGCTGATGATTTTTGTGGGACTATTATCACCTGTGAGAGTACCACTTAATTGATGCTATAGTTTTCCTTCCAGATGTTTCACAAGTTTGAGAGACACTAGATCAGGTACTAGTTACCTCCTGATCTCCCTGATAGTTCTCTGGCAGAGGACGGAAGTGTCTTCCTGCATGTTCCCACTGCTCTATTGCAGTACAAAGTATATTTGCTGTACTGCTCCCAGTGGCTCACCTATTTTCACAGCTTGAATGTCAGCATAGCCAGCAGCCTTGATGCCAGCACAATCCTGCTTCTGGCCGTGTAATATCATCTAGACTGAGAATTGTACTTGAATAGCTCATGATCTGAATATTGCTCAAGTGCTTTGTGAGCCAAGAAGAAAGCAAACTGTAGACCTGCTTTGCTCAGATCACCTAAAGGCAAAAGTCACTATGTCCCACCAGCAATTCCCTGAGTCAGGTTGTCTGTTATTCTTTGTCAAGGATGAATCCAGTGGCAGCTGCCAAATGTAATTGGCAGGATGCACTTACTGCATGCCAAAAGGACTAAGTGCCCTGCTATCTTATATTGATATTGCTGGTGAAGGCGTGGAACCCAGCTGGTTCTGTGCCTCATACAAATATGTCTGAAAAGGGTAATTTTGCATGACAAACATATTCTTTGAATGTTATCCTCTATCCACTGGGCCAGAAAACCTTTTCTCCATTCTGGGCCATGATTATGATCTTTGATTTTCTTCATGCAGTAGTTTATGCAATTACCGTGTTCATGCCCCTCTCTCTTTAATAACTTTGGGGACTCCTTAATAAATTTGGAAGCCTCAGCCAATTTCAGCCATAGCTGGCAGTGGGAAAAAGATCTGAGAGATATTAATTTCCTCAAAGTTTGAATAAAATAGTTATGTACAGAACCTTTCTAGAGAGTCCACTGAGACAAAAACTCAATCCTTTTTAGGGACCAGACTCTGAGCAAGAGGGAAATATAGTGAACATCCCAGCTTAGGAAAAACTTCAGTCAGCCTTTGCCCTTTATAGCCAATTAGTAGATCAGCTGTATCACAAATGTGCAGGAATCCAGACTTTGTCAGCTGTGTTTTTCACTAAACTATATCTGCATTAACCATCCACCACAAGAAACTTGTGAGCCAAATACACCTTACTGGGTGTATTTTTGCACATTGGATCCCTCTTTTGGAGTCCTTTTCTCCTTCTAACCACCTAAAAGACTTTGGTTGGGTTAACAACCTGGTGGTCAGCCACCTGGAGTAATTTCACAGGTCTGTGCTGCTTCCCTGGCCCAACAGTGTCAGGTAGTATTACAAATGAAGTGCATGCAGAGAGATAGGTCCATGCATCTTCAAGTAACCAAGCAAAGTCAGTAACAAAGACCAGTGTTCATCCTTTCACCCCTAAACTCAAAGACTGGTAACAAAGAAAAGTGATTCTGATGCAGGAATTAGGGATGTAAGGAGGAAATCCTGAAAAAAACCAAGGAAGTTTAATGTTATATAGAATTGCCAATATTTTCAAAACAGGTGCAGAATGTGGTACGCAGGTGGAGTGGCCTTAGCCTTAGCCTGGGTGGACCTGCTCAGCCCTACCCAGCAGTTTAACCAGTGCTGACACAGACCCCAATGCAAGCTTGCACTTCCTTGGCTGTGGATCTGAGCAGGGGGCCATGTAAAATCTTGGTCCCTCCTGGGGGAGCTCCAGAGGAAGAGACAATTCATTGAGCTGTCCCACAGGAGCAGTCACTGTGTAGATGTCTCCTGTGCTTCCCAAGTCCACCTGCACCTTTGAGCTTTCTCCTGAGATATACCAGTGTTGGGGATGTTCTTATGTTTCTGTACCCTTTAGAGGGCTTTTCTCAAAGAGGCATTCATCACCCCCCTTTAAAATAAGGTCAGCATACAGCAGCACCGAAGTTTTTGTCTTCTGAGTGACTTGCACCCCTTGATAAGATAATGTACTGGAAATGTATGTCACTGTGATATTTCTGAATGGATAAATAATGTATGACTCTGGCAAATGAAAGTTTTGAACTCAAGAGGAATCACTGGCATTTTTTAAATAATTTAGGAAGTGCTCATAAAAGAGAAAAGTGAGGAAAAGGCCTTTAATAAATGTCATTTATTTGGCATCATAACCTCTTTAGAATGACTGGTATTTTTTATGAACTTCATGTGGATATAAATTTATTTGAATGTGGAAGCATCTGCTTTCTTTGTAAAACTTGAAACCATTTCTTACAAGAGAAGAAACTCTGATTGAAGTGTAAAATGAAGATATTCGGTGGCTACTGGAAAACTATTGGTCAATATTGACAATTATCATTTGCTTATGCAGAACTACAAGTGTTAGCTAGTTTACTGAGCAGTTAATAGAATGCATGACAGAACTAAGTGACTTTTCAGTTGTGTGCTTTTTTCCTTGTTCTTTCATTCATGCCATACTTGTTTCCATGCCAAAAAGTGACCATGCTGAACAATGTTTTTTGGAAAAATTCAATATCTTTTGATATCTCTGCCAAAAACTGTTCACATGGGTTAACTCATATGGGTAAAGAGACTGAAATACTTGCATAAAACCCCCATGGAGCTTCTCATTCTTGAGATAAATCACCTGAATATGGTTTTATAGAAGTTGTTTATCTCTTGCTATGAAAAGCTTCCTCTTGGGTGCCTATGCTTAGTGACTTCTTCCTCACTCAACACTTTTATTTGCAAATGACTTTGCAATTGAAAGTTTAAGTACAGTTTAAGGGTCAATGGTGAAAGTCATACAAGGAAATCTAATAGGTCTTCCACAGAGATTCTAGTTTAGTTTAGTTTCATTTAATTTTGTTATCTAATCATAGTACTATTTCTGGCATCTACAATATCATTCACAAAATCCAGTAGCAGTTCTCTACACTGTGTGATTCAGATTAGCCTTAAATTATTTTCCCTCCCCTTTTCTGTGAGTTTATGTTTACACTGTATTTAGAAATCCATGTGTTTGGTTCATGTAGATTCTGTCAATGCAGGATGGGGAAGGGATAGTACATGGACTTTTTTCCTACAGTAATTTTAGTCTTTTGATGCTTGGTGAGGTCTTATATTATTTTTTCCAGAACACCTTTTTAGAAGTAATGTCACTGAAGTAGGTGAAACATGTAGGAGATCTGATTTTGTTGTTGATGGCACTAGCTGATGCCTCTCTGTTTTTTCAACAAATCATTTTTTGATTGTACGCAACTGTTCCACACTTCTCTTTTTGTTACAGTTATTGAAAGGGTGTGATGTGTCTCATCTCATCTCCTTGACCTTGGTCAGGAAACGTGGATAAAGTTTGGGAATTAAGGAAATTTTCTCCAAGTAATGGCTGAGGAACTTCTGTGTCTGCCTGGGGTGTTAGTGATCACAACAGATTAGTGATTTATCTGAGATCTTCTAGGATTGAATTTGAGTCATCACACATGAAGGTACAAGCAGTAGTTCCCAGAAATGCTGTTGCAGACTCACGTTCAGTCTTGTCTCCCTGTTCAATGCATGTGTGCATTGACGTAGAAAGTAGATGCCTTGATTGTGGGGTTTACAGTATGCTAAAGACATCTTACTACAAATCTGCATTTGAATTGAAGATGCCAGTTCTGTCAAATGTGCTAAGCAGTGCCTGGATGAAACTGGAGTGTGGGACAAGAGTTACCTGGCATAATTTTGTCATAACGTATCACTTGTCTCAAGAAAAACCCCAAACATTATGAATGTGATTAATGGCTTGACGTTTTTATTGATGCTTTTTGTAATGTAAATTTAGATATATTGATTAAAGAACTCAGCTTTGATCCAACATCTTTTGAATTCAATAGAAAGATTCCCAGTGGTTTAAAAGACTACCAAATCCTGTTTAAAAACTGATCCTATTGATTTCAGTTGCTGTTGAACAGTATCTTCTATATAATTCAAAATTATGTTTGAATGAACAGTTCCTATGTTGGATTTTTTTTTTCAGAATGGAAATGTAATAATTTTCTGATTTGTTTAAGAAAGGAGTCAAGAGGCATTGCAAATTTTGTGAACATAGAGGTAATGACCTAAGAAGTGGAAATATTTTAATTTTATATATTTTGATTTAATTTACAGGACTCGGATCATCAGATTTTCTATGACTAACATCTTAAAGGGCTTGCATACACTTTTATATATATAAATATTTAGACATGTACATCTGTATATGTGAATGCAAATGAAATTTCTAACAATATCAACCATTTAAGTACGTTTCCTCATAAAGCAAACTTACATATAAACAACGTTTTGATGCATGACATTTTATTTATCTCTTTTTCCATTTTATTCAGTATTATTCATGTGCACTGGCAAAAATGCTGTTGAAGTCAGCAGCATTTTTCCTAATGTATTTTAGGACAGGTATTGTCAGGATGTGGCCTGCTCACTTATATTTAGCCTTGTTTCCTCTAACATAACCTAGCCAGCTCTAAATATTCCATATCTTCCACTTTCCTAAACAGAAAAGTTCCTTACAAAAGCAAATAATGAGCAGTTCATGAACACTTTGACTTTAAAATCTCATTAAACACCCCATAGCCAAATAATAGAAAAAATGATGTTGATATTCTAATCTAAATGCATAAATCATCTCTGTAAAATTATTTCTCATGAAACATATTTGTCTTTATTTTTTTCCCATTTTTTTCTTTAAACCTACATACATATACACACATCTATTACTGATGCAGGTAAGCTACAACTCTTTTTGAATGTGAAATTGAACTAGCAGCCTTTGATCTGAACTACAGGCTGATCTGAATTCAAGAAAAGGCTGCTGCTAAGGCACATTCCCATTCAATCCATTAAACCATTCACTTCCATGCTCCTCATCACACTGACTCCTAATTTGACAATGACAAAGAGCTCCACGGTGATTTTAAATTTCATAATTTTAATCTGTCAAGTCTGACATTTAATTAGTGCCCTTCTAACCTGTGCCCGCTCACTTGAAGGTTACTGTTGGTTTTCCTTTAGAAATTTTTCCTCTGGAAGAGTGGATTAATAAATATGTACATAACTGGCAGGGATAAAGACAATACACACACAATGGTCTATTAGTTCCAAATCTAGACAGATGAGGTTAATAATATTTTAAAGTGCTGCTTTATTGTATTAAGAGTGATTAAGCCCTTGGCTCAACCCTGTATGAGTTGTTCATTCAAAACATAAAATATAAGGTCTATTAAGCAAAGTCTAGTGAGAATGGTTACCCAAACTACAGTAGTAGTGTGTTCATAAGGCATACTACAGGAATGCAGAATTTCTGAGATGTAATTTTTTGACTTAGCAAACACAATGGAACATGCTAGGCTCACTAAACAGACTAATTAGGTTTTGATCACTAGTCAGTCTATGAGAACCTGCCTTATAGACTAAAATCTAGTGCAATTTAATGCTCTGGTATTTCATTTTCTGGAGGACTGAATTCAAATGTAAGTTAGGTCACTTGTTAAAAATGAGTTTGCTGTTCTTAGATCAGCCCCACGAGGACATAAATCCCAATCACAAAAATATGCCACCATTCGTTAGCGCTAGCAGAATGGTCAATCAAAGTCCTCGGGGAACAAACCTCAGCCAAGCTTTCCAGCAGTATACGTGGCTGCAGTCAGTAATGTATGATGTTCATTATACTGTCACTAAATATTGAACATCCAGAAGTGAAGACAGGAATAAAAGAACATCCTTTCTTAAAGCAGGCATTAGACAAAAAACATCTGAGAGAGTACAGGGGTACCATGAGCCTCTTAGTTCTCAGCTGGGCATGCCCCTTTTCTTCACTGTGCCACAGTGCATGTGTTTCAGAAAATAATGAGTCCACATGAATAGTGTTATTTTATTTACTAAAGAAGGTACCACCATGATATAGTAGCTTATCTGGCAAGTCAGGCTTCTTCTAATACAATTTAACATTAGTGAGCCTTCTCCAGAATTTTTTTAGAAGACCCAGAATAAACAAATAACACAAAATAGTTTTGTTTAAGCACTAGTGGTCTCAAAACCAAATTGGATACAGGTCTATGCCCTACTAGTTTCACCCGTATTCCTCTCTCAAAGTAGTTATGGTTAACTGTTGCTGGAGTCAAATAAGAGTTGGCAAACGTGACTATGAGTAAACTTTTTAAAAAATCAAAATGACTCAAAAAATGATTCACCTTTGCCTTTATATAATGTATTGATTTAGGTGTACAAGGTGATATATGCCAGTCTCTCAGGATTAACCTCTCCCTCTGGATACTGTTCTTCCACTGTAGGAAGAACAGGAAACAACATTTCTGAAAAGTTTCTGTACATTTCCTGAATTACCATTATTTAGTTAAACAGAAACAGAAATGTACAATAAAACCCAGTATATTGTGCTTAAATATTTTCAACGAAATTCTGTGGGAGATCAGTGTTGGATTTGAAACTAAAAGTAACTGCTGAGCACTGCAGAACAAACATATGTGACACAAATCTGGAATTTGCTGCCATTCATTTCTCATTCTCTTCATCTTGGCTCAACAATTCCTCTGAGAACATTCCTGGCCTCTTCTAGGTACCAGATTATATGCTATTGCAGTCCAGTTAATGTAAATCTGCATTTTTCTCTGGATCTATCAATGCTGCTGCAGAATGGAAGGGTTAATTGGTTTTCACTAATGCTCTATTGTAAAATTTAGTGAAAATAGTCTACAGTGTCCTCACTAATAACTGCAGATTCCCTTTTCCTACTAGTCTTAGTAACTTTTTATCATCTTTATGGGACTTTCCTGAAGAATAAGGTGGCAATGGTGTATAATATAGTGTGTTCCTCTTTGTTAATGCTGTCATCTTCATCAGGATAAGCCACTGAGACTTTTACATGCTTTTTTGTATCTCAGCAGTAAATGGTGCTTTTCTTCTGTCCTCAGAGATTCAGACTCAGCTTGAAAAAGGCCATTTTTTCTTTAGGAAGTGCTGAGCAACACAGTCAAATTTTTGAATGAATGTATAACTATTTCAGGTGAACTTTTTGTCAGAAAATATTCCTTAGCTTGTGAAACTCGAGAAAGGCACTTCCTTGAAAGAACTTTTAAGGGATCTTACCTCCCATATGCAAGAATCAATTTCAAATCTCCCTGAATCATCACCTTGTAACTTTTATTGACTTTTCATTTCTTTATTTGTTTGGGTACAAATCTTAAAATGTTTCTGTTTTGTGTCCTGTTGTGGAAAATGAGCATTTTTGAAATCCGAAAAAGTTTTGCAGAGTAGGTACTTTACAGAGTTCTTGTAGGACTTCTTTCTAAAAATTTATTTTTTTCAATTTCAAGTTTTCTAAATTGGGGCAGTATTTTAAGGAAACCATTCATCTTTGCTTATTGTTTCCAGATGTGACAGCTTATAAGGACAAATATATGATTCTGGTGTCCAAGTTAGGAGTTAACCATTTTGTCTGCAACTAAAATATGTCTTTAAGTCAGCTAAGGCTCCTTTCTATCTCCATTTCTACTGTTACAACTGTAGTAACTTATTATGTGAACTGGTATGACTAATTATATAACATTATTAGTGGAACACTGTTTAATATAATATGGCATAGGCATGGATTTGTTCCCAAAAATTGTGGCACATAGGCTATTAAAAAGATCTTAATGTGTCCTTTACAGTTAGGGCTGAGAGAACACATATGCATCTGCTAAATTATTTGTGACAAATGGCTGTCATGAACTAGTGATAGCAATGACTAAAAATGGAGACCAATGCATTTAAATAAATTCACTTGGTATAAGTACATTTTTTTGTATGTGAGACAGCACACTGAAGACTACAGCTATTTTCACACTGTTGGGCAGACCCCAGTTTATTTCAGTGCTTGTGAATAATAGAACAGCAGCAGCTATTTGCTTGAGTGGCTTTCATGTGAACAGAGATATTCCCGCTCAGCTCACAAGTCCTGACTACTCCTCATTTCCATGCAGTATTATAATAAATTCCAGGATGCCTATCCAGGGTGCTCACCAGATGTTCCAGAAGGGATAGTCCTCACCGGATTCATGTTTTAAAATAGAATATAATAGAATCATTAAGGTTGAAAAAGACATCTAAGATCATCGAGTCCAACCTTTGATTGAACACCACCATGTCAACTAAACCATGGCACTAAGTGCCATGTTCAGTCATGTCTTTAACGCTTCCATAGATGATGATTCCACCACCTCTCTGGGCAGTCTTTTCCAAAGTATAAAAGCCCTTTCAGTGAAGAAATTCTTCCTGGTGTCCCACCTGAACATTCCCTGGTGCTGCTTGAGGCTATGTCCTCTTGTCCTGTTTCTAGTTGCCTGGGACAAAAGGCCAACCTTTCTATAGCCTCCTTTCAGATAGTTGTAGAGAGTGATAAAGTTTCCCCTGAGCCTCCTTTTCTCCAGACTAAACAACTCCAGCTCCCTCAGCCACTGCTCGTATGACTTACGCTCTAGACTCTTCACAGTTCCATTGTCATTCTCTGGACTAAATCCAGCACCTCAGTGTCTTTCTTGTAGTGAGGGGTCCAAAAGTGGACATAGCACTTGAGGTGTGGCCTCACCACTGCCAAGCACAGGGGGACAATCACAGGCCTGGTCCTGCTGGCCACACTATTCTTGACAGAGACCAAGATGCCACTGGCTTTCTTTGCCATCTGGGCACACTGCTGGATCATGTTCAGTGGCTGTCGGCCAGCAGCCCCAGGTCCTTTAGTGCTGTGCTGCTTTCCAGCCACTCTTCCCCAAGCCTTTAGCGCTGCTTGGGGTTGTTGCAACCCAAGTGCAGGACTTGACACTTCTCCTTACTGAACCTCATAACACTGGCTGCAGCCCATCAGTCCAGCCTATCAGGATCCCTCTGCAGGGCCTTAAAGAACCAGAGACTTTTAGGAGTGAATTGGATGTGAGAGCAGACAAACCTGTCACAGACCTAGCCAGCTTTAGAGATGGTGGGATTCCAGTTAAACAAATGGAAGTGGGGTAAAGAGATCAGGCCTTTCTACTAGTGCTCTGCAACATGATTTTGACCCAA
This sequence comes from Lophotriccus pileatus, assembly GCA_035583135.1. Lineage (NCBI taxonomy): Eukaryota > Metazoa > Chordata > Aves > Passeriformes > Tyrannidae > Lophotriccus > Lophotriccus pileatus. The sequence goes on along the minus strand of JAWWES010000001.1, from coordinate 82,261,124 downwards.
CTGCTGGTCACCCATTTCTAAGAGCAGAGAGGTGTGAGCTTTGGAGGGAATATCCCAGAATCTTTTGTCTAGGTAAGGTTTTTTTAGGAGCTAAACCATGAATGAATTAATGGAAGTCATGAATGCATGAAATTGCTTAGCCAAGAAGGAGTTAAAGCTGTCTCCCACAAAAGCAGCTTCTAGCTTACTTGAGAAAAAAAAGAAAAATGGTCTTTTCTCTCTGGTGTCTGAGAATGGCAGGTGCTTTTTCATGCAAAGGATCCTGAGGTTGGGATTTTTTCTTTAATTTCTGGTTTAGAACTGTAGCTCTAAAGAGAGGTAGAAATACAGGTACTTCCCCCTTTACTGTTTCCTATTGACTGGTTCTAGCTCTAGCCCTCCTTCAGTGTCTGGAGTTACCCAATCATCAAGCACTGTGCTCTGCTTAGAGCTGAATTTTGGCTACCTTTCCTGGTGTACCACAAGCAGGTGCAGGTGGATGGGCAGTAATAACAAGCAACACCAGAGACCATTTCAGTCATCCAGGATACATTGATTTATTGGCAGGTTAAATGAAATGTAGTAGCGAAACAATACAGGATTATGTATGGGAAAAGTGAAGTCTTGCTCATGACCTCTCTGGCCCAGCTTCTGTCTGCAAAGCAAAGGGTGTTTCCCTGCTTTGCTCAGAGATACTTGCCTTCTCACTTCTGCTCAACCCCTTATTCTGCTAGTTTTTTGCTTTCTAATTACAGTAGTCTTAATATCCAGTTGGCTCTATATTTATATGTCCTCGGCATGAGAGAATCCAAGAGACACTACTTTCCAACTAGTTTCTAAGTTATTTTTCCTGAGAAGTTGTGTATCTGTCCTTTGTCTCTTGTTTGTGAGAGCATCATCTGGGCCTTTGTTCTATTTTGTCATACATCTGTTCATGTCCCATCCGTGATAATTAGGGATCTGACTGAATTTACATCCCTTTATAGTGATATTGGGGAGGTAAGAAAGGAAAATAAGGATACAATACGTAACCTGCTCACTAAAATAAAATAGATCTGCACATGCAAAAATTATGGTAGCTATGGTCATATAGCAGTCTCTGGGTATCTCCATAGAGAACTTTTATTTTATTAGAGATAGCTAAGCCAATTACAGCTGGGCAAAATAATGTAATTGAAGACTGAGTACAGTCTGTGTAGTATAACACTGCTCACTTATTGTTGCATAATTTTTAACTTTTTTTTTCTTTACTCTACAGATTACACTTTTATGTAAAGGCAAGCTTTAAATAAAACTCACTTGGAAACCTGGCCATTGTTTAGTGTTGTTTCCAAATCTGTGGTGGATAGACTCTGTCTGTGAGATGCCAGCACAAAGTTCACAAAATATATCAGAAAACTCATTTTAGAAGCAGAGATATGAATTCCCACATGCAATCAATGCTACTAACAAAAGGAAAGCAGATTAAAGTAATAAAGAGACTCAAAAGTTAGGAGAATTTTTATTTGTCTGTAGAAGAGAAGCAGAGTGGAGACATAGCACAAGAGAGCCTGTGGACTTCCAGCATGATCATGTTGGCTTTTGTTCTCCTAAGACTCTTTGCATGGAAAGCTAACTGCACTTGTTTCTTCTGGAACAGAAAGAAAAGAGATTGTTTAAATCAGGCAAATTTAAATTAGACCAGTTCAGATTTATTTTGAGATTGACATTAACATATATGTAACAAGATAAAATCCAAATGAAATATGTGTCCCTATTACCAAATTTCAGTCTGTACTATGACCTCATGAACATACTGTATATGCAAACACTGTAAAATTTTTAAATTTCAGAATCACTGTGGTCCACTAAAGCTGTCAAAGAAAAATTAAAACATTATATTTCTACTAAAATTTACAACTTAATTTTCCTGAAAGTTTTTCAGTGCCATCATCACATCACAGAACACCACTGAAATAACACTTAATCCTCCTCCTGTTCACATTTTTCCTTCTAAGTTGTCCAGTGGTTGCTTATCAGAAAAATAAATAGATGGAGTGTCATTCAGCAGAGGCTCTGAAAGCATTGCTTGTGCAGTTAAGAAGGTTTCCTTCAGTTAGCCTTTATGATTTCACAGAAAGTAGAATGTATACTTCCCTCAGGCTTGTCTGGATTTGATAGTTACATGTTCTCCCTCATGCTTTCTCTGGCTCACTGCTTTCCCGGGTTTGTCTCATATTCTGAACATGCAGAATGTCAAGCGCATACAGAGTGTGCTCCAACTGCCTTTTTCATGTAGACGGAAAACCTCAGAAATATTTTTAAAGCTAGTTTTACCTCTTTCTATTAGCTGTTTTAACCAGACTGTTTCTTGCTACATCATTTTAGTTTCAGAGTTTAATAAGAATTATGAAGTTCTTTTCCTCAAAAGACTTCTTAAGAATCAGCTGCAGCACTCTGCAGGACTTTTCTATACTGCACCTAAGACAAGTCATCACTGAAATTATAAGGGTATTATACAAACTCTGCCAGAACTGTACAAAGGATATACAAGATTTGCAACTAGAAATTTCAAAGACAAGCTGCTAATATCCAGTTTTTAAGACACAGCCACAATTTGCATTCTTTCCTGGAAACATCAGTTAGACCAATGTCTTTTGTTGAATATTTTCCAGTCTTTTTTACTTGAAATCTTTAGCATACAAATGCAAAAAGTGTTTTCCAGCATTAATTTCATAAATGCTGAAACTAAGCATTTTCTGAGGAATGAATGACAAAAAGTCAGCTCTTATGACTTTATGGCTATGATGACACATCCATGCTTACCTCTTCTCTTCTAAAGAAAACATCCTTTCATTATTTCAAAATCAGACCTTTCATTCTTTCAAAATCAGACCTCAGTAAACTAGGAATATCTTAGAAGGTTCCTTTGCTGACAAATTGATATTAATTATATCACCTTTTTTTGTATGAGGGCCCTTGTTCTTTGGGAATAAAATCTTTTTGTCTGTCTATGTCTCAAGTTTGTGGTTCCCTGTTCTACAATAAACTGTCTGAAGGGTATTTACAACTTGCAACTCCTACTTAATATTGGGGAAAATCAACATAAACAATGATCAATACATAGATGCATTTTCTAAAATAAAATAGAAATTCAAAGCAGAATACAAATGCTAAAAGCAGCTTTTTAGGCTCTTTAAAAGTGTGTCTGTTTTGTGGTTAGGAATGTTATCTTCCTTGGAGGCTGAATGATCTTCTGGGTAACAGAAAGCAGAAATATTCACATTTTCTATAATTAACAAAAATATTGAATTTATTAAAACAAGGAATAAACTTCTTCCCTCTCTTAGATCAAAAGCCCAAGAGCACCATAAGCAGATGTTATCACTCTGTCCTCTTCACCATGTGTAATTACAAAGGAACAATTATTTGTCTTTCAGGATTCAGCAAAGATGTAGCCTAACTTGTAAAGATTTGACAGTACGAACTATAAGGGCTCTAGTACAACTATTCTCATATCAATAATTAAGCATTCTCTTAACAAATTTTTCTTATTTGCAAAGGTATTAATGTTTTTAAAGAAAAAGATAAAGAATGCATGCCATGTAGTTTTGTTCCCTAGTGAGATTTCAGGTAACCAAATCGAATGTTAGAGATGCCTGGATCCTTTGGAAGGCTATACTTATACAGCCAAACCCTGGTTAATACTTTACATGATTGTAATTAGACTGTGAATGGAATAAACATACTGACTAATCAAAAACAATGTAAACAGCTCTTACATATTTCTTGAAATTTTACAGCTTTTAATTTTCTTTTAAATTTATTTGAGAATGCAGACAAATATGAAAAGCCAACAAACATACAATTCTGCTTTACTCAGGGTATCTTCATCTTTCTCTACATGTTGCCCGAGAGAATAATGAGCCCTGGTGATTTGCTGAGGCACCGCTTCTGTCTATTCATGTTAGGTCATCCAGTTGGGGAAAAGAAACAATATCTTCTAATTATCATTGTGGCATCCGAGTGCATAAGTAGGTGAATGATTACAAACATCAAAACATGATTTGTGAGTAATGAATTCCCTAAATGAGCATTTGCAGCAAACTGCTTGCAAAAAATGAGCTGAAATTTGTTTGCTCAAGTGTGTCAAAAAACTCTACATTCATAAGAATCTTTCAGCTTTATGACAATTTTAAAGGAAAATTAGAAGAGAATGGAACAGAACAGAACAGAAGAGAAGATATCAGTTGGAAGAGACCTACAACAAACAATCAGTCCAATTGCCTGACTATTTCAGGGCTGATAAAAAGTTATTAAGGGCATTATCTAAATGCGTCTTAAACACTGATGTGTTTGGGGCACTGATCACTTCCCTAGGAAGCCTGTTCCAGTGTTTGTTTAAATGTTTACATTTACGTTTATCTTTATGTTACAGCATTCTCAGTGATGAATTGCTTCCTAATGTCCAGCCTAACCTCCCGTGATGGAGTTTTGAACCATTCCCACATGTCCTATTATTGAATCCCAAGGAGTAGAGATCAGCACCTCACTCTTCACTTTCCCTTACGAAGCTGTAGAGAAGCTGAGGTTGCCCCTCAGCCTCCTCTTCTCCAAACTGGAAAAATCCAGAGTCCTCAGCCACTGCTCTCAGGACATGCCTTCCAGACCTTTCACCCACTTTGTTCTCCTCCTCTGGACACATTCAAGGATCTCCACATCCTTCTTAAAACTGTGGGCCCAGAGCTGCACACAGAACTCCAGGTGAGGCTGCACCAACACTAAATATAGTGAAACAATTATGTCCTTGGACTGACTAGTGATGCTGTGTTTGATGCACCCTGGGATGGAGTCTGTCCTCCTGGTTGTCAGGGCTCCCTTTGGCTCCTGTGGATCCTGCTGCTCACTAGCACCCCTAGATCCCTTTCTACCAGGCTGGTCTCCAGCCTCTTCTCTCCCAGTTTATATTTCTGCCTGGAAATACCCATCTCACATGCAGAATCTGGAATTTGGACTTGTTAAATTTCATCCCATTGGTAATGGCCCAATGCTTCAATCTATCTAGACTCTCTGCAGAGCCTCCTGTCCCTCCAGAGAGTCAACAGCACCTCTCAGTTTGGTATTGTCAGCAAAAATTACAATGGTGCATTCAACTTTTTTATCCAGGTGGTTGATAAAAATATTGAACAAAACTGGCCCTAGGGCTGAACTCTGAGGAACATTACTACTGGCATGCAGCTATAGTTCCACTCACTACAACACTTTGGACTCCACTCTTCATCCAGTTCCTTACCCAGTGCACTGTGAACCTGCTCATCCCACAGCTGGACAGCTCGTCCAGAAGGATCCTGTGAGGGACAGTATCAAAAGCCTTATTAGAATCCCAAAAAGCTACATTCATTACCTTCCCTTCATCCATGAGAGGGGTGACTTTATCATAGAAAGATATCAAAGTAGTTTAACAGGACTTCCCTTTGTGAGCCCATGTTGACTCTGCCTGGTGATTGCATTGTTCTTTAAATGCCTTTCAATAGTGCCTAGTGTAATCTTCTCTGTATTTTTTTCCAGGATCAGACAATAACAGGCCTGTAGTTCCTTGGGTCTTCTCTCGTGCCCTTTTTTTGTAGACTGGAATAATACTGGCAAGCTACCAGTCAGCAGGGACCCACCCAGATTCCCAAGGTGTTTGGTAGTTGATTGAGAGAGATCCTGCCGTAATATCCATTAGCTCCTTCAGTACTCAGGGATGAATCTCATCAGGCCCCATGGACTTGTGAACACTCAGATGATACAGCTGGTGCCTTACAATTCCAGAGTCCAAAAATTGAAAATCACAGACTCATGGGCCTCTGACTCAGGGCATTCAGAAGCCCAATGTCTGTCAATATTATTAAAGACTGAAGCAAAAAATGGATTTCAATGCCTCTGCTATTTCTTCATCCCTATTAGCCAGACGACCATCTTCAACAAGTATTGGTCCAATGTTTGTTTTCTTTAGACCTCAGAGTTCATAGCTTTTGCCCATCTCCAGACTGCTTCTGGGAGAAGCAGTGTATGAAAAAGAGAAAACTCCAACTCTAAGCAAACACTGCTACACAATGTATATAGTATATTAACAGCACTAATTTAGTCACAATCTAAAATACAGCACCTGCAGGCTGCTATGAGGAAAAATAACTTCATCACAGACCCAGTGCACCTATTTAGAAGCACCACATGAAATCTTTTTTTTGGAGGGCATTATTAGGTGATGGTGGCTGATATACCAGATCTGTCTCTCCTTCTCTTACCAAGAAAATTCCACATAGGATGTTTGGTTTTAAGTTATTTATTTTATTTTTAATGGAGGAGTTTGGCCTTTCACGCCCTGATAAAATAGCTTACCTTTGGAATTCAGTGAGATGTGGGTCCAGCGATTCTCTTACCTCTTGGAGTGATAGCTAATAGAACTATATTGGCAGCATCCATGAAACCTCCTTGAAAGTACTTAATAACTGAGCTATGGGGCAGGTCTTGACACAAAGGGACAGAGTCCCAGAGACATCTTGCAGGCGTTCTGACTGTGCATCCCTACAGCCTTCCATAAAACATTTCACAAAGAAAGTCTGAAAATTAGGTGACAAAATGGTAGTATAAAGGAAAAGATAAGCTACACAAGGATGTAATGCCATTCTCTCCCCTCCTCCTTAGGGAGCCATTGGCAATCAGTTCCAATAACGAAGAAAGCATTGGCAATCAGTTCCAATAATGACTCCATTATTAATGGGTATGTTTTCTTCCTACGATATGTTTCTTCCTTGATTCTGTCTGTAGGAGTCTTATTCTCCTTACCCCTTTGGCTAGCATTAATTTGTTCAGCTTTTTTTTCCTCCTGCCCTTTCTTTTCCCTGCAAACCTTAATTAATTCTGTATATTCTAGTTTAATAATACTTACCTACCTCAGAGGGACATTTTGAAGCTTAATTAATTATTGTACAGGTATTTTTTTTCAGTTGCATCTTTGAGAAATCCCTCTTTGCAGCTATCCTGGCAACTTTTTGTTCTTTCCATTTTTCTTTTGTAGGCCTTGGAAATTCATGTGCCTCAGTGAAGATAATTACAATTTCTCTTATCTTCTTCTACATCGAGGAACCCTTCCATGCAGTAAAGTCTGCTTGCCCTGGGTTGGATTCAAAAGGATCCTACATTACTCCTGCTGTTTGACTTCCAACATACTGAGTTTCAGAGCCACGGTCCCTGTCCTAAGCTGCTGAAGAAGCGCAGACCCAAACTGGAATGAGGCTCCTCAAGGCTCAGCTGCCCTGGGAGATGGTGTCTAAGCTGTGAAGAAACACACAAACCAGAAGGGAATGGAGGCATCGTTGTTAACTTCTTCAGCACTTGTGGTGATTTTAATCAGAGGAAACACACCAAAGGTGCTGCCCGTCCATTCTCACGGACAGCTGAGAGTTTTGCAGCACACTTGACCTTCCCCTCCACACGCTTCTCTACCCCTCAGCAGCCACTTTGCTTACCATCCTGTAAGACTTTCAGACTCCTCTATATATTCATGTGACATTTTTGCCTACATGGAGATTATTTTGTCACATCTACATACACCACCACCCTCAAGATGAACACGCAGTTTTATAGCAGAGCAAAATTTGTTTTGCCACTGTAGAGAAAGCAGATGTTTGAAACATTTACCAGTGTTTCCAACCAGCCTCCTCCAATTCTTCAATTGCTTTAGCAGGAGCTTAACAACAAAAGCGTTGGAGACTTGAGATAAATAGCCAAAGGGGGGACTGTGACACAAAAAGGAAAAGACCACTAATCTAAGATTTTAAAACAAGTTCTAAGTGGAACAACTTCTTACAATGATCTAAAAATTCTACTGACAGTTATTTTTAATATATTAAGTAATTCTACACCTCCAGTTTTCCTTGATCTAAGACATCAAACTTGCACAAAACCACCCCAGCACAAGGGGGCATATCCACTAGCTGACAGTATTCGTGGAAAATAGAAAGGAGGAGGAAATCATGACTAAAAGCTCTCAGTGACTTCACTAAGAGCGAATTTTTTGTTTCTTGGGGTTTTTTTTTGTTTGATTTTTTTAGATTGCATTTGGAAAGCCAGCAGTCCCTGCTTGTTCACCACTGCAACGGCTACACTGCCTTGAGTTTATTGCTTAATACATGTCAGGTGTCAATTTTTATTGAAGTTATCATCCATGCAGCATGAACTTCAAAACAGCATTTTGTTTTTTTCAGTGCTATCCTGAAACATTCCAGATATCTCCCTCAATTGCTGCCCAGAGCTTGGCTAAACCTCTGTCATCAATCCAAAACTCACCACTATGGTTCAATAAATGCACTACTAGGGATAACTTGAAGATAAAAAAAAAAAAAAAAAAAGTATTGACAGAAAATAATTTACCTTCTACAGGCAGCATATTTCAATCACAAATTTACTGCTATTCAGCCTACTTCCTTCGCCTGTGTTGGAGACTTATATAATTTCTCACCGTAGTTTTTCATCAGTTCTCCATGCATCCTGCTTTATTAAGAAAAAAAAAATCAATGACCTTAATCCAATGCTACCTAAAAAATTTTCACTGTGTTACTGTTCAACTTCTTTCACATGTAAAACAATTTTAAAAATGGATAAAAGTAGTGACTTTTCTCTGCTTCATTTAGAATGTAGCAAAATTACATAAAAAGATAAAACCATGTGGATGACTTATTAAACTCTCCCACATTTGTGTAATTTAGACATTACATAATGTATGAAGAAGCACAACTCATATATACATATTTCAACAATAAACATTAATAACATGTTAATATATTTATTTCTATGCTCTTCCTTTAATTTACCAAAGGAAGCTGGAAGCAAAGTTCATATCACAGTTATTTTCATTAAAGCTACCCTATTTTAAGAAAGGCCTAAGCTTTCTTCAGTGGGTTATGAATATTTTACCTTTCAGCATACACATAAATATACAAATATATGAATTTCATATACCTGCTACTTAACAAATGTTCTCCATCTGTACAAGAAGATATTTCGAGGACATTTGGACTCATTATGATGAATGGAGCCATTACCAGAAGATCAGGTACAGGGTCATGGAAAACAATGGACAAAGTTGGTAAGAGACTGATTTGAATTCTGCAGAGATGGATATAATAGCTGCTTTCTCGGTTACATTTATATTTATTGCTTATGCATTCTATATTTCTACAGTTATTATTGCAGCTATAGTCTATATTTTATAGTGTAAAACCATGCTGAGACTGCTGATAATAGAATTTGATGTTTATTTTGCAATGAAGCCTAGAGACTATTTCACTTTGCCCTTGCATAAGCACCAGGCAAGTGCAAAAATCCCTATGGACAAGAATTTGGGGATAACTGTGATGTATCCAGCTTTGTTATCTGAACCCCTCTTAAATCACATCTTGTTTTCCTAAATGTAAAATTTAATTTAAAAAGGAAAAAAAAAGAGTTCACAACACGTGAGCTGGGGTAAGGAGAGCAGAGAGTCTGTAGCCCTGGTGCCAGGGAATGGGGCTGGGCTACCCAGTTTGTGACCTGCATGAGAATCCCACAGCTGCTGACTGAACTAGTACAGCTGGCAGGGCTTTATTCCCAGCTGAGAAAAAATGATAACTAGGGAAGGAACAATGCCCGTTCTGGAACATTTAGAAGAACATGGAGTCCTTTTACACAGGGGTGCAAAGACAGTGTGAAATTACAAGCTCTGCCCCAACACCTCCAGAGTAATTAGTGAGCAGGTGGGGGAAGAAGCTGGTCAGTTACTGGTATACCAGGACACAGGCTAAGGCAACTTTTACCACTTGATATTTCTGAGAACAGGTTGGCAAAGGATCTGTTAAGGTGTGTTTTACATACTGGTGATTCTATTTTGGAGTAGACAAATAGACTACGTACTTCTAACCTTATTATGAGACTACTTCTTTGACAGTGTATTTAAAACGTGACTCACAGTCTTTGGGTCTAGTTGTATATGCATGGCAAGATCATACTGATCAAGATTCAACAGTTTAAATAACAGAAAATACACTACAGCACTTGCAGCATGTTAGGCATGAGATCGAGCTGTTATTTTGGGACTGATGGACCAGTGGTGGGTGGGCTGTTTGGATTCATGGCAGGGCAATGCAACACATTTTGTTTAAATTAACCACTTGGTTTAATTAAACAACTGTGGACAGGACCTGCCTATGGAGGCTGGTATCTCTCCACTGACTTTGGGGAAGGTCCTTTTCAACCTCAACTATTCTGTGAAGTTATGCCTCGTCTATTTTAGGAGGGCAGTGCACTGAGGGGCAGTGTTAGTGTGGGCACAGGCTGGATGTCAGGTACTGACACTGGTCTGAAAGACACCTGCAAAGAGGTCTTTCACTGCTGCCATCCTCAGCAGACCCTCTGTTCATAGAAGATGGGACACCATGAATGGCCTCAGTCAGCTGTTCTGAACCAGCGATGCCAGTCTGCCTTTCCAAGGGAGAGAGTTGTCAGCCCTGCCACAGAAGGATGCCTGCCTCCCTGGTGCTGTCATCCACCCCAGGCCTGGCAATTCCCGAAGCACAGTGCTCTGGGCCCAGGCAAGAGTCCCTTCTCAGTGTTCACTGCAGAGGTGCCATGTCCCTATGCCCACGCTGACGTATAACTAAGGACAACAGAGAAGGAACTAATCTTAGAGGCAGTTTTGGAACTCACACACTTTATTGTGCAATACCAGCCGGGAGTAGTGTAGAACTGGGTACTGGAAAAGCCCCAGGCTGCCTGTAGAATTGCAGTATCTGGCTGTGCATGTCAATCTGAGCAGTTCTCATACTTTCTTGGGTATGTGTCCGGAAAACACCCACCATTAGAAACAGTAGTAACAAGCAAATAATGACACAACACACAATTAAAATCAGTGTCGGTGCTATCAGAAAACCAGCTCGCTTAGGGAACAGATCGTAGCAGCTGGAAGACAGTAACAGTTGTTTCCTCATGACAATGTTAGAAGTAAATGCTGTATAAAAAGGCAATAAATATTTGAAAGAAATCATCAAGATTTATTTGCATGACTGAAAGTATCCCAGATCAACAGGGAGAGGAAAGAACATATATGAGTTTATTTATCTTAAGGAATGGATTAATGAACATGAGAATCTCTATGAAGATCAATCAAAAATCAATCCAAAAGTCACCAGTTTTCTCATCAGTCAATCATTATAGATAGCAGCAGCAGCATTTGCCTCAAACCACATCCATGTCTGTAGTGTGATATTCCTTAGCAATTGCGTCATAACAAAATCATCAAGGTTAAGTATGAAACCACAACAATTAAGTGAATTCAGTCCGATAAGAATCAGTCATTCTAGACATTGTTATAACTCAAAGACTGGGAATAAAGGAGAATGCTGTTTACAAATTAAAGGTCATATTCACATGGTCCAAGGAAGCTGCTTCTCCCAGACCTGTATTAATATGGCAACCAGCCCAGAGCTTGCTAAGTATGCTAAATATGGCTAAACCCACAATTTGGTTAACTCAAGCAAAAAAGAAATTTAACTTTATTTTGCCACATAGAGTCTCACTGAAATATCTGACTGTGGGTTTTTGCATTCAGAAGCTTAACCTTAGATTTTCTAGTTACTTTTTCTGAATTATGCACTTGTAAAAACGTTTATATAAAAATTATGCTTCCATTAAAATAGTTGATTTAAACATAATATTTGAAAATAATTAGAAAAGCACCACATAAGGCAGAAGAGGTTTCGAAGTAAAATAGACATACATAGCATGAATCATGAAACCACACAAAAAAGTTAAGGCTTGGGGCAAAGCACTCACAAAGCACTCAGCACAGAAAATAAGAGAAAATTGAGAATCTGGGGTGTAAACATATTTGCTAGAATTCATAGAAGTCTGTTCACAGCTCTGTCGTAAGCTCATAATTTTTTAGAATAGTCGGGGCAGCAGGCACTGAGAAACTTCCTCATGAGAGTTCTCTTGTTCTTTAAGGGACCTCCAACTCCTCCGCTAATCATAACATACACAAAACCAGAAAAACATCTTGTTGAGAGATGCTAATAGAACATTTATTTGTCAAATTTAAATTGAGGGGAAGAATGCTTTCCGAAGTTGGGACTTTATTTTAGTTTTTTAAATTCTGAACTATCAAAGATTTTATAAGTTAGAACTCCTTAATAATATTGCACCAAACTGGATTTAATCTTAGATTCTGCAAGAAGCAAGCCCCATTGTTACCCAGCTGTTATGCTTTTGAGGATATCACAGGGAAATGAAGGGCAGCCATCAGTCATAAAATGGCCAGGCTGCACTGAGGCAGCTCAGAAACCGCTTGAGAAACTGTCTCCAACTCCCATTTATTTGGTAATATCATTCAAAATCTTGAAGTCCTGTTGAGTTCTTATTGTGTTTGAACATCACAGAAGTACCTGTTTCCAGGAACACATCTCCCCATCTCCTCTCAAGGGGGCCTTCAACCTTTCCTTTCAGACAAGTGTGTGAGCATTTGTCATCTCTTGCCTGTATGACCCAGCTGTACCACTGATTTGAAAGTAAAACTGAAGCAAAAAGCTACAGCTGATGAATCCTATCTCATTTCTTCACGCCTCCTGCTCTGGTAATCCTCTGTTCAAAGTGTTATACTAGCCAGTCATCTTTTGATGTCAGCTTTTGGTTCCAATCCTAGACTTAATTTTCACAAGAATTCATGGCTTGCTAGCTGCAGCTAAAGTAAAATCTAATTCCTGGGGTAGATCACAAAACTGAGGGTGGAACATTTGAAGAATGGAAATGGCACATTCCCCAATTCCAGGCTGTCATAAGAGATGAGCCCAGGTGGGTCCACAACCCATCTGCCCTAAAAGATGTTGTGAAGCTTCCATATTTAAATGCAACTTTTCTGCAAAAGGCAATTGGAGAGCTCCAATATTGTTTCCCATCACCATTGCCTAATCAGTCAACAAACATGCTTTACCCTGAACTTGGTTTCAAGAACAGAAGTCCATGAGGAAAGAGTCTCAAGGCTACTTTCTTGATTTTATGTGAAAACCATATATATTCCAGGCATAAGTGAAAAGACAAATCACAAGATGGCAAGAATAGGCAAAAAATTCTGCCATTTGAAATAACACTTGACTGTTGTTTGTTTGGAATGCACCACAGACTGTGAGTCATTGTCAAAAGTAGCTGAAATGTAGAACTCTTTAATGAATGCAGACCCTCTTTATATTTCCATGAAGCAATCTTTTAGTGTTTAGAGTTTTGGGGAAAGCTAAAAATTTTTCTGCTAGAACGGGAAGCAGTTTAATCTTACCCAGGTCCAAAGCCTAGAAGGTTATGTAAGCTAATATTGATAGCATAAACATTACTAGGGCATTAGAATCAAAGCTTCAGGAAATTCAGACCTGCATAGTTGATGTTGAAATTTAATATATGGATTCCATATTCACCCAGTGTCAACAACAGCTACTCACATGTTTTCAATGCTTTAGGTTTATGCATGGGGCGAGCGCATAAAAGATAGGAACCGTGTGGCAAACCATATACAAGCAATCTGTGCTATATAATGGACACAAAAAAAGTACTATACACTCCTGATTGTTCTATGATTGCACATAAAGATCTTACATATAAGACAGCGTCAAATCATCATATTTAGTCTTGACCACCCAGGTCTTTTGAGTCATGTTGCTTTTGGTACAAATAACAGCCTCAGTTCTCTGTTGCGTAAAAGCAGTGAAATGTTATCATCTTAATTCAAACAAATATCTTACTACAGTTAGGTAGGAAGATAGATAGTTTTTAAGATATGCCCATGCTATATATAGATAGATGCATATACAAATATATACACATATCAAGGTTTGTATGTATAGATATATATATTAAATATAGATCTATGCAGAGAAAGAAAGAGAGAAAGGGAAAATAAAGAAGAACACAAATATAGGAGACAATTTAAGTCTTAATGTTTTTCAGTGCAGTCAAATACCTTCTTAAAAGAAGAAGGAAAGATTTGTTCATGGACATATTCACAGGGAGTACTCAAGACAGTGATATTACTATCTCATTAACATATTTGAATTTTAAAAGGAAATTCAGGGGGAAAATTTAAACTTGGAACTGATATTTGCATGAACTCTCAACTTTAGTTCTCTCAAAATTTTATTTCCCTTTGCTGGTCACTCTTATGAGTGAAGGATGTTGATTTTTTTTTTTTGCTCTGAACCTTTATTCCATCCTCTTGCTTGAGTCTTTACTGGGGAAATGCTCAGATTTTCTGCTTCCTGCTTCCACCTCTGTTTGCCCTGCATTTTACATAACAGATGTTTTGCTCCTTTTCATGTAATGATGGATTAATTGTGTAGTGATATCAAAGCTAAATATAATAATATATAATGATATCATAGCTAACTATATTTCAAAATATTAGAATGTATTAGTTTTGAAGCTTAAGAGTAACCAGACTTTTAGAGTTTTTCTGTATGACAACATGTGTCAGACAGTGATAGGACTGAAATTAATGATTAAGTAGTTAATATCCTGAATGGCAGAGATATAACAAGACTAGTAATAATACCTTACAGACGTGCTTCCATTACTACAATGTGAAATGTACCTAGAGGTCAAACGTTTTAAAAATGAAAACTTCAAAGAACCTGATCTCTGTTTTGGTACCTAAGGACATTGAATAATTTTCAAAGCTCTCATGAAATGATGGCTTGCTGAAACATGCTGAAAATCTGAGAAAAAAGTAGTTTCTAACATCATTAGGAAATGAAGACTTGGACCTATTCTTTTTATACCTTGGACATAGTGTCCTATCAAAGTTTACAACATAACAAGACCATTATGGGCTGGACAGTGAGTGTAGGAAAATGGTAGTTTCCCATGGTATTTTGCCCACTTGGCCACAGGAGATTTTCCTGTATCTCAGAGCCACATTGTATAGACAGAAGTACTTGAACTGTGGAAATAATGATTCACAGATGTGTGAGAATTTGTTTCAGACACTGAGGAAGATACATACATAAAATCTGCACTGTGCGAGCTGTACTATCCTTTCCCCTAATGGCATGAGTTAAACTTCTGAGTAGCCAGGATTTTACCTAGCAATGCTCTTAGTATACCTTATACACTACCGTATTCTACCTTTTTTCATCTGGCACATGTGGTAAGAACACAAAGACCTCTTTGTTGCTAAGGTTAAATTTCCTCTCTATTACTACAGTGCCTACAAACTGGAAGAAATTACAGGTACTTTTGAAGTCATACACGTACGGCCTGATTTTTCAGACCACAATACATGAGTGGAAGAGTCCTCCCAGGAGCGTGGTCTTAGCTGGCATTGTCCAACATCCACTATCCTAGTCATTAAGCTGGTTATCTATTACTTAAACGTGCTAAAGATCAGTGGGATGCTTCTCTCTCCTGAGCTGCATCTTGTTCTGGTGGTCCCTGAGGCTCCATCTGCCCCTCAGTCTTTTGGCTTGACCAACCTGCTTCAGGTTCTTTTCATTGCTGCTGATTTCAATTTAGTACTGCTATCAGTGAAATCACACTGCATCAATTCCAACAGTCCAGCTAGTATTAAAGAGATTTTTAATCTAGTAATGTGGGTGTTGACATAGTCATTGTTTGTGGCACTGAAATGTAAATACATTTCTCTCCTAGTCTTGCTTCCAGGTCAGAAAACAACAGCAGTCTCTTTTTCTGCCCAAGTCCCCAGATCAGCACCTCTGGAGTGCCTCAATTTTTCTGCAGTCACAAAACTCATCAAACACCTTTGAGAGCTGATCATTGCCTAGGTCATTCTCCTGGCAGTACCTTTTTCTAGACCTTCCTCTCCCCTCCCTTCCCTGCCCCGGGATGATAAAAAAAACTTTAGATTTCTCATTTTTATCCCACTGTGATCAGTTCTTGATGCATGTCCTGTCCTTCCTTTCACTGCTTCCATGTTGCATAACAGTTTTGGGGTTATTTTTGTCCAGAAAAACTAACCTTCCTTGTAGATAAGGGTACCTAGGAGGCTCTCCCTCTCTGCTGCTGTCTAGCTGATGGTTTATTTTCCTGTTAATCACATTCTTCCCCTAGAAGAATGGACTGACAATTGTCACCATAATTTACATAGTACCTACTAGGAAGAATCAGGAGAAATCTGTACTCTGAAACTAGATTGCCACTTTACTATTCAGAGAGGTGCTTTCTGCTGTCTCCACCAAGATTCTTCCCACATAAAATAGAGAATGGGGGAGTGTGTATGTCCAGGTTGCAGTTTATTTCATCGAAACACAACTATAAAAACCACACCAGACAACTGGCAATCTATAAGCAGCTCTTTCTCTCTGCTGACTAAAAATGGGGTTAGGCAATTAGGTCACACAAAGATGTTTACCCTGTCTAAAGTGAGGTGAGATAAATCCCATCAGCGTTACTTGGGGTGGATGGCTTTTACTTCACAGCTGCCATTAAATAACATCTAAAGATATTTAAAAGAACCTTAATAAAAGGTGTTGTGAAGCAAAAAACAACTGCTCTTAACATGTTGTAATTGCAGACTTCAGTGTGTCTGGCAGATAAGGCATCTATTGTTCCTTTAATGCACGTGAGACACATAGCACATTTAATTACCCCGTATGTCAAAATTAATACAGATCCCAAAGCAGGCAGTGTCAATACATTTAGTTATATAGCAATTATAGTGCAGCCAGAGCTACTTAATGTACAGGATTGAAAACAGAAACTAAACAAACATGAAAAAAGGGGGGAAAAGCATGGATCAGTGCTTCAAAGAATAACCTTATAACCTTAGGAAAGCAGGAGTTGTTCATTAGTACTAGGCTTCAAGTCCAAATAAATATGTAACCTCTCAAAAGTGTTCAGACCAACCCCAGAGCCTGTTAGGCCTTGTTGTTTTAGAGACCTCAGAAAGGTGAAGGTGAGCTCTTGACACAATGCTTTTCATTTGAATTCGCTTCCTGCTCTCTCGTTTACTGGAGGTAACTTCCCTTGGTACCTCAGCTGGCTTTCTTCATACAGAATGATTCTCTATTTGCATTTTGGTCCTAATACTGAATTCGCCTAACATGATTCAATCTTATTTTCCCAGTGGTACCATTAATATTTTAATTTAATCAGAATTTCAGGAACTTGTTTGCCATCCAGAGCAACTTGGTTACCTGTCAGCCTCCATCAGCTTGTCATATTAGAGGTGATTGTTCCTTGAATCTAATCTACTTTAAATGATTTCATTGGGTAGTGGTCTATAAATCATTTCAGAATGGGTCTGACAGATGAAGGCTTAGGTAAGTAAACAAATCAGGCTTGCTTTACTTTAGGCAGCAATGAACTTGGCTTTATCAACTTCTCATTGATTTCTGTACTGCAAAAGGTCAAAAAAAACCCCTTTAACATAAGAACATTATTAATATAAGTACAGTATTACAACCAACCATAATTAAGATAAGTTCCAACATTCAGTGATGAGGCTGACTTAAGAACATTGCAGACTGCATTTCAATAAAGCCTGTTATGCAGTTTGAATTGATGAATTCATTTCCAAAAGGTTTACTTTTGTCTTTCCAATCAAAACAGAAATTAACTAATTAAGCAGCCCAGAGTCCCGCTGGATTTTGAGCCAAGATTGTAAAGGATAATATGATAAGTCTGCAGCTGGGAGTCTAATGTACATTATATTATTTGAATCTTACAGTATGTTCACATTTACTTACCTAAAACCATAGTTAAAAGCAAAAATTTGGTCTCTGAAATGTTGCTGAGGAATCAGATATCGCATTGGGATTCACTTCAGATGTGCTGGGGCTGAGTTAATCAGTTACTGTTAGCATGAGGCTGGCAATGACAAGGTGATACAGAGAACAAGGTATGTTACATAAGAGCACATTTTGTTGTAGTCTCTGGATTTCAAACAATACTGGCATGTGTGACTTGGAAGAACTATGTCTACTTCAGAATGGATAAGGAGGAAAGATTTGTTCCTTTTTGTGGGTGACCTCCACATATGCCAGGTAGATCAAAAAAGTAAAGAAAGGGGGTAAATAATGAAAAAAACCCACCTCATTTATTTAATTATTTGTATACACAGTTGAAAAAAATACTAATAGGAAATGTCCAAGAAGAAATCCTGCAGCAATTTTAGATGCCTTTAAAACAAAGGGTAAATCCACATCCAGAAACTATGGCCATATAACTCCCTCCTTCCCCAGATCTGTTCTGGAATGAATGTCTATTTCTGTTTCTAATTAGCTTACAAAACTGCATTCAGATAAAATATACATTTAGTAAGAAGTTTAAGGAATGTTTTCCTTGGAAAAGCAGATTTGGCTGCACTGACACCTCCTGTCACATCACTGATCAAGGGAAGTTAGACAGTTATGCAGACAAACATGCCCATGGCGGTATGTAGTTACAAGGTCTGAACTCACCAAAAAGGGACCAACTCTCCTCAAATTTGCATGTCCCAAGGAGATGTGAGGGAGGTAAAAGGTCCAATAATAATTAATAATTAATATGATTCTAAACATGTTGAAGTAAAATCCCTTCATGCTGATCTCTAAAACACTTCAGAGAAATTAGCTTCACATTGGGCTGACCCTTTTTTTTTTTTGGTAGATCAATATCTACATGCAAAGCTGTTTGAAAATTGTTACTAGGATTACAAAGTCCACGCATCATAATAGGCTATGTAGAATATCAGATTAATGACAGTTAGTGTCTGTAGCCAAGGAATTGATGAAGCTGGTGTCACACCCACTTGCTGTGGCACTTCAGCACAAGTTAGGAAGAAACTATTTACAGCTGAGATTACTCGGCAAATTTGCAGGAGCTCATGACACGGCTTAAATGCACAGCTCTAGTTTGTGGCAATTGTCTTAAATGCTCTTCTCCAACAGTCTTAAAACCACTTATAAGCTAGGAAGCATTGTTGCCTGGGAATGCTTCTTTTTGTCTCAGGCAGTACTATTGCATTACTATTTATAATTGCATAATTTTGTATTGCTACAGGTCACTTTCCTTTGCAGTAACGAACTGTTGTTGCATAGGTAGCGAATTGGGTTGCAGCTGCATTGGAGAATGTTAGTAAGGCTGACATGTAGAAAGAGAACATGAATATTGGCCTGAAAGGACACAACTGTCTCAGCTGTCTAAAGTCTGATATCTGATATAGAAGGCACCTGTAGGTTGTGATTTACGCCAGTTCTGTCTGATGGGATGTGTCCTAGAAATCCCCAGTTCCCCTTCCAGCTATAAAGAGAGTCTGAACAATGTCTACTCACAAAGACTTATCCTTGGCTAGATGGCTAGAACTGTTGAGTGAAAAATCCCCCTTGAAAATGCTATCTCAAGCCCACAAATTCTACTTAGGATAAGGGACCATGTCATCTGTTGGTAGAATGGTCACTGTGGTCTGAACAGAGTCCATGCTCTGCCTCCACAGTGTTTCATGGGCTTACATCTGGGATCCCATAAATTATTATTTTTTTTTCCCCATTCTGGTGTTTTGGTTTGGTGGTTTTTTTTTTTTTTTTTTTTTTTTTTTTTGGTTTTTTTTTTTTTTTTTTTTTTTCCCTTGAGGACACATGTTTAAATGGAATTTCCTGTAATTCAATTTGTGCCCATATTCTCTTGTCCTATTACTCGAGTTTTCTGATTATAGCCTGTCTCTTTACTTGAGATAGTACTGTGCAGGACTAAGGGTTGAACTTGATGATCTTTGTGGGTCCCTTCCAACTCAGCATATTCTGTGATTTTGTGGTTCTTCACGCTCTCCTGTCAGGTATTTATAGGTATTGTTAAGGTCCCCCTGGCTCTTCTATCCAGGCTGAACAGATCCCTGCAGTGGAGAGGGATTCTCATGCACAGCTGCTACATTCCATGTTCACAGCTCACTAACACTCACCTATGTGTCACGTACAAGACACAGACACAACATAAGAAATCTGCAGCAGCATCTGTGAAACCATACAATTTCTCAGCTGAATTCGACAGGTTTATGACTTGAGTCAGAGGCAGAATATGAATTTACGAATTTAACAAGGATGAGGGTTATTTGAAACTTTACTGGGCTTGTGTGGCAGGGTTTTAATGGTGGAGGGAGCTACAGGGATGGCTTCTGTGAGAAGTCATTGGGAGTTCCCTCCATGTTAGACAGAGCCAGTTTTGGCCATCTCCAAGACAGACCTGCTGCTGGCCAAAGGAGAACCAAACAGTGATGTTGGTGGTGCCTCTGTAATAACATGATTAAGAAAGGTGAAAAAGTTGCTGTGTTAGTAGGTATGAGAGAGAAAGGAGGAGAGCAACACGTGACAAGCAGCCTTACAAACACCAAGCAGGATGTGCTCCAGGTGCTGGAACAGAGATTCCTCTGTAGCCCCCAGAGAAGACCACGGGGAAGCAGGTTATCCCTATTCTACCTATGAAGAACCACAGTGGAGCAGATATCCACCCCATTGGCCATGAAGGTCTTTACACCAAAGCAATGGATATGACTTGAAAGAAATTTAGACAGTGCAGAATCTGCACTGGGGCAGACTCCTGGCAGGGATGGAGGCCTATAAGGGACCCATACTGGAACAGTCTTTTCCTGAAAGGCTGCAGTCTAATGAGAGGACCTACACTGGAGCAAATCTTGAAGCAAAGCCCTATGGGAAGGACACATTTTGGAACAGTTAACGAAGAACTGTATCTAATGGGAGGGACTTCATGTTGGAACAGGGGATGAGCTAAACTAAACAATAGCTTTGTCTTAAAATATATATTAAAACATACTTTTGTTTGTTTGTTTTGTTTTTGCTTTTGGTTTTTTTTAGTTCAAATTTCAACCTTTAAAGGAAATAGAACTAGAAATTTTCACCCTATATATATATAATTTACCTAAAATGATGAGACACAAAAAGTGCCATCTGTGTATGAGATTTCCAATACAGGACTTTATTTCAGCATAATTATTTATTATCAGTGTCCTGTAAAAATAATAATAGTAGTTATAATTGCCTACACTGAAGTTTCAGTCCTAGAAATATCTCTATAATTAAATTCGTAGCATCGTATGTCTTCAGAAATGTTTGCAAAGCTAAATAAAGTGAGAAAATAATGAGACAGAAAATTTTACAAATATTTGGTGTAAGCTTAAATTAATTTTCACTTGTTCTCCTTTCATTAATATTTCAGTTACTTTGGACAACTATTCTCAATGAACATATTTCTCAGTATTTGTATTAGAAATGTTTGTATACTTATTCAGAAAGACTACACTCCATATGACTCAGAGTAGCAGGAATATCTAGACTCTAGTTAGAGTCAAAATATAACTATATTTCTTTTAACTCCCTTAAAACATTAAATATCCTTTTATTTTAGTATTCTGCACTAATTTGAATTGTGATATTATTGTTAGGTTTATTTATTAAAATTTTTTAGTTGAATTTACAATATGTTGCATCTTTTTTATAAACTTTCTCTTGACCTTTTTCTGTTTGTTTGTTTCCTAAAGAACAGGCAATTAGACGAGAAAACTTTTCATAACCATGTCATGTAGTGGTTCATATTCACATCTCAGCAGGAAGTAGAAATGCTGTCAGTGAAATCAGATGGGTTAACAATAAGGTTAAATATGTAAACGGATGGAAATTTAAGAGTATCTGTGTTGTATTTAACTATTTGGCTACGAAATAACATTTATATCTCACACTGATTACCCAGTTATTAGTATATACTCTTTGTCTATTTCTTTTACATCTGTTCTGTAAGCTGAACTTTTGTTTCTATGTCATAATTTGTTGCTATTAATGAGCTTAAATCAAAATTTATAGAAAAGAATAGTTTTATTCCAAAATACAGTACATGTGTGATATAATCATCACTTCCAGTTTTATAAGGGCATGAAAAAAAAAAAAGGAATTATCTTTTGTGGAGATAGATTTTTCAGAAGTTTACCTCTAAAAATAGAAACAAAAAAATTCACTGACTTCTTTTTATTTTAATTTGCAGGATCAGCTCTGTTACCATTGCACCCTGTCAGTCTATTTATCCTTCAGTAAGAATAAGAAAAGCACTGATGAGAACAGACATTAAATTAGAGAGGGAACAGATATGGTGAAGATGCTGACAAAGACCAGCATATAGAGAATAAATAAATCCTTAATGAACCAAATCTGCCATCTCCAATTACTGCCCTCTCTTTCTTGACCCTGTGTCTTCACAAGCTACCAGAGGATCAGGTTCTTGCATGAAAAGAAACAACAAATAACACCAATTGCCTCATATCGAAATACATTTGCAGGGTTGTTTGCTTAACAGAGCAGCTAAAAATAACTTGAAACTTTCAAACTTAAAAAGTTTCACTGACATAAAACTAGGCTGCATTCTACTATGGACTATCAAGAACTGCTCAGTACCACATAAATGGACAGATGCAACAACACTGCAGCAGCATAGTTTCCTACAGCTGTTGTAAGAAAGGGACATAAAGGCTGTTGCAACCTTCCTGTTGGAGGTGGGCTGACGACTGAGGCTGCCTTCAGAGCGTGGAAAGAAGCCGAGGATGTCTTATTTGAATCCTCCACCAGAAAGACTGTGCTGTGACCTTTTCCTATGGTCAGGGACATCTCTCCCTCCCTAGAGAGGTGCTGGCAGCCCCCTGCATGGCCAGCCCCCAGGGGCAGCTGTCTTAGCCAATCCCCTGTTGTCCCTGCTTT
>JAWWES010000001.1:82213160-82238318 GCA_035583135.1 Lophotriccus pileatus | reverse complement strand
TTTTTTTTTTTTTTTTGTTTTTTTTTTTTTTGTTTGTTTTTTTGTTTTTTTTTTTTTTTTTGGTTTTTTTTTTTTTTTTTTTTTTTTTGCTAACATGGTTATCACCAAAGGAACTCTGCAGAACTACAAGGCAGAATTTATTGAGTTTCTTTAATAAACTCTTACCTTGAGTGGCTTCTCAGCAACACAAGAAAAAAAGGGGGATCCTTGCATGTAGAGGATACTGCAACATTCAGGCTACACTGCACATACATAGAAATGTCATCTTGTTTTGGATCAGCTTTTAATTGCCCCAAAATATCTTCAGGACTAACCCTGTCAGTTTCTACTATAGATCTATTTATTTATAGCTTTGATTATATTAATATTTAGGAAAGCCATATTTTAGCTACTTAAATGCTTCCACACCAGCTAGATATGCTTTTAAGTATTCAGTTATAATTTTAAGAGTTATCACTGGTAAAACACACATAATATAAAGTCTGTATCAACAGCTGTATCAACATCAGAAACAATATTTTATTTAAATGAGATTTATAGATTGGAGTGAATTACAATACTTCTTTCCACTTTTAGTTCTTTTGCCCCATTTGATAATGGCCATGATCTGAGAATAGTTCAAGTCTTACATAATAATACTGAGAGCTACCATGAGAGCTGTGGTTTTATATATGAGAAGGAAGACAATATGACCCTTGGAGAGTCATGTTGCTGATGGACTCAGCTTAAGCCGGTGCTGAGTCCATTTGCAGCTGGTTGAAAATGGCCCTATCCGACATGGGGGACAGCTTCTGGTGTCTTCTCACAGAAGCTGCCCCTGCAGCATCCCCATTACCAAAACCTTGCCATGTAAGCTGAACACAGCCAGGTGTGCTGGCTTTCACTGGGGTAGCATTAGTTTTCTTCATAGTAGCTACTATGGGGCTATGGTGTGGATTTCTGCTGCAAACAGCATTTATAACTGTCTACCTATGGGGAGTCTGAAGACATTGCAGTGTTTGGCAACTGTCTCCATTCTTCTCTGTCAGCTTTTGAAATTAATAGTGTTGCCTGTCACACCTACTGCTGTCTACAGAGGGCTAGGTGGTACAGCAGAAATGTCTGCCTTCATTCCTGGCACTGCAATAAGAGTTGCAGCAATGAGCAGAAGGAGCTGCCTTAGACTGTGACTTGATATGAGAGGGAAAGGTTAGCAATGAGGAATATATGTGGCTGGATGTCTGGCCAAAGGTGTTGCTGGAAGAAGAACACTTGTACTCAGAGGCCTAGAGGGACACACCAGTCCTTTATGCCTCTCTGTCAATCACTCAGAACTTCAGGTACTGACATGCCACTGTGTGGATGTACTGCTCCAAACCCCATCAACCACACAAAAAATCCCTGTTAAGGGACTAACTCTAAGACATTCCAAAAGGTAATTGATCAACAGAATGAAATTACCCATGTGTTAAGATGTTAAGCAACATTATAATTATTGCCACACCTATTGAGTGGACAAAAATAATTTCACTTAATTGATTTCACTTTGATTTTAAGATATGCAATTATGATTTATCTCTTTCCCAGTATTTAATTATGAGAATAAAAGCACATGCAAGCTGTGAAACTCTCATG
This sequence comes from Lophotriccus pileatus, assembly GCA_035583135.1. Lineage (NCBI taxonomy): Eukaryota > Metazoa > Chordata > Aves > Passeriformes > Tyrannidae > Lophotriccus > Lophotriccus pileatus. The sequence continues at coordinate 82,236,704 of JAWWES010000001.1, read as the reverse complement.
CTGGGACTCTCCTTGCACGTCCTGTTAGAGAGCATTTAGCATGCTCTGTTTTCAGAAGAATGGACTGGGGGTACTAACATGGTATATTCTTTGGCAAAGGTTTTGATTTACCTGACTGAATAGATTTACAATTTTTATAGAAATCTTCAAAGTTGGAATGAAAAGTATAATTTTTAGTGAAACCCTGTTAGCACCAGATCTTCAATGATATGGCCAATGCAACTTCATATGCAGACAGTATTGAATATACTCTGGGAGAGACATTCACCAAACTTTGTCACAGACTTTTGTTTATAGAAGTAAGATTGTATCCTTTATATATAGATTTTTTTTTTTAGTGTAGCAAAATTTATAAACATTATTTCAATTGTTTACAGTAAAACCCTTTGGTAGTAACTTCAGCATTTCCTTATCAAACATATCTCATCTGAAAACAGAAAACATTCTGACTTACTTTAGTTTTGTTAGCTATTGCCATTCAGAAACACATGGTGGGAAAGAAACCTGTGTGAACTGAAGCTCCAACATCTGGTTGTCTTAAGACAAAGTTAAACTGGAGGTGTAAATTTGTATTTTGGTGTTTTGCAATTTTTTTAGTATGAGATCAGTGAAGAGTGTCTAGTAATGGACATTTATCACTGTTTTCTATTAAAGCCTGTCTGGAGAGTTCAGGAAAGTATTATCAGTGAATGCACATCAATATACTAAAATAAATGGATACATGCTTTATATTATAACTTTAATTTTGCTTTTATATATTTTCAATACCTTAATCAAAGATATGCCTTGGAATTATATTAAACATATCTAATACATGTACAATTAATACCTTTCGTTCCATCTCTATTAGACTTAAGATACAAATCAGGAGACATACTGTAAGTTGCTCAGGGCTGGATTCTCCTCAGGCTCTTCATTCCAGTGGGAATTTTTCTATTAAACTGACAGGTCTTTGGATGCTGGTCCTTATCGCCTTTTTAGCTTTTGCCAGCAAGGAATGAGTTTCTCATTCAATGGTAAGCAAAAATTGTATGGGCTGAGTGAGTGGCTCTTCAGGTGTGAAACCTGCCCCTTGATGGTACAGAAGCCACATGATTCTGATGAAATACCAAGGTAATTTTCAGATTTCATACTGAGTTTTTATCACAGTTCAAGACCGTGCCAGTTCCAGATCTTACCAGCAGGGAAACTTGTAATTGATGACTTTGTTTTGTTCAGCTGCAGTGTCTGCATGTGTGTTGCACAGAATATACAATTACAATTTTTGTGATACTATTAGCAAAAGACAGAAGTTTTTATACAGTCCAGACATTTCTTAATTTAGCTAATATTTAAGAATTAATGAATTTAGTAATAGTAGAACTTTATTTCACTCCCACTGGTGTAAATATGAGTCTCCTTTACAAACAAAAGGTCTGTATATTTTTTGCCTTGTGAGACCAAACATTTTGAGGAGATTAAGCCACAATTATGGTTCACTGGTGTTACAATGAAGTGGGGTTATGATCTCTTAAAAATTTGAGACAGTCATTAAAATCAATATTCCACATGGCAAATAAAAATATTCAAGTTTTTAAAATGTAAAGACGCTGTGGCTTGGCTCTTTTTTTTTGTTCATAGAATTTGATATTGCATGATTGAAATGTATGTGGAAATAAATTGTTTTCAGCAGTCCCAGTCTCCATTTGAATAACAAAGAAGAAATACTAGTGTTCTTGATTTGAAGCAATTTTCTTTTCTGAATTTGCCAGGGAAAGGGAAGGAGTGGAACAAAAACAATTCCACAACACTATGATCTTGTTACTATTTTCCTGATGGCACAAATATGAATTAAACTGAACCTAGGGAAACATTAGAATATTTTGATTCTTATGTTCTCTAAACCTAATGTTGCTATTTTATTATATGAAAGTTTAATGCTTCTTTCCTCTTGGTGCCAAAAATAGGACTGTACTTCCCTGACTGACATCATTGCAAATTCACTAAGATCAGCTTTTGTGTTAGAAATGAATAGTGAAGGGGTGGAAAACTCAGCTGATACACAGCTCCTGCAGATCTTTTTTAGGTCAGCTAGTTGTAGTTCTCTTTTCGTTTAGTTTCAGATCAGAGGGATTTTTGTTTGTTTATTTTGGTGATGTGTAGTAAGAAAACAAAAACTTTGGGCCCTATTCTGCTAATATTATATGTAGAGAACACCCAGAGGCTGTCTACAGTACTTTCCCAAGATGAGATGATAGATACAGAGGTTGGCAGGATGAACTAGAAGATCTAATGAGTTTTTCTTTTTTTTTTCTGTCTAAGGTCTATTACATAAATTTAAAGAAGAAAGATGCTGACACATTTGTCCCTTTGGCCAAAGGTTTGAAAATGTTGGAGTGATTATAAATAGCCCTTGTTTAACCGAGATAATTCTAATTCAGATTTCAGCTTGGATTTTGCAGGAATTTTGCTGCAATGAAAAGGGAAATCATAGGCATAGAAAAGTGTAGATTTCACTGCATGATACATTTCATTTGAATCTTCCTTCCCCAAAAACTGTAGAAAATTGTATATAAGACATCAGAAAAATGTGTGTTGCAATATAGTTGATAATGATAAGACAAGGTTGTAAATATATTTCAGTTCTTGACGACTAATAATATTCTGTTATTTATGATTGAAAAGGATGTGAAAGGTTAATATTTAAAGCATTAAAATATCAGAAATGGCAATAATAAGAATAATGTTTGTAAAATGTGTACTTTCATGCTTACATTTAATGTGGAGAACTGGTGTTGGCACATTCTTTCTTAAAAGATTTTGTATACATATTTAACTCCTAGAAGGAATTAAATAAGTGACAATCAGAGCAGGCATTCCTTGCTACATAGTAGTGTTGTAATTTTTCATAAAATTACTTGATACCTCATGATATAATACTTTGAACAAAATACCTTTTTTCAGTGTATGAGCTTGTAGTTTTTGCTTGGTAAATTAGTCCTGGACATTTCAAATACTCTGAAATAACAAACTGTGTCAAGAATATGATTGCTAAAAGTTACATCCATGAGTAGATGGTCAGCACAGCAGGCAAATGCTAGGGCTATAAGACAAATGGTAGGTATAAATTATTTGCAAGCTCAAGTAACAGCAATTTGACTTTTTTTGAGCCTGTAACAATGCCCCCAGAGACGAAAGTGTGAATTTCTGTAGATCATTGCATTTTCATGGCCTTGGCATTAAGTAAAGGTTGCAGCTCTAGGTTTTGAATTTCCCTACTCATAAATAAGAGCCGTTTTGGTTTTTATGTCTGATTTTTGCATGAAATATGTATATTCTAATCCTTGCTGAGAAGTCTTCAAGGAATAATAGTGGAGGCTTTTTGGTATAAAATTTCGTCTCACATGCTTGCAGAAACATACATCTTTGGTGTTGAAGTTGCAGCACCTATATCAAGGGCTTGTGTATCAAAGCCATCCTCTTCTGTATTCTAATGTTTAACAATTTGCTGATCATGACTGACAGGTTTACACAGCTAACAAGTTCTGGAGTTGTGGGTGATTTATTCCAGAATAACTCAGGCAATTCAGAGCATTTAGCTACCACAGTCTTCCTTCTCATCACAGAAAAGAAATGTCTATTAGGACTGATTGCATTGTCTTTAAAATATCTTCATTAGAAGGGACTTTGCCCTACAGTGGGTTCAAGTAACAGTAATGTGGGCACCCAAATTCTCATTGAAGAAACACAGTGAAAGGTCTTTTAGTTATTCTTCATTGGCCTTTGTAGATTTAGTTATTGGTATTTGCATTGGCCAAGCTTTTTTCCTTTTCTTTTCTTGAAATGATCATTCTTTGCCTATGTTCTCACATGGAGAACAAATTCTGTACACAAAGCTCATGAGACAAACAAATGCCTGCCAAAGTGGAAACAATTCTTACAAAAAGATACAGTATTTGACTTGTATGCCATGGTAAAGGTGAGATCACAGACCTGAAGTGGATGTAAGTTCTATGTTTTTCTCAGTAATTTTCTTCACGTGGCACCAAACCCAGTCTCCCTTATCTCCACCACAGAACGCCATGATGTAGTTTCACAAGAGCAAAATTATGCAGAAGAGCTAACTGCAGACACTCAATTAAAATCTAATCTGATTACATTTTTGTTTGGATTCTTCAGTGGGAATTAACTTCTTTCCCATTGTGGTGGTTATGACTGGGGTAGAGTTAATTTTCTTCACAGTAGCTGGTGTGGGGCAGTGTTTTGTATTTGTGCTTGGAAAAGTGTGTAGAATCGTAGAATCATAGAATGGCCTGGGTTGGAAGGGACCTTAAAGATCATCTAATTCCAACCTCCCTGCCATGGACAGGGACACCTTTCACTAGACCAGATTGCTCAGAGTTCCATCCAAGCTGGCCTTATACATTTCTAGGGATGGAGAAAGCACAGTGATGTTTTCTTTATTTGACTTTAGTCAAGTCCTGTTCTGCCTCTCACCCCACCACTGTGCAGTCTGGGGATGAACAATGTATTGAGAGGGGACACAGCCAGGACAGTTGACCCCAGTTGATTAAAGGGATATCCCAGACCATTTGGCATCATGCTTGACACATAAAAATGGGGGAACAAGAAGGAAAGGGGGAAAGTTTAGAGCGACGGTACTTGTTTCCCAAGTCACCACTGTGTGTGATGGAGCCCTGCTTTCCTGGAGATGTCTGAACAACTGACTGCCCATGGGAAGCTGTGAATGAATTCCTTGCTTTGCTTTGCTTGTATGCACAGCTTTTTCTTTATTTATTAAACTGACTTTATCTCAACTAATAAGTTTTCTAGCTCTTCCAATCCGCTCCCGACTGTGGGGTGAGTGAGCGAGCAGCTGGATGAGGTTTAGCTGCTGATTGGGGTTAAACCAGAACACATATTATTTACATCATCACTTGACTGGAGGCCCTAGGAAATGCAAACTTCTGAAGTGCAAGATTCTGTATGGAATATAATAGTAGGCCAACAGCTGAAGATGAAACAGTTGGGTAAAATATCAAACAAGCAAATGTGGCACAAAAATGGGTGTTGATCTTACAACTAGAAATGTACATGCACTGACTATTCAATATGAAAGAATAAACTGGTCTCACTCAGAAGCCTCCAGCTCATAGATTTGGGTATGGATAGTCTTTATTTATGATATTGTTTAGCCTACTTGGAATTGTTTAGCCCACACGCATTTCTATAAAATTGTCCCATTTTTTTGCCTGATTTTGAGCTCATGAGTTACCCACTTAGAAGATGAGGGAAAGGATGTGGATGTTGTTTACGTATATCTACAGGTAAACATACCTTTATCACATGAACTGATTATCATTTGTCAGCAGCTGTGTACAAGCAGGCAAAGAATTTACGTGTACAAGGAGGTAGAAGAACGGTACTTTCTGATGGAAATAATACCTGAATGTAAGGTGTTAATGACATGGACATTATATGTGGATTCTCTTACATATGCATCCTTCTAGTTTATGCTGCCAAGGAAGTAACAACATGGGTCTGTGTCCCAGGAACTTCAAACAAGCATCTGCTTTTATTTAGCAGCTTCTAAAAAAGCTTCTCACTTGGGTGAGAGAGAAGGGGAAGGAAGTTTCCTATTCCCCCTTTCCTATGCAGGAAGGGGAAAATAGTATCCAAGTGAATACCTAGTTTCAGTTCTAGGCTAACTGAAGTGTTATTTTCTTTTCTCATGTTTAAAGGTAGGTTTGCTTTGAGAAATAAGACCCAGATTTGACAAACTGCAAGGAACAGCTGAAAAGAGAATTGGGTGAGTATGCCCCAACCGCCATTGGGAGTAAGTAGAGAGCTTAAGAGGGCTCCCAAAGCATTACTCCTGAAGAAGGCTGCCACTGAAAGGCCAGATTGTTCCTGACTGGAATTTGGACTGTGAATTATGGCAACTTGAGATAAAAGTGGCACTGTTGTCCAGTTATCTGAGGTCTAAGGAGAAGAATGTATCCACAAGGAAAGTCAGCAGCTCTGTTGAAAATCAGCTCTGGCTGGGTTTGGTGGGAGGAGAAGCCTACAGACTCATTTGCTGAGAGCAGGTTTGCACACTCTCCCCCCCACCGTGAAAGATTGCACTCTTAATGGTTAATGACTCAAAACACTCTCCCATTTGTGAAGGCCAGGGTGCTTTGCTGAGGCCAGGTTTGCACCCCCCGAGGCAGAGGCTACAAGCCAGAGAAGAAGCAGACCCTGCAGAGGCTGGATGGTGCTTTTTATCATGTGATTGCCCTCCCTTACACAACTTGAAAACTCTTCTCCCACCCCCAGGGAAGTCTGGTGGGGCAGAACTGGCTCAACTGCACTATGTGAGAGGCAGCTCTTATGTCTTGGAAGGCTCATAAACAAAGACTCCCAAATCCAGAGTCTGTTGCAAGAGACAGTGTAAAACTACTCCTCCCCCTTACCCCGCCCCCCAAACAACTCCCGGGAGATAGCTGGGCGTTCCCACCTAGCCTGAACCTGTAATAATCCACTGAACTCTGTGTTTCAAAGGATCCCCACCACTGTTGGGATCCATGAGTTTGTTTTTCTACTTAATCTATCTCTCTGTCACTCTCTTTCTCTCCCTCCCCCACTCTCCCTTTTTCCTATTCCTATCTCTCTCTCTCACATTTAGTGTGAAATAAAATCCATACTATTGACTTCAGGCATATGGTCTTGCTTGCACCTTAATTCAGGCAGAGGCATCTCTCTAATAATTTTAGTAACTGGATTTTAACACCATCCTCAGAGTAAAGAATTTCTTCTTAATATCTAATCTAAATCTACCCTCTTTCAATTTGAAGCCATTCCTCTTTTTCCTGTCACTACACGTCCTTGTAAAAAGTTTCTCTACATCTTTCTTGTAGGCTTCCTTCAGGAGGACCTACTGGAGGACCACAGTTTGGTAGCCCCCACTTTTCCAGGCTGAACAGTTCCAATTCTCTTAGCTTTTCCTCATAAGAGAGGTGCCCCAATCCTCTAATCATCTTGGTGGCACATCTGTTGGACTTGTCTTTCCTGTGCTGAGGACCCCAGAGCTGGATGCAGCACTCCAGGTGGGGTCTCACCAGAGCAGAGTAGAGGGGCAGAATCACCTCCCTGGTTCTGCTGGCCATGCTGCATTTGATACAGCCCGGGACATAATTTGCTTTCTGGGTTGCAAGATCACACTGGCAGCTCGTGTCCAGCCTCTCATCCACCTATGTATATGTAGACATTTATTTGTATATATATGAGTTTATATTAGGACATAAATAAGAGGGCAGAGATGATGTAGGTTAGGTCATTTGAATATTTGTTTCAGCCAAAGAAGGAGGAACAGAGTAACCAAATTTGGCAAAAGCAAAACTGTGAGAAAATAGGACAGCTATCCTAAAGTATATCCAAACAGTAATGACAAGAGAGGGGGAAGAGCTATTTATGCTGAAGGGAAAAGTAGGAAACAGAACATTTGTTTAGAAAGACTCCACAGAGAAATTAGAGAAAGGTTTCTAATTATTACAACAATTGAACTAAGAAAGGCTCCTTGCAATTACAAACCTATCTAGTTTAAAGTTTAAAGTACCTGACAGATTTCTTAAGATATTTGGATGATGGTTTACCTATTATATTAAAGCATTGAAGCTGATCCAGTCTTAAACCTTTGTTTGTTTTAGGCTTTGTTTTTTATTTTAGGAGCTTTCTGGCTGAAGACTGTTTTAAAATAATTATGGCCACTCTCAAATTCTCCACAAACTCCATTATTTTATAGCACTTCTACTGCTTTATTTTTGTTTTAAGTCTTTGAGAGCAAGCTACTCAAGAGAAGGGAGCTGTTTCTCCTTTGCCTATTCCACTTATCCCTGTGCACTAATACAAAGCTGTAATACAGGCCATAGGAGATTTATAACTGCTTTGACCACAATGGTTGAAGAACTTTTTGAAAATTCATGGTTTCATCTTTAATTACCCCTTCTGCAACATACCCTCTCTCTGTTGAGTGAAACCTTAGAGTTTTTAGGTAAAAAAATAAACATTTTGGTTAGATCTATTTATGTTAGAGGATCCTCTTTAAATAGAATTTGGATTTGCAAAAGCATTGAGCATTCCTAGTAGAGCTTTTTAGACTGTGCACGGTAACTGAATACATTTTAAATTTAGAGCACAGGTATGAAAACATGTGAATGGGATTATAGCATATCTATTCTACCTCATTATTTGTAGTTTGGTATCTCTTTAACATTTGAGATTGCAGATAAGCCTTAGATTCTTACCCCTGATTTCTTCTTAGGAAATAGAAGTGTTTTCCAAATTTTAAAACAGATCTCTGGCCAGTTCAGACAGGCCTTCAGGAAGGAAAAGATGAAACATTTGGTCATGGTATCATCCTGTTCTCAGTTTATCACCAGTGAAATTGTTAGGCACATTCCAAGTCTTTCTCAAGTCTTGCAAGAGGTTCACTTTGAAGAGAGTTCAGACCTCTTTTCTTACACGTCCAAATACTCATATCTCTTGATCCAAACAAAAGCTGTTTGGGTATCAGTTCAATTATATTGACAAACATTTAAGCTTTTCTTTATAGCTTATTAGCAAGCATCTTGAATTTTGAAAAAATTCAACCAGCCTTGCATTACAGTGTCTCCCCTAACCATTTGAAGCAGCAGACAGCAGCTGAGGACAACTCATGAAGATGATGTGCCAAGAATTGTAATGGTCCACAACTCCTACTTGTCACATTCCCTCAGGACCTTTCTGTCCCGTAGTGGCACCCTAGGATGGCTGAACTGGAGGGGTGGATTTTTCTCTTGCTTTTGCTTAGCAGCTTCTGCTTGTTGGTGGTCTTACAAATGTTAGTAAAGAACAGCCAAAGTAGCTTTGTCCACTGCAGAAAAATAATGAGGACTCAGCCCCTCATTTTGGTCTCCCCTCAGACCTTTCCAACCTTCTTGTCTTTCTTCTGATGGGGCCTCTTCATGGGGAATGGATAAGAGCTATTAATAACATGTTTATGGGATCATAAGTAGTTGAAAAGATCCCTGTTGTTGTGAAATGCCTTCCTTCTGTCTGGATAGAGGTGAAACATCATCTCGGATTCAGAATTCATAGTGAATTTTGTTGAGGATCAGCTGATCATCCTGGATTTTCAATCAGCACCATGAATTTTTAAAACTGCTAAGGGTGTTAGGACTAACAAATCTGCCAGCTCTTCCTCAGGCACCTCCATCTGAGTCTTTGGTCCTAATCCAGCAAACTGTATAAGCATACGATTATATGTGAGTGGAAGAGCAGCATTGCTGGAGCTATATACCACTCCAACATAGAGTATAAGTTTAAATTCTTTCCTGAACTGGAAGTTTGGGATGAAGCAGCTCCCTAGTCCATTCATAGCCTGATTTAGCAGGATTGAGCATCTGTACTGTGTGTGTCTATCGTGCACACCCTTAAGGCTCAGAGCACAAAGATCCTGTAGCACAGCTGGTGGGAAGCAATGTTTCTTCCTCATTTTTTTGCAGGATTTTTGGAATAAGAACATGCTAAAAAGTGGGGAGATTATGTTCTTTTTGACAGAGTGTATTTAAAATACCAGATTTAAGCTGTTAGTGAATAATAATGATAAACATCTGCAAGTTCATGTAGCAAGTACATTTGTAACTTCTTTAATTCATTTAAGAAAAAATAATTATTTTCCTTCCATTTACTTCTATAGTGTTATAGCCTTTGCAGGCACATCATTCCTCTGCTATCTACCTTTCAGTGGTGTTTAACATTCTGTGCATTTTCCTTCTTGCTGTTATTAGCTGAGACATAAAAGGTTAATACCTCTAATTGTACCTCACGTGTATATATATACATATATTTATATCTATATATGCCATGTCTCACTTTGCTACTGGTGCCAAGGAAAATGTTGGATTCTATTCAGTTTTCTTCATATTCATTTTCCTGCCCACTTAACAAAATTACATTCAATGAGCTGTGGGAGAAATTCACATCAACGGGCATGTAATGCAATTTCTGGTATATATGCAGGAAGAAAAAATCCTACATTTTCTTTCATTTCTGTCAAAATCAATCAAATTGTACTGAACTGAACATAATCTCTTAAAAAAAAAAAAATCACCCAGGCATTTCCAGTGAAATAAGCCTCTCTTACATGGTAACATGCACATATTTAAGAGGTCTCTGTTTTATTTTTTTTTAATCATGCCTAATTAGTTTTTTTTAATCACCCACACAACTAAGGCTCTTGCCTGCATAATTTATGACATAGAGGGGCCGGTGTCAGAAATCAAATGTTGTAAATTAAAAATAACAAGTTTGAGACTAGTGATTCAATTAAAACCCTAGAAAACATTGGATTATGCATAATTGAGAGCTTGTATGCAGAGATGCATGTCATGCTTGTCAGCTTGGATGGGAGGATTGGATTGGAGCTGTCAAGAGCATTTAAATCAACTCAGTAAAAAAATTAGAAAACAAAGATGATATTTATTATTAACTTCCAGTTTTCAAAAATAACTGAGAGGTATTTAAATTGAATGCTTAGATGACAAGGCTTTATTTATAGCAGAAGTTATAAAACTCAGTAATAACCCTAGCTGGCACAGATGTAAAGATTCTACTGTGCAGCTGAGCTGCAGCCTACAGTGTGAGGATTCAGCGGTTGGCCCTGAATCAGGTTCAGCTAACAGAAAGTTGTGTTGGAAGAGAAGAAATCCAGATTCTTGAAGGGGGCCATGAATGACCAAATCCTTATTTTTCTTCTCCTTTTGTTCCCTTTCTTTTCTTCTTCCCAAAGACTGACGATGCCCCATGAAACACTTTGTGACCTCTGAGAATTTGCAGGACATCCCAGGGAAAGACTGACTTGTCCTGGTGACCCAGTTCTGCAGGACTACATTTTACCAGCCAGTAATGCTACCTGGTAGGAATAGTTGAGGTCTGGAGATTAGCAGCATCTTCCCACTTCAGCCGCACATCCCAGAGTAAGTTCCAAATTTTGTTTGAAATTGTTGAATCAGCAATAAATTGCGCTGCTGCGAGTGAGCAGAAAAGCTTGCCAGGAGACTTTTGAAAATAAAGAACATTTTCATTTCAAGCTTGAGAAGAAAGACTCCAAGAAAACAAAATTGTGACTCTCAGGACTGACTTATTTGTCTCTAAGACAACAATGGTCTCACCAGGGCGCATCCTAGCCCTCAAAAATATACCACAGAAGTAAATCTTCAGGGAGATCATTTAGTCCCTAGCCCACATCAGACACATAAAATTAGCCTGTATTTTTAAAAAGCAGCCTAGTCCCTAATGATATGGACCTTTGGATGACTTGAGATCTTATAGCAAGGTACCCTGAAATGAAGCATGTTTGTATCCTTTTTTCCTTTAAACAGATTCTTTTCCCTGATTCTTTTTTAGCAAGTCTCAGGACATGAGATGAACTTTCTGTAAATCTAAGTTTACCAGCATAGCCTGTTCCCTATCATAGTATCTTACAAATGAAAAGAGTAATGCAAAAGGAACACCATCAGCTGCAGAAAGTTCTTTATCAGCTCAGTGAGGTGTCAATGTCAGCCTTTTTAATATTTTATGACATTTAAATTTAAATATAAATCTAGGGGAAAAATTATTGCCTCAGGAAGGGCAAAAAGAACCTTCAGAAAGTGGAGAAAACTATATGAAGAGTTAAATTCTTCTCCTTTGGTAAACCGCTAACTGCTGACGTCAACGGGATTTGTGAATGCACATCTGAGAGTGGAATTTGGCCATAAGTGAGGTGGAAAAATGATTGATGACTGCCTAACAGTGGAGGACTTGGATCAGCACAATCACACAGCAGAGCTGGAAGTTACTCAGTTTACCCTCAGCAGATTTCTGCTGATTTTCCCCATGAGCTCAGGGGCAGATGGAGAATCTCCAGAAACATGGAAGCTCTTGGTACCCGGCTACCTTGGCTGAACAGCAGCCTCATACAGTGCCTTGGAGACAGTGTTTTGGGGATCCATCAGTGGAAGGAACACACCACAGAGGCGAGTCTGGGCCACCTTTGTCAGAATGTATGCAGCGAAGTGCACACCAGCCCTAAATTTAGAAAGCGAAGCAGAGGTGTATTTAGGCAACTTCCAAGGATTCTAGAGGGAAATACATAGTTAAAGCTCCTTAGTGTATCTAGAGGTAAGATTTTAGTGGTTCATTTTTTTTAAATCTCAATTGGCAATTCCAAATCTTTGCTATACTAAATTCCTCTTATAACCTACGATCACTTGGTAGCATTTACATATACTATCTTTGTATCTCTTTCATCATCTTTCTTTGATGTTTTATTAGTTACAAGGTTTAGCCTAGAAAAGCCTGAGCATTCCTCTTTACTTAAAAAAATTAAAATGTGAAAGATTTTAATTTAAGCCATTCTGAGAATTCTCCAAATTATAACAAGACTATAAATATGAGGAGTCTTATGTAAGCAGAAGAGATGAAGCAGTGGTGCATGATTTTTACTGTATTGGAAACTGGAGCTTTATTCCTTAAAGTTTAAAATATTAAAATAATTTTCCATTTTTATAAGCAAAATCAACTAAATGAGAATGTTGTGTAAGTAATAAGAGATCTTCAAGTGCCTTCAACACTGTCCTAGCTTTGCTCTTATTAACCTCTCTAACAGTTTTCTTATAAGCTTCAATGGGGCTAGAGTTCAGCCAGAGTCCCTCCATTTATTAACTCTGGCATCTTGGAAAAGAATCAAACTTTTGCCATTTTTGGAGGAACTGCTAGTGTCAGTGAGTTAATGTGTAATACTAAAAAAAAGTTAAATTCCATTTCTGTTAGAGCATAATCAGCAGAGTACCCCACTAAAAGATAAGCAAGCCATTTTCTCCTACACCAAAAATAAAATGAAAGTATTTAATTTAAACTGACTTTCTAGACTTAAAGGAGTGAAAATTAGAGACAATTTTTGCAGGCGAGAACATTAATCATTAATACTGTTCATTGTCATGGGACTCTTCTCTTTACTGTGTTCTACACTCTCACTTCCCACAGAAATGAAGGGCTTTTGTGTTTTCCTCATGGACTAAATCAAATGGAGGAGTACTTTAAAAACTATTTTGGCAATTTAAGTCTGAGTAGATGCACCCCACAAAAATTCCTGGAAAAAAAAAGTTGAGCACAGATTTCTAGACTGAGAAGAGAGTATGCAAGCTGACATGGTGAAGGCTGGATATCAATGAGGAAGGTTTATGAAAATGGGAATTAAATTCTGGGTCTTTCATGGAGGTTTCTACATTTTGCTCTCTGAGATTATGACTTCACCCTTTGCATTTGACATCTCTTCTATATCTTTCACTACTTCCACTGCTTCTGCAGATCACCTGCAGATCCCTGCAAAGGAAACAAAAGTCAAACCCACATGAATTCTGCCTGTATTAGAGACTCATTAAAGTTTTTCAGATTGTCCCTGACTTGATTTTTACTCTTGGTAGAAACTGAGCAGAGTTTCACAGGATGACAGAATACAGAACTTTTGTTTTGTCAAATGGCAAATCAAATGTAGTTACATGGACCTCCACCTAACTCTCTGTGACTCTTCTCTTTCATGGGATCCCCAGGTCGGAGTTAGATCCCCTAACTCTGTATGCAGGGTGAGATGAGATAGGATTCCAAAATGTTTTCTGTGAAATCCCATGTGTTGCGTAGGCAGCCCCATAAGATGCCACTGCAAGCATTTTGCCTCAGCTTCCAACTCTCTCCTTGACCTAGTGCAGTGTTTCCTTCACTGCTGTTTGAGAGTGTGCAGGCTGACTCCAGAACCACGTACTGATGGAAAGGTACTAAGGGTTGTCCAAAGCAGAGCCCAGGGATCTTACTAATAACAGTATGTGGACTATGCACAGAGTCATTCCTTCTACCTCCTAGCTAGCAGTGAAGACATGTCCTCAGAAAATTTTACTAGTGAAAAGCAAGTTTATGGATGTTGATTATACATAAACATGAGCTAAGACAAAGATCAAAACTGAGTCACATCAGGACACTTGCAGAGACAGAAGCTTTATGTTTCCTGCAGAAACTTTCAGGGAGTGTGATCAGTGCCTGCAAGGTCAGGTGATATATTAATGCAGCTTTTCAGGGTTACAGTTTGGCATACAGACAAATAATTTTTTTCCTAATTCCTGCTAGAGACACCTACCTGTCTTTCTGGATGTGGTCTTACATATCTAGAGAACATTATTAGCAGAAACTTAGGTGCCATGGGAAGACAACCATCTTCCCTGGGGTGAGACAGCAGCTCAGCTGGGGCTTTGAAGATCTACATTTTGGACTTAAATGTTTACAATGGCTGTTAGTCTCCTAATTCTTTTAGTGGATCTAGGCCATAGCATATAGGCAAAGCTTGGTAGAGTCAGCTGAATTTTTTCTTAGAAGTTTTAGGTTTCTTTGAAGCTGAAACTCACAATGGAACTAATTATAATTTAACTGTAGTTGACTGCCTAATGCCTTATAATATCCCTGTTTGAGACATTATGTACAATTATTTTTATACTTTTAAAATGTGGTATCACATTCTCTTTATGTGCGAAAAATTAAAAGTGTTTGTGGTGAGTATGAATTCTAGTATTGGATGATAGGTGTAGAATTTTATCATGAAACGAGAAGTAAGGGTTTTTTTCTTTTGAAAAACTTGAATTTCTGCTGACCATTAAAGAACAAAAAAAAAGAAACAAAGCCGCCAACAGCATTTCAATTAATTTGTGTTGGTCATACTGAATTAGTGAAACACATTACTTAATAGGTATAAATTGTCATGCAAAGTCTGTGTAATAACTATACATCTTAATAACATCTTAATAAAATGCTAAACTCAAAGGTTTCTGTTCAAGGCATTCAAAACCTGGTATTTTTGATTGAATCATTCACAGTTTTTAAGGTCAGTAGGAACTGATTTAATCACGTAGTCTGACCTTAAGTACTCAAATGCTCATCTGGCAGACAGTCAGAAAGAAATTTCTATTTAGTGCCTCTATTCACTGAAAATATGAAAAGTGTGCGTCCAAGAGACTGTAGGAAAACTGCTTTATCAGAGGAACCAACTTAAATGTTAGCAGACTGCTAGCTTGCCTTTAATGATTAGCCTGAAAGCACTGTATTGCATTAACTGCATTCCTCTTAACAAGCTACAATACAAGGCTAATGTGATATAGGTAACTAAATATTAACCTTTGTACTGATACATTTTTTCAAAAGACAATGAAAAATGAATCTACTTGTGTAGTGTTGAGGAATTAATTGGGGCTGCCCCATTTCATAAGATTTGATTAAAAAGAAAAAGGAATTGCATGATGAGAAGCAAAGAAGCTAGAAACGAGGAGACCTCAGTAATAAGAAAATGAAACAAGGGCTTGAAAATGCAGGTTCCAAAATCCCAAATCATCCAAAAAAAAAAAAGTAGTAAGTGAAATCCCCAAAATACAGGATCAAAAAAACATCAAAGCAAGCACGTATACACTGCCAACAATTAGAACAGTATTAATTAGCAACAATGTTCTTTAATCTATAAATAATAAAGTGATCAAACGGTCCCACAGAGAGGTGTATAACAATACATAGAATTTTACAGTCGTAGGTCAAAAAGTCTATTTAAAATCCCTGTGGCTAATTCATACATTCAGATTTAAAGCCCTGTTTATCATTTAGTTGAGAGATCACTCTGAAGTGGAAGAGATGTCAAAATCAGACCCAGTGCCTCAGACAAAATACATAGCATACAATAAAGAAACTTCAATCTCAAATTCTTTGTAATGAAGGAAAAAGGTGCAGCAAGTAAAAAACTACAATAAGAAAGAACCTACGTTTTAGAAGAAACTTAACACAACCACTAAGACAAGGAGTCTACACAGTGTATCAGGAGTGAGCTGCACCATGAAACTGAGAGTCATGACAGGTGATCACAGAGCTGCAACTATACATAACATAGATATATATACATCTATATATCACATTATATAATGGGTCAGAATACTTAGAAATGTTTTTGATCAAGTAGTGTTGAAAGATTTACATAATTAAACCACATGATATTCTGATTGGCTAAGTTAATATTGCTATTTCCACTTAACTACTGAGTTGACTGAAATAGACAGGTTAAATGAGTAACAGAATGTTACTTTTTATCTCATTCTTCCATCTGGGAGAGGGGTTTAGAATCTCATTATTTAAGTAGTAAGTTTCTTACCACTCACACAAATAAGAGTTTATTTCTAAAATTTGACTTTTTGTCATTTTATAATACACTAAAATCACAGATCATTCTCCATCTACTATATGATTAATTCCATAGAGGGTGTAAGTCTGCAGTTTTCTTTACTGAATCATGCCTTGATTTCTTTCCCTGAACAGTTTATCAATCTTAAAATTTAACTGTGACCTCCAACATATTGCATTCCTATCCGGCTGGCTTAATCTGAAGAATCAATGAATACATTTCCTATTCTTTTGTTGAAGTCATTAATAAAAAAAGGACCAGTACCTGACTTTAGACAGACTCCTTCAGAAACTCAGATTTGACAATAGGCAGTGTATAATAACTCTTGCAATAAAGTTCCCCATCCAATAACTGTTTCACCCCTAATATCTCCCTAGTTTGTTTACAAAATCAGCTGTAAACAACTAAGTCAAAGTACCACATGAATCTCTTTGTAGACACAGACTTAATTTGCTCAGCTATTCAGCAGTTTTGGGGCCTATTGTTCTATGTTCTTCATAAACTCTGTGCAAGCTCTAAATCTTGCTATTTGGCACTAGCACTCATACTCAAAGCCATTAATGCTGAATCTCAACAGTAATTTCAGAAACGGGCAAATGCACTAGCATAATTTAGGTACAGGTGTTTTATGTTTGCCAGTAGTATGCATTGAAAAAAGCAACAAGGAACTTTCAGCCTACTGACATTGCCTACAGCTCAGTGGGACAAGAAGCAGGACCCTGGAAACTACAGGCCTGTCAGTCTCGCTTCAGTGCCTGGTAAAGTTATGGAGAAGATTATTCTGGGAAGTATTAAAAAACACTTGAAAGACAACACAGTCGTTGGTCAAAGCCAAGATTTCTTCAGGAAAGGAAAGTCCTGCTTATGAAATCTGATTTCCTTCTATGAGATGGTAACCCACCTAGTTGATCAAAGGAAGCCCGCTGATGTAATCTTTTTGGATTTCAGTAAAGCTTTAACCACTGTCTGTCACAGGATCCTCCTGGGTGAAATGTCAAGCCCACATGTGGATAAACACATCATGTGGTGGGTGAGCACTTGACTCATGGGTCAAGCACAGAGGGTAGTAGTGAATGAGGTAACATCAGACCGGTGATCTGTCACTAGTGAGGTTCTACAGGGCTCCATCTTGAGCCCTGTGCTCTTCAACATCTTCATAAATGACTGGGACACAGGACTGGAGGGGATACTAAGCAAGTTTGCAGATGACACAAAATTGAGAGGAGCTGTTGACTCTCCTGAAGGCAGGGAGGCCCTTCAGAGAGACCTTGACAAATTAGAGGATTGAGCATTCACCGACCATATGAAGTTCATCAAGGGAAAGTGCTGCGGGATCAGATGCTGGAAAGCAGTGCCATGGAAAGGGGCCTGGGGGTCCTGGTCAATGGCAAGTTGAATATGAGTCAACAATGCCCTGGTAGCCAGGAGTGCCAACCGTGTCCTGTGGGGCACCAGGAAAAGCATCTCCAGCCAGTCGAGGGAGGGGATTGTCCTGCTCTGCTCTGCTCAGCACTGGGGTGGCCTCACCTTGAATATTGTGTGCAGTTTTGGGCACCACAATACAAGAAAAATATTAAGCTATTAGAGGGTGTCCAAAGGAGGGCAATGAAGATGGTGAAGGGCCTTGAGGGGAAGCCATGTGAGGAGTGGCTGAGGTCACCTGGTCTGTTCAGCCTGGAGAGGAGGAGACTGAGGGGAGACCTCACTGCAGGCTAAAACTTCCTCGTGAGGGAAGGGGCGGGCAGTGATCTCTTCTCTGGGGAGACCAGTGACAGGGCACAGGGGAATGGCCTGAAGTTGTGTCAGGGGAGGTTTAGGTTGGATATTAGAAAGAGGTTCTTCACCCAGAGGGTGGTTGGGCACTGGAACAGGGTCTCTGGGGGAGTGGTCACATCATCAACCCTGACAGTTCAAGAAGCATTCGGACAATACTCTCGGGCACATGGTGTGACTTGGGGATAGTCCTGTGAAGGGCCAAGAGTTGGACTTGATGATGCTTGTAGGCCCCTTTCAACTCAATGTATTCTGTGACTGTGAACTCATCTTGAAAGGTGAGGATGACACCCTTTTATTGTATCCTAGGCTCTTGTGGGCTAACAGCACTTGAAGGAGGTACTTATATCCTTTCCTCTAGAGAAGTGTGACTTACAGACAAATACAGCTGGGCTGTATGATACATGTACTCACTTGCCATTACCGTTTTTCTGTAGAATTGTTGGTGGTTCACTGCTTGCAAAGAACATAATCATAAGTGCTGATAGCTCTATGTCCACAGGGTCTGCTAGCTTTTTGTGGAACAGCAGGAGTTCTCTGGCACTATGTGGTCTACAGTTTTTAGCTTATGAAACTGATCCTTTCTGAATTTCTGATTTTTCCACCCAGGGACTAACTAATGATTATTTGGATCATTTCCTACTCTTCTTGTCTTGCTGTCTGCCCCTTCCCTGAACTGTAACTTTGTATAGCAAATAGGATATGATTCATGGTACATAAATGAGCCAAGAAGAAGAATTATCTGTTCTCTTTTAAGTGAGCAAAATGTAGGGGTTTGTATTGTACAGATAACATCAGAAAGCTGCTCAACACAAAAGCGTGTATTTTTCTAATGACATAGGTAATTTCATTTACTGAAAAGATGACATTATCATGTCATTTTCATTTCAGTAAAATTTCCCCAGGTAACGTCTCACTAACTTTGTGAGTGTCTCAAAGTTAATTCCAATTTCAGAAAAGCTCATTGGTGCATTCCTCCATATTGATATAAAAGTAATTGAGGATTCTTTAAAATTTTAAAATTAAACACGGTTTAAAGATCTCTATGCTATGGAAACCTTGGACATGCATTTTTAGATTTCTATTCAGAAACTTGGATTGTGGATGGTTATATGAACATCATAGAATGTTTGTGTTAGAAAATTATTTCCTTCATACTTCTGTAAGAGAACTGAGCCAATGTTTTGAAGTTATATATCAAATTGTACAAGACTGAAGTGGAATTATTATTTGTTTTGCCGGAGCTGGAAGTAAATCTTGACAAGACCACAAAAAAAAAATGCAGGTGAAAATCAACTGCTTTCTGCTTCTTTTTCCTCTCTATAGTAAAATACATAATCAGATAAAGACATTTGCTGTTCATCCTCTGACTTATATCGACTGGTTGCTATCTCCTTTCTTTTGAAAGCCTTAATATTATGATCCTTAGGTCAGTTCTGCAGTAAAAAAAAACAACCCTGCAGCCTTCTGTGCTGGGGAGGGTTCAATTAAGCTCATGACTTTTTGTAGTTGTTTTTAGTGGTTATATAGCAAACATATAGACAAACAGACTACAGAATATCTACAGAATGAGAGAGCAACTGATAATTGCAAGCATTTGTTTAAATAAGCTGATTCTCATCTAGCCAGGACACAGGAATGTATATCACGTAACCCAAATTTCACACCTCAAAATATATTGAGAATTAGGTAGAGATGAACAATGCATAATATACGTGCTGTCCAAGAACTTGAAGAATAATTAATGCTTTTTTAAATAATGAATATATATGACAAAATCAGTTTGTACAGAAAAAGTCCATGCATGGATAGGTATATTCAGCAAATATGACTTTTTATGAATTATTAACCTATGACTAGTAATTAGCTTCCAAACATGGAATTCTAACAAAAGCCTTTTGCAAGGAGTCTCTTCCTTCCAAATATTGGAAATGTCCTTTTGAAAAGCAGTCATTGCCTGGTCAGAGGCAGAGTCAACATAGGAAAATTCATCATTTAATTGTACAAGGGATGTTGTGAAATATTTTACACAAAACACTTTTTACTCAAACTGCTTTCCTTTCACCTACTATGAAATAAAGAATAACAGAAGTTGGAGAAGCTGATAATCAAAGTTTAAATGCCACTTGCAGCATCTCAGAGACCTCAATTTGAATTCTGCCCAGTGTGATCTGTGACACTCTTACTGTCCTAAGGAAGATTTGAAAGAAAGGGAGAAAAGAAATCTTGCTGACAGGGGGGAAAAAAAAAAAAGACAAACTTGAATTAAAACGTAGATTATGAAAAAAGCAGGAATTAATCATTCTCTTCTTCTTTGCTGCTGATGGCAACACAGCTAAGTAAAGATAAGTACCCACTTAATTGTGCTCCTGTAGTCTCTAATACTGCAGTCCCTAAACTTGTCACCACCCTTCTTGTAGGTATACAACTTCCCTTTGAGGTAGTGAAGTTTTATTCTCTATGTTTTAAATATTAGCAACAAACAGTGAGTGAGGGAGATCTCTCTATGTCCACTAAGGTCTGAATTTATTTCACCTATTTTAGATGCTTAACTGAGACACCTAAGATAGTACTGCATTTGTAGAAATGTACAGTCTCAGGTAGCCTCTCCCCTGATGCTCCTAGGTACCTCAGTGCAGTGCTTATGGTTAGGCAAAGTCACTCAGATAATGGTAATGGAGAAAAGACCATCTCCAGCTCTCTCCATTCTGGGGCCTCCTTCCTCACTTGCCAAGTCTTTGCTTATTATTATCACAAAGAAGAGGACTATGGGGTGATGATAGGTGACTGTGTGAGTTCGTGCCAACTGATACTGTGATTATGGGGCTGCATCTGAAATCACCATAACACTTCCAGTTATTGCTGGCAACTGTGACTGAAAGTCTGTCAACCAGTGGGACAGGAAATAAATTTTTTCCTCTACAGCTACTGCACTACAGTTGAGAACGTACAGTAGTGGAAGGTGTATTTCAGTCTCTAAGTCACACTGCCTCTGTGGGAGGGTAGAGAGTGCTCCTACTGCAAAGCTTCTCAATTCACCTTTTTCTGGAATGCTCAGGTAGCTCAAACATTCCAGCAGATATACAGTTTATAAAGGAGCTGTTTTGCCTACTAGCAGCCCTTTGAGTTTTGCTAATATGTTTTGCTAACTTTAAGAAGGATATTGGCTGCCACAAAGCAAGCAGAATTTGGCCCTTTCTTCTACTGGTGCTAAAATATTACAAAAAAAACCCCTTAAATTTCTATAGTTTTATTGATAACACATAGCTGTGATCAGCCTTGAAAAGTTTTGATATTAACCTTTGATGCACAATATGTGTTGTTTTCCTTAAAAAAAAAAGAAGAGGCTCAAGCCTTCATGCTGCAAATATTGAATTATCATTAATGTATTAGCACAGAGAACTTAAGCCTTAAGACCTTCAGTGTCTTTGCTGAAGTCAGCAGCTTCAACCAGAGCCTATCATTGGTGTCTCTTGTGTAAATCCTTTGAAGTTATTACTGCTCTGAAGTGAGAAGAGAAACCAGGATTTTAAAGGGGAAAAAAAGTATGTATTCAACTGGCACATAAGTCCTGTTCTGAGAGGAGGTGGGAGCAGAGTGACAGTCTATGTGGTGGACAGCACAGAATGACAGGGTGCTGTTGAGGCCTCATCGCCAGCTTGTATTAATGATAATTGTATTAATGCATTAATCTGTGCCACCCTACTGATGGTGGAGCTCACAGGTTTCCACCACCAGGGAGACTGCACCTTTCTGCTCTGGTCTCACCTCTGCTACTGGTCTCACTTCACCTTCACCACGGACTCCCCAGAGAGAGAGGTAGAGGTAAATATCTTATTCCTCCCACCCAGGACAGAGGTTTGGAGCCTGATAGTTGTCCTAGCTTAGAAGAGTCCTATGAATGAAAGAGGGATGAAACGAGGACACCTGCGAGGAATGTGTGTATATTGTCAGATGCCGAAACCTCTGCTGCAGCTCCTAACACTGCCCACAAACATCCTCTGCACTGTTCGAGCCACATGCTAGTTTGTGTTGTAAGACTTGCCTGCATCATTCATCTTCATAAACTTCTTAGTAGCATTGATCTAGGTTTTTGTTCTTAGAAGAAAAAAAACCCAAGACAACAGGAGTATGTAAGTAAAAGTCCACTGAGAAATCATCTCCTTATGGAAGGGGCAACAGCTCTCCACTTTGGTGGGGGAATCCAAGCAGATCCTGGGCAGATGAGATATGATGGCGTTTCCAGTGCTTGAAGCAGATGAACTTCACGTGCAAGCAGAAGTAACCAGCTTTCATTTGTGGACTGATTTTGCTTCTTAATTTTTCCTCTAGTTACACAACGCAGAACTAACGTGACATGTGAAGAGTACACCAGGGGAAATATAGTTCAGTACATTATGTAAGCAGACAAGATACACTAACTTATTAAAGACTCTGGACAACTTAGTGGGAAAATCTCTACTCAACATCCTTTCCTATTGCTAAAAAAGAGAAAGTTTCAACCTCTGTTTCTCAGAAATTGGAGCAGTTGGAATAAAATGGAATAAATGATTTATGTGCTGGCCATAAAGTTATTTTCATCTGAAGAGCTGAATAGCATTTTGCCTTTGTGAAAATGGTAATTAGGCAAATACAGCTGCACATTTTTCTTAAAGAAATTTAGGTATCTGTGCAAGTTTCGGAAGGTATTTTGTTTCACCATTTTTTTTTTCTCTAATCATCAGACTTCCACTGACCTATGGTCATTGAAACTTTTTGTATGTTTAGTTGTCAAGATCTTCCCAGAGTGGCAGGACCTATGACTGAAAACTAAGATACCTATACATTTTTAATCTTTCTAATTTTTAAATGTGACGGCTGTAGGAACTGACACTATTATAAGGGTAAACCATCTTCCTGCAGGTTTTACTCACAACTCTCAACTGAGTCACACTAAGATGAATCACATACAGAAAAATGTATGAATCTCTTGCAATAAGAGGTTCCACTGAATAAATTGGAAAGAAAAGTGAGGAGTATGGCAGACCAGACAGAACTCTTCGGTACCAATTCAGAAGTTTTATGATGGACCAGGGATTAATTTTCATTGCTAGTTCAATTCCTTAAGCCTTGTCTAAACTCTAGAAATGTACCATTCTAAGAAGTGGTTGGCCTTTCAAATATGGTTGTAAAATACCTCACGTCCATGCTATAGTTCTGATTTGATTTGCGGAAGTGTGCAAATAAGAAAAAAATTTCCACTGATGGGAACCACAGGGTAGACAAGACGTCTATGAATGTAGCTATTTTTACCATCATTTTGCTTTGCTTTTCCAATAGTTTTAATGAAAGCTGTGGTTGTGGCTCCCACTAGTTTTAACACATTTAGCAGCAATGGAGTTGAAACTGTGGAATTTTAACGCACTGTAAATTTTCTTACTATTACATAAGGCCAGAATTTCCTCAGAATTTCTTCCTTCCTTCCTTCCTTCCTTCCTTTCTTTCTTTCTTTCTTTCTTTCTTTCTTTCTTTCTTTCTTTCTTTCTTTC